>OW026521.1:131719288-132919288 GCA_932274085.1 Protocalliphora azurea | reverse complement strand
TAAAACAAAAACCAATTTTTAAATTTCCCAAAATCTCCAAATATTTCGGTTTAATTATTTTGTTCACGTGAGCTGGACCATTTTCAAAACATCTCCAAAAATATGGTTTTCGATCAGCAGTGTACATAATTATTGAACCTTTTGTAAAAAAAATTTACAACATATGATAAACAAATGACATTTTATACATAATGAGTTAAAAATTCTTTAAAATTCGTTTTCTTTCTTGCGAAATTAAAATTTTAGTAAAATTTTCAAGCAATTTTATTTTAAATACTATTTATTAAATTTTAAATATTTTTGACTTTTCTATCGTAATTTACATTTTAGGGCATTATTGGAAATGTCTCATTCAACGTTATTGATAAAAGTATTCATTTAAGCCTTTAGCTGCACAAGTAATATTTTGGCATTTCCGCTTCATAATTGGTTAAGTTAATTTTTATATCAAATAAATGGTTAGTTAAGAAAATAAATGTCACCAAAAGCATGCATTTATCATAAAAAATATAAGTTTGTATAAAATAGTGACTAAATTTCAAAAATTTTTCTAATTCGATTATTACCGCGGTTCAAAGGAACTTATATTTTTCAAAAATTCATTATATTTAAGTATAATAAATATATACTTCCAGGTGACTGATTTGCAAAACTTGCTAATTTAACCTTTTTTGAAACAAAATGCATAAAACTCGTCCTCTTGCTTTTAAAGGGTTAATTATGTGTAATCTTTACTAGTATAAGGATGGACCATTCTACTGGTACATTCAAACGCAATATATTTTATTATTATTTTATATTATTTATATTTTATATTATATTATTTGAATAAACAAAATATGTCAAAAAAAAAGTTTAGTAAAAAATTAATATTCCGTGACAGGAAAAAGACAAAAATTATTTATGTAAATGACTATTCTCGGCCTTAGTATGTCTCTATTATAATCTACGTTAATTTTCTTCTAACGAAAATTTTGATAATGATATTGAAATAAATACGTATTCATAGAGGTGTTTTGAAAATGGTTCAGCTCACATAAGTTTAAACATTCAGATGTAATATTTTGGGAATCATATAAGAACTTTTTTCGTGAGGCTCTATAACAAACGTATTATAAATGAAGTGCAGAGACCTAGTTATCACAAACCTAAGGCAGTTAACAAGTGACAGTGTGTTTTACTAGATGAAATCTTTTTTTGTCCGTCTTAATCGCCTTATTTAAGTTTTTGCAGAATAAAGAATTAGTTTTGTTTAACCGTACTCTTTGTTTTTACATATTATTTTCATATTTTTAATTTACACTATTCATATTATAAATATTATCGGTTTTATTAAATGTTTCTATTTCATATGGGATTTCATTATTAGAAACGGACTAACATAAGTGCTGCTGCAAAACAAAACCGACATCTCAGGGCAGCACACATGAAGAAGCAAAAGGAAAACAAAAACACAACTAAGGAGTATGAGAAGGTAAAACATAATCCACCTGAATTGAAAATAAACAGAAAGTTAAATAAGCACAAGCGGTAAAAAATAATCCTTTAAGTGGCAAAAAATTTGAAATGAATAAGAAAAAAAATAAATTAAAATTTCTCATATGCCCCCTTTTTGTGCTCTTCCCCAAAGGTGGAAAAATGCATTACATTTGTAATATATAAATATATATATACATATATGTATGTACTGTGGAACCTATGGAAAATTTTGAACCGATTCTTGAGAAATTTGGAAGTGACATTAATAAAACTTGTTTTTTGTATAATATAATCTTGATACTAAAGTGTGCGTTCGAATAAAATGTAACACATACTTTTGTTTATAACTTTGTCTGCTGATAACTTATTTTTCTTTTTATGATCAATATATCTTTGAAAAATACTTAAAATTTTATAATGATATGAATTTTCAAACTATTTTGTGTATTTGCTTCACAATGGAGAGTAAAATACATAAAAAATTTAAACAATTCAAATTGCAATTGCAAACACTTAGTTTCTAGAGTAACAGGAAAAACTAAAAGACCACGAAACGATCAAAAAGTCTAAAAAATGAAGTAATTCTTAAGAACATTGAGTCTTTTCTTAAGAGTATCATAATATAGAAATGGGCAATGACAGTTCAGAGAAAGATCATTAAAAAGTGGGACAAAAAAAGGGAGATAGATATAAAATAATATAGTAAAGTCTACTGCCCTACCACGTTCGCTCCAAGCTTACGACAGTCCCTTAGCTAGCCTGTTCCGAAGACGTAGCCTATCAAGATTCCTAGATTGATCCCGGAAACAGTCTCTAATCCTTCAATAAAACAGCTGCTTAACCATTTCTGCCTACTCTGTTGTAGGCACGAACAACGATACACAATATGCTCCACTGTCTCTATTTCCTCATCATCATTACACATTCTGCAAAGCAAAGCTCCTAAAAATATATATTTTTAAAAAGTTTAAATATTGTGTGATGGATGATCAAAACGTACGTCAATCAAAATTTTTCAAAAAGGTTCATTTTTATAGTTCAATTATAAAATAAGTATTTGTTTTTTCTACTTAATTTTACATAATTTGTTTACTATGGATATATAAGGATACTATTTGTGGCTTTTCCTGGTACGTGTTATAAGACCAGGGCTCTCCAAAATAGTGTTTTAAACAAATTTATATTTTACCAATTCTTTTATTATATTTTTAGGAGAAATTTGTGTTCTTAGCAAATTTAGAATCGACTTAATGGCATTAGATCTCCCAGACTTGATAAATAATTTTTTTGCTGATTTTTTCCTCCGTAGTACATTTTATACACTGAACCTTTTTAAAATGTTTCTAAATGCTGTCTATTAATTTAAAATAAAATTATCTAACTATACCCTTCCGTACACAAAATTTGCTTCAACCTTCGATTTTTCCCATATTTTGGATGTTCCTATTTTATGGATCCTTTTTTATACAAATAGTACTCAAAATTAAAGATCTCCCATAATTCGTATCGTTTTTCAGTTTTTAATTGTTAATATGGTTATTGAGATTTAAAACTTTGGAAAAAAAATTTTCACAAAATTTATTTTTATTATTTATTTATTTTTTGTCCGTAACTGTATATGAACCAAAAAATGCAGTAAAATCAGATTTTAGAAATCTTAACTTCGACACATAAAAATTTTTTTCCTCGAAAAACTTTTGGATAGAATTTTTGTATTATTATTTACAGTGGTTTTATTTATATGCTTTCTTTGACCCTCATTGCCACCTGAAATAAAATATAAATCATTTTGTATGTTGTAAATATAAAAATAATTGATAAATTTACAAAAAAAAATTTTAAGGTAATTTTTCTTTTATCAATATTTTGAAGAAACTGAAATGTAGATTTTCATAGAACTTTTTGAATATAATGAGAAGACATGTGGTGATCCAAAATTTATGATAAAAAGTCTTCATCATAAATAAAATATTTTTAAACAGCTTCGAAATTTTTGTTACAATTTTATTCTGCATACATTATTTCACCTATTGATTTAAGAACTTAAATCTGAATATAATTTCATATTTTTAAAAATTATGTATTTAAATCACACAGCTTTAAATGAGAAACCATAAGAAAAAATAAAATCAAATTTGTTAACAAAAGATGCACGTAAATAGATAAAACTTATGAATAATAATGTACAATTTCTACAAATTCGCTTTATTAATGCAAAAACTTTTCCAGTTAATTAAGATATAAAACCAAATAGTGTTTTAAGTAATGCTTCCAGAAATTTTGCACAAAATCAATTATAATTATTGATTCGAAATTAATTGATTCCAGAAACTTTAAAAACTTAAAAGCATTTGTTAGTGTGTTTGTTTTTAATATATTTAATTAAAAATATATTAATATCCCTTTAAGGGATTAATACTTTTACCCTTATATACTTAAAAGATAAGCCCTAAATTCATTTTCCAAAAAAAAAAAATAAATAAAGAAAGTCTAAAAGAAAATAAAGAAAAATTTCAACTGGAAAAATCCTTTTATATTTGCCTTTTGAAACAGCAGGAAAAAAATAAAAAAAACTTTTAACAATTGATTTGATTTTGTTATTTTTCAGTTTCAGTGATTATCCATACAAGTTGTTCTTATATGACCATTGTTTATTTTATGCTCTACACCTTTTTATAGAAAATTCATTTCTATACCCTCCACCACCACTAGTTGTAAAAGAAGGTATACTAAGTTTGTCGTTTCGTGTGTAACACTAAGAAATTATTATTTATATTATATATATATTCTTGGTCCATACTAAATTCTGTGACGACTAAATTATGTCCGTCCCTCCGTCATTCTCACTTTCAAACTACTATCACGAATTAAATGAAATTCACTCAGATTGTTTGTTATTTTCCTAAGCAGTTTGGTATTTAAAATCAGCAAAATTATTTTAGCAGAAAAAAGTTATAGAACTATATGTGGCAAAAAAACTCTAAGACTGATGATTTTCCATTAAAATTTTATAATTTAATTGATATGTTTTAAATTTTAATTGCTCTACAATGAATACCTCACATTACTACAAAAAAATAAAATAAAACTAAATAGGACCAGCAGAAGAAAAGTTATAGACCAAAATATTAACATTTAAAAGTCGCCGTCGCTTTCTTAATCAGAATATATCTTTATGAGAGTGCTTGTGAGTGTGTGTGTTCGCTTCAATATGAATGAGGAATGATAAATATGATTTTCATTGTTGTACTAAATTTAATAAAAAATTGTATTTTTTTGGGCTGTAATTGTACTAAAATGGTAATAAGTTCTTCTGTAGAAAGCTTTAAAATATGTTTTGATCTAAATGCGACATTTTTCGGAAATTTCCCTTGAGTTCTTAAACAAAATTTCAAACTAACAGATATCGTGGAAGTTGGATAATGAAAAGTTTTAAAAAGGTAATGTTTGACCATACCGCAAGTTTCAAAATCGATAAGAGTGTTAAATGAATACTTAACAACAGAAAGTATAATTGTATCGGGTTCTTAGAAAATACCTAATCGAAAGCAAATAATAATATTAGGATTTGTATGAGTTCGATTTAAAAGAAAGTTTTAAAAGTTTCACCCGAAGTTGTGCAGTAAAAACCCAGTAAGAAATGAAGCTTCGAACGAAGCAAGTAAAGTAGAGAAAATGGAAGGTAAAATATCGTTTACACATTACTGCATGAATGACATAGTAAAGAAAAGTTTATATACAAATTAAAATTTTTAACATTGAGCAATGGAAAGGTAAACAAACATACGTCTTTGTATTCTCAAAAAAAAAAAAAATGTTCAAGATGAAATTAATAAACGCATATCAAAAACTTTCTTTAAATCATAATATTGAGGTCAGAGAATATCTAAATCAATGCCTTTTAAAGCCGCAAGGGGTCCGTATAAACATCTTAGGGGGCCGCGAAGACCTTCAAAAAAAATAAATTTTTTCTTTTTTCTTTCGGGTATGAGTTTGATTCTAGGTTTAAGAATTAAATACATTCTGCAACAATGAAAAGTCACTCGAGATATAGCGTACGTGATAGGCTTTCATGAGAACATTATAAAATTTTAATATACATATGTTAAAAAACGTATTTTCAGTAGGTTCTTATATAAATGTACCCCTCATTCTGTTATACTTTTTTTTTCTAAAATTTTTTGGGAAGTAGTAGAACTAAGCTTTTCAATCTACATATTTCTTTATTTTTGATGAAATATTAAAAAAAAATTTTGAAAGACATTCGCAAAAAACCTTTTCCATAATTTTTCGAGTTTAACTGCAATTTATAATTGTTTTTTTTTTTTTTTTCGATAAAAACCTATACAATGTTGCAATTACTTTTGCTGACATTTTTGTTTTAAATGTAACAAAATTTATTATTTAAAATTTTGAAAAAAAAAACGTAGAACTTATTCGATTTTATCTACATTTCTCATTTTTTAAAGTCTTAAGTTAACTTAAAATTTAGGAAGTTAAGAGATCTTTAGTCCAATAACTGCTCTAAGAACAGGATATTCGAAATATCGTGTCTTTTTCGAATGAAAATAAAAAGTGCTATTTTGTAGCAGATTTAAAATAAATTTCTATAAAAAATTCAGTTTGGACTATTTTCAAAAATATTTTGAAAAAACATGTTAAAATTATCATATTTCAAACATTCGAGTAAATAAATGGTCATTTGTTTCATCAAAATTATGGTGAATCGTTTTCAAGTTGTTACGTCTGAATTGGGTTGAGAACAGTGTTGGTAGTTTAGCCATTTTAGTGCTAAATCTAGCCTTCTTATTTTATTTTTAGCCTCAAAATTTTCGTTTTAATTTCTATCTGTTTTGATTTTTAAAATAGACTTAACAAAGCTAAAAAGTTAGCATTTTAACAACGAAGATGATAATTTCTTATTTACTATTAATAACTTTATTTTTACAAAATCCATTTATTTGATTGATTAAATTTAACAAAAAATTTCGCCTGCAGCGCTTCATTCTTCAATCAATAATAACAACTAATTTTATGGACCTACTAAATTGATTATTGAAGTTATATAAAATTATGAATATATTAAAAAAAAAACATTCAAAAATTAGGAATTAATCATAAGGAAATTATAGTCAAAAAGTTTCGGAAAATCACTTCAACACAATGGGTCATTTTTAATATGAAATATAACCCATATTTGTGTGGGAATTTTTTGAGGTATTCTTCATTGCATCATTTTACTGGCAACCGTTCTATGTCGTATTTACAAATTTATCACAATATCTTTAAAAATATCAAAAACTAAAGAGAGCGAGAAAAAATCAGTCAAAAAATAAACAATTTAGCTTTTTTCTGGCTTAGTTTTTTTCTTTTTTGGACATTTAGTCTTTTTGACCTTTTTTTAAGTTTAATTTAGATTCTTTTTTCTCACCTCCTGGCAACACTGACTTATTGAACTTGGACAGCTCTCTTTAAATAGTTGAAATAAATCAAACCATTCAGTGCGCACAAAAGATTTTTGCTGTATAACGTTTGTTGTATGTATGTATGTATGTATATATATATATATATATATATATATATATATATATATATATATATATATATAATATATATATTTACATTAAAAATGAAATATATTTATCATTATTAATCTTGAAGATGAATATATATACCAAATGAGCTCCATCAACCAAATTGGCTCAAACTTCGATCAGTTAAAATATATTGGGCCTTACTCAAAAAATATTTAAAGAATACTAAAAATTTTACAGAAAAGCTTACAAGTTTTATTAACAATCAATAAGAAATTATTTAAAATTTAAAACTTTCTTTTATAAACAAATATACCAATACATGGTTCTATTTTTATAATTTTTATAACCAGAATTTTATGCACTAGTTTTTTCGTGTTTACTTATAAGTACAGTCGAACACGGTTACAACGAACTCGAAGGGACCGACAAATGTTGTTCGTTATAAACGTAGTTCGATATATCCGTAAAATTTCAAAAAAAGATTATTAGATATCAAAATATACGTATTTCATTACGATACTAACATTTGTAATTAAAGCGTATTTCTTTAATTTAAAAACGAACTGTGTTTATGATTTTTATATCTTAAAGATTTCATCAGTCATTTGACAAGAGGATACTAAGATTAATTATATTTTTTTATACTCATTCAATGTTTTCTTTTATTACCGAGGTTTTGAAATTAGCATGTTTTGAGATCTTTATACGTTGAGGAATAGCGATTTTCTGATATTTGAATTTTTTATCCTCTTTTAATTTCAGTTTTATTTTTAGCTATTTTTGATAAATATATTAAAAAGGTCCACAACTTTAAATTTATAAATTCCCCTTTTTTGACTTCTTAACTTTTTTCGGAAGCAATATTTAATTTTTTTTTGTTTTTTGTGATCTAGTTATATCAGTTATTATTTTTAATGACAAACATGTTGACTTGTTGTAAGTTTTATCAAAATCAATATAAATTAAAAAAATCAATAAAAATTAAAAAAATCCAAATTGGTCCTACAAGAAATTGGCCAAAGAATTAAAGAAAAGAATATTTCCAATGCTATTAAATAGTATCAGGAGAATTTGACAATTTATAGGAAACCTGGTTCGGGAAGAAGAAAAGGTCTACAAAATACTAGGAAGGCCAAGAAAAGAATATTGAAAAGACTTCAAACACATCACATAGAAAAACAGCCTGGTTAGATCAGTGCTCCGACTATTTGGCGCAAAAAGATACAGTTTATGCAGGCTTGAAGACATATAAAGTCTAAAAAGTTGCAGACAGGAATGCTACAAAAAATTTAGAAGCCAAGAATAGGGCGTAGAAATTAAAATCAAAATTTGATACAAAAATACTCACATTATGTAATAGACGACGAAACGTAGTACATACATAGATTTTCCACAGCTTCCGGGTCAAAAATTTTATGTTGCTAATACTCGAGAAAATGTTGAAGATAAGTTAATGACCCAAAAGCAGACAAAATTTCCTAAAAAAAAATTCCTGGTATGGCAAGCTTTATGCAGTTGCGGCAAAAGAAGCAAGTCTTTTGTTACAGTGGGCTTTATAAACAACCGAAATATACATCAAAGATTGTTTGAAGAAAATGCTTCTTCTTTTCCTAAGACCGGTTTTTCAAGAGTCCAAAACTGGTCAACCGATTTTTTCTAAAATGAGATTTTTCGGTTTTCTAATAAAAGTCGGTTTATCGGATAACTCTAGTACTGAATTTATCATCCTTGATATGAATAAGTTTTCCTCATTCATATTGAAAAAATTTGGTTTGAAGAGTATTTTATATATATATATTTTTTTTTTTTTTTTAAAATTAAAAATTCTACTTAATTGTTTAGTTTTAAAGAAAAAAATTAAAAATTGTCATGTAATGTTTTTTGCTTCAGATGTAAAAAATTAAAAAGTGTGGCTATGAACTTTTGCATTTTAGGTGACGATATATACGTTTTATGTAATATTTATCTATGTTTTTGTTAACGATAATGTTCACATAAATATGGTTGGCATCCTCAATATTGAGATGTTTCCCTAAGAGCTTAGATAAATGATAAGTTTAATACAAATTTAAAATTGAAATGATCTATGAACGGAGTTGCCACAAAGAAAATATTTTTTATACCAAAATTTTCTCTAAAAACTACCAAAACCTGCCTACATTTAAAATATACTTTCTTTTGCGATAAATATATTTGAAAATTACCTTTTTAAAAAGTTAAAACAATAATTTCAGTTTTTAACACCTTCGTGAAACTATTTTTATTTAAATATTCATACTGCAAAAAATGAGATGTAGTAGCAAAAGTTTAAAAAATATTTTTTTAATAGTCTAGCACTATTTCAGGAACTCCTAATAGTTTTTTTCTATTCTGAATAGTAATGATGAATAAAGTCCCAGCAAAAATATAACTGAAAAAGAGGTAACAAAGTAATGATTTTAACATTGTGTTGCCTTTGAAAAGAAGTAGTTAGTGCCGAAAAAGAGCTGCAGAATTTGTGGTTTTAACAGATAGTTGTCATTAGTAGGATGTTCTTTTTTATGATTCTTATTCAATGCTTCTTCTCTTAAAAATAGTATACAGTTAAAAGTTAGTGAAAATATTTTCAAATTGGTGAAATTGCAATTTTCTTAGAAATTATTAATCTTTTTTCCTGCTAAAAAAAAACAATTGCTTTCACTTTTTAGGTAGCAGTTTTTAATAGCTTGCACAAAGTCATTATTCTACCAAAAAATCGGAATATTTGGAACAAACCAAACAAACCACCAAACGTCCGAAGATTTAAATAAATCTACCAATTTTGGTCTAATTAGACCAAAACGGCAACGTTATCTATGAACAATGTTGCACAATGAGGTAAAATTAACATCTTTTGTACATTTAATTCGATTGGTCCACTCAAGTTTAGACTTGATTTTCATCCAAAAGATCGGTTATTGGTAATAAATATAAGTGAGTACAAGTTTTTGTCCTTAATTTAGTTTTCATCTAAAAAAGAGAAATATAAGTAATTATACATTTTTCCTTGTGTATTGCATAGTTTCCTTTTATGAACTGAAATTTTTAGTTTTTTACTTAATAAAAATGTAGTTTCGATGATCACAGGGTTTTTGTATCTCAATATGAAAGCTCTAGTTTGTTTATGTATATATGAAAAAAAATTTCAACTAAAATTATCGATTCTTTTAAGAAATATAGCTGATTAAAGATTTTAGAGCTCTTAAGTGGTTACGATTTTAATTTTTCCTCCAAACACTAAATTTTTGTGAGAAATTTAAGACATCTCAAATTTTCTTTATATAAATAAATTAAATAAATTAAAATATCCTAACTAACAAATTTGTTATTTCAGGTATATTGCCAAAAGTTTTTAAAAAATTCAAATTTTTATAATTATGTTTTATAGATTTCAAAAACCGTTCAATATTTTTCAATTAAATTAAAAGAGATACAACTGAAAACCTTTATTAGAACCAAGAATACCGCTTTTTGTTAAAGTATTATACTATTGTGGATATCGAAAAAATTAATTAAATTAGTAAAGCATTCTTTTTCATAGAGCTATTTCTAAATAAAACAAAAAAAAATAAATAAATAAAAAATACTGTGTGATTGGTGGAGGGTATTTAAGATTCGTCATAGCGGATATAGCATTCTACTTGTTTTTTTTTAATTCTTCTGCTTGTTTTGTTTGCCATTTATATTATAGTTTGGTGTATTTGAGTATGTTGATTTCGATTAAAAAGTTTCCTTTATATAAAGTAGAATGGTAACATAAGCGTTTTATAACATTTTGTTTTTATTTCTTTTCAATTTATTCATTCATTATTTTTACCCAAAAACACACATGCACCACATCATTCATACCTTTTTATATATAAAATATACAATTTTTTTTCACTTTTTGCCTTTGGTTCATTCATACGGACGATTGATTTCGTTCATTTAATCAATTATTTTCTCCTTTTAACTTAATCTGATTGATATCACAACTCAACGTCAATGGGAATTTTCTTTCTCTTTTTCATTTTATTTTTTTTTTATTTTATTTGTTTTTTGTTCCCTTAAATCATTTTTATTTATTGTTAAAGGAATATTAAAATGCTACCATGTATGTTTGTTGGCCAGTTTCTTTTTTATGTCTTTGTTTGATTACCATTTATTATTGTTCGCTTATTTGTTTTAAATACTTTTATACTTAAACACTTAACAACCAAATCAAGCATCTTCTAGTGTAAGCATTTATTTAACAAAATTGTTCAGTCATTTGCAAAGAAACTTTCTATATGGTTTATAACACTGGTCGACAGAAAAACCTTCCTCTAAACAAGAGAAGGCGAACTAGATGGAATTTTATGTGCTGAACACAAATCTGCGTCCAGTTTTATTTTTTATTTTTTTTTTTTGTAACACGTATTGATTTTTTAACCAGTTCACATATTTTCTTTTTTGTCGACCAGTGTAATTAAAAAGTTAGGAATGTGTAATTGAGAGTTAAGTAGAGCAAATCTTAAAGGAAAATAATAGGTAAACAGTAAATTTAAGAAAAAAAAACACCTTGATCTTTGAAATTAATCTGAATTAAGGCAAATATATATATATATATATATATATATATTTCGACCGGTTTCCTCTTAAGCTAGTTTTTGGAAAGAAGATTTGGGAATTGCTTTCTAAATTTTTATGTTGAAAAAATTAACAAAACCGGTCCAATAATAACCGAGATATCGGGTTGAATTTTTGAACCCCTTGTTTAAGCTAAGTTTTTATATGGATCGGTCATAAATATTTTTAAAAAATTTCGGTTTTTTAAATTAAACATATCGGTTCATAAACAACAGAGTTATAGATAAAGAACTGAAAAAAAATATTAAAAATATACACACACATACATATGTATATAAAAAGAATTGCAATGATTTTGAATGTTGTTGTTTTTTGTATAAGCATGTATCTACATACAAACATATGTATGCATATAAAGTTAGTAATCATTTTTTGTATAAGTAGGCAGTGGTTGTCATACACATAAGCATTTATATGACGAATTGCAATGATTATTGGTGTTGTTGTTTTTTGTATACGCAGTCCAAAGCGAATTCATAAAAGGTGCGGGAAACTCTACAACAACTACTACTACTTTTTTTTTTGGAAGAACCTTGTCTATGTATAGGGTATCCAATGATTAACACAAGGAAAAACCTTGACCAAAAACAGACATTTTTTCGGTTGTATTATAATTTTCTTATTGATTCAAATTGTAGGGGGTTATATATTTTTTTTTTTTTTTAATTATTTTCGGAAAGAATAGGAAAACAAACAGAAAAAAAAATAAACAAAAAAATGTAAAGAAACTGTGACATTTGATTGTTATAATTTGCAGCGAATTCATATCAGCTTCACCTTCTACGAATTCGCAGTCAGTTTGTATATATACAAAAATATATAAATATATGTATCATTATAAGTTCTTGTTGTGATTTTTTTTATTTTTTATTTTTTTTTTTTTTTTTTTTTAATATATGTATTATTATTTTTTAAATATAAATATGAAAATATTAACGCATATTATTTCTTTTTATTTGTTAGTAAAGTGATGAAAGGTATAAAAGATTCGATACAGCTGAATATAGCGCTCGAACTTGTTTGTTATTTCCCCCTTTTTAAAAATTGTGAATTCTTATAATTATTTATCAAGCCTTCTTTCAGTTTTAAATATAAATTTATATTATACGTTTTTAAATTTTAAACAAGTTAAAAAATAATGCACAATAAAATATATTGTCAAAATGCCCTTTAGAATCTATGAAAATGCGTTTTATATTTCAAAATTATAACATGAATATTAATCTTTTGGTAGTACAATTGTACCAAAGAATTTAAGGATTCGGCTAAGAAACGAAATAGTTCGTAATATATCCTTTTTTCTAAATATATGAGAATTAGATATGAGTTTAAAATAGAAATTTTAACTTGCAATGAAACAAATAAAAAATTTCTTTTAATAGATATTTTACTCTTAAATTAAACAAGAAAAGTAAGACTTAGTAAAAGAGTTTTTAAGAAAAAATCAGTTATTATTCAATAAAGTGTTCTGAGTCGTCTGAAAGAAGAAAATTATTGTTCTCCAAATTTAACTTAATTTATGCACGGAAATTTTCGATCAAAAACAAAAAACATAACTGCGAAATTTGAAAAATCGTAAATTTTTGGTTCATTTCTTTTCACCGAATAATTTTCCACCAGATAGTATTATGATCACTTATTATACATCATATACATTTTCTAAATCTTATCCCCCGACTGGTTAATGATTTGAGTATAAAAGATGTAAATTGTGAGTGCAAAACTAAAATGAACCAAAGGATTGTCGAACGTTTCAACCCAGTTTTTGTATTTAGAGAGTTTTGGGGGAATAATGTAAAATTTTGGATTTCTTAGTTGTTTTGTAGGGTCTATCAAAATCCATCAACAGTTTTCCTGTTTTTAACAAAAACTTTAGAAATATAAGACACATAAAGTCAGCTTCAAAGAGTTTCGAACATTTTTGCAATTCCTCATATCTATTTTTCAATAATAGATCTTTTGTTGAATTTTTAACTTTATTCGTGCTAAATTTTTAACTCTAAGGAAATTTAATTTTAGAAAATATTTAAATTTTTCACACATCCTTAAAAATGTTTCAACTCCCCCAAAACTTGGTAAAGGAATGATGTTAGTATTGTATAAAAGTATAAAAAATTTATAGTATTTGATTAAGCAATTTGCAAGTTGTGGGAATGTGTCCTTTTTTCCAAAAATGGTTAAAAGTAGATGAATTACTGAAAATTTGAATAAATATTAAAGTTAAATATCTTAAAACCCTGAAAACAAACGAAATTCAAAAATTAAGTTATATTTTCTATATCCTATATTTTTTACAATATAACAAATACGATATTCGAAACTATATAAATTCTCATCATCGTTATTGTTAGTGGTTAATTTGCTTTTAATATTAACACATCACTTAATTAAATTTTTTACAACAAAGAAAATATCATACAATCAACTGCACAAAAAGAGGGTTAAATAATGTTCTTAGTAGTTCATGGTATGTCCACCTTAATGTACAGCTGGAATTTCTTATTGTCTACAGCAAAAAAAAAAAAAAAAACTTTTTTCCCCATTTTATATATTAATGGTCCTTAATTGAATATATCAATCAATTTATTTAAGCGTAATGTAGCTATTTGACATGAAACAGAAGCAAAAGTAAAAAATGAATGCGAAAGATTAAGTGACACACAGTGGTTCCAAGGCGCTATTTTTTGGAAATAATTATGTAACTTTTGAACCGTTGGAAATATCTTAATAAATTTTCACCTGTCCATAGGTGTTTTCGCGTTGATTTGGAGGAACATAGATTCCTAGCGGATCAGGAGAGTGCGGGTAGACCTCAAAAGTTGATCATCACGGGTATACAATTTTTTTTTTAAATCGCCAAAAATGCTTTTATTTTTTGACAGGCAATAATTTACATAGAGAAAGTTCTTGTAAATCACTACAAAAAATTAATTTTGTTTTAAGTATTCATCGGTTTCCTTACCAAATATTGCTGCAAGAATCGTATATTAATCTGTAGTTGGAACTTTAAATAAATTTATTATTTTTTGTTTTTCAAAAAAGATGGCAATATTTTTTTCTTATAAAATTTGTTTTTGGTTCTGGGACATATAATTTCTCTAATGCCTTCAAAAGAAATCTTAATGTAGATGCGTGCAAAGTAAACCCTAAGCCGCTTGAGGCAACGGCCTCCTCACAAGCCCTATCCAAATTTTGTTAATTTTCTACAATTTTTTTAATCTGTTTGTAGAATTCTCAAATCGCAAAGCTGGGATCAAACAAAAATTATGTTAATTAAGTACCTCCATATTGAGTAAACAAACAAAAATTATTTTCTAAAGAACTCCTCTTATAACGACATTATAAGAGGAAAGTCAAATTTTAAATCACGTTTTTTCTGGTTGAGTACAAAACATTGGGCCTTTCTATATTGCGTCAAAATTTCAATTGAATATATTCACTCGTTAAAATTTTATTTAAGTCCAAATATTAACATTATTTCTAAAAAATATACTTAAAATTTAAATTTAAGTCTTTCAGGTCTTGGTCTGAAAAAATTTTACCGTATTTAATATGCTTTCATTCCGATTTTCCAAACCTCACCTCTGGCCTCACCTAGTTTCTTTATTAACATATTTCCAACGGTTCACATGTTACAAAATTATTAAAAAAAGAGCGTTTTGGAATCACTGTGTGACATTAACAATGATTTAGTCAGCAGCCACCAAAAAGTAAAGAATAAATATTTAATACACTCTAACTACAAGAAAAACTCTTAAAACAGTCAAGCAGAAGAAAAAAAAATCCCTTTAAATAAATTAATGAAGAAAAAATACAAAAGTAAAAAAAATCAAAAGAACAATGAAACAATTTTAATGGCATTTAGTGCAATTTTTGTTAAACTTTCTCTTTAACAATTTTGTTTCACAGATTCTTTGCCTTTCTACATATTTTTTTTTTTTTTTTTTTTTTTTTTGTAATTTTGGCTCACAGTTTTTTTTTTTCATTTCCCCCCTGCTAGCAAAATATCTTTCCTTTAATATTTTTTGATTTAGATTTGCTGACATGTTTTTTTTTGGCTTTTCCCCTTCTTTCTTTTTTTCTCTTTGTTTTTGGTTTTGTCGCTTTTTAACAATGTTAATTAGTCTTATTTACAGCTAAAATAATTTTTTTAGATTTTCTTGTGCTGTTATTGAGTTTAAATATTTGTCCTTAAATTCAGGGTTTTTTAGTTAAGTTTAATTCGATTGAATTGCATTTAATTTATGCTGTAAGTACCTACTTTATTTTTTGAACTAAAGTAAGTTTTTTTATTTGAATACTTATGATTGTATTGGTAGCATATTTTATTTATATACATATACAGTTTTTATGCCAAGGTGAAATTCACTGAAATGTGTTACTTTTTTTTCAATGACTTGAATTGTTTTCTGTAACAACTAGCTATTAATATGTATTAGGGGGATTTTCATAAATATTTATATAGTATATTATGACCCAGCAATAGCTTTACTTACCCGGTAGCTAACATCATTACATTACATTGCATTACATTGCCAAAAGGTGGTAACTATTTATAATTCTGGTGAAAAACTCATTAAATTTATATAGCGATGTCAAGAATTCATGGGTCCCCATTACTAAAGTACTTATTTTATAAAATCAAATAAGTAATTAATCAAGTACTGCAAAACTACTAAATTGCTAAAGGAAAAATAAAAACAAAAATTTGGTTCAACTGAGATTTGAATCTAGGCAAAATCTTTCTTTCATGTTTTAAAGACTCACTACGACATTACTTTAAATTTCTGTGCGTTTTTAATAGTTTTAACATGTCAATAGAAATTCAAAATAAATAAATTGCGAACTAAATGAACTTGTTATTTACCGGTATCTAGTTATTCCACTACTCAAAGAAATATGAAAAATAATGACAACTTATTACCAGGTAATTAGTCTAGCAAGTAGTAGCCATTACCAAAGGCCAATAAATTTTCCTGGGTAGTAGTACCGGGTCCTTATTAGTAGGATTATCTATTGCAATAAATATTCCCAAGCATACAACTGACTTAAAAATACACATAGAAAGTAGTTTCGTTGTGGCAACTGAATTTTTTACCAATCGAATTTAGTCGGTTACACATAGTATCAGCAATATCCACTGCAATTAATTAATTTTTCTACAAACACTACCGTTTATTTGACACACCGAAATGAAACATTCGTTTCTGATAGCCGAATTTATCATCACATAAATTGGTTGCAGCTACCGAACATTTAGATCCCTATAACTTTTTTACAAATATTCTTTTTATTTCGCACAAATATTTACATGCACATATTTATATAAAAAATATGTCAGTAACGATTAGAACTTAAGACTCATTTGAGTATTGTATATATACATTAAAAATGTTACACAGCAAACATTTTGTAGAAGCTTTTTCAGAATGAAAAAATTATTTTTGTTATAGATATTTCCTAAAAAAATATTTTAGAAAAATTTCAAATTTTAAACAAAGCTTTATAGGCAACAAAAGCCGACTTTTTAGAAATTTTTAATGATCTATTATCCCATGTAGGTTAGGTTAAGTTGAAAAGGGCGGCGTCTTCACGTCTCCAACCAGAGACCATTCGGTCCATTGTGATCCCTTTATAAGTAACAGAGAAAGCTGATAGATAAAGAAAGAGAAAAATCCTAGTAGAATATAGCAAAAGATTGAAAAGAAAGATAGCTAAATATAAGAAAAATAATAAAGGTGTGGAATCTAAGACCCATCAAATCAACCCTGACTACCTTTAAGCCACTTTATTCCCATTACGAACCCTATAAGGTTGCCGAGTTCTTCATCCGCAACCTCCTCTAGTTCGTGCTCTCAAACCAGCTCAGTCTACTTCGCTGAAGCCCTGCATAGTAACAGAGTATATGCTCCACTATCTCTAACTCCTTCACATCATCGCACGTCCTGCAAAAATCTGACGCGACAGTGTCCCACTTACTGGTCATATTCCCTATTGCGAGATGACCAGTAATCATGCCAATAATGATCCTTAGATCCACACGACTCATGCCCAGAAGATGCTTCGAATCTGCTGGTTTAAGACTAGGCCATAACACTCTAGATACACTGCAGTCCGATCTACTACCCTAAGTATCCCATGTACAATCAACTGTAAATAAAATATAAGTTAGAGAAAAAGTTATTGAAATTATTACAAAAAAAAAAAAAAAAGTCGAATACCTAGACGATGTCCTATCTCTTCAGCCTTGAATATCCATTTGAAAATCTTATTAAAGTACAAAATAATCTTAAACTAATTTCTAAAAAAGAAGTTTAGTTTCTGCTCTCAATAAGACTAGTCGCTATCGTTATGTCGAAAAAAATAATTTGTTCCAAATGTTACAAGAATATTCAAAAAAAAAAAACACTGTTATTGTTTGTGAAATTTGCAGATTCAAGTTTCATAAAATATGTGCAAAAATAGAAGACTATACTGCATTTAATACTCTTGATAATTTTGAAAATATTGTTTTTAATTGCGATAATTGTTTACATACATCTCAGGATTTAATTAAAAAATAAGTCTTTTGTCTTATGAAATTGAACAATTAAAATCTGTATTCTCTCAATTTATGGAAAATAATGCAATAAACTACAATGCAAAAAGTTCTCATCGCAGTCTACCTATGCCTAAAACCCATTTTAACTCTAATTGGCCTATTCCAGCAAGTTTACCAATTTCTTCAAATAATCCAATTCGTAATGTAAACAATACTGCACTTTGTATAAAAACTATTCCCACTTATATATTCTCACTTGCTAAACAAACAGATGATTCTGAAGTAAATAATGTACATTCGCAGCGAAAACTTTCTGTAAGCTAGTAGGTATAATTGGAAACAAAAATAAACTACTTATTTTTTGTTTGAGTTGTCCACAAATCCATGTAGTTATTTTTAGACTCTAGGGATACTCAAAAATATGCACCTAAATAAAAATAAAATAAAAAAAATTTTGCCGTCAGTGAGATTTGAATTTGGACACAAATTAAACATTCGTTTTTAATGACTAACATCTTACTCAGTACACTATCTCGCACTTAATTTTTTAAGTGACAAAAACTGTTTTTATTATAAAATATCTTTTCAGACATTTTGTTATAAAAAACTAACAGCATCAGAATGGGATTGAACCAACAGCCTTCTAGTTGCTAAACCAACGTATAATAGCACAGTAATATTAAGTACTTATTTATGTAATACAGGGTAGGCAAATAATAATGACGTCTCATTACCGAGAAACTACTTTAATAAGTAGCTGCCATTACCGAAAATCAATAAGTGTTTGCTGGGTATTTGTTTCTTGTTTTATTTATGAACCTACATATTTATTATTATTATTTTTTTTACGTCAAAGCCTATTTACCAATTTTTCGATCAATGTGAACAACATTTGTCAGCTAGGAACTCCGAATTTCAAATATCATGTTACAACCGAATTTTGACGTGTTTGTGATAAATTATTTATTACAATAATTGAAATTAAAAATTTTTACAGTCTAATGGATTTATTAAATACGACCACAAATATTCAGAACAAAAATATGAATTTGCTATGATTGTCTCTACCGAGCGTATTTTAATTATTTCACTTTGAACGAAATGATTAAATGCATATATTTAATGATTGTGTAAGCTTTAATTCTATCATAAATGTGAAATTTTAACTACAAATATAAACAAATTTATTGAATTGTTTGCCAATGACAAATTAATTTTAGTTAATTCTATTAAATTTTGATAACTCCAACCGTTTTCCAACCAATTTTTTTTCTGTGTGTAGGTTTAATATAAAAATATATCGGAAATGTTCTTGGGAATTTTTCTACTCAAAATCAACGAAATCGTTAGAAATTTTGTGAGAAAATCCAATATAGAATATATAATTTCTTAGTGAAAGTTTTCATTGCAAAAAAATTCTTCACTGAATTTTGTCTGTGAATATTTTTACTGCTGCCTGTTTCTCTAAATGCGATCGAATGTTTCGTTCTACTAAATTTGTTGGAAACAACAAATAAATGTGAAAATTATTTGTTGTTTCCAATACATTAACTCGAACGAATCTTTCGTTCGCATTTAGAGAAACAGGCAGTTAGTGTAAATTTCTGTTGGAATAATATTTCCGTGAAAGTAATACTTTGGTGAAAATCTTTAGCAAAATACAAATTTTTTATGAAAACAATTTCAGTAGGAATTTTTGGTAAAAACTCAGCATGTATGTATTTTTAGTGACACAAGTTTTTAAAGTGAATTTTCTATAAAAAAATATTTAGACAAAAATCCTTGTGAAACCAATTTTTGAAGAATTTTTTTTTTTTTTTTTGTAGAAATTTTTTAATGAAAATGTCTTGAAATTTTTAATGAAAATTTCTCAAAATTTTAAAGTAAAGATTTGTTGAAATTTTAAGTGAAAATTTGTTAAAATTTTGTAAACAATTTTACGGTTAAAATTTTTGATAAACATTTTATTGAACATTTTTTAATAAAAAGTTTTTGTGAAAATTTTAAGAGATAAATTTTTAATAAATATCTGTTACATTTTAATCAAAGTTTTTAGTGAAAATTTTTGGCGCAAATTTTTGGTGAAAATTTTTATTAAAAATTTCTTGGGTCAAAATTTTTATTAAAAATTTTTAGTGGATATTTATATTAAAAATTTTTAATTCTTTTTGATTTTAATCAATATTTTGGGTCTAGAACATATAGTGTACATTTTTCGTGAATATTGTTTGTGAAACTTAATTTTATAACAATTTTAGGTGAAAATGTTAGAAAAAATTTTTGGTGAAAAATTTTTAGAGAAAATTTGTAGTAAAATTATTTGAGAGAACGTTTTTTATTTAAAATTGCTGGTGAAGATTTTAAGTGAAAATTAAAAAAAAAAAATTACAAAAATTTTTGGTGAAAAATTTTGGTGAACAATTTTCAGCAAAAAAAATTTTGAGAAAAATTTTTGCTGATCATTTTTAGTGAAAATTTATTATAATTAAACTCATTTTAATGATATTTTTGGTCAAGATTTTTAGTAAAAATTTTTGTTTTAAATTTTTTGTGACTTTTTTTATATGAAATACAAATTTTAGGTCAAAATTGTTGTTGAAAACCTTTAGTAAACTTTTGTAGTAAAATTGTTATTGAAAGCTTTCAGGGAACATTTTTAATTAAAATTGTTGGTGAAGATTTTAAGTGAAAACTTAACTTTACTAAAATTTTTAATGTAAAATTTTAGCTTAAAATTTTTACTAACATTTTTAGTGTACAATTTTTATTAAAATTTTTTTGTGTGAAATTTTTACTGAAATTTTTTGTGTAAAATACAAATTTTAATGAAACTTTTTATTTTGTAGTAACAATTTTTGGTGAACACTTTTAGGGAAAATTTGTGGTAAAATTATCGGTGAAAGCTATAATCAAACACTTAGAAAATTTATTGCGAACATTTTTTGTAAGATGGAGCACACTTTAAATTTCTGATAAAATTCAAATTTCAGCTGAAACTTCTAATGAACACCTCTATTGATTCAAGTTTTAAGTGAAAATTTCTGGTGACTATAATTTATGCTGAAATGATTTATTTTTTTTTTTTTAATTTTAATCAATTTTTTTGTTCAAGAACATATAGTGAAGATTTTTCGTGAACATTTTTTGTGAAACTTAATTTTATAACAATTTTGGGTGAAAATGTTAGAAAAAAATTTTGGTGAAACATTTCTAGAGAAAATTTAGAGTAAAATTATTTCAGAACATTTTTCAACATTCTTATTTAAAACTGTTGGTGAAGATTTTAAGTTAAAATTAAAAAAAAAAATCAAACATTTTTTGTGTAAAATTTTTGGTGAACAATATTTGCGAATCTTTTTAATATGTAATAGCAATTTTAGGTGAAAATTTTAGAAAAAAAAAATTGCAAAAAATTTTTTCTGAACATTTTTAGTGAAAATTTATTGTAAAATTATTGATAAAAGCTATAGTTGAAAAATTTTTTAACGATTTATATATTTTTTTTTTTTTTACTCAATATTTTTGGACAAGATATTCTTGCTGAAAATATTTCGTGACTTTTTTATATGAAATAAAAATTTTAGGCTAAAATTGTTCCTGAAAACCTTTAGTGAACATTTTTAGTAAAGTTGTTGCTTTCAGAGAACAGTTTTAATTAAAATTCTTCGTGAAGATTTTAAGTGAAATCTTTTTTTTTTTAATTTTTACTAAAATTTTTAGTGTAAAATTTTTACTAACATTTTTAGTGTAAAATTTTTACTAACATTTTTAGTGTAAAGTTTTTATTAAAATTTTTGTGTAAAATATTTGCTAAAGTTTTTTGTGTAAAATTTATACTAAAAAGTTTCATGAAAATACAAATTTTTATGAAACTTTTTGAATTGTAGTAAGAGCTTTGAATGAAAATTTAGAAAAAAGAAAAGTTTTTTGGAGAAACATTTTTGGTGAACACTTTTAGGAAAAATTTGTAGTAAAATTATTGGTGAAATCTATATTGAACACTTTTTAGAAAGTTAGTGAAAAATTTTTCAAGATGGCACACAGGTTAAATATTTATGATAAAATTAAAATTTCAACTAAAACTTCTACTGATTCAAGTTTTAAGTGAAAATTTCTAAGTTTTTTAGTGTATGTTCTTTTTAAAAAAACTTTTAATAAAAATATATGATAAAACAAATTGTGCGCTAATTCAGTGAAATCAAAAATTTCTAATGAAACTAATTTCAGGAAAAAATATTTTTGCGTAAATTTCCTTTGAAATCATAATTTTTTTTTTTTTAACAACCAATTGCGCATGTAGAATGGATTTTTAGTAAAACTTATTTTCAGTGAAGAACGAACTATTTTTTTGATGATTGATGGTAATACAAAATTTTTAGCGAAAATTTCTTTTTAAACAAAATTTTAGTAAAAACACCATGTTGAAATAATTTTTTCGTGAATTGTTTTTTTTTTTTTTTTTTTGAAAATTTTTCATTAAACTTACTTTCAAATGACAACAAATTTTTAGCGAGAATTTGTACTGAAAATTAAATTTTTAATACATAAAAACACTTAGCAGTGAAGTCATTTAAAAATGAACGATCAGTTTTCAAAGTACACAGCTCCACAGTGCAGAATATGACTGTGAATGCCCAATGTTTAGCATTAATATTAAAAGGAAAATGACAGGAATTATAGGAATTATATTCTTTTTATTTTCTAAAAAATTACCAGAATTTAACAAAGTCAAAAATAATTCCTCATAGGTGATACCCTAATACTCGTTATTTGTTTTTAGCTTGTTGTCTGTGTAATAATATGAAAATAAATTAGTTATTGATTTTTATTTTAATTAAGTACATATAGCTTGAAGTGATACTCAAAAATATAAAATTAAATCATATATGTAGTTATTAAAAAAAGTCAGTAAAATGTATGTACTTGGTAATATAAAATGAAATTAATTATAAATAAGTACAGTAAATCTCAATAAATACAGAGATTTTATAAAAAATCATTTATTTGAAATTTTTATAATATTTTCATAATTTCCAAATATTAAGTAATTAATATATGTGTAAATATTTTAATTATGCTTCACTTAATAATTTTTCCTTCTCAAATATTTTGCAAAAGTTTATTACCGAAATCCAAAAGATTCTAAAAATAAATCCAATAATATTATTAAAAACTAATTGATCCATTTAATCATTAAATAAGACCATACGATTTACCAGTTCTTCTTTATTTAGAAACGCTACTATAACAAAAAAACTGATATTGCATTTATGATTCATAATTGAATTTTAATTTTAGCTGATGTCTATAGTTTTTTTTCAAGTTTTTTCAATATGCACATGTAAGAGTATTTGTTATAGATTTCAACTTACATATTTTATGAACCATTAAATTCAAATATAAAATTTACAACTTGATGGATTTTCTTATCACAAGGACATTTTACTAATAAAAAATATTTAAAAAACAAACGAGAGAACAACCAACATAAATTATTGGTTTTGTTGTGACGTGTACCCATTAAAGTCATAATCGTAAAACAAGAGATTCATTTGAAAGATATTTTATTTATTCATTTTCAAAAAACAACATAAAGTAAAACAGACAAAACCAGATTTGAATTATAGTTCCTATTAGGAAATTTAAAACAGAAACATATAACCAAATAAAGTAAGTGAATAATTTAAAAAACATGGCAATATTTTTGGTGACTAACCAAATGTTATTGATACACTTGTTTAAAGATTTAAAGTTAAGAAAAAAAATTTAATAAACCTTCACCAATAAATATTTAGTTTTAAAGAAATTTATGCTATTATTCACTGTTATAGTTTAACTTTTAAAAATATCACAACATTCTTATTACAATTTACAAATCACATTTAAATCTATTATATGATTAGTTAACAAATGACAAAAATAAAATTAAATCATGCTAACAAGACAAAAATGTTTATTATTCTGTTCAACAGCCAAACAACATGACATTTAACTTGTGCACAAATAGAGTACATGCTGTCAAACAAATACAAATACAATTGTACATTATTTTTTCAGTATTCATTAGTACTCTCACTCTATCCCCATACTTCCACTCTACGGACAGCGATGCCAGAAAAATTTTGCCCACATTTAAGCTCAAAATTATCAACAGTTTTCTATAAAAAAATTGTCTAACATTTTCTATAAAGAGAAAATATAACAAAAGTTTCTTTGTAAAGAAAAAAATATGTACACTTTTCTATAGACCGAAAATTTTGTAGAAAAAAAGTTTACGAAATTTTTGTACAAAAAGAAAATTTATCGAAAATTTTCAATAAAAAGAAAATGTATCGAAAATTTCTTTAAATAATAATAATTTTATCGAAAATTTAACGAAAAGTTTATGTAAAAAGAAAAAAAATGCATATAATATAAAAAAATGAAAAAATAAAATTTATCAGAAATTTTCAATAAAAAGAAAATGTATCGAAAATTTCTTTAAAAAATAATAATTTTATCGAAAATTTTCTATAAAAAGAAAATTTAACGAAAAGTTTATGTAAAAAGAAAAAAATGCAAAAGTTTCGTATCAAAAAAAAAAAAAAATCAAACTTTCGTATAAAACAAAAAATATTGTGAATTTCTTTTAAAAAAATGTATCAAAAATTGCGAATAAAAAAAATTATCGAAAAATTTATATAAAAAGATAATTTATTGAAAATTTCGTATGAAAAGTAAATTTTACACAAATTTCGTACAAAAAAAATTTTATTGAAAATTTCATTAAAAAAGACATGTTATCGAAAATTTCATATAAAAGGAAATGCTATCAACAATTTTCTAAAAAAAAGAAAGTATCTAAAATATTCATAAAAAGAAAATGTTATCGAAAATATCGTAGAATAAGAAAATTTATCGAGAATTTCGTATAAAAGGAAAACTTTGTGAAAATTTCGTATGAAATGAAATTGTTATAAAAAGTTTCGTATAAAAAGAAAATTTAGTGAGAATTTAGAATAAAAAGAAAATTTATCGAACATTTCGTTAAAAAGGAAATGTTATTGAAAATTTTCTATAAAAAGAAAGTTTATCGAAAATATTCATAAAAAGAAAATGTTACCGAAAATATCGTTTAAAAAGAAAATTTATCGAGAGTTTCGTATAAAAGGAAAACTTTGTTAAAATTACGTATGAAATGAAAATGTTATAAAAAATTTCGTATAAAAGTAAAATTTAGTGAGAATTTTGTATCAAAAATTTCGTATAAAAAGAAATTTTATCGAAAATTTCATTAAAAAAGAAAGGTTAACGAAAATTTCGTATAAAAGGAAATGTTATCAAGGATTTTCTATAAAAAGAAAATTTATCGTAAGCACTCATAAAAAGAAAATGTTATCGAAAATTTCGTATGAAAAGAAAATTTATCGAGAATTTCTTATAAAAAGAAAATTTAGTAAGAGTTTTGTATAAAAAGAAAATTTATCGAAAATTTCATATAAAAAAAATTTTAAGGAAAATTTCATATGAAAAGCAATGTTATAGAAAATTTCGTATAAAAAGAAATGCTATCGAAAATTTTCTATAAAAAGAAGATTATCGAAAATATTCTTTAAAAACAAAATGTAAAATGTAAAAATGAAAATTTCATCACAAATTGTCTGTAAAAGAAATTTCATCGCTAATTTTCCATAAAAAAAAATTTAGTAAACATTTCTATATAAAGAAAATTTTATAAAGATTTTCTATAAAAATAAAATCTGGTAAATTTTCTGAAAAGAATTCTTATCTATAAAGGTAAATTTTATCGAAAATTTTGTGTAAAAAGAAGCCTTATCGATTAAAAAATTGTCTATTCCAAAATTTAAAAAAAAATCCATTGAAAGAAAATTTATTAAAAAATTTTCTATCAAAACAAATTTTTCGAAAGATTTCCGTATAAAGAAAATTTGTAAAAAGCTTTAAATAAAAGAAAATTTATCGAAAATTTTCTACAAAAAAAATTATCGAACATTTTCTATTAAACGAAAACTCATTCGAAAATTTCTTATAAGAAGAAAATGTGTTCGAAAAATTTCTATTGAAAGAAAAATTTTTAAAACATAGTTTATCTGGCAACTGTGCTTATAGTTACATATGTTTTTGCTGCACTTCATTTGCATTACACACTTGTATAAAGTGTAAGTATGTATAAGGAAAACTGCAGATACAAAAAGCAATTACATATATGTATACATACACTGTTACATACATACATCTAGAGTTTTTTGAGAGACAAAAAAATTTTATTCAACTTTTAAAGAGCACGTCTAACAACTTGAAAAACAAACAATTTTGTTTTTATTTTTGTGCTCCTGTTGGTTGGTGAGTGTATGTTCAAATTCAAGTAGTTACAACAATTTTACAGTTATGCATAGATTTGTAAAAAAAACACAAGTACATACTAAATTTACATATTTACACACATACATATGTATGCATGTAGACATTTCTGAAGCCTGTGTAACAAAAGTGAAAGCGTGGGATTTACTTCATACATACATACATACACACATATATACATATCTATGTATTTACAAATCAGCCGTAAAAAATATGTTAAGTAACTCACATTCAAGGCAGCCTTACCGTATCAACAAAACACTAACAAAAAAACCGAAATATTTAAATTTTTAATGAAAAAAGTATGAAAAACTAAAAAGAAATTAAATAAAATTTATAAATGTTCCTTTCCACACCATTTAATGTACATGAATTTGCATATTATTATTTTTTCTCTTTCTTCATTTACTGTTTAAATACAACAATGAACGAGAACGCACTTCAAAAATTTTTGTGTGTGCAGAGTAAGTGGTTTTATCAAAATGTGAAATAGTGCTAGTTAAGGAGTTGGAGGAATATACTATATAGGGTAAGCAGTAAGCAGAAAAAATAGATTAAGTTAAAATAAACTAGAATGCTAGGTTATAAATGTGGCGTCAGAGTCACCAACCGACATCCGGCTCGCAGGATCATAATCAAATTAGAATTGCTGAATTATTCTTCCCAGCGGTGTCATGTGGCTGTCCCGAACTAGTTACTTGACTGACTATATTAGGCCACCACTAGTTACTTTATTAACTACGAGACTAGTCACTTTAACATGGACATGTCCTAGGAGGAAGTCTATTACTACCAACACGATTACGTGGCTACAAAGTGACACTTCTGTGCACACACAATTACTTTATTGGTCACAATGATATAGTAAACATTTTTTGTTATCTTCTTTTCGACTTCTTCCCGCATACCCTATGATCCACGCTTTCAAATGATCGGTAAAATTCTAGTTTGTTTAACGATCGTTCACAAAATGTACGAAAGAGTGTAAGGAAGAAAATGTGTCAACTTTAAGTGGGCTAGGTAAGTAGACGCGAATGAACTTTTACTTTCCAAACGGGGGGGGTCAATTGACACCGAAAATACTGCTGGGTTGCTGAGCAGTGTTTTCGGACTATAATAAGACACAAGAAGAATAGAATTATTCACATTTACCTTCAAAACTTTTCAGTTTTTTTTTGTTTGTTTTTTTTTTAATAAATTTTTAAAATTATTTGTTACTTCTGGCCTGACTTGTTTAACCAAAATGTTGTTAGTGTAACATTTAGCTATACAGAAATATGTTTCTTTATAGCCTGAGATACCCTTAAATAAAAGATTTTTCCTACACATTAATTTTATTGCACTTCACCAACAAAGATTATCATCATTTACTTTATTTGTATGGCTTTTTATGGTTATTTTACATTTTGTTTCATTGTTTATTTCTGCACTAGACAAAAAGAAAAAAAAAATATATAAGAAAATATGAACTAATAAAATGTAACGCATGAAGGCTGTCATGTCAATTGTCAACTCATTTTAACACTTTAAA
This sequence comes from Protocalliphora azurea, assembly GCA_932274085.1. Taxonomy (NCBI): domain Eukaryota; kingdom Metazoa; phylum Arthropoda; class Insecta; order Diptera; family Calliphoridae; genus Protocalliphora; species Protocalliphora azurea. The sequence continues at coordinate 132,891,213 of OW026521.1, read as the reverse complement.
TCATAGACCACAACACGAGTAAAATTACACATGATATTGCAAAACGTAGGCCTAACGCAACAGTACTTGAAAAAAAAAAACAGAGTGGATCAAAAGTATTTTAACAAGTTTCGAAAGCTGTAAATGTACTTAAAATTTTCTGAACAGATCAAAAACATGTCTTAACTTTCGCTTCATTTTGTATCTTTTCCAGTTTAAAATAACGATCTTTTAGCAAAAGGCTGTTTATTTCTGCATCACTCTGTTGATTATAGCACGAGAACTAGTTGTCACTTTAGTAATTTAAAGTGCAGTTGTATGAATGAAGGAAAAGCAGGAATATTTAAATGTCTTATGATTTTGTTTTTGTTTTTTTTTTTCTTTGTAACATGCGTAATTTGCCAGCCAACGCAATGTGTCATTTTGTATCATTAACATATTTTTTTTTTCTACTGGAGTTTAAACTGCTGCTGTTTATTGCTTCTTGTACATTCATTCACTTGATTTTTGTTTTTTTAGTAGATAATTTATAAATCGTGCTGCTGGGGTCTACAATTACTTAAGTGACTTAATGAAAATACCACAATACAATAAATTAATTTTTTACAAGTTAACTTTGCTTAAGTTGCCAAATTTCGAAAGACCATTTTTGATTTTTGAAGTCTAGTTTTGTTCATTTAATAGATCGATTTTTCTTGAAAAAGTATATGCATTTTCTTATTTAAGCCTTTAAGCACACATTTGACGATTTCGAAAAATGAAAAAAATAAAACAATTTCGAAAAATAAAAAAATAGAAGAATAAAACGTCTCTAAATTATTAAGAGTGTTCAAAAAGTTGATTTCAACAAACATAGAGACGAACATCTTTATTCGACCCAAATCTTAATATGTTTCATCAAAGATGGAGCAGATCCATATTTTACATCTTTAAAGAATAAAAGTTCATCCATAAAAACAACTTTCCAAAGGTTCCAGATAACTAATGCTAAGTTCACATTTCACGATTTTTGCAAAAACTTTAGTTGCCTAACGTGAACACCAAATATTTTACGAACCAAATTTTTTTCAAAGAAAAATATTTGCCTTAAGTCAAAAATGTGGCAAGTGTGGACATTGTGTGAATAAAAGATGTAAAATATTTGCCAGTATTTTCGGCAAATTTTTGTTTGATCTTACAAAATAAATGTAAGATCAAACAGGGCAAGCAACAGTTGATGCGGCGGTCTGCTTGAGTTGTTGATTTTATGTACAATAAACTTTAAATCGACAAAGAAGAAATTAACAATTTATCATTTATCTATTAAAATGCAGTTTTTTCTAAGTAAAACTTTCAATATATTAATATTTTTTATTAAAACCATAATAATGCTTGCTACGTTTTTTTGTTCTACAACTGGAAGTGGAGTGCATAGAAAACAGTGTTGCTTTTTGATGACAGGGCTGTTTTGTAAAAGACAAGAAGAAGAAACAGCGTTGTTATTTTGTAAAAGATAAATTACTTATAAAAATATAAAAGTAAATTCATTTTTAAAGTAAGTTTCATTAATGTACATTATGAATTTTGTAAATGATAAATTAAGAATAGTTAGTATTTTTAATTTATTATCAAAATATTTTAATTTATTATAAATTGTGCAAATATTTGTCTATATTAAATAAAAGCGCTACAAATATTACCTCGGAATCCACAGAAATTTTATCTAAAAATTATTCTAAATCGAAAAAAACAGAATCAAAAAACAAGTTAATATATTCATATTTATTTATTTATATTTATTTTTCAAAAAAATGTTACACACATTTGTTCCACAAGCAACGCTTGCTTAAACAAAAAAAAAAAAAAAAAACACAACAACTTATAAGCATACACATTTATATACAAAAAAAAAAAAAAAAAAAAGAACTGAAAAAGTCATGGTTTTAACATTGTATTGTCATTGGAAGGAAGTACTTAGCACTGAAAAAGGGCTGCAAAAGTTCTTTTTGAACCCATGGTTGTCAGCTTGGATGTTCTTCTTTTATGCCTCTTGGTCATTGCTTTCGAAGTACTTCTCTTAAAACTATATTTATAAAATTTTTTTAATAAAAATATGGTTTTAGCTTTGTTAATAGATTATAAAAATACTTTTTAATTTAAGAAATTTTTATTTTCTTAGAAATTGTTCACCTTTTTTCCTGCTAAAACACATTTATTTCCTCTTTTTTTGGAAGTAATTTTTATTAACTTCTAAAAATGTGGAAAATATGCATTTAGTTCTACTTTTGAAGTGGAGAAAAAAAAGTTATTTTTTGGAAGCACTTGCTCGTGTTTTTGCTGTGTACTTTTGTATGTATATACAAACAAATATACTGCATATACAAAAACAACAACGACGACAATAATCATTATAATACTGCTGTTATCAACTAAAATGCTTGCTTACACAAAAAACAACATTAATAGTCATTGCTATGCTTAATATAAATGTTTGTGTGTGTATAATATTAACATATTTTTTCAGTTTTTGGCCTATAACTTCAAAAAGTCAAAAATGCGTTTTGCCTGATATATCGGTTATTATTAAACCGATTTAGTTCATTTTTTCAGCATAAAAATTCAGAAAAAATTTCCAAATCTTCTTTACAAAAACGAAGTCCCTAGCTTATATATATAGAGGCTTCAGAAAATCGAAAACCGGGGTAAAAAACCGGTTTTTTGGACATGTCTCCTCCACTTATGAACCAATTTTGCTGAATTTCAATATCAAAATTCTCGAAAGGATTTCCGATCGTTTGATATATATTATATATGGCAGTTAACAGTGGTTTTCATAAACGTTATTTCAACCGACAAACATCGTCCTGTCGACATTATTTCTTACAAACCTTTTTGCTCTTCGAAAAAATTTGTAGAAATTACAAAAGAAATGACAAACTTATTCATATCCTTTGCACCTGTAGTAAAGGGTATAGTATGATTTTTCAACATATTCATTTCATAATTTATATCAAATAAATATATAGTAGTGTTGTGTTTGATCAAATAATTTTAAGTTACCAATTTGCATCTAATCTGACCAGCCTTTAAATATTTTTTCCCGTTCACATATTTTACGACATTTGACAACTATTTCATCAAACAAAAAATGTCAAATAAATGTGCGTAATGTGAACAAAAAATCAAATCCGTATTTAGTTGTAAAAATTGTTGGAAAACACGACTAAATATTTTGTAGCAAATATTAGTCTAGTCTGAACTTAGCTTAAGGGACATCATCTAACTATACAAAACACCTATGACTTGATATTTTACAGCTTTTTATATAAGAAAGCTGAATTAACAAGCTCCATGCAGTTCCAGATGACACAATTACATTTTCGAAGTAAACAAGCCTTTTTTCCGTTACATCCTTGACATGAGATGGAGGGCATCCATAAAATTTTATATTTTGCACCTTTTTAAGTAGAGGAGTCATAATAATTAGATCCTGTTATATGTCTGCAGAAATCAACTTTCGGAAGACTTAGGAAAACTTACGTCCTAAAAACTTAAGTCCTTAAATCGTAGATGAAAATCTACGCCATGTTCTTAATCAAGAGGTATTAGATCTCTAAATGGTATAATAGAATTAGACCTAGTTTAGAAGATCATTTTACTAATGGGATAGACTGATGGTATAGACTGATGGTAGGGACAGAGTAGAATTGGCGGAATTTATGAACAATTTTAATAGTCAAAGACCAATGATGACTTATTCTTGACTCCCTTGAATTCGAAAAAGTGTGAAGGAAAAAAAATTAAAAATTATCTGAACTCAAAAAAAACACGTCGAAATACATAAAATTCTGAAAATCATACTATTGAAAATTCTCTACTCTCAAACTTTTTTTCTCGCAAATGATTCTGAATTTGAATTCAAGCTTGATATTGCAACCTTTATCTACATTTGAAACAAGTATGAGAAAATGTTTTATATCAAATGTTAAAGTTATTATATTACAAATGTTTGAATCCATGTTTGTTTGAAAGATACTTATATGTTAGACGATTGAAAATGCTTCTGAGAAGAAGCAAAAAGAGGAATAATCATTCATTGATTTATCACTTGTGGTCACATTTGAACTGATTTGTTAACAGAACAATTTTATATCCCACTAAATTTATTCTATTACTAAAAACATAATAAATTAATGCCATTTCGCCAACATCCAAAAATCTTGTTCCCATGAAAATCTACAAATTCTCGCAAATCTCTAGCCTCATATGCCTTATTTAATTTATGGCAATACATCCCTAAGTATTTAAACAAAACAAATTATGTTTTCAAAATTAGCCACTAAAATGTTGTTTAATTGCTTCCTTATGACAAGAAAGTATTCCAAATGGCAGCACAATAAAACTCCCTTTTTTTTTAAAAAAAAAAAGAAACAAATTCTCACATACACATAAATGCTTTCACACTTACTTAGTTGCTCTTACATATTTTTTTCATACACACATATGTACTATAAATAATATTTTTATACCAGGTAATAGATATTTAGCAAACAAAATGTCAACTGCTATTTTCCAACAAACAGTAAAAAAAATTTTATGACAACCAAAGAAAAATAATTCCCTTAGAGAAAAAAAAAAAAAACACTCAGCAATAGATAGTGACATTTATGGGTGGCTTCTGTTGTTTGTTCAACGAAAATGTTCACAAATTTGTAACAACCCTACAAATGACATTTAACACTGAACATAAAAACTCATGTATCGAAATAATACAAAAAAAAACTCCAGAAATAAATTGTACAGAAGATACTTTTATAAACTGACAGCAGCTATATGGGCCATATAGCTTTAAAGTGAATTTGACACCTTTTTGAAAACAGACATACTCACACACATATACATGTATAAATACATTGTGTATATAAATCTTACTTTACAATCACACACTTGTGACACACCAACAAAATCATAGAAAAGTTCTTAAAAAAAAGAAAGGGAGTGAGGGTGAGGTACACACAAGATAAATTGTATGTGCATAGGTGAGTTGAAATATGTGTGAGAGTGTGATATATTATTGTTAAATTGAAAGATAGTCATATTAAAGTCAGTCATAACAACCATTGTCATTTATAAAATACAGACAACAGCAGCAACTCTAAGTAAGATCAACAACGACAATGACACCGAAATCAAATTGACTACGTATAGGAAAGAAATAAATACATGAGCAATGACAGGCAAATTGACATTATTAAAATGTCGGGTGGCATGACACTCGCACACGGTGGCACGTACATTCTTATTGTTAGGACACACGCTAATAAATATCGTCAGTGGGCTGACGAAGAGTCTTATATGTAATTTTTTTATTTCTTTTTATTATTATCGCATCTTGTATCATTATTAATCAAACGTCCATTTAGCGAAGCGTTTTCCATTATCACAACGGGTTTTGGAGTTACAAAAAGTCCTATGTATATATTTCCTAAAGGATAAAAAACTCCTTTTGGTTTTTACTTCACATAGGACTTTTCTAAGAACAAAAAAATAAAAACAAAAATATCAAAAAATAAATTAAGTTTCTTATACAAAAAACTCTATGTGTAGATTTTTTATTTCTTTTGACTTTCGCGAACGCCAAAAAATGAAAAAATATAACGAACTGCACTTTTCGTCAGTGCACCGACGATATATTGTAAATTGAATATGTGTACGTAGACATTTGAGGAGATTATCAGGAGTTACAAAGGAAAATGCCACACGCAATTCTGAATCCGTGGGAGAGAAACGAAAATGGTATATCAAGCTTTTACATTGTTTTGACTTCTCTCGCCTATAAAGTCAGACATGGAACAAGAAAAATTGCTGTGTATGAACCCCGACTATTTTAGACAAAATTCTATATCCTACAGCAATACTGTTAATGTGCCACTAAATTTTTTGACCAACGATCTTATCCCAAATAAGACTAGCGGGAAATAATATTTTTAGATTTTTCACTCCTAAAGCTGGTAGAGTATTATGCGAGGGTTGGTCACTTTGATTCCTCTGACACGTTTCACTTCCATTAGTATCATGAGGATGTGATTTAAGAACTAATCAACCCACTCATTCCATTTCGTATAAGCTAATTCTGCGCTCGTCACTGATACATCAACCTAACCAAACAATTGAATCCCTGTCTGATTTCTGTTTTCGTTCGAGAGTGCGATATAGTTATCTTATGTAGCAAACTCCAGTATCTGTGCCTTGTATCAAGTGCGGCTGCTGGTTCTACAAATTTAATTACAGTGGTCTCTTTACAAATCTATGATTTATTTTTTAACTAAAATTGAGCGGTATCGAGATTTCTAATCCTTCATTGCAAATCCAATTCTAGGATACGATTGAGCTTTCTTCAATAGATCATATTATTACTTGGATAGACAACTTGCTCTTAGAATTGTTAGTTGCCAAAAACGTTTGATAAATATAAATTATAATCCAGTGGGAAGGGATTTGCTTAATTCTGTGTTATACAGGTATGACTGGCTGAAATTAAGACCGAACAGAGCCAGAACAAGCAAACTAACAGGCCTAAACTTGTACTCATAAAAGGAGAATCATCAAATAAAAATTCCTGTAAAGCTTTAAAGATTCAGCAAAGGTTAAGCAGGAAATGAAATACCTAGAGAATGAATAAACCAATTCCACTCTAAAAAAGTAATTTCAAAAGACTAAAAGCTATGCCACAATCATATTTCACATGACACTAGCCAACGAAATGTAAATGTAAGAAACTAGGAGAGTCCTAACCATTATAAACCATTTCTGAATTAATGATTTGGAAATGTATCGTTAATATTTTAATACTTTTAATATTTTCAAATAACTTAAGGCTCTCGATAACTCCGATAAGTACCATGTATTCTTAGTAGAGATTTAAAGCTTAATTTATGAATAGAGTCTGCTCTGGAAGCTAGTCTAGATATGTTTTCTAGATATGTCTAAATACTAAATACTAACCCACAAGGCTTGACTTAGACTTGGAATTAACATATGAAATGAGGACGAAGGAATTTCGGATTATATTCCCAGGGTTGAAATTGCATAAAATTCTTTTAATCAGGATAAAACAAACTTAGCCTACTTGGGCTACCAAAGTCTAGTACGGAAAAGGGATTGGAAATATTTTCTAATGATGCTTGGTACGCAACCATCGAAATGTAAAAAGAGCCAGATCAGAATCCATATACAAAAATAATTGTGTTGAAATATATGTTTTTACAAATGTAACAATATACCTCATATAATTTTAGAAGAATTTTTAAAAATAATTATTTTCGTGGCTACGAGAGGGCGCTAAAGTCAGAGAATTTAAACTATAAGTATAATATGTATATCTATATATATAATAATTTACATACATTTTTTATTCAAAACTTTGTGAAAAACTATAAAAAATTATACAATTTTTTAAACTGTTTGTGTATTTTGATAGTCATTTAATAGATTAAAAAATAATATGTAATTACTAATTTTTTGCCACAACTTTGAAAAAAGTTAAATTGAAAAAGTGTCTGATTTCTTGTTTTTACATAAATTTCAAGGAGTTCTTAATGTTAATGTTATTTATTTTGTTAAATCGAAACAAAAAATTAATAAAAATGATCTCGAAATTTCAAAAACAACTATGAACTCAATATAATACGATAACTATAATGCATTCTAAAATTTTAATACAAAAATTACATGAGTTCGATGAAGTATTAAAAAAAGTTATAAAAAATTATGCAAATTTTTGTGCCTGATTCTATAATTTAGTATTGTTTTTTAATATATAAAGAATAATTTTTTCTATTTTCTGCCGCAACTCAAAAAAAAAAAAAAATTATAATTTAAAACATTTTCAAATTTCTTTTTATTACACAAAAGTCTAAGAGTTCTTTACATTAAAATATTTCGTAATGTTAAATCGACATTACTTTAAAATTTAAGACAATATTGAAAACTGAAAAAAATACAAATTTTGAACCAGAAACCGGGCAAACTGAGGCAAATTAATATGTAAGTGCAGAAGTTAATATAATATTATAAAATGATAGGGCTTGGGGGAGGTAGATATGCCCTTGATCCTATGAAATAAAATATTGCCTTACTCCTAAAACAACAACCTATTTCCAATGGCTATCGCAAATTCAGATACTATTTTGACCAGTATTTTAGGAGAAAATGGGTCTTTGCTCCAAGTTTTCAAAACTTTGTATGCATTCACTTTGTGTCTAAAGTAATATATGTATCAAGTTTTAATTTTATGCGACATCACCTTCTCTTTTTATAAAATTCAGAATAGTATTTTAACCAAAAATACGTTTTTCCCAGTTCAGGATATATTGGCGGTAGGCGTGTTTTTGTTCCGATTCAAATAAAAATTAGCACGAATAATATATAATTAAGTGTAATCATAAATTTTGGTAAAATTCTGAACTATCCTTTTTTTTAATTTCGGGATATATCGGAGGTAAGCGTGTCCTTGCTCCGATTAAAAAAATAAATCAGCAGATTTATAAGCAGTATATTTTGAATAGCTGAAACAAATTTTGGTAAAGTTCAGACCAGTATTTTAGAAGAAATTTTGTTTTTTTTTTTTTAATTTCAGAATAGGATATTGCACCGATTTTTCAAAACTTCATATTTATTAGTTTCAAGGCTATGAGTACCGTTTCAATTTTCTACAACAACTCCTTCTATTTTTGTCCCATTGTTGTATGGTAACCAAGCACTGTGAGACTGATCCTGTATCCGCTTAAGAAGCTGAAGACGTTATTCTTAACTAGCTATCCAGCAACAGCGAACAAAAATCAGAAGATCAGTTTTGAAAGGTTTTGTAATTTTAGTTACTGGTTATCAGTGTTGCCAGGAAGTGAGAAAAAAAGAGGCTAAATTGATCTTCAAAAAAAGCCAAGAAAGGCTAAATTCTCCAAAAAATAAGGCTAGAAAAAAGTTAACTTTGTTTTGTTTTAATTTAAAATATTGTTTCCCGTTCTCATTAGTTTTTGATTTTTTTTTTTTTTTTACAGATACTTTAATAATGAGTATGAAAAATCGAGTAAAGAGTTTCCATAAAAATTTCGGTTATATTTCATATGAAAAACAAATGCTTTGCAGTGATTACTCTTAATTTTTTAGCTAGAATTCCTTCTTCATTAGGCATTTTCAAAATTTGGATGAATTTCGCTTTTATAAAAATTTTTTATCAATATTCATAAATAGTTTCTATGTTTAATGAAATATATTAAGAAATGATTATTAATGATTTAGTAAATCCATAAAATTAGTTATTTTTGATGTGGACAATAAAGCGCCACAGGCGAAAATGTTTGTAATATTTGAATAATCTCTATTGTTTGTGCGAATAAATAAAAAAAAATGCCTAAATTGATGATTCTGTAAAAATAAAATTAGTAATATCAGATAAAGAATTATTTTCTTTGCTGTTCAAATAACAACATTTTAGCCTTTTTATGGCAATTTTAAAAATCAAAAAAGAATAGAAAAAAGCTAGAAGATAAAACGAAAAAAAAAACTAGCAACATTGCAGGTTATGTATATTAATTCAAAGTTCCTTAAAATATATTCTTTTAATTTATGACTTATAAAATACCACCCAAGTTGAATATAGAATACGTGTTCAGATTTCATAATCTTTTTCTTCTTTCAACCAAACTGTCATAACATTAAAACTATTTTCATTTCAAAGTGAAGAAATAAAAATAAAATAAAGAAATATTCAAAATAATTTAATTTATAATTTCATTTTAATTTATGGAAATTTTTGTTGTTGGTTTTATGTTTGTCTTTTGGTTTTGGTAAACAAATTTCATTCTTTTGTCATATTTATTCTTTTGGTGTTGGTTCGTGTTGTTTTTTCAAAACAAACCAACCGTTCATTCATTTCTACATTCTTCAATAAATATGTACATATTCTTGGGAATTTTTTGTGTTTTGTGTTTTATTATTCCCTTCAAACATTTGGTAGATAAATTTGTTGCCAATCTACCAGAAGTCACTTCTTAGAGACTTCTAAATAATTGTCGGAAGATTGTTCGAAAGATACAAAAACAAAATACATTACTATTGCGCATTAATCATCCAGGCTTCACTTCTTAGCGATTTCTAGATTCTTTGAAGGAACTTCGAATTTAATAGAAACAAAATACATTACTATTGCGTAATAATCTTCTTGGCGTGTGTTAGGAAGTTTGTCAGTTTTTTTTTTTTTTATAAAAATAAAAAAAGCACAAGAGAGAAGCAAATAAAATCATTTATGTATTTCAGTAATAATTTAAAATGTTCCCGATAATTAAGTGTTTTTATTGTTAATAATATCATATTTTAAAAATTATCAACAAAGGAAATTTTAAAAAAGGAAGTACATCTTCTTAAACTTTTATATAGTAATATCGCATTTTTTTCACAATTTAAATTTATTTTAGAAAAAACTCCATCAAACAGACAAGTATTTGCATATTTAAAAAAGTCCAAAACTTTGCTTGTAAAAGCGTCTTGCCGTATTCTTTTCACAAAAGTTAATTTAAATGCAAATTAATAAAAGAAATATATATATTATTATTCTTATTTTCTTCTTTTAAAGATACCGGAATTCACCAGAAGTTTCTTACGAGGATTTTAATTTATTGTTAAATGCTAAAATAATTTTTATTTGAATTTTTTGATTTGTAATTGACATATTTAGTTGTGAATTAAAAATAATTATGAAATGTTAAAAAAAAAACCTTTAACACTAAATACAAAAATAGTCAAAGTACAAAATCATCTACCGGAAGAAACTAAGACGACACTTCTGTGATAATTGTTCGGTTCTCATCAAGAAGAGTCTTTTTCGGCGCTTCTAGAAGACTTTTTTACGACACTCCTAGAAGTACCTTCTTAGAGTCGCCTGGAAGATACTTCTAAGAGGAACAGTTCTTCCCGACGGGAGATGATTTTAAGGATACTTTGACAATAATTTTGGCTATGAGTTTCAACTTGTGGAAGACTTTTCTTCTTCCGCAATAGAAAATGTTTGCAGGGTTATTATTGCTACTGTTGTTGTTTTATTTGAATGTATACCATTCAAATAATTTGTTAACATTGAAGATATTAATTGTTGACAGTTGGGATATGGCCATGCGTCAGTGGGAATTCTTAATGTTAAAATACATACACCCTTTGAATGTACATAGGTGGCAAGATTATAATATAATATTATTATGAAAAGTTTGCAATTCAATTTGAAATTTATATGACCATTCAAATAAAGTATAATTAAGGATATATTCTTATCCTTTTCTCTATCCTAAACAAAGTATAGAAAATAGAATTACTATATCAACCAGGGATGACTGGAGAAAATTTTTATTATTTGTGATAATTAAATCTTAATCTGCATGAGAGGTTCGAAGACCAATAAGGTAACTGGGTAATGAATAGTTTGTAATAAACTTGGATTCACAATATATCTTGAATTATAAAGCACATGCTCAGCAAAATAATTCTAAAGCGTTAACAGTCGACTTAAAAAAAATTAGTTTGAAATCGGGACAACCCACAGTGAGCAGACCCCATATTATAATTGGAAAAAATAGAAGGAAACCAGCAAAACATCCCTCGAATGCTGAAAATCTTATCTATCATTTGATGTAAAGGTAGTTACTAAACAACTCATTGTGGGACATCATGCCCAAAGGTTCTTAAAATTCAATATTCTATTAGTCAAACAAACTACTGTAATATGCCATCGAGGAGTGAGTCTTACTGCAGTCTTAATAAGGGAGTAGAAGAATCAATGTGACTTACTGGCTCAACAGTAGCGCAGACTTAGGTAAGTGTTCACCTTGGAATTAAGATTAATTTGTGAGCGAATCACTAAGTAACCTGACCAGTTTTATTAGAGAATGTTTGCATAGAACATGGTTTCCCAAATGGGGATCCGCGGACCCCTAGGGAAGAGGTATAAATTAGTGCATAAATAAATTTTCTTTTGTCAAATAAGAGTGGGAACCAATTGTGGTATTAGTATATCTAATAAAGTCACTAATTTTTATGTCTAGTACTCGTGAGAGTTTCCGTGGAATATAAGTCTGATTGGAAATTATCATTTTACTGTTATTATTATTTGAGAGAGCCGATGTGGAAAGCCATTGTATTTTGGTGCTTTAGTTAAGTCATCTTGTTATGAGTAGTTTAAACAATATAAAAGTGGCGATTTCGATGTGCCAAAAAAGAAAGAATTGGAAGCTTTGTTCAATAAATTCTCGTGCGAAATGCAAGGCGCCTGGGAGTAGCTCAAGCAACAATTTCCAGAATTCATCCAAAAGCAAGGAAATTGGGTGCTATTTCAGCGCCACAAAACGAAATCGTTTCTACACCGAATTGTTGCGGACGATGAAAAATATATCGACTATGATAAAAAAAAAAGTCCGGCCAACCAGTAAAATCAATACCAAAACCTAATAACCACGACGCTCTGGTAATGCTCTGCACTTAATTAATTCAGAAGTGTATCATCTATTAAAAAAGGGCCAGTATATCAGTCCAGACATGAGTCCATATCTTTCCATCGTGATAATGCTCGACTTAATGTAGCGCGACCAGTTAGAATTATTTGGAAAAAAGTGGTTGGGAAGTTTGAATACTGCTCTTTATAGCTTTTCGATCGATTCGGAATGCTTTATATTAAATACTTCAAAACAAGGCATTAAAAGTTGGGTTAATGCGTTTCTCGCCTCAAAAGCTAAGAAGATGGAATACATCAATTACTAGAAAGATGTAGATTCCTATGGACAATACTTTTAGTGAAATACATTGTACTTGAAATAAACTTTAATTTTATATTAAAAAAGATAGGAATTAATAAATACACTAATAAATTTTCATGGTAACCACAGGGTTTTTTCAAACCTCAAATTTCTCTAGTCCACACTAGTTTTATACAGTTTGGCATTCCATGTCGAAATAATCGTCAAAGCCTCACAAGGTACATATATATGAATTCTCGTGAAAATCTAAGACGTTCTAAGGATAGGGTTTTTCTAGTCACAGTAGTTTTGTAGAAATATGTTAAAATATGTAAATATATATATATATATATATATATATATAAACAAATCGTTGTTTTTATAAATATATATATATATATATATATATATATATATATATATATATATATATATTATTGTTTCTTAGAAGCAAAAAATTTAAAAATTCAAGTTATTGCCGAAAAGCAGCCGTCGCCGAAAATTTCTGCGTTTAAGCCGTCGTCGATATTTTTTAATCGGCTTGCTTCTCTGCGAAAAATAAGTTTACACATTTTATTTCATTTAAGCGAAAAATAAGTTTCACGCAAAATATCGCGGTGTCTTCAATATTTCATAAATCGTCGAAGCACAGTCAAGGCGCTAATTGAAATCGGTTAATATGTATACCAATCTGTAGGTGTTATTATAGCTTATATCGGAAGCAGATGGCACGTAAAAATAATTGAACGTTTGAATTTAAACCAACTGTTAACATTTTTAGGTGTATATTTTTGTCACTGAAAATTTTATTTTTTAGTTATATAATTAATATATGCAACTTTTTATTTATTAAAATTATTTAAAGATTTTTTTGTAGTTAGATGTGAAAAATGCATCTGCGAATTAAATGCAATTGTTTTTCGCTTTATGTTCTTAAGGGAGGTTTCAACAGATTTGTGGTCGCGGTTATGTTCAATTATATAAAACTTACCGAACCGATATTGCACTTAAAGTGGATTTTTACAATATTTTTTAACTTCTAAATTTTAGCTACCGTAGCATAAATGGTCATTCCTTGTCAATTAATATAATATAATTTTTTTTTTTTTTTTGATTGTTCAGTATTAAATCTAGATCAAAAAAATCTATAAAATTAAAAAACGTTGTTGATTAAATTTTGTTTAGTGAAATATTGAAAAAACACTATGATCGCGATTAACTTCGGTGTCATCAGCAATATCGTATCAATTTTAATTTGCATTTTAGACATATTGATGTTGATTATACATGCGTGGAAATTTTTTCAATGTAGCTGAAAATAGAATTTGGACAATTTTTTATAACGCCGTTCGCTGAAAGTAATTCTATCGAACAGATTTTTGTTTCATTAAAGCCTGCTAATATTCGTAATAAATAGCGTTGATGTGAAATTAAAAAATTTTCAAATTTCTTTGAACCCCAAAGTTTGCAGAAATTCCCATATATGCCTTTTAAGTCTTGTTAAGTTATGTGAAAGTTTTATATAATTTCAAGCTTTACTTAAAAAACAACCAGAATAAATTCTCAATAAACGTTATCTACTTACTGTTTTGGTTTGAAATTGTAATATACATATATATATATATATATATATATATATATATACTTATATACTCTACTATATATACATGTATATGTATATATATAAATATATATATAACAATATATATAAACAATACCTGGTCAGTCTTAAGTCAAGAGTGTATATAACCTTACCTGAAATGAAAAATAAATAAAAATATATTAAAATCTGTAAAATAACTAACTGTAAAATAATTAAAAAAAAAGAATAACTTAAAATATTAATTGCTTCCATAATTTTTCATTAAAATCAAAAGAAAAAATATTTTGTTCAGTTTTGCCATTTTATTTTTCTAATTATTTATTTTATTGATTTAATGATTTAAGTGCAAGACGCAAGTTGAAACATTATTTTATTTAATAAAAATTAATTATTTTAGTAATTTAAACTATTTTTATTTTTATGTATATATGATGAAACATAATTTCTTCAATCATCAGAACTGTCTACTCAAAGAATAATTTTCAATATTTTTCTATTTAAAACTTGAAAGTAGTTAATTAAAAATTTAAAAAGTTTAAAATAAAATTATCATTAAATGTTTTTTTTTAATACATATCACTTGTTGATGTAAAACTCTTAAATTGTTTAAGCATTTAGAACTTTTTTAAACTTTATTTTATAATTTTATGGCTTAAAAATCTGTTTTTAATGGTTGCTGTCTTTTAAATGTTTGTCTTTATTTAAAGACATTAAAAATTGGTTTTAATTTCCTTTTATTTCTTTAGTTATTTTATTCTTCTTTTAATGAAAAAAAAAACCAAGACATTATCATTTTAGGTCGTTAAAAACCTTTTTACCAAATAAATAGACATCAAAAAAAAAAATCAGCTGAAAAACATTTAAATTTTGATAAGAAGTCATTTAAGAAAATGACCCCTTTCAAAGGAAACCAATGAACGTATGTTTGTTATTTGTAAGAAAAAGTTAACGGGGTTCAAAAAAAAATACGAGTAGTTACAAAGAAACTTAATTTTTTCATTGGAAAGTTAAATAAAATTTGTTTGACAGAAAGTACAAATAGAGTCCTAAAAACACTTAAAAAATGTTGTAAGGTTTTTTGTTATTACTGTTCCCCTAATGTTTTTTCCCAGCTTTGTGGGTATTGTCTTTCTTTTAGTCTAACAATCTGTTCTCATTATCTCTCTCATTGCACAGCGGGGCAAAATCGAAAATAAACCTGAAACTTCTATTCGTCTGGTTGGATTTACATAAAGTTTTGCACAAGTATAGCAAAGAAGTTGGAAGAGGGACCTGACAGTACCCTCAGGAGCGGAGTTAAGAGGACTCACAATAGGGTACCTCAGACATAGATTTTTGCCCATAATTTTGTCCATATTTATTGCTGGTCTGACAAAAGTTGTTGTCAAACTCCTTGCAACATGTCAGAGTTACCAACATTGCACACGCTTTGTCAAATTTAGCTGTACTGGGTAATTGAACTTGTTTTAAATTTTAAAATCATCTCCTTGAAGATATCTTTCAGAAAAGTATAAAATCGTTACATGTCCTAAAGGGAACTTTTGTTTTAGAAGAAAAAGAATGCAGACACTTTTTTGATTTTAAAATCCTAATTAATGCAATTTTCACATTGAAAATCGTTTATTTTTGGACTCAGAAAAGATATCGACTTAAAGTTTTTTTATTCGGTAGATAATTTTATTCTTTATTTAATTTCAGATAAATCAAGTTATATCGATCGGAAATGTTGGACTATATATAGAAAAAACTGGACCATGCAAAATTGAGACAATTGAAATTTTACATACAAATAACTCGAAAACTATAATAGATAAATAACACACGCAAACATATTTTTCAGAGGGCTTATCAGGATCATTAAGAAGATTTAAATCTTCGAAATCGGGTAAGAAACAAAAATCTGGCTAGCGGTTAAAACTTTTTTATATCAGAGGTACCCTACTTTGAGCCCTCTTAACTCTGCCTCTGCCTTCAAAATTTAAAATTGTAAGCAACTCTACTACTATTATGTAAAATTTTATATAAATCCAACCAGGCGATTAGAAGTTACAAATTTATTTCCAAAAATTTTCGATTCTGTCCCACTGTCATTGTTTTATTTTCCCCATTTTTTTTAAATAATTGTGTTGTTGTTGTTGCTCCATTTATTCCATTCTATTTTATTTCATACATATTTGTTATTAATGTCCTTTTGATTTTTTTCCTCTCTCTCCTTCTCAATGTATGTAAATTTCTATTTTACTGACTTGCTAGTTGTTCCAGTTGTTGTGGATTTTTACATTCTCTTCTTATTAATATTGTTGTTGTTCCTATTCCTGCTGTGGCTTGTTGTTTTAATGCTAGACAGAAATTCATTTAAAATTTATGATATTACAACTTGTTATAATGTCACAGATAAAGTGAAAGGTATGAAAATAAGAAAAGGTTAGAGTGAGTGAGGCGAAATACTAGGATAAATAGAAAAAGGGAGAGTAAAATATAAAAACGAAATATTAAAGGTTATTTTATGCCAAATGTTTATCATGGATTTAGTAACCCTCAGTACTCATTGGAGCTGTGGATAGGAGTAGACAATTTTTTAAACATTTTAAAGGTTTTAAAAATATTCTAAATTTTAAAATATAGTGAAATATAAATTTTTATATGCTGAAGTCTAAATTGTAAGGGATCTTAGATTACGTAAACACGCCCTTCTGTTTGTGGAAATCAACTTTTCAAATGCCACCGATATGTTAACAACATGATTGGTATCGTATTGCTTCAAATACGATTCCAGGATATTTTCTATGTAAAAAGCATCTAAATCCAGTTTCTGTCTAATAAATTTTTAGTTCAGCTCTTAATCTAGGATGCAGCTTTTATAACACCATATTCCATAAGAAATTGTTGATGAAATGAAGATACTTGATATTAAAATATAATAAAAACTATGAAATTTTGGCGCATACTTTTATAAACTCTGCAACTATTTGTGGTGAAAAGGAAGCAGAAAAAAAGTTCGCCGTTTCGTATGTAACACTAAGAATTCGGTTTAGTAGTGTATGAGGTAATATTTATGGTATATATTATTAATCGGCACAAAGAGAGGATATATACGCTCTTTGTTATCAGATTTGTTTGTTTCTTTTGAATTTTTATCAGTGTTGCCGGAGTCGATAATGCATATTACACAATCGAAGCTTTCAAATTATCCAAAATTTAAAAATTACACAAATATATATATATATATGTATATTAATTAATTTTAATAAAAAAATAAATATATATATATATATACATATATATAAAATTCAGATTTATCTTTTTTTTTTTAAGCTTTATGATCTCTAATATATAAATATCCCAGCAAAAAAAGCACTGAAGAAAAGCTGTAAAAGTGATGATTTTAACAATGTGTTTTCATTGGGATGAAGTCCTTATTGCTGAAAAAGAACTGCAGTGTTTTTAACCTATGGTTGTGTTACCAATGACAACTTTTTTTGTGTTTTTTTTTATGAATTTTATTCACTGCTTCTCTTAAAATAAAAATGTTGTTTTAGGTTTGTTAAAAGATGAAACAAAAATACTTATAAATTTTATAATTTTTACTTTCTTAGAAGTTAACCTTTTCCCTGCTTAAAATACATTAATATTCTCTTGTTTGGAAGTAATTATCAATAACTTCCAAAATAGTCCACAATATGCTCTTAGTTTTACCTTTGGAGTAGTTAAAGTTATTTTTTAGAAGTACTCGTTGGAAATCATTTTTTATTTATTATTTATTTTATTTGCTTCTGTTGCAATCTTGTATTAGGATGACACTGTGTTTTTTGAGTCTAACTTTTCTTGAAATTCAACTTTTCATTTACAAGATCTGAAATCTCTAAATTAGAGCAATTTTGTACACAATTTTGACTTTTTATGAACAGTTAACTTATTAATTTATGAAATGAAGTTCCATTGAAATTACACAGAAATGTCGTTATCCAAAAATTATACAAGAACTTTAAAATTATCCCGTTTTTAGATAATTACACAGTAATCGGCAACACCGATTTTGATGCTGTTTGTTGGCGCTTGCATTGTAATATATAAAAAATGTCGAATGTCTCTATGCACCTGAGAGCTGTGGGTGTCGACCAATGGCTAATAGAAAATCCTGAATTACTGAAGCTATGTCTGTCTTTCCGTCTATATGTAGGAATTTTTTTCACATTTAAACTATTAACCGAAACTAAATAAAATGTTCTCAGATTATTTGTTGTTTTGCCCGTCTGTAGGAAATAATGTCACGTTTAAAACATTAAGCCGAAGGAAATAAAATTCACTCACATTTTTTGTTGTTTTCCTAAGCAATACAGAACAAAACTGAAACAACCTCTTAAAATCTTAATTGTTTACATATTTTTTAAATTATTATTTTTCTTAAGCTTATATTATTATATATAAAAAAATAGAGCCAAAACTGTCAAATCTTCCAGAACTTTTGAAATTTTTAATCTTCACATCCCAGCAAACACAGCAATACGACAGTGATTAACCAAATATATTGTCTTGATGAAAAACATTATTGCAGCAATAATAGAAACTTTCTTCGAGAGAAAACATATCTCGATGGCAATTCATTATAAATTGCGTAAATATTGCCGTTCTATCTTCCTGTGAGATATCTTCTATTTCATGGATATGTTTACCTTTCGCCTCCCTTAGAAGTAAAAAAAGGTATTTATAAGCTCTTCATTCTCTGTGTAGCACTAGGAAAAAATATTTTGAGTACTATAATCGTACTATAAAGTACATAAATCCCTGATCCGTATTAAATGCTAAGCCAGTTTTTCTACGTCCGTCATTCCATACATCTGTAGGATATATTCTCACTTCCAAAATATCAAGTCGAAGCTTAAATGAAATTTACCCAGAATGCACTGAGGGATTTCTCGAACAGTTTTACGGCAGAATTTTAAGAGTTCGAATTTTGCAAAACTAAATATCGCATTCAATAGGTTATAATGTGCTGAACTTTACCCAAAACTCATTTTTTTGGTTTGCATTTGTTGAACTAATTTGTAGGTGAGAGCCTCCAAAGACAAGGTTATTTCAAACATAATTTTATTTTTTAAACTACTGGAATATAGCACCAACTTTAAATACAGATATCATATATGTGGTAATATTTTTAGTATATTTTTCCTTACATCGTAAATTACTGATATCTTAAAACAAAGAATCATATATTTTTAACTTCCGTCTATTAGTTAGAGAATGACTAGTGTTCATTTTAAAATGCATTTATATAAAATGTATGCAAGTATGATTTTCAATGAGGAGCCTTATATAGACGCTAATTTGAACCAATAGTCAAAAAATTAGATGTCATAATTTTTACTTTAATAGAAACAGTTAAAACGCATTTAGGAAAAACATTTTGGTCATGATTTCCATGAAATTCACTTGAATCCTGCTTGGAAAGGAAGTTTTGTGTCAAATTTAATTAAGATATCTTGCAAATTATAAACTACTAGCGTATAAGCTTGTCAGGAAAAATGCAATATAATGATAAAAAATCCACACAAAAACCTTTTGACACTTTTACTCTCCCTAAACGAAATTGAAAGATTTGAATCCATAAGAATTTGATGGTGAATACTTAAAGTTAGAATGTAAAATTTTTAAATTAAAAAAAAAACAATAAAAAAAAACAATAAAAAACATAATAAAATTTTTCACATAAATTCACTCCCAGATCGAAATACAAAATCAGTTTCTATTAAGATTAGGAGAGCAAACAAGCAATGAGTATAACAAAGTTAAACACTTTAAAACCAAAACCGACTTTTAAAAATATTGCAAAAAATAAAAAGAAAAATAAATGATAGAAATTTTAAAATCTGACTCCGTTAAGATTTGTAAACCGAATAGTTTTATAAGTAAACCGAATTTTAATTTTCTACGTCGTCTGGGAGCTTCAGAAAGGTCTGGAAAGGGAAGACACTATTAGGAAATTATATGTAAATCCGATTGTTTCCGGTTCCTGACAGAAGTTTTAAAATATGGCTCCGTTAGGATTTGTAAGATGAATAGTTATATAATTAAGTCGAATTTGAATTTTCTACGTCATCTGGGAGCCTCTGAAAACTCTGTAAAGAGAAAAAAGGCTCATAAAATCTGGCTATCTCCGCTCCTTGATAGAAATTTCAAAATCTGGCTAAGCAAGTAAGCTGAATTTTAACTTTCTATATCGTCTGGGAGCTTCAGAAAGCTCTGGAAAGTGGAAACATGTTTAAAAAATTAGATAATTTCATCAGAACATTTACATTATTAACGGTTGGGCGGGCGGACTGACGGACATCGCTAAATCGGTTCAATAAACAGTTTAATGCAAAATTCAACATTCGAAGGTGGCTAAATAACATCGCTTTTGCCCGTTGTAAGCATTATTGAAAATGTCGTAAAACTGCGCATTTTACAGTCATGTAAGTTATAATTAAAAAAAGTCTTAGTACGTTTTTACTTCTTATTCCGGTTTTTCAAATATGACATATAACTTTATTAATTGTTACGACCAAAAATCACTAACATTTGTTTTTGGGTCACATGGTAAAATAATTTATGTTTTATTGCTAATTTTGTATATAATAACTTTAGTTATAGAACAGCGCCATCTGTTATTCAGAAATAATTAATTTAGATCCTTTAAAATACAACACTGTGTCATAATACTAAGAATAGCAACTATATGTAAACAGCTGTATGTATGTGTATGTTTACATGAATGATCGACACTACAAAAGGAGTATAAAAGAAGGCAGTTAGGGAGTTAGCCTGTAGCTGTCGACAGAGTAATACATTATTTATTCTGAGAAGGCGTTATGCTTCCGTCAGAAAAATAAAGTATATTTTGTTATTTATTTTTCTGTCCAATCTCAAAGTACTTGTCCTATAGCAACTATATTTTATTACACTGGCAGGGAATTATGCTTCCGTCAGCTTAATAAAATTATATTTGTCTGTCTGCTGAATAGTGAAGGTTTGAGTGGTTCTGCCCTCAATCTAAGTATTCAACAAACTGTAATTGTGCTACAGACGGCTTAGTAGAGATCGGTTTTTTGTTCGTCGTTCTATTCGTTATAATAGAGTTTAAGTATAATAATAAATACGATTTATAACTTGTTTTTGGAAAAAAAAATTGTGTACATGTTTTCTTATTGTATAACGCACCTTGGAAGCCGAGAGCACTACCCCACCATAAGGTGAAAACACATCGTTACATAATATTTTTAAGATACTGATACATTTAAATTTTTTGTACAATACCAAAATCTTCTTATAAAATCTTACGATTTAGTTAATGTCGCTAAACAACCTTTTTCGCCCCAATGTGGATTGTTTGTTGCTTTTGTAGGTTTAATAAAAAGGCATTGAATAAAATTAAAAAACAAAAATAAATAAAATTGTGACTTTTTTGACAAACTGATAAAATATTGACTCTTTGCAAATTAGTCAGCAAAATTAAGTAAAATGTATACAAGATATTTGACTATAGCCGTTGCTAACTACTGCAAAATTAAGCTAAACTACTAGAAACAATTAATGAAATATATAATATATTATTTCTAACATAACTAGCTTAATGATAAATAAGAAACAGAAACATTATTGGTCGTTTTAAAATTTTTGTCTAAATTCTTTTGAAAAGCTAAAAAATTTTTAAGTTAATATCTCCGAATCTATCGAGCATAGAATTTTGTATTTTATTACACCAAACCAGAGAATTCTTTCATAGGATATGTTGCAATATGTGTTGCAAACTCATTAGTTTGCCTTAGAACAGTTTACCACAGCGAGGACTAAAAGTTACAAAATCAGTTCAAGAATTAAAAATACTGTGAGATTGATGGAGTATTTTTAAAAGTCGAAACAACCGAGTATAGCAATCGCTATTATTTTTTATTTTTCTTTCCCTCATTGCTTTGCTTTATTTACCATTTATGTTCATAATCTTGTTAAAGATATTTATATAAATCGGGCAGAAAAAAAAAAATATACAGCGAAATGTCATAGTCTTGTAGCCAAAGCTCTTAGGTAACTTAAAGCCAAATCTCTAAGGTAACTATTTTGGTTTTTATTTTAGCCAAAGGCTAAAATAAAAGTTCATCTTTCCTGTTTCCTTTTTTTTATATATACATTTGAAGTCTCCTGTGTTGTCTTTATATTGAAATAAATAGATGAGATAAAAAAGAATTAAAAATAATTGAATTTTTTATTTATAAATTTATAAACATTGTGCTTTTATGCTGAAATAAAAAATGCTAAATATTTTTGCTATATATATATATATATATATATATATATATATATATATATATATATATATATATATATATATATATATATATGCTGTCATATTGAATAAATAACAAAAATTTGGAAATTAAATTAAAAGCATAAAATATACAAAAAGTAAAAATAAATAACTAGATGGATGGTAAGGGCCATGAGGTGTGTATAAGAAAGCAAATAGCTGACTATTTTTTTTTTTTTTTTTGTGACTTCAAATATTTTTTTAATCCCGAAGGCATATTTTTCAGGATTATAATGAAATTTTAAACAAAAAAAAAAAAATTATTAAATAAAAAAAGTAAATCTGTTAAAGTCTTGTTTCAAAGAACAATAAAGATTAAAAAATCAACAAGTCTTTGTCATTTTTGAAAAAAGCCATAAAAATAGCATGATGATTTAATTGTTTCGTATCTTTTTAATATTATATAAATATCCATAACTCTGGACGAAAATAAAATAAATAAGCATATTTTATTAATTTTAGGAATTTAGCTTTGAAATCAAAATACATTAGCATTTTTCTAAGCTAAATATAAGAAAATTATTTGAATGACTAAAAAACAAATTTGGCATAATTTTTAACAAAATCCCATAAATATATGCAACAACTGCTTTTAAATATTTTTAAAATAATTTATAACTTAACAAAGTTGTTATTCTTCATGTTTATTTTGCTTTCTTTACTTACATACCTAAATAATACTTACTCACGCAGCAATTTAGCTTAAAGAAGGCTAATAATTTTTTTTCTACTTAAGTTGCATTTATGCTAAAAAGATTTTGTGCATAATTATGCATTTTTATGGGGGTGGGAAACTGGCACAAAAACTACATATATTTTTTAATTTTAGCTTCTTTTTTTTTTTAAATTAGTATTAATATAGTAAAACGTTTTCGACGGCAGCATTGCTAAATATGAATGTTAATAAGTTTTATTATTAAAATTAAAACTCAAAATATTGTATAAAAAGCTGTTAAGAAGAGAGCATATTTGGAAGGTTATGAACTGTGGTTTAATAGTGTTAAAATATATAGTGAAAATGTTTAAATTAATAAAATTTAAATCCGCTAAGGTGTTTGCATGTAAGTTATATAAAACAAGCCACATTCTTTTAGAGGTAAAGTTTGAATATGATCTAATATGATCTTCCAAACATCAAAGTCTTTTAGATGTTGATTCAGTTTTTGTTATATTATTTGTTATACTAAAACGATTTATTTGCTATTCAATAAAATATTGTTTAGGAGAACAACAAACAATGTGGGTAAATTTTATTTAATTCGAGTAAGGATTTTGGACGTGAGTATGTTTCCTACGAACAGGCGGACGCAACTAAGTAGAATCAGAATTTAGTTTGCAAGAAGTTTAGTTCCGTTGTTTTATAACAAAACTAGTCACAATTTTTTAACAGTCGTTTAATTTTTACAATATATTTCTTCGGGACTACAATAACTTTTTTTTTCCTATTGTTACATACGTATTAACAGACTTATATATAGCCTGTTTCACCAATTGCTATTATGTGTAAAAAGCACGTCGAAATCATTTAATTCTAAGAAGTTAATGCATACACTTAATGCATTAATTACTATCGTTTTATTTATTTTTAAGATGAAGGTACAATGCATTCTATGCAAAGTATTTCTGGCGATTTGTGGAGTTAATCTCAAAATCACTTCTAATTTTTTGAGGCTAGAAACGGTTCGAGCGAAATAACTAGTGGCTAGAAGGGGCAATTTAGGATCTATACAGCAGTTGGAGCTAAACTTTTAAGAACCTTAGATTTAATTGGCGGAGCAATATTCATAATTTTAGATTCGTGGATGGTGGTATATTTTGGTCATTTTTCGCTCAATGCTCTCTTCAAATGGTTCAACTGTGTTCGGTACTGGTCTCCCAGGAGCGTTTCACCCGGTTTTGATAGCTTATAATAGATGAGACACTTTTGATCTCTCCAAATACAGAGCAAAAAAACGTTTGCAACAAGTGTATACGGCTTTGTTGTCGATTTTCCCGATAGTGCGGGCTTCACGTACGCTTTTTTGCACTTTATCTTATCATAAAGGATCCACTTGCCATCTGATGCTAAAGTTATATTTTACACATGAAAAATCATCATCCGACGTCTCTTGAACTCAGTTTGTGTGGCACCCAATTTTCATGCTTTTGGACCAATCAAAGTGCTTTTAAACATTTAGAAATTATTAATAATTAATTACTGTAATTAAGTGCTTATAACGTTTGACACAAGTCTTGATCGATCAAAGCCTCCAGCTTTTCATCGTCAATCTTTTTCGACTAGCCGGAATGTTCCTTCGAAATTGCCACAAAAAGTTGCCACTATAGCATAATCCCCATAAACATCTAAAACTAATAATAAAGTATCACATTTTTTCTTGAAAAATATAAAACCTGAACCTGTTTTTTGCACACAAAACGCTTTTCTCTCCACAAATCATGTTTTTTATCAAAAAATATTGTTACGTTTTCGGCTTTTCGAAAACGTTGGTTTATTTTCCTCAAATAAACCTGAGGTTCTTTTGTTTGCAAATAATAGCACACGTCTTTTCCATCGAGATCTAGCACTTTATTTACGCCTTGAAACACATACGTTATATACACAACTGAACTGCAACGTCTGTCTAACTTTACTACTACAACCTAACGACCAACTACTTAACTCATGACTGACTACCAAAATGACTGACTGACTACACAATCTACACCTGCTTATATATTAGTGACAATTATCTTTCACAATATTGCAGTAAGTTTGTCTTATTTATAGCAGCTTACAACCTATAAACTTAGTTTCTCACTAACAGCTACATTTCCAGGTCATTATGTAAACCTAAATTATACTTGACTGACTGATATAATAACCCTTTTTTTATTAGTTCTGAGAAGGAATTTTATTGTATCAGAAAGACGCCATATGTGTTTTAACCGAATAAGAAACAAATAAACCGAAAAAGAACACTATAGTTATTTAGCACAGATTACAAAAAAAGAAATATTCACATTAAGAAAAATACAAAATAATCTAATTAATTTTATTTAAAACCTAATATTTAGTTGAAGAACCTTTGTTTTTAATAACAACTCCCGGGCATACTCCAACAACGCCATACAACATTCCCTTGAAATTTCATTCCAAGCTTTTTGAATTTTCTTCCACAGTTCAGATGAATTTTATAGTTTTACTGCAGTAGCGTATTACTCTACATCATTCCATAGGTTCTCAATAGGATTAAGTTCAGGTTCAATCAATTTCATTCTGTACTGTTCCAAGCCCACTCCTCACTGCGCCTGAGGTCTGTTTTGGATCGTTATCATGCATAAAATGCCAGATAATTGATATGGTTTCCTCTGCTTATGGAACCACTGTATTTACAAGTATATTTTTGTAGGAATACTTACCCATCCTTGCATCTATTTTGTGCATGGAACCAACACCATGCCAGGAAAATGAGACCCACACATTACATTTTCATCAACGTGCCTTACAGTCTTAGTTGAGGATTGTGCTGCATGTTTATAGGATGCTATACATATTTTTTACCATCAGATCCAACTGGCAAAATTTAGATTCATCACTCCAGAGCTTATTTTCCAAAACGTTGTTGGTTTTCTAAATGCTAAATGCGGGAAAATTAATGTCTGGACTGTAAGTTTTATTTTTTTTTTTTAACGTGTGGCTTGTGTGGAACAATACATACACTCACATTTTTTACATTTCATTGTGTTTTTATTGTTCTTGAAGACATGTTAATGCCAGTTTTTTTCCGGAACTTCCTTCTAAATGCCATTTGAGCTCTTAAACAAATCGGCTGAGCCTCAATAAATTAAAGGATCCCCCGTGCGGGTAATTTTTTTTTTTTTTGGTGTAGAACACCGTTCAATATGCTTGCATGTCCCGATAGTTCGAATATGATATAATGCGTTTTACACCATCTGGTTGCAATCTCCGCAACTGAGATTCCTTTGGAGTTCATTTGCTGAATCACTTCATGCTGAGTGATTATTTACTTTTAATAACATTCTCTTAACAAAATTTTTACAAAACATAAAATATCAAAAACATCAAAACATATTAAATGTGCTAAATATTTGTCCAGCTCAGATTTCGTATTACTTGCAAATAAAGAAGCATAGAAATAAAAAGTTCAAAAGCCCCAAAATTTTCGTTTTAGCTTCTAGCTTTTTTAGCCTATTTTTATTCTTATAATAATATAATAAGGCTAAAATTATAATATTTCAACAAAGAGTAATATATTTCTTATTTGCTTTTACTAATTTTATTTTTACAGAATCATCAATTAGAGCATTTTTGTGTATTATTCCGCACAAAAAATCTAAATTATTTATATTTAATAAAAATTTTCGTCTGTGGCGCCTCACTCTGCAAACTCATTTTATATATGTACTTATTTAATCAATTATTATAATTACTTTTTTAATAACTTTTATTAGTCATAGAAACTCTTTATGAATATAATTTAAAAAAAATATATATAAAAACGAAAAATCAGCCAAAACATTTGGAAATTATTAATCGAAAAGGAATTATGATTACAAAAAAAAAGGATTCAGTTTAAAACATTAGTACATTTTTCATTTGAAATATAACCCAAATTTGTATGGGAAATTTGAGAACGATTTATAGTTGGATCATTTTGTTGGCAGCCGTCCTGTGTGTTATTCACCCAATAAGCATTTTTTTCTGGAATTCAAGTGGAAAGCAAACGTATTTCAAGCCTTAAATCCAGTGTCAAACATTGAATTAAGCTTGTATTACACATTAATTCAATAACTTTCTCAAGTAGAAAGGAATTTTAAGTTCAAATCAAATTTAATTTACATGAAAATTTTTAGTTTATTTGAATTTAAGTCGTATTTCAGCAAAATGTTCCAAGGCTTGAATTTTTAAAATGCGTGGCTTGAATTTTTTTAAATTCGTGTACTTATTTATTATTATTGTTATTATTTACTAATATATATATATATATATATATATATATATATATATATATATATATACATATATATATATATATATATATATATATATATATATATATATATATACATATATATATATATATATATATATATATATATATATATATATCATAAAGACAGTCAACTAGAATAGTCTTTCTAGCGGTAAAGGTAGCATTAAAGGTAGCTAACCTTGCAAATTAGCTTTAATCGAAGGTCTGGATAGAACTACAAATTAACTTTAATTGTTGGTCCTCAAATAATCTTAGATTATTGTACGATGCATCATCTTAGGTTTTGATTCAACAATACCAAATTAATATTAAAATTATTTTTGTGATTCCAGATCATCTTTTACAGTAGATTTTTACAATTTCATATAATTCCGGATTAGCTTTATGTACAGGTAATTATATAATCCTAAATAAGCTTCAGTAAAAGTGGGAATATAATCCCTTTAGTCATAAGTGTTGTGTAGTATAGTGACCTTATTTATCATCCTGTCGATCCACTGTTTTTTACATTAGTCGCAAGCATGATTTAAAAATTTTAATTTTAAACATTAATAAAGACAAAAAAAAACCTCTAACTAAAGAGGTGTGTACCCAAACAACTTAAGTTCAACTTGAGCTAATAAATTCATACATGTTGGTAACAGGCATCACTACAAACACTCTCTCATCGCCATCACCTCACCACCATCATCAGATGCAGCAGTAATTTTACTAGTTTTTATTGAAGCAAAGCAAATCATAGCTGAAAGTTGCACTAATTTATTCATTTAACATAATTTTGAAGTGCCGCCTTTTAAGTTAAGTTTCTTTTTCGTTATTCCAGCCACTTCATCTTTTGATTTCATTATAAACAACCAAGATATATATATATATATATATATATATATATATATATATAACTTGAATCTTGACACACACAACAGAAATGAAGAAGGTTTGTTAGAAAAATTTGTTGCACACTTGTAGTAATAAATATATTTTGTTGAAGATAAAAAAAAAGAAAAAAAAAACAAAATTTCACTCTTATATTGTTTTGTATTATTAAAAAGTTTAAAGCATCTAGGAAAAAACAAAATACATATCTTATGCAGTTTAAGCTTTTTTTTTTTTTTTTTTGTATAGAATAAATTATAATAGAAAATATTAATGGTGCATAAGTATAACAATAAGAATGCCTGCTTTACTGATGTTATTCGCTTAAAGTTGAGCTGGAGGGGGTTTTTCCTTAAGAGTGTTTACTTAAATGCATCATGTTTGTTTAGTATTTCATAGCAAGAGAAGATGGACGGACTGTACAACTGGCCGACGGACATTGTACGTCTTTCTTTTAACTTTTGTAAGACTGTCAGGCAGCCAAATAATAAATGCAGTATCAGTGTGATAAAAACAAAAACAACAACAGGAGGAATAACTTTTAAAATATACACAGTTTCTCAAATCAGCTATAGGAATTAAATAGAATTTTGCAGGATATTATAGATCAGTGAAAATAAAATTGAGGATATTTTTTGTGAAAAAAGAATTGTTGAAAAAAAGTTTTATGTAATTCTGAATAACCTTTATACGTAGCTCTTTGTCAACTCCTAAATTAGTTACAATAATGTGTATTATAGTCTCAGAATATCTTTAATCGTGGTTCTTTACAAACTCCTAGGTAACTTTAATCATAGGTCTTTATGTAGTCCTAAAAGATATTGAGTCGTAGTTTCTGGTTGATAGCAAATGAGTTTTTATTGATGGTTGTCAGATAGTTCTAAATTAGCTTTATTCGAGGGTCTGGATATATACTTGGAATAATAAGGATTAGCTTTGTCATTGGTCGTAATATAAGGACTGCGCACAAAGAATTTAGTGCATATAATTCAGTTTATAAAAATGAAAGCAATTGGTTAATCTCTTAGAAGTTTTGATTTTGTTAAAGGCTGTTATGTTAAAATTTTAAACTTCAAAGAAAAATTAATATATTATTCGTTTTTAATAAAATATTTAGGTAATATTTTCTGGAATACACTCCATAAGAGCTTTATTGTATTTTCGATTACCTTCTTGTTGGAATAGGTCCATTTCTTTATAAGTTCTATTTCGTTTTTAGTGAGCTTTAAATATTCTTTTCACACCCAATACATTTAAAATCGACAGAGCTTTGAACAGTTTAGTGGATTGTCCTTCTTTGGTACATAGCAGCAGTGTTGCCAAAACCTATGTGGCCTACAGTGCTAGAAAGTGCTAAAAATAAAAAGGTACTAGAAAAAAGCGCTAATTACAAAAACTGTTTGTATTTGTTAAAAAAATATATATATTATTTATTTTCAGGGTTAAAGCTAAAAGAACTTTAAAGAAAATAATGAAAACACATTCTGAAATTGATTCTTTAGAAATCAAAGAAAATTTATGAGTGGATTTTTCAAAATTCTAATTTTTCATAATTTATCCAAGTATTTGTTATCTGAATTATGAGGTCTGTTCATTTGTATGATATTTTAACTTGCTTTGCTATTCTTGCAAGTTTTTACTCGAAAAACTCAAAAAACTGTTCTATAAAAATAGTAAAACTAGTAAACTTTTTAAGAGAAAATAATTTTTCTTTTGCTATATTTTACTTGAATATTTTTTACGAGCAAAACTATTAAAAAAAACTATTTTCAATTTCCTTTTAAATAATAATTAGAAAATATGTTTAATTTTTCCAACGTAATCTATTGGAACATGTGGTAAATTTTGAATGAAGTCTTACAAATTTTGGAATTATGATTTATACTTTTATAAAACTTATGTGACAAAATTGTATTGTGATATTAATTTGTGCACTTTTAAGTGATTTTCGGAAACGGAGCCGTGATCAATTATGGACTATTAATTTTGAAAAATACATTTACTTACATATTATTATTTTTGCCTGATTAATGCACGTTTAAATATTTAAGGGAAAAAAAATTGATGCGATGGTTTAAGGTTACCAACGATTTTATTGGTGTTGAATTCTGCAAGATATAAGAGATTTATAGAAGTTATATCCTATTCTAGAAAGACATCATATCTTCCAAATGTATGTATAGTTCACATGAATAGATGTACGTACAAACGGACAAAGTTAAATCGATTTAGCTGATATTTTCAGTTAGTTTTTATCAGCATCAGTAGGATAAAAATATGAACAGTGCAATAACGCATTCGATTCAAGTGAAGCATCCAGTTGTAAGGATTTTAAAGGAATAATACTTATATTATTTCTTTAAAATCTTCACAACAGGATGCTTCACAAGCATATCAAGAAACCGAACTATTGATGATATCCATCAAGGCTAAAAACCGTTAATATTTATTATTTTCACTACTTGTAATCATACATATCATTAGATAAAAGAAATTCTATAAGGTAATATCTGAAAAATTATCTGCGAAGGAATATATATCTGTATTTTTGAGATGTTTCTAAGTTTCATTTTAATATAAATATAAAATTAAATAAAAATGTTATTTTTTTATTGACAGTAAAATTTATTTTAATATTTTCCGTAATCTTACTTTTCCAAATAAAAGTTTATTTTTGAGAATTTTTTTTTTTTAATTTTCCATTTTTTAATAGTTTTGCTAGAATTTCAAACGAACAAACCTATGGTGTTATACGTATTCCAAATAACATATAGGTTAACAATCTGACGAACTAAAATCTTTTTTCTTTTACCGAAAATTTAATTTCTAAAATCTTATTTATTTATTAAAAACCAGATACATTATAAACTCGATAATCTGTATAATTATTGCAGACCCCAATCAGGATTATTGAAGAAAAAATTATTAAAATAATTTTTTTATTTAATATAGTATTTCATATTTCAAGTTTCTTACCAAAAAAAAAAACAAATTTGTACTCTTTTTTACTGAAGAATTGTTGAAACAAGCACTAACTGAAAATGAAAAAATTCAACTAGTAAACAACTCATTACATTACAATTATAACATTTTTTATTGTATTTTCCAAGTTGTACTAAAATTTTAATAAGAAAGGACTTTTCATTATTTAATCCGGATTATAGAGATACGAAATGGAAAGTTAGGAAATGTTAGAAAATTTTCTCTTTAAATAAACTAAATTAATTTTTTATTCAAATCTGAATCAAATCTTATTCAATTCAATTAATATTAAAAAAATAATGTTAAATAAATAAACAGACTTTTACCCAAAAACCAATATTTAGCAAAAAATAAAATTATCGAAAAAGTTTTTCACCAAAAAATTATTTAAAAATGTAACCAAGTACTCACAATAATATTTCAAAAAATAAAATAAAATAAAATAATAATAAGTTATTTTATCATAGTTATTTCTTATAACAGAAAAAATTATCCCAAATCATTTTTTAATAAAATGATTAATTAATTTTATATTGAAATTTAATTATATTATTAATTAATGTAATTAACTTTTTAATTGGTTTATTTTTTTGACAAAACTCGACAGCACTTAAAAAATATAAAGAAAGCTGAAAAAAGTGTCAATAAAAAAAATAACTTTAATTTAATTTCCAACCATTTTCAACTGTTTTTGCTCAATATGTCTTTAAAAAAAAATAGTAATACGAAGGATTTACATAATTTCCTCAGTATTCGGTAACGTGTTTAATACATAATAATTTGGTAAGTACGAATTTTAAATATTTGATGAGATTGTTAATCCTTCAATACTATTGCAGATGGTCCTGCCATTGGTACCGGAGGTTATATTCAATTTCAAGATTCCAGTTTATTTCAAAGCTGTTCTATGAAGGATTGTTTATACATGTATATAAATAAAGTCAGTTCATATTGATTGATTTTGACTGTTTGTTCAGATATCTACCATTGTTATTTGTATCTCGTCGTAGGTCCCACTAAGATAATATGATTTTTATTGGAACTTAAAATAAAATATATGCGAAAACTCCTAAAAAAATGCCAAAAATAATTCGAAAATTGCGTGATAAATGAGTTTATAAAGTGCTAAATTGTCAACACTGCATGACAGCACTTTTTATTTAGATACCACTGAGTTACTGTTTTGTGGTAGTAATGAAAAAAAAGATCAGGCCAGAAAAATTTGAATTCATTGTGTTTTCTAATGATAGGAGGGAAACGTTTCTTCAGTCACTTATTTTCCTTCATTTCTGTGTTAAATATGTCATTTGTTATAATTGAAGCGATTTTCCCCCACAATTACAAATGTCTTGCTAGATTATTTTACACGATATTTATCTGCTACATCTGTCGTATAAAATTCATGACCAGGATGTTGTAAAAAGTTCGTCAGTACGTACTTTTTATCATTCTTTTTGAAAAAAAAAAATAATAAATAAGTAAATAAACTGAATCATTTACGACCTCGCTTTTGCCTATACATCTTTTCTACTGTTCCTATTAGGAACCTTTTTTTACATCGTGGCCTTCAAGCCAAATTTGATTAAGTTTTCTAATAAAAGACACACAGAAATATGAATCATAAGAATCTTTCATTTAAAAGTCGTATTTTGGACTCTTCTGTATTTCAATTGTTTTATATGTTTGACATGTGTTTCGATAATATTGATCATATAAAATGTATTTGCGATTTTTTGTCACTAGGTGCTGTTGATGCCCATATATAGGGCAAGACAAATTGTCAAATAAACACGTATTTGAAAGGTGATATTTTAGATTATGTCAACATCTAAAATTCGGTTTTTTAAATGTTAATGAATATTTTCTGGTAATGAATTTTTTTCTTTTTTTGATGAAAAATTTTCTTTATTTTTTACATACATTTTATATTGTCCGCCTTTTCTGAAATTCAAGTATTAAGTCTGATGATATGCATAAATATGATGAATATGTATGTAATTTTGTATCACTTTCAAACAAAAAAAAATATGTTAAATTTTTACCTTATCTCTTGCAGAGTTATAGAAAATTGATAAGCATTTTTGTATAGGATATAGGAAATATAATTCTGAATGAATTCATCAAAAATGTCTTAGTACTTATTACTGCTATCTAAGTATTTCGAATGCCTTGATTATGAAATTAAAGTCTTTATAAAAATTGTAAAAAGGTTTTGGATTTTTGTAAAGTGTTTGTTCGCTATTTCATAATAAAAGCGAACGTAATTGAGTTCAGTATAAATAGACACAAATTTAAGAAGTATTAAATTGTTAATATTTATGTACGAACTAATTTAATTTTAAAGAAAAATATATAGAAAATGCTGAGTCTCCTTTTAGAAAGTAATCGTAAAATTTGAGACAAAATCGTCAAATCTTCAACAGTCCATTTTTAGAACCAAAAACCGTCAAAATGACGATAAATTACCTAATATGGCAACAGTGACCACACGACAGTTTGAAATCATTTAAGAAAGGCTGGATACTAAAAGAAATTCTATGTTCGGATATCACATGAATTATCACAAAGAAATTATGATTGACCGAATTATCATCAGTGAAACGCGACTGAAACGCAATAATGAAAAATGCGATGAAAAATGAGTTAATTACGAGAATATTACGAGCTGCTACAACCTGGCCAAATGAGCAATTCTAAATTCTACTGTTCACAACTAGACCGTTTAAGCGAAGCAATCAAGAAAGAGCGGCCAGAAGTGGCCAACAGAAAAGGTGTTGTGTTCCATCGTGATAATGTCAGGTCACACACATCTTTGATGACCTTCCAAAAATTGACTGCACTTGGTTGGGACTACTATTTATTTCGGTCTCTACATATCTCTCTTTATGATTTAAAAAAAAAAAAATGGCCAACAGAAGAGCCGCTGAAAGCCACTTGTCTAAGTTTTTCATCTATTAACCACAGAAATTGTACAGTGAAGGAATTATGAAGCTACCGAAAAATGTCTTGATTAAAATTGATTTTCAATAAAGAAAATTTTAGTTCAAAAATTTTCATAAAAAACCTTTAAAATACCTTTAATATCACCTATTAAAACTGAATAATGTGTTGGAACGAATTTTGTTAAATTTTAATTTTAAGAAATTATAACAAAATTTAGCGCATAATAACAAATGTAAAATGTTAAATATATAATGAAAGTTATAAGACTTTATTTGTGCACGAATCTTTTTCGTTTGCAGTCTTTAGTTCTAGTTCTAGACTTTGATCTAATCTAGGTCCTAGATAAACTTTAATCTACAATCGTTGTATAGTCTAAAATTAGCATTAACCGAAGATATGGTTATAAACCCAGTTTAGATTTAATCGTGGGTCTTTATATTATACAATTCTAGATTATCTTAGGTTTTAATGTATTCCTAAATTAGCTTTAATCTTAGATCTTTATACATTCCTGAATTATCCTTAATTGTAGGTTTCAATGTAATCCTAAATTTGGTTTAATCGTAGCCATTTTACTGTCCTATATAATCTTGGATGAAGGTTTGTATATAGCTCCAAATTATATATCTTCAATCGTAGGCCATTATAAAGACCTAGATTATCTTTAATTATAGTTGTTAATAGCTTTAATCGGTCTTAGTTAACTTAACTCAAATATCAAAATAGAATCTTAGATTAGCATTAATTCTTTTAATTGTGGGTCCTTATTAGCTTTAAACAAAGTATAATTCCAGGTTTGTTTTAAACGAAGTACAGGGAAGGGGTAAGGCACATTATTTATAATTTTGTTGTAATAATTTTTTCATTATTACATCAAATAAATACTTTATAAATATTTTGTTAGCATAAAGTAAATAGTCCGTTCGCCTGTCTGCATATCAATAACCAACATTTGTGGTAATATGTACTTTGCCGATTTAAAGATAACCTAATCAAATAAAGTACGTGAGCTTTTCTTGCGCTAATACTAAAACATGTTAAAATTTGTTATAATCGAACCTTTAATTCACTGAGCCCTCATATAAAATTCTTTCATGGAAATGGGTCAAACGCTTATAAATGTTTTAAATATGTCTGTAACTCCATCCATTTTTTTTTTTTAACAGATGAGGTTTTTCTGAGCAAAAATCATACCAACAAATTTCTTGAGGAATAATATATTAAAATATTAGACTTACACTCAAATTTCACAAGGATCGGACCACAATTGACCATGACCATGGCTTCCATGTAAGGACCTGTAAGGCCAATGTTATTTCAAAATTATTTTTGTGCATTAAGTGATTTATTAAGGCAAAACTTGCATGACTGCAACTTTCTTACTGGTTGTCAATATTTTTGTAAAATTATATATAGATCTCTTTTTATATTATTTATTTGTTAATTTTTATTTATTTATTTATTTATTTGTTAATTTAAACAAACTTTAATTTTAAATATATACCTACCTAATAATTTAATTTTTCTTCAGAAAACAAGCGAATTGTGATTGGATTTTTTGAAACATTTTTTTCTTTTTATTTTTTTTGTTTTGTTTTTGTTTCCGAAATCTTGAAAAATCCGCAATTTTTTTTTTTTTTTTTTATTTCTATAGTGCAAATATTACGCAAAAATACAAAAATTTTTATTTTCACCCAAGTTTGTCTAACAGCTTTTGATTTTCTATATTAATGTAAAAAATTTCTGTTTTTAGACTGATTTTAAGCAAAAAAAATATCAAAAAAATATTTCTACTCTCAACAACTCCATTGTAAAAAACAAAACCATTTTTTATGAAGTAAAATGCAAAAATATAAACTTGAAAAAGTTCGACTTTCAGATTTTAACATTGTGATTAAAAATTGCAAAAAAAAACAGTGATTTTGACGGCGCACTACACGGAGATTAAAAAAAAATTAAAGATTTTTTAACAGATAATGATGCTTTGTTTTATCTATTTTTGCCCAGAATCAATTACTTTTTCAAAATATTAATTTTCAATTAATCGCCATTTTTCTCTATTTCACTCCTCTGTGCGAAGGTTAATTATAATTCCTAAAAAGCCTTTAAAGCTTTTTTATATAGTACTAGATGAGTCTTATTTAAATTTTATTTAATCTATGGTTTTAATGTAATCCCAGATTAGCTTTAATTGTGGTCTTTCTTAAAGTTCAATATTAGTTTTAGTCAAGGCTCTGCATACAGTCTCAGTTTTCCGGAACATTAAAAGTGTTTCTAGGAAACAATGTAGTGGTACATGAACTTTTAAATAATTTCTTTTTCTCCCTAACTGCCACTCTCGACTTCTACTACAACTCCTAATAGTTATAGTGCACTATGCTGTCAGTTATTGTTGCTATTGTTCTTGTTATTATTGTTATGTACGTATATTCTGTTCTATAGCTGTTCATGTTGCTGGTTGCATTAGAAGCAGACGTCTTACCAATCAGTGTTGCCATCTTAGCATTTTCAGTATTAGATTTAGCATTCGAAAAAGTTAAAATGCATTCAAAATTTATAAAAGTATATGCTTTTTAGCACTT
This sequence comes from Protocalliphora azurea, assembly GCA_932274085.1. Taxonomy (NCBI): domain Eukaryota; kingdom Metazoa; phylum Arthropoda; class Insecta; order Diptera; family Calliphoridae; genus Protocalliphora; species Protocalliphora azurea. Next base: position 132,854,158 of record OW026521.1, on the reverse strand, counting down.
TTTTACAGTATATTTTAATTCAATACTTTTTGATTTTTTAATGGTATTAGTTGTCAGTTTTAAACTATAAGCGCTAAATTCTAAACAAAAATATTTATAAGTTGTCATTTGAACTAAAAACAATAATATGAATTTTTCTTTACAAAACTATTTAGCATTGTCATTCGTCATATCCGTTCATCTCTAGGATTAGAAGTCAATAGAAAATAGAATATCGGAACTTAGATGAAGAAGCAAAAGGGCTGCTAGAGGACAGGAATAATATAGAACTAAATATGGAATATTTGCAGGCTATTTTCCAACCGAATGAATAATAATTATAATTTTCTTTTATTGTTATTTAAGTAAAAATATAATAAACATTAAAAAACTTTTGGTTGTTATGAAAAATAAAAATTATTTCCTTTAATGTTATTTAAATAAAAAAGAAAATAAACATTAAAAAAATCGATTTTTTCCAAAAACAACAGATACTAGCGGAACCTGTTCTAGAATTGATAAACTGGGAACCTGTTCATAAAATTATCTTGAGTATTATTAAAATGTTTTTTTAGCATAATTTTTTAGACGATTTAGCACTTTATCAATTACATCTTCTGGCAACACTGTTCGCAGTTTGTCGTTTGTTTGTAGTAAGTAGCAATGGTTGTCAGTTGTTTGTTTAGAGGATGTGATATGACATGACGCCCAGTTGACTCGCTTGAGTTGACTGAACACATCTTTGGAGAGAGATGTGCTAGGTTTTATAACGCTTTTTCTATATGATTTTGTTATTTTTTAAGCTGGCTGTTGGCTGGGAAATTGGTCGGTTGTCTGTCTGTCTGTACTATGACAGAAGTTAAAGTTCACAACAAGTGCAAACAACATAACAATTATCTATGTACATTTGTAAAATATTTGTATGTAGTATATATGTTACAAAATGAATTTATGCAACATTTGAAAATCATATATCATGCAGGTGGATGAAGCATTCTAAACAAAATATTAAAATCAGATAATTTTAATTGATTTTAATTTTTTATAAGACCAATCTTAAAAATATGGTTTACTCGTTTTTAATTTTACTTTTCTTTCTTAAAATATTGCTCTAATTTCCAAATTATTTAACTGTCTCCTTTAGTCTACCTTCCCCTTAAATCTTTTTTCAACTACAAGTGTTAGTTTGTAGTAAATTCTTAGATGTCTTTGCTGCCATTGCTGTTGGTGCTCTTGATCCTTGTTTTCTAATTTTTTTTTACTAGCTTGATGATAGGAATGAGGTCATAACATCTTATACGAGCTGTTGCTTAGTATTTTTTTTTATGGCGCATCTTTATAAATTGTTGTCGTAATAAAAAATACATATATTTATATAAAAACGTTGACTTTAGTGTCAACAAAAGTATATATTCTCTGTTCTGTGATAATGACATGATGCCTGAGTGCTTTAATATACGTATACTCACTCTTTTGTATGTGTGTGTGTGTCAGAATATTTATATGTTTGTGTCAAAAGAATGCACTACTAGTCTTGCATGTCAAGCAATCACTTTAAACAATATTTTGACACATTAACATACTATGTTCTCACTAGGTTTGAAAATACAAAAAAAAGTAAATAAATAAATGAAAAAGAGAATAATAGAATCATGAAGCTGCAGAAATATTAAACACGTAAACGAACGAGGAGAGGCTGAAAAGTCCTTGGAAAAGTATAGATTTGTAAATAAAAAACAAATTGAAAAAAGGTAAATACACTTTTTGTCTCTATTTAGCATTAGCAAAGTAGAGTTAGTGGACAATAATTAGATAATTTGTTTTCGGGTTTCCTAAACCTAAACATCACACCCGCTTTGCATTGTACTCGGTTACTTATGGTTGTAGCGTCGTGCAATAGAATCCGGTTCGAAAGACCATAAAAATGTTCTAGTCGTTAACGGCAAAGATGTACCCTGCAGCAAAAGAAATACACAAAATTAATTGGAAGCTTTTAGAAATAGAAATAGCTTGTCAGGAACACATACTAAAAATCAGTAATGATTTTTATTTTAAACCTACATGATCATTAAGAAACAACGGCACCAATAAGAAGTTAATAAGTTTAAAAAAAGAAACATATTCAGGACGAATTTCTCAAATATGGGTTGATTATAGATCAAACAATACAAGGATCAGACAATACGAATGATGGGAATACAGCAAGAAGATTAGATCCCGAAAGGGCATCTGAAATAACAGTTGTTGATATAAATCTTGCCTCAAGATTTAAAACTATTTTCGATGTACTTTTGTATAATGCACAAATTGGTGCTAGAAAATTTGATGATTATGCGAAGTAAACTGAACGAATATATATGTACGACCAAATATTCATGGAGAAATATGTCTGCAACAGTTCATAAAATTCTTTATCATACCAAATAATGCTTAGAGACCTATCAGAGGAAGCCGAGGAAAAAAAGGAATAAGTATTATCATATCCGTTCATCTCTACCATTCGAAGTAAATGGAAAATATAACATCGAGACTTATATGAAGAAAGGGCTGCTAGAGGACAGAAATAATATAGATCTAAATATATGCAGACTATTTTCCAACCGAATGAATAATAATTATAATTTTCTTTTATTGTTATTTAAGTAAACATAAAATAAACATTAAAAAACTTTTGGTTGTTATAAAAAATAAAAATTATTTCCTTTAATGTTATTTAAATAAAAAACAAAATAAACATTAAAAAAAAATCGTTATTTTTTTCAAAAACAACTGATTCTAGCGGAACCTGTTCTAGAATTGATAAACTGGGTTCCTGTTCACAAAATTATTCTGAGTATTATTAAAATGTTTTTTTTTACTACCCGGTATGTAACTGTTGAAAGTCCTTACAACAACAAAGAAGGTGTAGAATTTATTCACAAAGTCCGATTAGTTTATAAAGCGTGATCCATTTCGAGGTTCCCTACTTTTTTAAAGAAAAAAAAAAACACAGAAAATTCATATTTAGTGGGGAATGTTTATTATCATTTGAAAGAACATTCTTTGGCATTTATTTTTTGAAGATTATGTCTATCAAATGTTGGCCGTTGCTACGTCGCAGATGGTCCATCCGTTGAGTCCAATTTTCGACGACACGTTCGAGCATTTCGACTGGTAACAGGCGAATGACACGAGTAATGTTTCTCTCCAAGGCCTGAACTTTACATATCCCTACAGGAAAAAGTCTAACGGTGTGATATCACACGATCTTGGTGGCCAATCGACCGCTTATGTGCTCACCGAAGTGTTCTCTCAATAAATCCATTTATTGATGCAATGTGTGGGAAGTGGCACTGTCTTGCTAAAACCAAATGTCGCCGAGATCACGAGCTTCAATTTCAGGCATCAAATAGTCGGTTATCATGGCACGATAACGGAAAGCCATTGACGGTTACGTTCGCACCGGCAGCATTTTTAAAGAAATATGGACCGATGATTCCACCGGCCCACAAATCACACCAAACCGTTGTTTTTTCTGGATGAAGTGGCAGTTCTTGAATCTCTTCTTTGAAAAAAATAAAACAGTAATGCTTTATTGAAAGATCTAACTTCATTTCATATTTGATGTCTCTCTCGAAAAATTCAAATAAAATTAACTGCCTGTTTTTATAACACGAGCGCAAAAACGACTCGTCTCAAATTTTGAAATTTTGTTTTTGTTTTAAATGTAAGTTAGACGAGTCGTTTTTGCGCTCGTGTTATAAAAACAGGCAGTAAAACAAAAATTCGAATTAAAAAAAAAGAAAAAAACCGTTTCCATATAACTACTACGGGAATATATATTTTTGTTTAGGTGTTATTTCTTGAAATATTTATGTAAGAAAAAAATTCAAATATCTGAATTTTTGGTGAAAAATTGCAAATTTCGAATACATTTGGACCTGGTCCAAAATTTTTGTTATGTTGTAAAATTCGCCTCCCAGAGGTCTTCCTTGTGACGCCAAATTTGCTTACTGTTTCTTTGGGAGAAATATGAGAAAAAAACCAAAAAACTTGAACAAAGGGTTTTTTTCATTTTATTGCAGCTCAAGAGAGGCTAATCCAAAGAAAAAGTGTTGAAAAACGATATTTTAAAATGAATAAAATTTTCATTTGAGCTGGGAAAATCGATACTTTTCATTTTGGAGCCACCCCAAATGAATCACTGAAAAATCAAATGTTGATTATACTCTACACCACTATAGGAAGTTGGGGTATTATACCATTCAACTCAGAATAATTTTTTAAATCGATCTAACGATGTCCGTCCGTGTGGCACAAAGTACGGGTCGCAATTTTAAAGATAATTTAATGAAATTTGGCACGTGGGACTTTTATGATACAAGGACGAAATTTTTTTTGAAATTGGTCGGGATCAGTGCATTACTTCACCTGGCCCCCATACTAGTGGCAAGTTGATGAACAGGAATCCGCCACGGCGGCTTGTCTTCTTGGATAAATATATCCTGGATGTATAGCTCATACGTGGTAGAGAAAATCCTGTCATGTTACACTCTAGGATAGCTTCGGTCCTAGAGAGCGTAACAGTTTGGCAGGTATATATAGGTGCACCATTGCCTGGACTTGTCTGGGGTCTATAATGGGAGAAAAGGACCTTCGGGGCCTGACAAGAGACTTAACACAATCTGGTACCACGGGAGCCAGTAGCCCCTGGTACGGCAGCACTGACTGGTCGGTGCTGTCGTACTGGACTGGCTGTTGGAAAGGCCCTTCGGGGAGTGACGTGGTGGCTGATGGTTAGACCTAAACCGCAGGAAGGGGTTTATAGTCCCGATGTGGTGTTGCATAGCAACACAAGTCGCAAAAAGTGCGGCAGGAGGTTAGATAGCTCCAACTCCTAAGCAAGGATTAGTGGACTTATCCAGACAATGAGTCTCTCAAATTGCCACCCATGTGTTCCTGACAGGTACATGGGGGCGTTGGTTGGCGCATTTTACCTCACCCAGTGGTAAGACCACCGTGGGATTGAGCCGTCATGGCAGGTGCCCACGTTAAACTTGACACATCTGTCCCCCCGGAATAGAGTTTAAACATTCAAAAATGTCTTAAAAATGAGAATATTTTAATAAAATTCGGTGCAAAGAAGTTCTGCAAAAGTATCAATCTTTGTATCAAATTTTATGAAGATTGGCCAACAATTGCCATAGCTGCCATATAAACCCTTCCTCCTAAAATCACTTTAACGTGCAGAAATCCCATACGAATGTTAGTATCAAGTTAATATTCCACAAAAATAGGTTTTATGTAAGTAGAAATAACATTGCAAATTTTATGAGAATCGGTCTACAATTTACTATAGCTCCCATATAAACCCACTTCCAGGAATCGCCCTAAAGTGCATAAAATCATCTAGATGTTAGTATCAACGCATTATTCGGTATTTGTATATTTTATTTCACATTTAATAAAATTGGACACAGGTGTAATAAAAGTCCTTTTCCCTAAATTTGTGTAGGGTATCATATAGTCCGTTTGTTACTGTATAATAATGTACTGATCCAAACTACATCTACACAAAAAAATTCATATTGATATCTTCCAAAATGTAATTTTTGTATTAACAAAAGTTTAAAAACCGTAACACCAACTTCATAAACGAAACAGTCGTAAGTAAAATTTGTTCCATTTAAGAAAAATTTGGTTTGAAGAGTATTTCATGTTATATCTATTTTTGGTTTAAGTGATCGATTAAAGAATTTTACTTAATTTCAAAGGAAAAAAAATAAAATAAAATAAAATTATAGTTATGGCCTTTTGCATTTTCACAATGTTTTTTTTTTTTTTTTTTTTGCTATAAAAACTTAAAGTGTGGTTACGGCCTTTTGCATTTTAGGCGACGCTATAATACGTATTTTAAATTGCATATAATATTTTAACTTGTGTTACAATTGTATGTATTTATGTATATTCTTTGATGTTTGTGTAAAAGTTTGCATAAAATTAAAATGTTTTCCTAAAGGATATTGAACATAATTACACATGTTATGCAGTACAAAAGCAGCCAAAGTAAATGTTTTCATCAACTTGCTATAGCTACTAATGCTACTGCTACTGTAACTACAAACAAATACTACTGATGCATTTATGTTTTTCCGTATGCCTGCTTGAATGCAACACTTGTTTTAATATTTTAATTTAGCTTGTAGTTTTCAGTTTTATTTGTTGTATTTTATTCAAAAAAAAAAAAAAAAATGTTATTTCCTTCTTTCTTCCTGTTCATCATTGTCATCAACATCTTCATAATTTTTCCCTATCATGCTTTTAGGCTTGTATGTATGCCATGTTGCAAAAATCTTCACAACTTGCCACTAGTTATGTTGTCACTATATTGTTCTGTGTTAATATGTTGTTATTGCTGCTTTTGCTGTGTTGTTTTAGTTTTAATATCATAACAAGCTAAAAATTTAATTTAGAGTTTTACTACATGTTTTTATAATAATATTAACAAAACTTTTTTTATGTTACTCTTGTAGTTGCCGTTTCATCAGGAGTTTTGTTGTAAGTGGGGGAAAATAACATGCAATTTTTTTAATAATATTTTACTTCTAAAAGATACCATGATTGCAGTTTTAGCTAAAATAACAAACAATAGCAACATGTAGCAGTAATATCTCCATGTATTTATTTTTGGCTGTTTTAAGTTTGGTTTTTATTAAAATTAAGCAGGCATTAAAAAGGTAAAAGTTTTTAAAATCCCTAAAAATATAGTGATTAGGTTAAACGTGCATAAGTTAGATAAAATGTGTTTCACATATGGTTGGATGCCAATGTGATTGTTGAGAAAAGTTTACTGTGGTTTGTATGGTATAATTTCCAAAATAGCCACGTCTGTTATTAAGGTCAAAAATAAAAATGTAATGTTTTAGCTCTTAAGTTAAATGTGTAATCCCTGGATAAAAAAGTGGCACGTGGCACATTCATATTACTAAGAATATCACTTTTCAAAAATGCTTGTACGCTTTGTGAAATGGAAAAAAGGTATTTTTTCATAAAAATAAAACTGATTTTTCCCAAAAGTAGATTTAAAAAAAAAAACAGAAAACTCATTTTTTTTCCTAAAAAACTACAATTTAAATTTTCATAAAAGTATCGATCTATTCATGCACTTCTACAAAATAAGCCGGTTTTTTCACAAGAATATATTTTTCGCAAAAAAAAAATAAATAAAAAACAAGTAATAAAGATATAGTCGGTCAAGACCGACCATTCATATGATACCCCAAACCATTGTGCATGTCTAACAAAACTCAGGGAGGGGCCTTATATTAGACATGTGGTCAATTGTGGACCGACACATTTACTAAGTGTAAAGTAAAATATACGAATGCAGAATATTACGTAAATACTAACATTTATATGAATTTAGGGTGATTCCCGAAAGTGGGCTTATATGGTAAATTATGGAGTGATCCTCATAAAATTTATCACTATGATTTCTATTTATATAATACTTATTTGTGTCGAATATAAACCTGATACTAACATGTGAATATAATTTATGCACTTTAAAGTGATTTTCAGTAGAGGGTTTTATATGGGAGCTATGGACAATTATGAACCGATCTTTGGTACAAGTATTGATACTTATACAAAACTTCTTTACATCGAATTTAATTAATATACTGCTATATTTAGGGCACTTACGACCGTTAAACCCCTATTTCGGGAGGACATTAGTATGGGGACTAGTTGAAATAATGGACCGATCATAACCAATTTCAATAGGCTTCGTCCCTGTGTTATGAAAGTTCTACGTGCCATATTTCATTGAATTATCTTCAAAATTGCGACCTGTACTTTGTGCACAAGGTTTACATGGTCAGACAATTAGACGGACGGACGGACATCGTTAGATCGACTCAAAAAGTGATTTTTAGTAGATTGGTATACTTTAAAGTAGGTGTTGGATGATTTTTCTGTGCGTTATAAACATCAGCACAAACACATAATATCCCAATCACCTATGGTGTGGGGTATATAGAAAAAATCACCAAAAAATCAGGGTTTCTAAAAAAGTATTTTTGTCAAAAACTTAATTTTTTAACAAAATATCCTAAAGTGAAATTTTCATTAAAATAAAGTCTATATTTTTTAATAAAAAAAACTCTTTTTAGATTTTCATAAAAATATTGGAGAAAAAAAACGAAAAAAGGACGATTTTTAGAAAAAAATCGTAATAACAAAAATTCGGATGTTTTCATAGAATCTGGGTTTCACAAGAAAGGTCTTTCTAAGAAAAATTCAGTTTTTCACAAAAAATGTTAAAAATGAATTTTTATACAAATAACTTTATTTTTACTAAAAATATATTTTTTTACTAAAGTAAACGGGTAATCAGATATATTTTCACCAAAGAAGACGATTTTTTTTTATCTAAAGAAAATGCATCATCGCAAAATTCAGATTTTCTCCCAAAAAATAAGGTTTACACAAAAACAAAAGATCTCTAGCACTTGAAAAAATAGAGTCCAATTAGCCACAGCAGCAAAAAATAACTACATACAATTGTATTTTAAAAATGTTTAAAACTTGTAGTCGTTCACTTGCTTAAACTACTGCTACCTTCACTCTTTTTTAGCAGCATTTTTAGTTGTTGTCAAAAAGTACAATTTTGAAAGTAATGTAGTTTTTTTTTTATAATTTTATTACTTCTGCTACCTTCAAACATAAGTAATAATATTTTTACCTATATTCATAAAAGAAAATTCTTACCTTCTTTGCTTAAGTGTAGAATTTTATATAAAATTTCAATTAAATAAAATTTCATAAAATTAATAATTAAAAAATTGTTTGCTCCCAGCAAAAACTTTGCTTTCCTGGTAAGCTAGCAGGTATAATTGGAAACAAAAATAAACTACTTATTTTTTGTCTGAATAACTAGTTATTTTTGTTCGAGTTGTCCACAAATTCATGTAGTTATTTTTTGACTCTAAGGGTACTCAAAAATATGTAACTAAACGAAAACAAAAATAAAAAAAAAAACAAAAAAATTTTGCAGTCAGTGAGACTCGAACTTGGACACACACTAACCATACGTTTTTACTGACTAACGTCTTACTCAGTATACCATTTCCCACATAGCATCCTAATCGACAAAAACTCTATTTAGTTTAAAATATCTTTTTAGACATTTTTGTTAATTTGGCGCTCTAGCCAACTCATCCACGCGATTGCAGTATTACTGCGCTATTATACTATTGAGTACTTATTAATGTAATACAGAGTAGGCAAATAATAATGACGCCTCATTACCAAGAAACTACTTTAATAAGTAGTTGTTATTACCGAAAACCAAAAAGTTTTTGCTGGGCTTTTATATATATATAGCATCGAGCATTAACAATTACTACGCTGTATGATTTTTGATTTTAGGGATATAACGTTATTAAATTAGCCAATTTTGTTGTGATTTCATTCTTCGTGGTCTAAACCATCTATTGTATTTTATTTCAATCCAAATTGTTATACATAGCAATAGTTTTTAATAATTTTGTTAAAACGGTTGTAAATCAACTCCAAAAAAATCAAGAGAATTTTTTAATTTTTGATAAAAATAATGATTGAAAAATCCTGAAAAATCCATATGCTCGTTGTAGTGAAATAAACCAGAGTCTCTGGAGGGAATCTAACCCACGACCCCCAGACAGACAGTCTAGCTCAGTACTGTGATAATGACAATTTTAACCAACATTTTTGTCCAAGGGTAAATAATTTTATAGAAACTTAGCTTGTTTTAAATTTTGTTTTAAAAATATTTTTTTTTTATCAATCTAGTTTACCTTTTTTTAAACATTTGAAAATTTTTGAAATTTTGTTTATTTTATCATACATTTCCATCGGAAACAGTAATATAAAAATTCAGATTAAGAAAAAAACAAAAAAAAAAACAAAAAAAATTTTTAATTGTGCATTTTGCTATACGAACAAATATATGTATATAAATATATACAATTATATTTATTGGAATATTGAAGAATTCATTACTTTCGGATTCACTTTCTTTGGAATTTTACATTGTGTATGCCATACAAACGGGTAAGGAATTATTTCGTATTAACGTTGCCTGGAATCTGTGTAAAATCATGGTCAATTTTATATTTCATCTATAGGATATTGTTGTTTGGACATTTCCCTTTGGCCTAAACACGTGTGCAAATTAATACAATATTTGTGATTAATTGCAACCTCATTTGATATAACAACTATTTGTGTGAATTTCCGTGTGGAACGCCAAAGCAATCTTTGAAAGATAATCCGACATACATATATTTCTATTTTATTCCACCTTATCATAGTGCATTATTCCACCTCGCATTGTTCAGGAGGAAGGAGTGGAATGTGTTAAATATAAATACAGTGAACATTTACACATAAACAGAGTGACCAACTTCCGAAATTTTACTAACTTAACTTGATTTTTTTAACATAATTTACCGGATTTGACTGTAATTTAATTTGATAAATTTTATTTATACGAATTTAACGTAACTTTTGAAACGAGTATTATTTCTATTGTTCTACAAATTAAATTAACTTTAAACTTTTCTTTGGTTGTAATGGTTACCTAACCTAAATATTGTTTATTATAATTTAAAATCATTCATACTTGAAAACTAATAATACACAAAAATATAGTCACATAAAAAAAATATAAACACACAAATGTTTGCATTTTATTAAGTAGAGAATTGAACATTCTCTAAAATGATGAAATACATTCATTTGTAAAGTATACATTAAACAGTAAATACCTACACATAGACCTTTACATTTTTTTTTTTTTTTTTTTTTTTTTTTTTGGTTGAAAATAGAAAAGAAATTAAAAACTTATCGTATCTAGAGTCTTCCGGCGCCTGAGGACATTTTGGGATCAAATATAATGTAAGTTGATTATATTCCTTTTATTTTCTATTTATATCAGCAATTTTGAAAACACACTCTTTAAATCTATGTAATTAGTGTAAAATTTTAAAATATTTAAAATGATATTCTTTATACTATTGGCAAAAATAAATTGCTAAATTTTCATTCCATTTGATAGGTTTGTTACTCATTTATTAATCATACCTGAAAACAAATAAACATAATCACGATTTGATTCCAATGTAAATTTTTTTTATTACTCTTTTTTTTTTAAACAGTGACCAAATTTAAAATAGTAAATTTTCAATATTAAAGTATTTTGTTCCTTAAAATCAGAAAACTAAAACTAATATATTATTTTTATTAATTTAATTAATTTTAGAATAATTATTAATAATTTTAATATTGTTTATGAAAATGGAATAAGTTTGGAATTATTATTATTTTTTTTTTTTTTTTTTTTTTGTAAAAGGTGAAGTTGGAAGTATGGGGTAGGGAAATTTTTTTTCGTTTAGTTTTTTTTTTTTTTTTGGCTGACAACCAATGTTTCTATTATCAGCATGGCGGGAGGGTTCAGAACCACTGTAGCAGATTATAGCTTGAGCTACACAACTTTTTGGGACTAATATTTCCTCTTTATATATATATATTTTTTATTTTATTTCCGTTTGTTTTCGTGTTTATATATATGCTACCCAAATTTAAAATCTGATGTAACTGATTCAAAACTTTTTTTGTTATTTATTCATTTGGGAACCTAACGACGAGCACGGCCGAATAATAGGTAGCAAAGTTCCCAAAATCATTCACCTCAACTTTTAGAATCGTTACAGTACCACCTAGACCATCGGGGCACCCAGGAATTAAATATATTTTCTTTTAACTTATTCTTATGTTCTTATTTATTTTTTTTTAATAGATATTTTCTTTTACTCTTTAATTATCCAATTATCAAATATTTTTTTAATTACAAAATTTATTAATTTCTTTAAATTACATTAAACTTGTTATTTTTGTTCAATCTATGCTAAGCAAGATCTCATAATAAAATGTAAAAGTAAATTCCTAAGCAACAGTTTAGCTCAATGATTAAAAAAAAAAAAATATTGAAAAATAAATAAATAAAAAAAAATAATTAGTTTTAATAAAATTATTATAGGAAGAGTGTCAAAATAGGTATAATTCTTAATTATCTTTCCCTATGTTAGATTTTGTCCCAAAATCAGAATTAAGTAGTATTTGAACATTATTGCGTTATCGGGCATTAAACAATATCGTATTATTGCGAAAAAATTATATTTAGCTGTTGATTTCATCACAATAACGATTGAAACTCGAAATCTCTTAAACAATTATGAATTATCAAATTAAGCCAAACTATCATGAATATTTGATCGCTTTTTCATACAGAATTTTTGCAATATTTCAAACTAATAAAAAAATGAATAACAATTCCAAAAATATCAATCTCTATGGAAAATTTTCCCAAATAGTTAAGAAAAAATAGCAAAATTTAATAGAAAGTGGGATTATTTGCTAATATTTATATTATCTGTAGATTTCATGTACTTTAGTTTCCAAACTTTTCCAATAACGATTTTTATCAAAATTTAAAAAATCATGTTTTATTTAGAGTTGCACTTTTTTGCTCGCTCAAATTTACAACTTCTTTTACTAAAAGTTTAATAATTTTCCTTACGTACAAAAATATTCGAAAAAATTATATTCAACAAGAGTCTATGGCCACAAATATTAAATCTGACAATAGTATTGTTACATCGGGTTGCGCTATATGCAAAATATATGCGAACAAAAAAACAAATTGGAAGCTAGGGAAAACGTTCATCTACTGCAATTAAACTCATAACTATATTATATCGCGTCCTAACATCATGGAGAAGCATTTTTGTGATATTGTTATATTTGTGGAATATGTCACTTACGATAAAAATGAAATTTTGATGTAAATGATTTTGAGTTTTAGATTTTCATCATTAATGCTCGATATGCCTGCCTCTCTATATAAAATTTTATTTTACCAGAAAGATATCATCGAATAATTAATAATTATTCCTATTGGTCAATTATCCGAAGAAGCGCAGGAGGTAAGAAAAAGAATTGTAACAACTTTTGCGAACTTTTTACCAGAAACCATTTAAAAAGAACTCTGATACATATTTGATACACAGATATCATCAGATGCACTAATTTGAAACATCCCTGCAAGCATTTAGTGAAGTCTTTTTTGAAAGAGCTCACTTCTTCGCCACTCTTACAAGTGCAATAGAAGATTTCTTTCAATTTCCCAACAACAAAATATATACGAATTGAATCTTCTAAAGGTAACTTCTTTAATCACTATTAGAAGTTGTTTGGATAACAGTTACAGTTATCCAAAAACCAAAAAACTATTTTTCAACACCTTTGCTAGCATTTGGAAGATTGTCTTTTATCAATCCACATAATCTGTCGAATTTGGCACTCTAAGATGATTAGTCGTAGAACGTGCAAAACTTTACAAAAACAACACATATTAGGTTGGAAATTTGATCATAAAATCATGATTTTGGCGATTGTTTACATCTCATAATGGAGAAAAGAACAAGCAGAAACAATATAAATTTGCTTAGTAAAAATATAAGTTTTGAAGTGATTAGAATGAAAAAATATTGACATTAACTAAAATTATTTATGTAAACTCATGTGAAATGTGAAACAAAAAATTCGTAAGTTTTACTTATAAAAGGAAAATTAAGAAAATAAGGTTTTCATTTTCTATAAAATTAAAATATGTTATTAAGAATTTGAGGGCCAGAACATGGACAGAAAATTTTGTTTTATATAAAATTCTTAAACAACATCTTTTAAAAGTGTGAGAGTTTGGCTTATGTATGACATATCCGCAGCAAAAGTTGCTAATTTTCAGAATAATTTTCTATAGAACAAAAAATTACGAATAAATTAAAAATTCAATTTTACAAGTCTATTCTGTAGAATATTAAAATTTGTATATTTGTATGCAATCAAAATTTTGGGAATGCATTGCATTAGAGTATCCGAGAAATATTTTAGCAGAGCTGAATTTTTGCACTTTAAATTTGAATTTTAAAAATTTTAAATTAAACTTTTTAATTTTTTTTTTTTTTTAGTATAATTTTACTTGTATTTTATTATTTAAATTTTTCTAATAACTGAATAAAAAACAATGGTAAACAAAAGAAAAAAATTATTAGTTTCTGTTGATTTTTTTTTTTTTTTTTCTATTCCGAATTGAAGTGTATTTTTCAAAAACGGCAACAATTTTTCTCTAGCAGCTTTTGTTTTTCAGTTATAGCTAACTACTCTCATTTAGTATTTCTACTTAGATTTTCGTTTTTTATTGGACACTAAAATATATTTTGTTATTGTTTTCGATATGGCTTCATCAAGAAGATTAAGCACACAATCCATATTTGTTTTTGCTATATTTGTTTTGAATATATATTTGAAAAATATTGAAAACCTATATCGGACTTTGTGAAAACTGCGTATTATCAATATTTTAAAATAAAATTGTGTAAACAAAACAAGTCCTGGGTTCCTCATATTGTGTGGTATGTCTGCGGTTGTGGTCCAATGGAAAAAGAGATTCAATATTACCTTTATTTGGTAAGAAACTCAAAACCATCATGACGACTGCCATTTCTAAGTTGTTAAAATAACGACCTCAATTAAAATCAAGAGAGGTGCAACCCAGCAAATCTAAATCTTCTGAGGATACAAATCTCTGTGAACCTGAACGAAATACATCAAGTGAAGACTCTGATAGTCTGGCTATTTACAAATTTAGCCTTTCAGAACCTCAACGATTTAATCAGAAAGAACTAAATCACTTAGTAAGAGATCTGAACTTACCGAAAGAAGCTTCTGAAATTTTATCATCTGGTTTAAAAGAAAAAAAATTGCTTACTCCGAAAATCAACATCTCATTTTATCGTACGGGAAAAGAACCTGTTACCGTTTTTTTCTCAAGAGAGGGATTTAGTTTTTATAACGACGTTCGTGTTTTACAACAGATGGGTTTACAAAAGTACCAACCAAGTGATTGGCGTCTTTTCATAGATAGCAGCAAAAGAAGTTTAAAATGTGTTCTGCTTCAAAACGGAACCTATTGCACATTTGACAATTTTAAAAGAAGAATACGCAAATGTTTCTAAGGTTATGGTAAAAGTTAAGTATCGAGACCACAACTGGGTCATTTGTGTTGAAAATGGTTAACTTTCTTTTAGTTCAAATAAGGGGCTACAAAAAGTTCTCTTGTTTCATGTGTTTCTGGGACAGTCTCAACAAACAACACCAAAAAGTTTGGCCAGTGCGGGAAAAGCTAAAAGTTAGTAAAAAAAATGTTATAAACGTGCATTTAGTTAGCCGGGACCGCATCATACTTCCACCACTTCATATTAAAATCGGCAAAATGAAACAGTTTGTGAAGGCGCTTGACAAAAGTGGCGAGCGTTTCAATTTTCTTTCACGCAAGTTTCCAGGATTAAGTGCAGAATGGGCAATACGTGAAAGATCCTAATTTTGTCAAATCAATGATTGAATTGAAGTCGAATTCAAAGCTTGGAATTTATTTGTTTTAGTTATGAGTAATTTCCTAGGCAAAAGAAATCGAGCTTGTTGAGTGCATGTTATCGAACTTGCAAGAGCTAGGGTGCAACATGACTAATTTAGACTAATTTCCACAAAGTCTGGGTGATTTTAGTGAGGAGCAGGGTGAAAGATTTCATCAAGATCTTCGGACAATGGAAGAGAGTTATTAGTGAAATTGGGATTCACATACGATTGCAGACTATTGCTGGAGTTTGCAACGAGATCTACCTAATGTTGTTCATTCAAGGAAATCTTATAAAACATCATTTAACATATTTATTAATTTTTTGTCAAAATAATAAAACTGTATATTTAAAAAAAGTAAAGCTATTAGCAATCTTTCAGTATTTTTTTCATAGTCAGGGTCATAGATATACAAAATAACAGAAAAAATAAAGAAAACAAGAATTACGTTGACCACTGTAATTATATTTAAATCCATGCGTTTTTATTGAAGGAGGAATTTAATTAATTGCGGAATTGAATTAATAAAAATTATTGTTAATTTTAAGCAAACATTCAATCACAATTCTTATTAATTTGATTAAAAAATTAATTGAAATTTAAGTCAAAATCAATTATTCTAGTTAATTAATATTATAATTTTGGTGATTGGAGCAAAATCAAACAAAAATTTAATTTATTTATTTATTTATTTTTATTTTTTCTGTGTTATTTTGGAAATTATTTTCCGAAACGATATTAAAGTATTAAATATTTGAAGGACATTTTTTGCAACTTCTATTTCGATAATTGTAACAAAAAGTTATCCGAACATTAAATGAGAAAATAGAAACGCAGTTAATTTATATTAAGTCTTTATTTTCACATGTATATAGTATTTTTCTTGTGTTAGAAAAATTGTTAATTTTTGTTTTACGGTATTATAAAAAAAATAAAAAAGTACTAAGTAAAGTACAAAGTATTAAAAAGTATAGAAAAGTCACCACTGAGAATTGCTTTTTTATCACAATAACTTTTCTGATCTGCTCAAATAATGTTTAAAACTTTCCTATATTGCTATTGTTTTTCTCATGACTGTACTTTCCACCCATATGTTTACCTTTCCTATTGCGATTTTTTTTTTTTTTTTAACTTTTACCGTATTCCCTTAACTTCTAGCATTTTATAGGTTTAAAACAAAGTCCTTTAGCGTTTAGTAACACATTTACAAATAGTATGTAATTTCTCTTTAACATTTTAACTTGTTTCTGCTTTTTTTTTTCTTCGCGTAAACTAATGCTGGTTGTTTTATCTTGTCAAAATGTTAAGCAAATCTTAGTTAAAAAAATAAGTTTTTCCTCCAAAAAAAAAAAAAAAAAACTAAAGAAAAAGGCAAACTTATGCAATTTTATTCTTTTGTTTGTTTTTAGAGAAAATTATAAAAAACTAAAGTGAATAAAAATCCAATAACATATTGTTGGTTGCTACAAAATAAGGCAAAATGAGTATGTTGGTATTTGTAGTTATCTTTGAAAATTATTTAGAGAAATAAGCAAAAAAGCTAGCAAGTAGAAAAAAACAAATGAAAAGTTTCCTTTTTAACTGGAAAACATGGTAAAGGTGCAACAAACCACAACTATAGTTAGAAACTACGAGAAAAATAAAAAGTTATGGATAAAGTTCAATTTGTATTAGACACTGTATAACAGACAAAGTGGAAACACAAGTGCGATAAACTGAAGTTTTTTCTTTTTTTTTTTTGTAGCTTTTTTGATTTAGTTTGAAGTGTAATCATTTAAATGTTATAAAAGATAACATTTGTAATTTTAAGTTTTACAACACGAAGAGAATATCGGGAAAGGTAAATTGTGAAAGTTGAAATTGCAAAAATTAGGTGTATTGAAAAAAGTTCACCAAAAAAAAAAGAAAAGCATATTTTCAAATCCCCGAAAGTGTTGGCAAATAAATATTCCTTAAATATTGCTTTAATTAATAGTCTTATTTCCTCTCACTTTCTATATTTTCGGCCTTTTGGAAGTTCTTTTTAAGCCATTTTTAACACATTATCTGTAACAAAAACTTTAAAACAACAATCTTTCTCTAATTTTTTTTACAATTATTACAAAAATAATATCACCACGGAATAACAATTTTTAATTTCTATTAACTACTATTTTTATTTAGCATTGAAAATTTTCTATAGCCTAAATAAAATCAATGACTCAACACATTAATGTTTGTTGGGCGTTTATAAAAAAAAAGAACAATAATTTTCAAACTAGAATCTTAATTTAACATTTTCACTCAATTTATCTTAAACGATGTAAATACTCTGTTTTCATTTGTTGTTGTTCCTTTTATTTGGCTGAAACAAATTAAATTTTATTTAGGAAATTGTATTTTATGTAGTTGTTTTTCTCGTTTTCTAAAACAAGTTTACAAGCAAAACAAAGCTAAAAAAAATAAAAGCAGACCGACAAAATGAAAATACCTAGACGTTCCTTCGATTATTATCATTATCAACAATATCAACTCTATGGGGTTTAAAAAAATAAAATGAACAACAATGTAAAGAGATAAAAAATATTAAAGATAGGAGGAGGAGGGTGGTGCGAGAAGTAACAAAACGTCAATCAAAATTTTGGCCAATTTCGTATAAAGAAAATCAGCCTAATTTTGACAAAATTTTCTATAAAGAAAATCAGCGAAAATGTCGGCAAATTTTCTTTCTATATTAAGGAAAATTCTATTAAGAAAAATTTTCTTTATAGAAAAAATTTTCAGCCATATTATGGCAAATTTTCTATAAAGAAAATCACGCATCTTATGGACAATTTTCTATAAAGAAAACCTGCAATAAGAAATATTATATAAGAAAATCAGCCAAAATTTTGGAAAATTTTTCTATATAGAAAATCAGTAAAATTTTAGCAAATTTTCTATGGCGAATATTAGCAAAAATTTTGGCATATCAGCCATACTCTGGAAACTTTTCTATAAAGAAAATCAGCCATATTATGGCACATTTTCTATAAAGAAATTCAGCAATATTATTACGACAAATTGTCTATAAAAACAATCAGCCATATTGTAGCAAATTTTCTAAAAAAAAAAATCAGCCGGAATTTTGGTAAATTTTCTAGCTGTATTAAGGAAAATTCTCTATAAAGAAAATCAGCTATATCATGGCAAATTTTTGATAAAGCAAATCAGCCATATTATGGCAAATTTTCTATAAAGAAAATCAGAGAAAATTTTTTACCAATTTTTCTACAAAGAAAATCTGTATTAATGTGTCAATTTTCTGTAAAGAATATCAGTCAAATTGTATCATATTTTCTATAAAGAAATTCATTTCCATAATGAAAATCAGAAAATCAGCTCCACTGAGATGTAATTTCTATAAACATATTTAAACAAGATATTGTGAACTTTTTTCTATACAGAAAATCACTTTTGTTATGATATATTTTCCTTAAAGGAATACAGCCTTATTTTCTATAAAGAATATCAATCTTATGCTCGCGCTGATCATTAACTTATCACACATACCACCCCATTTAATTATAAAGTTATGGTAAGCAAATGAGTTCCACTCGATTATGCGATTAAGCATGACATGATTTTGTTTATAAAATATAATTCCCCAGTTGTTGTTGTTTTCTGTTACAACAAATATATATGTATATATTTTATCTTACAATAGGGATAAAAAACAACTACAACAACAAGAAAAGAAACAACCATATTAAAGCATATTAAAAAGATACATACTGTCGATACAATATTTAATCTTTGACTATGAGTGAGAGGACAAACGAGGATGATGATGAGGACGTTGGTTGCCTACCTAAAAAAACATTAAAAGGAATCAGTTGTAAAGATTGTAACAACCAAGCGAGTCAAGCGTGCAATAACAAGCGACCGACCTAGCAACCTGGTTTTATTATTATTATTTTTTTTTTCACAAGAATATGTATTTATTTTGCTTTTTTTTTAATAAAATACTTTGTGCCAGTGCTTAGTAAATATTGCTATGTGGCAGTTACAATTTTGAAATTTGTACCTTTGTGATGAACAGTTTGCTTAAGGTTTGGGTTGGAAAAATAAAGGATGTTAATTTTAATATAACATTTAGTAATATAAAATGCAAAACGCCGTAACCACTAAAGAATCAAACGTTTTTTTTACTGAATTATAATGTATTGACCCAAACCACAGCTACACAAAAAATTTCACTTTCATATCTTCAAAAATGACATGAATATTAACAAAAGTCAAAAGGATGTAGCACCGGCTTTATAAACCAAATAGTCGTAAAATGTGTTACGTTTAAGAAAAATTTGGTTTGAAGATTGTTTTATACTTAATCTATTTTTACTTTAAATTAGCGATTAAAAAATTTTACTTAATTGCTGATTTTTAATGCAAAAAATAAAAAATTGTGGTTACGGCCTTTTGCATTTCAGGTGATGATATGAACTTATGCATTCATATGTGTTTTTGTGATTTTTTTTTTTTTTTAATACCCAAAAGGCCTTATCAATGTGTGGTTGTTATAACAGGGATTAAATCAACAGCATTTACATACTTACATACACATACATATGTGTGTATGTAGTTTTCTGAATGAAACCTTTATTATTGTGTTTTTATACATTTTCCTAAAGTCCATTTGTTCATCAAATGTAAATGTGTGTTGTTGGATTTTTTTTTTTTTTTTTTTGTAAAGCAATTTTCTCATAAATTTACAATTCGCTACGTTTTGTTGGGATCTTTGTTTCTGTTTCAAATTTTGCTTTTTTACTTTTTTCGATTTTAATTTGATTTGATATGTACGTTGAAATATAATGAAATGTTTTTTATAATGAGCCATGTAAAACATGTTGTCTTACATGCCAATTTATAACATTGGTGATTTTTTATCTTTCTTTTGTTGTTGTGCCTACAAACATCGAGTAGGAAACAAACAATTAAATAAAATAAATTCATTTTTTTATTAATTTAAACCTTTATATTTTTTTTTTTTTTTAGCAATTAATTTAGAATGGATTATGTGGTAGCCATAATTAATTTATATATTTTTGATTTAATGAACTCAAAATTTTAATTTTAACTTCTAGCTGAAACTAACTTTAGCTTTTTGCTAGAAATACATTAAAAAGGCTAAAATGTTAGAATTGCAACAAAACAGAATATAATTTTTTATTTGCTATTACTAATTTTATTTGCTATTACAAATGTATTTATTCGCACAAAAAATCTAAATTATTTATATTTAACAACAATCTTCGCCTGCGACGCTTCCTTCTCCAAATCAAAAATTACAACTAATTTTAGCGGTTTACTATAATAAGTTTTTAATATACCATTAGCCATTGTAAACTATTTATGAATATAAATTTTCAAAAAATCTTATAAAAGCCTAAACTCACACAAAAATGTGGAAAGGAATTATAGTTCAAAAATGACGAAAAATCACTGCACTTTTGGATGATAATTTTTTGGGTGATTTTTTATTGAGTCATTTTACTGGCAGCCATTCTATTTTATTTCTGAATTTATTACAATACCTTTCTAAAACATTAAAAACTGGTGAGAACGAGAAAAAGTATGTTTTCGAAGTAAAAAAAAAAAAACTTTGTTTCCGGTCTTATTTTTTGGTGCATTTAGCCTTTTTAACTGTTTTAAAGTTCAGTTTAGCCTCTTTTTCTCAACTCCTGACAACATTGGTTATGCCAAGAGCTGCTGAATTTTAAAAGCAACCAACATAGAAAAAATAGAGCACATCGCCTTATTTTCTACAAAGAAAAAAAATCAGCTATATTGATATATACATTAAATTTAACCACATACGTGTTGAAAACTGTACAATTATGTATCAATAGTATGTATGTGTTCAATTTCAACACTGCATGTTCCAATCGTTAACGAAAATTGATACCTAATTGGCATCAAACTTACACTACTTCAATATGGAATTATTTCTTTTTTTTTCTATTTTGTATATTTAAAATTTGTTAACGCATGGTATCGAAAAGCCGATACCAAAAATTGTCAATGTGACCACAAACGTCGTAGATTTTGAATCGAATTTTTTCCCACAGTGTATCTTCTATAAAGAAAATCAGCCCCCTATCTGTAATACTTTCCATAAATAAACTCATATTGGCATATTTTCTATAAATATTATATATTCTCTGCAAATAAAATCATAAAATTTGACATATTTTCCATTAAGAAAATCACTTCTATCTTGGCAGATGTTCAGTAAATAACGTCAGCTTAATTTCGGCATATTGCCAACAATCAATCACGTAATGGTATAATTTCTATTGACAATTCTACCAAATCCTGACAACTATATTCTGTTATATTTTCTAAAAAGGAAGGAAATCCCTCAGATTGATGCATATTTTCTTACAAAGAAAGTTAACCCAATTGTGGCATATTTTATATAGAAAATATGCCAGTAAAAGGCTTACTTGCTTTCTAGAGCATAAGGCTAGAACGGCTTATTTAATTTTAAAAACAAATAACTAAAAAGTAGATGCATATTTTCCCTTTAAACCTTAATCACTCATTAGAACCAGTCTGAAAAAAGGCTTATTTTCTCTAAAGCATATTGCCTGAAAAAGGCTTACTTTCTCTAAAGAAAATATGCTTAAATAAAATTTACTTTCCTCTAAGAACATATACTCCAATAAAGCTTATTTGCTTTTAAGAAAATGTTCTGGAATAAGGCTTATTTTATCCATAAAAAATATGTTAAATAAAAGTTTGTTATATAGAAGGTTTGTCTATAGAAAATGTATTTTTTATTAAAACTTATTTTCTCCACAGTGTATATGCTTGAATAAAGCTCAGTTTTTATAGAAAATATGTTACTAAACCTTATTTTGTCTACAGAAATTTCAGTACATAAAGAAAATCAACCGCCATACATATTTTCTTTAAAGAAATCAGTGAAATAAAGGCATACATGTTTTCTATTAAGAAAATCATTCCCATTATGTCACATTTTCCGCACAAATTATTCGCCAAATTCTATTATATTTTTTAAGAAAGATTTACAAAATTTTGTTATTCAAATAAAAAACAAATTTCATTAACTTAGATATTCAATTATTTCAAACTTTAGCTTTATATATATTTATCAATATTATTAAAGCAACATTTAAGAGTGTCTATTAAATTTATTTTATATTAAATTATCCTTCTCTTCTAGTCTTCCTTAAAATAAACATATTTATCAAATTTATCCGTAATAATATTTCATTGCCTGATTTTTCCTAAAACAATTTAAATAAAATAAGCCGCCTCACAGTGGGGTCAATCGCAAAAATTTAGGTAACAAATCTGTATCTCCTAAACTGCTTGTCGGATCGAATTGAAATTTACTATTATTTCTTATGTATTATATAAAATAAATATCAGTCTTTAATTCCTCAAAAAATCTTTGGTCAACTTTGACACTCTGTAGTCTATCTCGTATTATTACACGGTGACTACAAGATAATTTTGCTGAAAGCTTGGGTCCTCCTCTACAACATTCTCATACATCTCGACTGGTAGTTTAGAAGATACAGATTAATTTTCAAAAATTTAGCAATTTAACCCACTGTGCACCTCAAACATTATGATTTATCTTTTGATTAAAAGGAAATGTTTTCTATTTTAAAAAACTTTTATCAATTTTCCCTTGTAACTTAAATATTAACAAACAACCCTTCCCATGAAACTTCAAGAAAAAAATTCTTGCCTTACTTTATTCCCAGAATATTTTCGGTTTCTTTTGAAAGAAGAACAAATAAAACACACTAACAAAACCATTTCCCAAAACGTTTTAATACATTTGTCAACATTAGGGAGATGATTACACTCACATTAAGCAAATGACTAAATGAAAATCAGACGAAATAAAAAAAAAATTAAAATAAAATAAATCTTCACAATTATTAAATAAAAATATTATTTATATTTCATTTCTCCTTCTCCTTTTCTTTAGCCACAATTCATCTTCAACAACATTTACTTTCATGTTTTGTGTCATATTTTACAGTATTCATTAGTTTGTTGAAACCGCATCTACTCACCGAGTGTAAAAAAAAAATATTTTATAAGTATGCAACAGTAAAGTATCTAAAAGTACTTTGTATCTTGTATAAAAGTATGTGTAGAGAAGAAAGTGTGATACATGTGGCAATTATAACAACCCTACTAATTGTTTGTTTTAACTTTAAGTTCTTTCTTTCATTCATCCTCTCAACGTTCCATTTATGTTGCAACATTTGAAAAAAAAGAAAAAATAGAATGAACGAGTAGTTAGCAAACTGCAGAAATAAAAGAACAGAAATTTTAAAATAAAGAACGTACCACAAAATTGCATGTATTACAAACTAATTATGTTCCCATCATCAAAATTATGCAACAAAAATGAAAAAAAAAGCTAACAACTAAAATACGTTAAGTGAAATAAAGTATTACACGAAAGTCTTTTTTTACGCAGCTTATAAAATCTACCTTTAGAAGGTTTCTCTTCTGTATAGAAAATATGCCTTATATAAATATACCTTTAAAGTTTTCTTATTTTCTGTGCAGAAAAAGACTTATTCTCTGTATAGACAACGTCGAAGGTTTTACGTGAGTACCTGTCTATGTAGACCCAACCTCACGGTGCTCTTCGCATAGGGTGAATGCAACGACTAGGATAACTTCGACGCTGGCACCCTCGCGGGTGGTCTTGGTCACAAAAGTGTCCTGGAACAAGGAACAGTGAAGAGACACAGCGGGAGAGACAGCAAGGTGAAACGCCAATTGTCCGCACGTCCACTAAGGCCATACTAAAATCCCAACCCCCCGCAGTATGAGTTATGCCCATACTATCTAAACTCCTAATGTCATAATAGTAATGGCATGTCGTCAGTACATGCCACACGTCCTCAAGTCCGGAATAACGGACAGACCCCCCGATGCAAAAATGCATTGAGTGAGCCATGTCCCGTCAGTATAAAAACCAGACTGAGACCGAAGCAAAAATCTGGACGTTGCCGTACGAAGTCCGCGTCACGTATGAACTCATACGTCACCCTCCCATTGTCACTGTTCCTCCATCTCGTCCTCTGTATAGACAATATGCATTTAAAAGACTTTGTCTCTGTATAGAAAAAAAATACGCCTTTAAAAACCTTTTTTTCTGCATCGAAAATATGCCTTTAAAACGCTTATTTTCTGCATAGAAAATATGCCTTTAAAACGCTTATTTCCTGCATAGAAAATAGTCCTTTAAAGCGCTTATTTTCTGTGCGAAAAATTTGCCAGTAAAGGCTTATTTTCTGTGCGAAAAGTGTACCAGTAAAAGGCTTATTTTCTGAGTAAAAAATATGCCTTTTATAAGCTTTTAAAGACTTATTTTCTTTTAAGAATATAGGCCTTTAAAACACCTATTCCAGTATAGAAAATATACGTTTAAAAGGCTTATTTTGTCTTTAAAAAATATACCAGCATAAAATCATATGAACATTTACTTAAGTCTTAGTATTTTTTTTTTTTTTTTTTTTGTTAAAAATATTGTTAATTCATTTTGGTATTCATTTATTTTTAACTACATGTAAATATTTATAATTAATAAAGCCCATTTTAATTTTACTTTTTTGTATATTTCAAAAATATATTCGTAATTTTAATTGCAGTTTTGTTCATTGTTTTCATATGCCATAGTGTCGTATTAACATCATGGCAACAATTTAAACTTGTGGTAATTAAAACTTCTTAAATTGCAAAATATATTAAGATAACAAAATTGTATTATTATATTTTAATTGTATTTTAATTAAATTAATAGTCATATAACAAACATTTCCTTACATGTTTAACTTAGAAAAATGGATGCAATATTTCTTTTTGCATAATTTAAATTTGAGATAAATTAATTAAATTATAATAGTTCTAATTAAAAACATAACTAGATTATTAACATTATTTAAATTATATAGAAATAAAGAGTACCAAAACATTACCTACATAATTAATTGTTGTTCACTTTGATATAGACTCTAAGCCTATTGGAATTTGTTTAATATGCATATGGAAATATGCCTTCAAAATACTTATTTTCTGTGTAGAAAATGCTTTTTTCTTTATAGCAAATACGCCTTTAAAAGGCTTATAATCTGCACAACAAATATGCCTTTAGTATGATTATTTTCTGTATAAATATTATGCCCTTAGAAGTCTTATTTTATGCATAGATTAAACATTTTTTAGAAAATATTTATGTTTAAAGCTTAATTTGCTTATTTAAAATGCTTAATTAAAGCCTATTTTCTGTATAAAAAAATGCTTCAAGAAAAATATTCTGGATTAAAGCTTATTTTCTCTGTAGAAATTATTTTGGATTGAAGCTTATTTTCGTTATAGAAAATATCATTTATTAAAGCTTATTTTTTCTATAGGGAATATCATTTACTAAAACTTATTTTTTCTATAGAATATATTTATTAAAACTTATTTGCCCTATAGAAAAATATTATTTATTAATAATTATTTTCTCTCCAAAAAAAATAAAAATAATATATATATATATATATATATATATATATATATATATATATTATATATGTTGCTCAGTAAGAACTTACTATCTCTATAGAAAATAAAGGGTTAATTTTCTTTACATTATTTTGAAAACATTTGGAAATCCCTGTCAAAACCATCCTCAGTGTAAATTAAATATAATGTTGTAGGTTTTGTGTCTACCACTGTTTGAGTATTGAATGTTAAACAGATACTAACTCCCATACTACAAGTACTCATACTTATGTCGCTGCTGTTCTGTTGTTGTTGTCCCTTTTCCAGCATATAGTGTTGCTGTTAGTGGTGATGATGTTGATGACGATGGTGATGTTGATGTTGATGTTAAAAATAATAAATGTTTAAGTTGTAAACTATTGAAGTTTATATTTATTTTTAGATTCCTTGTTCGTTTACGAATTCGGTATTTTTTTTACATTTATTTCTGATTGTAAAACTCAGCATGTTGCTGGCGGAACATGAACTTCTGGTAGTTGAAAAGTATATACAGACATTATGTGTTTTATAATAATGATGTTGCAGTTGATGCTGCTGATACTGTCGTTGATGATTCTAATGACTAGTGACTCAAAATTGAAAATTTATTTATATAAAATTTTCCAAAAAAAAAAGAAAAAAAAACAACATAAAGGAAGAAATATGTTGTGTGTAGCGCGTTTGATGTGGCAGCATAAAAAAACACAAAATATCCTTTTCTCCATGATAGACAGATTTAGAAAACTGTCATGGTACTAACAAAAATGTGTCAGATTTTATTTTAGTTTTCATTTCATATAGGGGCGTGCTTAATGTCATGTTGATTAGCTGTCTATAGTAAGTAAAAAACAAAAACAAAAAAAAAACTAAATTTCTACATGTGTTGCCATAATATGTATTATTTAATACATTTATTTATTTTTTCATTGTAAACATGTTGAAGTGTACGTTTAATGCTTTATACTCGAGCCATTTCTTCGGTTCCCCCTTTTTTCATTCAGCTGTTAAAAGTCGGCTGACTGTTGGATGTAAGTGTAGAAACCATAATTAGTTGATGTGTGATTTTATGTTCTTTTTTTTCTGCTCTTTTGTTTCCTGAGGGACTTCTTTGATAACTTTCTATTCTAATTAAAACTAAATAAACTTCTAATTTATAAATGAATTTTGTTATAAAGTGTACGAAGAGCTTTTAAGATATACAAAAAGGTTGGATGCTAAACTCATAACCAGCGAAACCACAAATATGCTCTAAAAAAGAGTTTTATGCACATTAAATATGCAATAAACAAAACGAAAAATATGCTCAAAAAACGCGAAAATATGCGCTTAAAAACAAAAATTAAAAAAAATAACAAAAATTATTTTTTTTACAATTTTATCATGTTCGGTTTATTGAATAATTGTGAAGAATACAGTGTAGAAGTTTTATTGGACTCTCGGCAGAAAGGAATGCATTTTCTGGTTCGCCACGATCGTCATCAGCACTCTTCAGCGTACCACCGTGGTGTTCTCTGAAAACGTCATCTATTTAACTTACAACTTTTGGGAAATGGAATCTGCAACTTATTTTAATTATTTGTTATTAAGTAAGACGAATAGTTTACGATAAAGCTTTTTGTAATTATTTTGTATTCTCCTTTTTTTCAATTATTATTGTTTATATGCTTAAAGCTACCAACTTAGGTAGAAAATCAGCAATGTATGATTTTGTTATTGTTTAGCCACTTATTAAGTAGCAATGAACAATGCATTACATTCTGCCGAGTTATACTTTTAAATTTTTTTAAATTTAAAAATTTTTTTCTTTGTATGGGTGCTACCTCTCCCCCTGGACCTATCCGTCCTATTTTCATTTCATCAATGCAATATGATAGGATAAAGATTTCCACGAAATTTTAGGACTCTCTCTTTATTGAATAATGAATATTTCCTTTATATGGGAGGGTACTACAATCCCTGCTCCGATCTATTTTAAGCTAATCGGTTCATCCTTTTAAGAGTTTTAAAAAGTGGACATAAAATATGGGCATGGCATCTGATGAAGATCCAACATAACCTATAATATTCAACGGTACAAGCACTATCAAATTTCATGTAAATAAGTCATTAATAACATGCAAAATTGGAAAACAAAAGATTTTTTTTCTAAGTTGGCATAAAATGTGGTTGTGACATCCAATCGTGATCTAGCTTAATCTATAATCACCTCCGCTACTGGTTCTATCTGTGTGTCAAATTTTCGGACGTGATTGATACACAAACAAACAAACTTACACCTCATTTTTATAATTTATATATAAGGATATAAGGATTTATAAAACCTTGATTCTATTACAACTTTATATAAAAATGCAAATTATTTAATATTTTTAGTGTTTACATAGATATAGTATAGGTAAATATATTTGTAATTACATCCAATATAATGTATTTCATTTTTATATAACACATCTCAACACGGCTGAAGGTTATATAAGAAGCAGTTTAACTTTTTTTATGTCTTATTTTTTTACAAAATCAAATTTAAGAAACATTCCATGCCAAAATAGGCTCCTAAAGGTTAAATATGCTCTAAAAATAACCAGATACGGTATAATATGTACTTAAAATCGCTAAATTCAAAAATATGCCGTTAAGAGTAATATATGCATAAATATGCACTAGCAAATCGATGCCAAAATGCTTTATTTGTTGTGAAACGGATAATATTTTATCGATGTCTTCATTCTACGTTAGGAAAAGCGCATTTTTTTCAATATAATATGGAAGATTTCCTTTTGTTTAGTTATGTCCCAGAGATTTTTGTTAAATCTAAAAAATCTTTTGAATATATTTTTTAAATCTCAAGGTATATACCGTTATATTTTTTATATTTTAGTATTTAAAACTTGCATTAAAATTTGTTCTGTAAACGATAGTTTAAAATATTTTGTGGAAAACCCTTGTCTGCAGAAAAACATGAACAATTTTGGCATTTAACGATCAAAAACTTCCAAAAAAAATAATAGGTAGATCGTTTTGTGTAGTGAATAATCTTTTTAAATTAAAATAAAATTATGCCACTAAAAAGTCTTCCACCAGAGATCCAATGTTGTCTCTACACCAAAAATGGGTTATTTATGGATTAGCATAACACTTACATTAATTTGAGTCTCAAATGAGAAATCAGTTTTGATTTTCAGTAGCCACGAAGAGAGTTCAACAGGATTTCTATAATAAACCTTTGAGTTGGTAAAAAAAAAAAAACATATAAATTACGGCAAAAATGGAAAGAAATGTTTTTAAATGACAAAAAAGTTTAATTGGTTGGATTCGATGGAATCCAGTATTATTGGCGAGATTTACGTTAAGAAAAGGAAGTCAGAATGAGCAGAAATTTTGGCGAAGGTGCTCTTATGATGGATTTCAATCAAAACTTATGTTGAAATGCTAAGATGGTAAATATTTAATGGGTTTTAACTTAATTTTTCAACAGTACAATGCAGCCATTAATAATTCTCGTCAAACTAAGGATTGAGTTTTTTCTAGTAGAATTAAAGTTTTGGGTTGGCCATCCCGTAGTCCTCTCTTAAATCCAATAGAAAACTTATGGGAAATTCTTGCGCGCAAAGTGTATGCCAATGGTGTTCTGTATGAAACTGGAAAGACAATGTAGGAATTATATGATCTTAGTTTTGGAAAAACATAATAAATTTAATGAAATTCCATATTTTTGTTGTAATAAAATGTAAAGGAGATAATATCAAATAATAACAAATTCGCACAGAAAAGTAATAGCAATTAATAATGTTGTGAAATTTTGTTTAGTGAACTTATCTTCATTTCACACCTAATAATAAAAATATTCTTGTAAAATTTTTATTTTTAATTTATAAATATAATTCTTTTTTAGTTTTTATTTCATGTGAATAAAAAATAAATGTTAATAAATGATGTTTTTTCTGAATTTTATGGGCAAACTCCTATTTATTTCGTTCACTGTATTTGTAAACTATAGAGCTCATTTTACATTATATCTTCTTGTATATTTTAAAAGTGTATCCTTAATTTTAATTGCAGTTATGTTCTTTGTTTTCACATGCCACAGTGTCTTGTTAACATCATGGCAACAATTTAAACTTGTGGTAATTAAAATTCCTTAAATTGAAAAATATAATAAAAGCTACACAGAAAAAATTGTTCGAAAAAAATTTTCAAATAATTAGTTTTTTTATTTTTTTTTTTTTTTTCAAATTTACTCGTAGTTAAATTAATGTTAAATATCATTTGTTATTGGCATTATTTTTTTACAAAAATTGACAACCTAAAAAATACATAAATAAAATAAAACCAAAAAAAGTAAAAGGAGAAAATCATTTTCAAAAATAATTTGCGTACATCGGAATAAAATGTGAGTTTGTCGACGATTTCCATTCAACATATATTTTGAAGATATCTTTAGATTTTAGAGTTGATATTTAGAGCAGACATTTTATGATCAATTCGGTAAGTAAACGTTATTTTTAATTGTTCCCAAATTATTACAGATGTTCCTGTCATTAATGTCAAAAAAGAAGGACCTAATTTGTTTTACAGCTGGAAGACAATTTGTGCATAAAGAGCATGTAAATACGCATAATATTGGATGGTTTTATAAATATACAATCGCATGCACATATTTATTGTCTTCAAAGATACATCACCATTATTATAATCACTATCTTTAGAAGCATTTTTATACCCTGCTCAGAAAAAAATAAAAATGTACTTAAATTATGAAATTTCTTATATTAATTAAATTTTTGTTTGACTTTGCACCAAAATGATAATATTAATTAACTACATTAGTTGATTTTGGTTTAAATTGAAACTAATTTTTTATCAAATAATTTAGAATTATGATTGAGTGTTTGCCTAAATCAACTAAGATTTTTGTTAATGCCATTCTACACTCATTTTACCATTGAAAATAATTTTTAACCATTCACTACGGGAAGGTTTCTTTCTTCAAAAATGGAAATTTACCACCATTGTTCATATTTTAAAGTCTGGTAATAAAAACTTAATTTCAAATTATAGACTAATTTCGAAATTAACAAATGCTGCTAAAGTATTTAAACATATTATTTATGATAAATTATTTTTTCCACCTTAAAAGGTGCATTTCTTTATATACAGCATGGTTTTATGTCTGATAGATCTACTACCACAAACTTAGATCTACTACCACAAAGATAGCTGTTTTTACTGAGTCTCACCTTGAAAAGGGTGTTCAAGTTGATGTCGTATTCCACATGAATTACATTTATTAAAATTATCGAAAATTGGATTCCATTCTCAAATGCTGAGTTGGTTTCGTCATTAGATAACCAATAGATATAGTACTGTTTCTATTAATGGATTATACTCGAATATATTCATTCCCATTACTGGTATACCACAAAGTAGTACCTTGGGTCCATTATTTTTTATTATCATTATTAATGATATATATTATTATTATAAATATTTGGTATATGCTGATGATCTTAAAATATTTAAACCAAATTATACTACGGGTGATTTAAATGATTTTCAAGAGGATATTAATTGTTATTAGAGTGTTGTTCTGATCAGATGATAATGACCTTAATTTTAATCTTAAAAAGTGCGGTCTTATGATTTTTCATAGATGTCGACACATTTTAATTACCCAATATGTTATGAAAAATCAAATTTTAGAATTAGTAGATGATATATTAGACGCTGGTGACACGTTTAATCATAAACTTACTTTTGTAAATCATTTAAATTACATTATTCCCCGATCTATAGATCGGACAAACGTAGAAAATAATATTTCCTGAGTGTGATAATCAAAACTGTTGAAATTTCGTTTTATAAAATTTAACAGAGAGTAAAATTCTATAAAAAGAAATTCGACCAATTTTGATTATCGCACTAAGAAAATATCATTTTCTACGTTTGTCCGATCTATGAATATATAGAATATGCTTTTATTTGGAGTCCTAATTCTAACATTCACATTAATCGTATGGAAAAAATCCAAATTAAATTCATAAATTTTTATTTTCTTTTTTAAAATTTTCAATACCTCTTACGTCTTATGAAAATAGAGGTCTCTGGATATCAATAAAATCATAAGAAATTCGAATTCTCTTTGATATTGATACAAATATGTATAACTGATTATGGTAGAAGTGAACCAATAACTAAATCGTTAAGTTTATTTAATAATCTTTATTAATATCGAGATATTATTGATTCAAAAAATGTATTAAAAACAGTTAAATTAGTTATTATAATTTTGTAATTAAATTTAAGTTGCTAGTCTGTAAGGATTTGTATTCCATAGATTAAACAAATAAATTAAATCCTTCCTTCAATAAAAATGCACAAATTTTAGTATAATTATTTAATTATTACAATTATTTAAATAATATAATACAAGTAAAATTAGACGAAAAATACAAGTAAAATTAGAAAAAACAATATTTCGTCTTAGTGTTATATACTCCCTGTTAAAACACCGATAATCACATATAAATCCGATTTTTTTTATGTCCTCGAATTTCTTATGTAGCTCACATGTGATTATCTGATATTTTCAATAGAATATATAAGACGCCAAGACGAAACTATATATCAAGTTTTGTTTCGTGTTATACCCTTATTTAACTAGAAATTACATATACTCATATATGTAGTTTGTGTATAATATAGATTGAATATGTATCATAAAAGCCCTAATTTCCTAATAAAGATTTGCATATTATTCTATCAGGGTGACTTTATGACCAATAAAAACATTAAAGAATGTGACAGATATCTGAACAAATCGTCAGAAACAATCAACATAAACTGACCTTTTATATATAAATAATCTTTTATAGAACAGCTTTACTTGAATATTTTGTACGAGCAAAAGTAGTAAAAAAATTTTATTTTCAAATTCCGATGTTTTTTTTTTTTTTTTTTTTTTTTTTTTTTTTGTTAGAACCTGTGGTGAATTTTGATAAAGTTTGTAAATTTTGGAACTTTGATTTATACTTTTATAAAACTTACGAACACAAAATTGTATTCTAATACTAAATTATGCACATTTAAGAGATTTTCGGAAATTTATGGGAGCCGCGGTCAATTATAGTCCGATCGTTTTGAAATTTGGTACATTGATTTATACTTGAAAAATTTGCGTACATTTGTTTACATATAGACATTGTGAAAATTTAAGTAGTTTATATAAGGTCCTTTTATGAGGGCTATAGTCAATTATAGAACAATCCTAAAAAAATTTATGTGGTGTTTAAGGTTACAAAAGAGTTTATTCGTGAATTCTGTCACATTTGTGTGAGTTCTGTCATATTTGAGAGATTTACAGGAGTCAAACCTATTTTGGGAGACATTTATATGGAATCTAGGTGAAATAATGTACAGGTTTCAAACAATAATCAATAGGCCAAATTGCACTGAATTGTCTTCAAAATATTTACCTATAGCTTGATAAACGCACATAGTTAAATCGATTTTAGTGATTCTAGCCGATTGGCAAATTAAAAAAATTTTATAAAAGAATTTGTGAAAAATCTTTGAGATTTTTCAAATTTTCTATTAAACATGAATAAAAAATTAAACATAATTTTTACTTTTTTAATGACACTAAAATTTATTTTACTTTCATCCGTTTTGCTACTTTTTTAAGTAAAAGTTTATTTTTGAGAACTTTTCTTTAATGTTTCTTTTTTAGTAAATACTTTTTTAGCAATATTTGCAATTTTTTAATAAATTATTTAAATACAATTTTAGTAATTTTATTGGGGGAATAGTTTTAGTTAATTTTAAACAAAATTTCAATTATAAATATTATTAATTTGATTAAAAATTTTGTTGAAATTAAAAACAAATAACTTAATTTCACTTAATTGGTAATATCATTTTGATGATTGAAGCAAAATCAAATAAAATTTTAATTAATATTAGCAATTTCGTAATTGAAATTCAATTTTATTTTATTCATTTTTTTTTTTCTATGATTTTTAATTTAATTAAAATTCAAATATCAAAAGTTTAAATACCAGATATATTTAGCTTAGAAAAAAAAAACAATAATTTAAATTTGAGATAAATTGAAATACGATAGTTGCAATTAAAAGCCTAACTAGATTATTAAAATTCTTTTAAATAATACAGAAATAGAGAGTACGAAAACTTTACCTACATAATTGTTTGTTGTTTACTTTGATGTAGAATTTACTTAAGCCTATTAAATTTTGTTTAATATACATACATATGTAAATACCATTTTGATGTTTAGATATTTTTGTTAAGAAGCACGTACCTGTAAAAAAAATAAGATTATTAATTTGGAGTAAATTAAATAAGAACATTTAGAATGCAAAAAGACAAAAACATAAGCATATATGTGTACAATTAATTAATGTAAGAATAGAGTAAATTTTTGGGTCTTTTTGAGAATTTCGGGATTCCTGTTGATAAATCTAAAAAAAAATAATTTTAGTTTCAAATTAAGCGCCAAAAAGTTTAAATAGTTGTAAAATTTCATTAAGAAATATGTATTAATAAAAATTTTATTGCATTATTCACAATGAATAATAGCACAAAATCTCGACTCATTCCTTTTTCGATGTATTTTTGCAAACTGTCTTCAAAAATTTTCGTATTATAAAAACGTTTATATATATATGAAAAGAAGACAAAAATTTCTAAACATTGGTGTATAAAACGCCTACACAGTCATTTTTGCGTGTGCAGTAATTTGGATAATTTTGCTTCATTTTATGATTGGTAATGCCGTTCATGATAATGCCGTATCTATAAAAATTTTAATAAACCTCCGATTTTCTTTTTTTCAGCATATTGGTAAATTCATATCCTTTAGTTGGATCCGTCAGGTAGTTATGAAATACAAATTATATATCGACAAGCAGAGTCATTTTATATAGAAATCTTTCAAATTGGTTCAGATATAAGAAATCAGGATCGTTGGTGTCCAACTTTGGGAACCTGTGGATCCTCCCCCTGATTTATATGGTCCAAGCTCAAAACTTAAACTCGTCTACATCGCTACAATCACTATGTGAAATTTCATTGAAATCGGAAAAGCCGTTCCGAAATTCCATAATTATTTCCATTTTATTTTTTTAAAAAGAATTTTGCACACTTACCACCCCAAAATGTCGAAATTCGAAGTAGTATACATTTTTTGAAGTAGTATACATGTATACTTATTTTATTTTTTTATTTTTTCCCTTTATAAAATGATTTTTGTTTCGCTCTAAATATGTGTTTAGCAGGGATGCTAAATGCGATTTTCAGTATTGTACTGAATTGAATAAAAAATTTTACGACTTGGACCATAATTGTATTAAGCTCTTTCTCGATCAAAATATCTTCGGGAAATGTCCCTTGAATTTGCAAATTAGCTAAATATTATTTTGTGGAATCAAAACCTAGGGAACAGATGGTTTTTTTTTTCATTTCGAAATCGTTGGAATTGTACTTGGAAAATTGTAAAATTGAATTGTTTACAAATTGACCAGATTATTTAATAAGGGCCGCACGATTGGGAGTTACTGGGTTCTTGAAAATCCAAAACAAAAAATGGTACATTTACTCCTAATATGTAGCTCCGATTTAAACTTTCAACTGGGAAAGTTCAACCGAAAGCTGTTAAGTAAATAAAAATTAAAATTTTCCTTGTTGAGCAATGATCGTCGGTACACACGTTTCTGAAGTCTTTTCATAGTTTCCTAGATAGACATTTGATAAAATGGATTGTCAAGGAAATGTTTGACTAAGTCTTTTTAACATAAACGCATATCAAGAGTATCTTCAAAAACAAACGACTTTGTAGACTTTACACATTTTTTTAAG
The DNA here is from genome assembly GCA_932274085.1 of Protocalliphora azurea. Classification (NCBI taxonomy): domain Eukaryota; kingdom Metazoa; phylum Arthropoda; class Insecta; order Diptera; family Calliphoridae; genus Protocalliphora; species Protocalliphora azurea. The sequence goes on along the minus strand of OW026521.1, from coordinate 132,818,260 downwards.
CGAATAGTGGAGGATAGGTTCACTGAATCCTTTAACAAAAACTTAATAAAGACATAGACAAGAATGTTTTCAAAAGTGTCTGAGTTTCTAAACTTTTATACACAAATTCTTTAAATATCGTCTGAGGAATTTCAATTTCAAATCGTAATTTTATTATTTTATAACATTATTATCCCATGTTATCATATAGTCATCCAATCTTATCACATTATTTCATTTTTTCATATTATTATTCCATCTTATCATATATTATTTATATATTAAAATGTATTAATTATATACTAAAATAAAACATATTAAACGTATTAAAAATTATTATTTTTATAAATTTTTTATTAAAAATAATAGAGAAGTCTTCATTAGTGTCTAATCAGGTTGAATACTTAAATTATAATTAAATTATAATTTTTATATTAATTATAAAAATTAATATAAGATAATTATTCTCAGTGTATGCTACTAAGGACAAAATAATCTAGTAATGCCATAAGTTAATTTTCTCCAACAAAAAGTAATGTTATCGGTTTTCGTTAAAAGGCCGATGGCTTGATGAAAGCCCAAAAGCAAAACGATTGGCCTTCAATTGTAAAGATCACTTGACATCTGTCGGTCGCACACTTAACAACTTACCATCTTACACTTGGCATCTTACCAACTTACCATCTTAAACTTAGCAACGTACCATCTTACCATCGAGCCGTCACGATCTACCTAAATAATACTTACCTTACAGTAATTATTCGTCATACTTACCTTAATCTAAGTTACCTAAATCTAAGAAATCTTGTGTTTAACCAAAAACAAAAGAAGACTGACCTCAATCCTGGATTTCCGTGAAAGAAAAGGTGAGATATTGTTGTAACTAAAACCAGCTACACCACTAATTGAACCCCCCTATTTTCTTTATTCCTAATACCCAACTTAATTATAATTACTCTTATCAAAAGAGTAATTATAATTCATTCTCCATTATATATTGATAACCCCCTTTTTATCTTCAACAACCCCCTCATCGTCATCATCTACATACAAGTAGACAACCCTACTTGTATTCCATTAGTAAAAAAAATATTTAAATATTTCATACCTGGGTCAAATGCAATATATATTTTTTTAACTAAACCCTTTAATGGTAGTTAATCAATATCTTATATTGCCTAAATCACACCGAGTATATATAAACTAATTGAGAATTACAATGAAGTTGGAAAACAAACATTAAAAACAAAATATATTTAGAAACAAACAAGTTATGAGTTTCTCCATTAAAGGATTAATATTATAATTATTTGAAACATTTTATTGCCATCGGAATAATAATATGAATATAATTTAAAAATAGAATATGGTTTAAGAACAAGGAAAAAGACTGCAAATATTTAATGGTTGTTCAAATAATGATATTTTTGATATTAATAAAATTTTATTTCTGGTAAAAATATTTAAAAACATATAATTTTTGCAGTAAGCCATATTAAAATTTCTGTTGAGTGTAAAATTTAAATGACAAAATTTAAACAAAAACATTGTTATCATACACGCAGAGTTATTAGAATTCAAGAAAATTAACAATGAGAACATAATATTATAGTAGTAATAATACTGTAACCATGTATTTTCTCTGCGTGTAGGTCACAAGTATCACTGTTAAATGTTCACTGATTTATTTACCAAATTTGGAGTTAAAGTTTGGGAGATATCAGTCCATTTTTTTTTTTTTTTATTTAATGGACTTATTTAATGTTGACGTTGAAAGAACACGCCTATTTTATTTTTTTAGTAAAATATAATAAGTATTTGGTTGCTTCAACGACTTTGTTATTAAAATGTAATATTTGAAGCGTCACAATCGTTTATTATAGGGCACTGCTACATTAAAAATAAAATAACTTAAATATCAATCCCATCTTAGTACCGTTGGTATTATTATTATTTTTTTTTTCTTAAATGTTGAGAAATATCTTCCCGATATATTGATGAATTTGGTGAACACAACACTTGACGATACTGCTCCAAAATATACCACGACATAGTTGTGCTTGGTTTATTTCTCTAGTTACTAGGGTATATAATCGATTAACTGCACGTAGAGAAAAAACATGGTTACATCATTATCACTACAACAATATTATGTTCTCATTGTTTAATTTTCTAGAATTTTAATAACTCTATGTTCATGATAACAATATTTTTGTCTAAATTTTGTCATTTAATGTTTACACTCAATAAAAATGTTAATATGGTTGACTGCAAAAATTATATATTTTTACATATATTTACCAGAAATAAAATTTTATTAATATGAAAAATATCATTACTTCTACAACCATTAAATATTTCTCCTTTTAAAATGTGTGTGAAGATAAATATGCGAGTTAAATATGTTTTTGACGTAACGACTTACGTAATGATATATGTTATGACGTAACGGCATATTTAAATATGGCATATTTAAATATGACATATTTAAATATGAAATATTTAAATATGACTATTTGGTAGTAAAAAAAAGTAATAAACCGAATTTTGACAAAATTTAATGAAATATTAAAAGCTAATAAATTTATAATAATATAATATAATAATAACAATTTTTAAATTTTTATTCTGAGAAAATATTCCAAAATTCAAGTTTGTAAAACCTCTCAGAGGTTCGTCAACCGTTTTGGACACTGAAAAAAATGACTAATGGAATCAAGGATAAATAATATTCTTGAATATAACCAGGCTTCCTGAATTATATATATGTAATTTTTTTAAAGTGTCAACTTTGCGAATATACTGTCCGTGGATACAAGCAGGATTCCTGAATTGTATTTGTGAATTTTTTAAAAAATTTTCAAAATGTCAAGGTTTTTGACCACTGTGGCCAAACGGCGAGTTGGCATGCATAACCACCATATGCAGAATGGAGCCAAGGATGAGTACTATCCGTGGATATAAGCAGAATTCCTGAATTGTATTTGTGAATTTTTTAAAAAATTTTCAAAATGTCAACTTTGCCAATATAGAGTATATCAGAAGTCTGTCAAGGTTTTTGACCACTGTGGCCAAACGGCGAGTTGGCATGCATAACCACCATATGCAGAATGGAGCCAAGGATGAGTACTATCCGTGGATATAAGCAGAATTCCTGAATTGTATTTGTGAATTTTTTAAAAAATTTTCAAAATGTCAACTTTGCCAATATAGAGTATATCAGAAGTCTGTCAAGGATTTTGCCCACTGTGGCCAAACGGCGAGTTGGCATGCATAACCACCATATGCAGAATGGAGCCAAGGATGAGTACTATCCGTGGATATAAGCAGAATTCCTGAATTGTATTTGTGAATTTTTTAAAAAATTTTTAAAGTGTCAACATTGCCAATATAGAGTATATCAGAAATCTGTCAAGGATTTTGCCCACTGTGGCCAAACGGCGAGTTGGCATGCATAGCCACCATATGCAGAATGGAGCCAAGGATGAGTACTATCCGGGGATATAAGCAGAATTCCTGAATTGTATTTGTGAATTTTTTAAAAAATTTTCAAAATGTCAACTTTGCCAATATAGAGTATATCAGAAGTCTGTCAAGGATTTTGCCCACTGTGGCCAAACGGCGAGTTGGCATGCATAACCACCATATGCAGAATGGAGCCAAGGATGAGTACTATCCGTGGATATAAGCAGAATTTCTGAATTGTATTTGTGAATTTTTTAAGAAATTTTCAAAATGTCAACTTTGCCAATATAGAGTATATCAGAAATCTGTCAAGGATTTTGCCCACTGTGGCCAAACGGCGAGTTGGCATGCATAACCACCATATGCAGAATGGAGCCAAGGATGAGTACTATCCGTGGATATAAGCAGAATTCCTGAATTGTATTTGTGAATTTTTTAAAAAATTTTCAAAATGTCAACTTTGCCAATATAGAGTCTATCAGAAGTCTGTCAAGGATTTTGCCCACTGTGGCCAAACGGCGAGTTGGCATGCATAACCACCATATGCAGAATGGAGCCAAGGATGAGTACTATCCGTGGATATAAGCAGAATTCCTGAATTGTATTTGTGAATTTTTTAAAAAATTTTCAAAATGTCAACTTTGCCAATATAGAGTCTATCAGAAGTCTGTCAAGGATTTTGCCCACTGTGGCCAAACGGCGAGTTGGCATGCATAACCACCATATGCAGAATGGAGCCAAGGATGAGTACTATCCGTGGATATAAGCAGAATTTCTGAATTGTATTTGTGAATTTTTTAAGAAATTTTCAAAATGTCAACTTTGCCAATATAGAGTATATCAGAAATCTGTCAAGGATTTTGCCCACTGTGGCCAAACGGCGAGTTGGCATGCATAACCACCATATGCAGAATGGAGCCAAGGATGAGTACTATCCGTGGATATAAGCAGAATTCCTGAATTGTATTTGTGAATTTTTAAAAAAATTTTCAAAATGTCAACTTTGCCAATATAGAGTCTATCAGAAGTCTGTCAAGGATTTTGCCCACTGTGGCCAAACGGCGAGTTGGCATGCATAACCACCATATGCAGAATGGAGCCAAGGATGAGTACTATCCGTGGATATAAGCAGGATTCCTGAATTGTATTTGTGAATTTTTTAAAAAATTTTCAAAATGTCAACTTTGCCAATATAGAGTCTATCAGAAGTCTGTCAAGGATTTTGCCCACTGTGGCCAAACGGCGAGTTGGCATGCATAACCACCATATGCAGAATGGAGCCAAGGATGAGTACTATCCGTGGATATAAGCAGAATTCCTGAATTGTATTTGTGAATTTTTTAAAAAATTTTCAAAGTGTCAACTTTGCCAATATAGAGTATATCAGAAGTCTGTCAAGGATTTTGCCCACTGTGGCCAAACGGCGAGATGGCATGCATAACCACTATATGCCGAGTGGAGCCAAGGATGAGTACTATCCGTGGATATAAGCAGAATTCCTAAATTGTATTTGTGAATTTTTTAAAAAATTTTCAAAATGTCAACTTTGCCAATATAGAGTATATCAGAAGTCTGTCAAGGATTTTGCCCACTGTGGCCAAACGGCGAGTTGGCATGCATAACCACCATATGCAGAATGGAGCCAAGGATGAGTACTATCCGTGGATATAAGCAGAATTCCTGAATTGTATTTGTGAATTTTTTAAAAAATTTTCAAAATGTCAACTTTGCCAATATAGAGTATATCAGAAGTCTGTCAAGGATTTTGCCCACTGTGGCCAAACGGCGAGATGGCATGCATAACCACTATATGCCGAGTGGAGCCAAGGATGAGTACTATCCGTGGATATAAGCAGAATTTCTGAATTGTATTTGTGAATTTTTTAAAAAATTTTCAAAATGTCAACTTTGCCAATATAGAGTCTATCAGAAGTCTGTCAAGGATTTTGCCCACTGTGGCCAAACGGCGAGTTGGCATGCATAACCACCATATGCAGAATGGAGCCAAGGATGAGTACTATCCTTGGATATAAGCAGGATTCCTGAATTGTATTTGTGAATTTTTTAAAAAATTTTCAAAATGTCAACTTTGCCAATATAGAGTCTATCAGAAGTCTGTCAAGGATTTTGCCCACTGTGGCCAAACGGCGAGTTGGCATGCATAACCACCATATGCAGAATGGAGCCAAGGATGAGTACTATCCGTGGATATAAGCAGAATTCCTGAATTGTATTTGTGAATTTTTTAAAAAATTTTCAAAATGTCAACTTTGCCAATATAGAGTATATCAGAAGTCTGTCAAGGATTTTGCCCACTGTGGCCAAACGGCGAGATGGCATGCATAACCACTATATGCCGAGTGGAGCCAAGGATGAGTACTATCCGTGGATATAAGCAGAATTTCTGAATTGTATTTGTGAATTTTTTAAAAAATTTTCAAAATGTCAACTTTGCCAATATAGAGTCTATCAGAAGTCTGTCAAGGATTTTGCCCACTGTGGCCAAACGGCGAGTTGGCATGCATAACCACCATATGCAGAATGGAGCCAAGGATGAGTACTATCCGTGGATATAAGCAGAATTCCTAAATTGTATTTGTGAATTTTTTAAAAAATTTTCAAAATGTCAACTTTGCCAATATAGAGTATATCAGAAGTCTGTCAAGGATTTTGCCCACTGTGGCCAAACGGCGAGTTGGCATGCATAACCACCATATGCAGAATGGAGCCAAGGATGAGTACTATCCGTGGATATAAGCAGAATTCCTGAATTGTATTTGTGAATTTTTTAAAAAATTTTCAAAATGTCAACTTTGCCAATATAGAGTCTATCAGAAGTCTGTCAAGGATTTTGCCCACTGTGGCCAAACGGCGAGTTGGCATGCATAACCACCATATGCAGAATGGAGCCAAGGATGAGTACTATCCGTGGATATAAGCAGAATTCCTAAATTGTATTTGTGAATTTTTTAAAAAATTTTCAAAATGTCAACTTTGCCAATATAGAGTATATCAGAAGTCTGTCAAGGATTTTGCCCACTGTGGCCAAACGGCGAGTTGGCATGCATAACCACCATATGCAGAATGGAGCCAAGGATGAGTACTATCCGTGGATATAAGCAGAATTCCTAAATTGTATTTGTGAATTTTTTAAAAAATTTTCAAAATGTCAACTTTGCCAATATAGAGTATATCAGAAGTCTGTCAAGGATTTTGCCCACTGTGGCCAAACGGCGAGTTGGCATGCATAACCACCATATGCAGAATGGAGCCAAGGATGAGTACTATCCGTGGATATAAGCAGAATTCCTGAATTGTATTTGTGATTTTTTTTTTTTAATTTTCTAAATATCAACTTTGCGACTACTTTTTGACTAAAATGCGTTTTATTTCTTGTGATTTTTTCCTATAAACAGCAACTAGTTTATATTTTTTGATGCTGTGGTTGCATATAACATATGCATATTCGTACAAATTATTAACATTCATGAGTGAAGGAAAGGAGTTGTGTTTACTAATTTGTTAGGGGTTTGTTTTTTCATAAATAAATGTTCGAAAAGACGATAAAACACAAAAGTCAGTTACAAGTAGACAACATTATTAGTACGCACAGAAATAAAATACAATTATAAAAAACTCAATTGAATATCAAAAGCACAAAAAATAACAGTTGGGAAAGGGAATTTTTATTCATGTGACCATTCTCTGCAAACATTTTCTATCGGAAGCGTAACTATATCGACACACCAGGAAGTTGATATGCGTCGCTTTTACGATCGAATTCTGATCTACTTAGTAACACCTTTCGGGAAGAATTGTGCCACTAAGCGATAGTTCCTTTTGAGTAACCCTTTAGTCAGTATTGAATGTCACTAATTCGAATCTTCAAGTCCCCACTAAAGCGTTACTCAAAAGGAACTATCTCTTCGTGGCACATTTCTTACCGAACGGTGTTACTAAGCAGATCAGAATTTATAACGCTTTAGTAAATTTTGTACGTCACGTATTAAGATTTACTATAACGCAGTAAAAAGTGTGTAATAAAAAATCATAATTCGAATCTTCCAATCCCCACTAAAGAGTTTCTCAAAAGATGCTATCTCTAACTATATCAGAATTCGATAGTAAAAGCGATATATATAAACTTCTCGGTGTGCCGATGTAGTTAAACTTTCGATAGAAAATATTTGCAGAATTTTAAAACTATTTTGCATAAAATTTTTAATATAATAATGCCAGTAATACTTACATTTTAAATTCAAATTAACATAAAAAATTAAATTAAATTAAATTAAATTAAAAAAGAATACTAAAGAAATATTTTAAGTACAAAATTAGAAAATAATATTTGTTTCTTTCAAATTTAATAAAGTAGGTATATATATATATAATAAAATAAGAATAATTATTGAATCTAATTTATTTTTTAAATAACAAAAAAAAAAAACTCTTCCTTGTATTTATTATAAAAAACAATGAAATTAATTGCACAAGAAATTTTGAATTCAAATGAACATTTAACATCTATTAGAATATTAGCAAAATCCTGTGCAGTTATTAGTATGTTCGGCGACAATGTATGAGTTTTAGAAAGGTTATGATGTTCGCATTATAAAATGTGTAATTCAATATTTCCAAATTGTTTTTCAGTAATATAATATACGATTTCTAAATATTACAAGACTACATTATTATTTATTTTAATTTTGTATTGAATTTTCTATATAATTAGAATATTCTATGTAATTAAAAATTTTTTGGTTAATTTTTTTCTAAAATCGCCAGTTTTTCTAAAATAATTAAAGAACAAATGTAATACACTTTTTATAAGGCGAACACTATATACTTTTCTAAAATCATACTTTCTCGCTGAACAAATAGCTGACTATTAAGAATTTAGGAAATATTTGAAGAAATATTTATAACAAATTTTCTCTAATTTCTCTTTCAAATGTTTCTATTTTTATAAAGGGGATTCTCTTTATTAAAGATTACATGGTATTTTAACCATTTCCATTCTCTATTACAAATTTTAATGATGTACCATTTTAAATCATTATGTAAATCTCATCTTGGCCATGAATGTTTTTTCAATCGTTTTTGTCGATATTTAAGATTTTTGAAACTTAGATACCGCTACTTATCCAAAAATTACCACAATCTACTCTACACATTTCAAGCATTACAACAACAAAACAATTTCTTCAAAATATTTAATAACAAGAACAATGTTTGAATTCTTTTTAAGCTTTTAAAAAAATTTTATTTAAAATTTTGAAAATTCAAATTTAAAGTGCAAAAATTCAGCTCTGCTAAAATATTTCTTCACAGAATAGACTTGTAAAATCGATTTTTTAATATATTCTCAATTTTTTGTTCTGTAGAAAATTATTCTGAAAATTAGCGACTTTTGCTGCGGGTATGTCATACATAAGTCAAACTTCCACACTTTTAAAAAATGTTGTTTAAGTTATCAAGAATTTTATATAAAACAAAATTTTCTGTCCATGTTCTGGCCCTCAAATTGTTAATAACATATTTTAATTTTATAGAAAAAGTTTTCCTAAATTTATTCGCTTGCCTAGAACTAGTTGAAATATTAATAATTTTTTTTTTTAATTTTGATAAACGCTTACCTTATTTTCTTATTTTTTCTTTTATGAGTAAAACTTATGAATTTTTTGTTTCACTATCAGCTTACATAAATAATTTTAGTTAATGTCAATATTTTTTCCTCTAATCACTTCAAAACTTATATTTTTTACTAAGCAAAATTACATTGTTTCTGCTTGTTCTTTTTCCCATTATGAAATGTAAACAATCGTCAAAATCATGATTTTATGATAAAATTTCGAACCTAATGTGTGATGTTTTTGTAAAGTTTTGCACGTTCTACTATTAATAATCTTAGAGTGCCAAATTCGACAGATTATGTGGATTGTTAAAAAACAATCTTCCAAATGCTAGTAAAGGTGTTGAAAAATAGTGTTTTCGTTTTTGGATAATTGTAACTGTTATCCAAACAACTTCTAATAGTGATTAAAGAATTTACGTTTAGAAGATTAAATTCGTATACTAATACATTTTGTTGTTGGAAAATTGAGAGAAATCTTCTATTGCACTTCTAAGAGAGGCGAAGAAGTGAGCTATTTCGAAAAAGAATTCACTAAATGCTTGCAAGGTTTACTTGTTGGTGTTTGTTTGTGTATGTATCGGATGGTAACGATATTTGATCTGGTAGAACTGTGTGGGTTCGACGCACAGTAAGTTGAACGATAGCGAAAATGCGGATTAATTAGTAAAGGCTTTAATTAAAATATATATATATATATATATATATATATATATATATATATCAAATCGAATACTTAAGTAATAATTTAAAGAAAAAAAGTCAAAGTTTTATGTTTAACGTTTTACAGAATTGAATTTTTACGTTTTTCACAGCTTTTCCTCAATAAAATATCCATTCTATTAAATTTGAAATCAAATGTTTATTGAATACAAAAATAGAATTGTTCATGTTATTGACGATATCAGAACGATCGAACGATCGATGGAAAATCAAAGATTTTTTTCAAATACCAGTAATATTTTATTCCTTTTTTTTTTTTTCTAATATACATATGTACATGACTACATTTGCTTCTATATTTTAAATTATTCTTACATATATTATTTTTTACCAATATAAATAAGGCTGGTTTTGTACTGGTAATTGCATTAAAAATTTGATTTTAATAATTCATAGTTTTTTTTTTTTTTTGTTGTTGTACTGACATAAATACTTATTTGTTAAAACAAAATGCAGTTGTAATATTTATTTACACATTATAATTTTTAATCCTTACTTTAAAATTTTAAAAATGTTGTTCTTGTGATACTATCTTAAGAAATAATGTTTTAGTTATTGTAATTTCAGCCAAATAATTTATTTGTTTCTAATATAAAACGAAAAGTTCTTATGCAAGTTTCAAAACAAAATCAAGGCGAAATCTTCACATTAATGTAGAACACAATTTTATTATTGCAAACTCAACTATAATTTTTCGCATAAATCGAAAAATAGTACTGAAAGTTATAATAAAACCTTTAATAGCAGACTTATAACGGATTGTGAAAAATAAAGGAAATATTTGAAAAAATGTAATCTTTTATTAAAAGAAAACCGTATATGAGGATAGAAATATTTTGAAGAGAAGTAACGAAAATTTATTATAAAATATTTGCAATTATTTAATGACGCTTTTAATAATAAGAGTTATACTGATTCTGCGGCACGGAATTTAATTCAGATACATGTTATTGTGAAGTACTAAGCCTATGAATCACTTTTTTTGAACTGACTCTGGTTCTCGCGATAAATCACTATTTGAAACATTAAAGGGGTTATACAATATATTAGAGCATATTCCGAAAACGACTTGTTTGATTTGATTCAATAAAATAAAAAAAAGTGTTTTGTTGGCATTGCACTTTATAATAATGTGTACCTGAATTGATTAAGATATCCAGTGCGACAGAAAAAAATGTTCATTTTGTCAACCTGGGTAATTTCAGAAATATTTGCAATTTAAGCTATATTCAGATTTAATTTAAATTTTTTCTAATTAATCTTAAAAATGTTTTGTTTTAGGGTTTCCTTCAATTAAAGATTACACGACTTTGTAACTATTCCGTATTCTTTAAAAACCTTAAAGACGAAATACTATTTAATCCTTCTTACCATTCCTTACCATTGTTTTTGGATTTTTGTAACTTTAAAAATTTTTATTTTTAAAACCATATTTTATTCTATCATATAACTTAGATATTCGTAATGTTGACACTTTTTAAAAATTTCCCAAATACAATTCAGAAATTCTGCTTATATCTACGAACGGTATTTACCCTTGGCTTCGTTCTCCATATAGTGGTTATGCATGCCAACTCGCCGTTTGGCCACAGTGGGCAAAATCCTTGACAGACTTCTGATATACTCTATATTGGCAAAGTTGACATTTTGAAAATTTTTTAAAAAAATTCACAAATACAATTCAGGAATTCTGCTTATATCCACGGATAACACTCATCCTTGGCTCCATTCTGCATATGGTGGTTATGCATGCCAACTCGCCGTTTGGCCACAGTGGGCAAAATCCTTGACAGACTTCTGATATACTCTATATTGGCAAAGTTGACATTTTGAAAATTTTTTAAAAAATTCACAAATACAATTTAGGAATTCTGCTTATATCCACGGATAGTACTCATCCTTGGCTCCATTCTGCATATGGTGGTTATGCATGCCAACTCGCCGTTTGGCCACAGTGGGCAAAATCCTTGACAGACTTCTGATAGACTCTATATTGGCAAAGTTGACATTTTGAAAATTTTTTAAAAAATTCACAAATACAATTCAGGAATTCTGCTTATATCCACGGATAGTACTCATCCTTGGCTCCATTCTGCATATGGTGGTTATGCATGCCAACTCGCCGTTTGGCCACAGTGGGCAAAATCCTTGACAGACTTCTGATATACTCTATATTGGCAAAGTTGACATTTTGAAAATTTTTTAAAAAATTCACAAATACAATTTAGGAATTCTGCTTATATCCACGGATAGTACTCATCCTTGGCTCCATTCTGCATATGGTGGTTATGCATGCCAACTCGCCGTTTGGCCACAGTGGGCAAAATCCTTGACAGACTTCTGATAGACTCTATATTGGCAAAGTTGACATTTTGAAAATTTTTTAAAAAATTCACAAATACAATTCAGGAATTCTGCTTATATCCACGGATAGTACTCATCCTTGGCTCCATTCTGCATATGGTGGTTATGCATGCCAACTCGCCGTTTGGCCACAGTGGGCAAAATCCTTGACAGACTTCTGATATACTCTATATTGGCAAAGTTGACACTTTGAAAATTTTTTAAAAAATTCACAAATACAATTCAGGAATTCTGCTTATATCCACGGATAGTACTCATCCTTGGCTCCATTCTGCATATGGTGGTTATGCATGCCAACTCGCCGTTTGGCCACAGTGGGCAAAATCCTTGACAGACTTCTGATAGACTCTATATTGGCAAAGTTGACATTTTGAAAATTTTTTAAAAAATTCACAAATACAATTCAGGAATCCTGCTTATATCCACGGATAGTACTCATCCTTGGCTCCATTCTGCATATGGTGGTTATGCATGCCAACTCGCCGTTTGGCCACAGTGGGCAAAATCCTTGACAGACTTCTGATATACTCTATATTGGCAAAGTTGACATTTTGAAAATTTTTTAAAAAATTCACAAATACAATTCAGGAATTCTGCTTATATCCACGGATAGTACTCATCCTTGGCTCCATTCTGCATATGGTGGTTATGCATGCCAACTCGCCGTTTGGCCACAGTGGGCAAAATCCTTGACAGACTTCTGATAGACTCTATATTGGCAAAGTTGACATTTTGAAAATTTTTTAAAAAATTCACAACTACAATTCAGAAATTCTGCTTATATCCACGGATAGTACTCATCCTTGGCTCCACTCGGCATATAGTGGTTATGCATGCCATCTCGCCGTTTGGCCACAGTGGGCAAAATCCTTGACAGACTTCTGATATACTCTATATTGGCAAAGTTGACACTTTGAAAATTTTTTAAAAAATTCACAAATACAATTCAGGAATTCTGCTTATATCCACGGATAGTACTCATCCTTGGCTCCATTCTGCATATGGTGGTTATGCATGCCAACTCGCCGTTTGGCCACAGTGGGCAAAATCCTTGACAGACTTCTGATAGACTCTATATTGGCAAAGTTGACATTTTGAAAATTTTTTAAAAAATTCACAAATACAATTCAGGAATCCTGCTTATATCCAAGGATAGTACTCATCCTTGGCTCCATTCTGCATATGGTGGTTATGCATGCCAACTCGCCGTTTGGCCACAGTGGGCAAAATCCTTGACAGACTTCTGATATACTCTATATTGGCAAAGTTGACATTTTGAAAATTTTTTAAAAAATTCACAAATACAATTCAGGAATTCTGCTTATATCCACGGATAGTACTCATCCTTGGCTCCATTCTGCATATGGTGGTTATGCATGCCAACTCGCCGTTTGGCCACAGTGGGCAAAATCCTTGACAGACTTCTGATATACTCTATATTGGCAAAGTTGACATTTTGAAAATTTTTTAAAAAATTCACAAATACAATTTAGGAATTCTGCTTATATCCACGGATAGTACTCATCCTTGGCTCCATTCTGCATATGGTGGTTATGCATGCCAACTCGCCGTTTGGCCACAGTGGGCAAAATCCTTGACAGACTTCTGATAGACTCTATATTGGCAAAGTTGACATTTTGAAAATTTTTTAAAAAATTCACAAATACAATTCAGAAATTCTGCTTATATCCACGGATAGTACTCATCCTTGGCTCCACTCGGCATATAGTGGTTATGCATGCCATCTCGCCGTTTGGCCACAGTGGGCAAAATCCTTGACAGACTTCTGATATACTCTATATTGGCAAAGTTGACACTTTGAAAATTTTTTAAAAAATTCACAAATACAATTCAGGAATTCTGCTTATATCCACGGATAGTACTCATCCTTGGCTCCATTCTGCATATGGTGGTTATGCATGCCAACTCGCCGTTTGGCCACAGTGGGCAAAATCCTTGACAGACTTCTGATAGACTCTATATTGGCAAAGTTGACATTTTGAAAATTTTTTAAAAAATTCACAAATACAATTCAGGAATCCTGCTTATATCCAAGGATAGTACTCATCCTTGGCTCCATTCTGCATATGGTGGTTATGCATGCCAACTCGCCGTTTGGCCACAGTGGGCAAAATCCTTGACAGACTTCTGATATACTCTATATTGGCAAAGTTGACATTTTGAAAATTTTTTAAAAAATTCACAAATACAATTCAGGAATTCTGCTTATATCCACGGATAGTACTCATCCTTGGCTCCATTCTGCATATGGTGGTTATGCATGCCAACTCGCCGTTTGGCCACAGTGGGCAAAATCCTTGACAGACTTCTGATATACTCTATATTGGCAAAGTTGACATTTTGAAAATTTTTTAAAAAATTCACAAATACAATTTAGGAATTCTGCTTATATCCACGGATAGTACTCATCCTTGACTCCATTCTGCATATGGTGGTTATGCATGCCAACTCGCCGTTTGGCCACAGTGGTCAAAATCCTTGACATTTTGAATATTTTTTAAAAAAATCATAAATACAATTCAGAAATCCTGCTAGTGTCCACGGACAGTATATTCGCAAAGTTGACACTTTAAAAAAATTACATATACAATTCAGGAAGCCTGGTTATATTCAAGAATATTATTTATCCTTGATTCCATTATTCATTTTTTTCAGTGTCCAAAACGGTTGGCGAACCTCTGAGAGGTTTTACATACACAAACTTGAATTTTGGAATATTTACTCAGAATAAAAATTTAAAAATTTTTATTATTATATTATATTATTATAAATTTATTAGCTTTTAATATTTCATTAAATTATGTCAAAATTCGGTTTATTACTTTTTTTTACTACCAAATAGTCATATTTAAATATTTCATATTTAAATATGTCATATTTAAATATGCCATATTTAAATATGCCGTTACGTCATAACATATATCATTACGTAAGTCGTTACGTCAAAAACATATTTAACTCGCATATTTATCTTCACACACATCCTTTTAAACCACAAAATTAGTGGAGAAACTCATAACTTCTTTATTATGAGTTATATTATATATATTTTTTTTAACGTTCATTTAAATGAGAATTAATTTATATATGAATAAATACAAATGGACAAGGTTTTTTTACACTCGGTATGATTCAAACAATATAAGACATTGATTAAATGCCCTTAATGGGTTTAGTTAAAAAAAAAAAAAAACATATCTTGCATTTGAACCACATATGGTGATACAAATGAAATATGTAAATATTATTATTTTTTTGGCTAATGAACACTTTTCTCTATTATTTTTAATAAAAAATGTATAAAAATAATTTTTTATTAATACGTTTTATTTTAATATATGATAGGATGGAATAATATGACAAAATGAAAAAATAGTATGATAAGATCGGATAACTAAATTATATATGATAATATGGGATAATAATATGATAAAATGGAATAATAATAGGAAGAGTGGCATAATAATATAATAACACCAAATCATAATCTGATAGAATGGAATAATGATGCATTAAGGTTGTTCAATTATATGTAAAACTAAAATCATAACATGAAAAAGCAAAGCATAAAATCCGACACAATATGACAAAATGGAATCATAATAACTACTGCTTATAAACATTTCTATTTTTCGCTGTAAACATATGTTCCAATCATAATATGATGCTCTTAGATTATGGTCACTACACTACACATTTTTTCTCTGCGTGTATCATTCGGTTATCCGATTAATTTTGGTCGTTCAAATGAATTATTCAGCTATTAAATTTTGAGATTCAGTTGTTATTATTGCAAATACTTTTTACTAAAAATAATTGTTTTAAGCAAATGAAAAGTGAAATTGTTCTGAATTTTTTCATTAATCAAAATTGTTGGTTTATATAAAAATTAAAACTAATTTCCTTGAGCTGATAAAAAAAAAAGAATTTGGATGCTCAGCAAAACAAAATTTCTCACTTCACACTTATAAATTAATTCTGTAGAAAATTCTACTAATATACACCCTTTAATGGTAGTTAATCAATATCTTATATTGCCTAAATCACACCGAGTATATATAAACTAAATGAGAATTACAATGAATTTAGAAAACAAATATTAAAAACAGAATATCTTTAAAACCAAACAAGTTATGAATTTTTCCACTAAGTGAAAAGGATAAAATATTATAATTACTTGAAACATTTTATTGTCATGGGAATAATAATATGAATATGGGTTAAAAATATAATATGGTTTAAGACCAAGCAAAAAGACTGCAAATATT
Source organism: Protocalliphora azurea (assembly GCA_932274085.1). Taxonomy (NCBI): domain Eukaryota; kingdom Metazoa; phylum Arthropoda; class Insecta; order Diptera; family Calliphoridae; genus Protocalliphora; species Protocalliphora azurea. Next base: position 132,801,808 of record OW026521.1, on the reverse strand, counting down.
TAATGGTTGTTGAAGTAATGATATTTTTCATATTAATAAAATTTTGTTTCTGGTAAAAATATTTAAAAACATATAAAATGTGACAGCTGAGTTAGGTTTTTTGAAAGAGAGTTGGTCTTCTAGTTAACTTTTCTTTGCTCTTTTTTTGTTTCGATAGAATGTAAAAATAAACTGAAATATTATAATATTATAAGCAATTTAGCAATAGAAATTCTTGAACATAGTTTTAAGTAAAGTATATTATATTATATGTATATCATAAACATTTTAATATTCATCAACAAAATGTGCACAAAAATACCAACATTAATTTTGACTTTTATGAAATAAAATCGTTCACACACAGAAAATAAAGAGAGTGTTACATTAAAAAGACTGCTTGATTAAGTAAATCTGAATAGAAGAATATTTTGTAGTATATCTTTCCATACAAATTGGCGAAAGATCTTATAAGATCTGGGTTCTCAGATTTTTTTCGAGCCTTATCCCCAAACAGCAAAATCTCATCCCCAAAAATACCCAAATAACTATCTCCAAAAATCCCCACTAAAATAATATCTTTATTTTAGAGATTAGAATACACTACATTACTTTTCATTCGTACTGCAATCCGTATCCTTTGTAGATATGCAGGTTTGGGTAGATAAATTACATAAGTGAATATTAGGGAAGAAAGTTTCCTATAGGTTTTCAAAAAAATGAGGTTATATGAAAATCATTTTAACATTTGCATCAATAAATATTTTAGGTAAATAATTTACATCATTTTTATAGGTATTACAAATACCGAAGATTAAATTTTTATTTCTTCAAAGGTATGAAAGCATGATGAATTCAACTACATTGAATCAATTATGTTTGATATGTTTTATTGGACTTTTAAATGCCTAATTATAATATGCTAGCTAAATACCTCTACGTTACATGGAATCCTAAAAGTTAATAAGAAATAAATTGAAGAAAACTTAAAATACAGCTTTGTCCTGTTAAAGCTTCCACTTTTATTGAAAAATAAAGTAAAAGTGCGGTAAACAGCAACACTTTGGCCATTTTCAGTAACATGCAATTTATTTATATCCTATATTTCCTTCCATCTTAAAATTAATCTATAATTAAATTTCATTAAAATTGCTTCTGTGGTTTAGGCGTGATTGCGTCACAAACAAACACAAATTTGATTTTATAACAATAATATGGATAATTATTAAAGACTTCTATATTATTGAATTTTATTGTAGTAACAATAATGGAATATCAATTGATCAACCCCCCTCTCAGCTAAATCATAAATTATCATCTTGTTGCAGAGATTAGAACTAATTTGTTGACTTTATGGTATCCTATTTAAAATTATGGTTAAAAAGAAAAATTATGGAAATAAAATAAAAATCACCAAAATATGTCCAAAAATCGCCAAAACCTTAAATTCATCCCCAACAAATCCTCTTATCTCCAAACTAAAATTTTCGTCCCCATTTCCCAAAAGAAATGCCCAATTTTGAGATAAATCGCCTAATCTTACAACACTTGATAATATGAATACTTTGAAAAATAATTTGATCTACCTTATGTTTCTAAATAGCTATTTCAAAAGGTTAAATAATGTAATTAGTGTCATTTATATGTTTTGCATACACTACTGAGTCTATACGGTTAATCGAATCCATGAATCGGATATTAATCGATCAACTTTTAACGTCGAGTAATTATTTCTCAAATTAACCAATTAATATGAAAACCCAAATACTATACTAGTTACATAGCTATTTTTGGGCTAACAACTTATTTTGATCAACACAAGTAATATTAACAGAAAATTTACTTTTTTAGGTATTTATACCTTTTTATAGTGCCCGATAGCTTGAAAGACTTATAGTTATGTAAATGTAAAATTGGCTTAATGTTACAGATTTTTCATTTTTAGAAAAATAATGAACAAATGTACACCACTTGGGATGTCAAAATTTTAGTATATTTATATTTCCATTAAAAAAAAAAAGTTGTATGTTAAGAAAAGTGGGGTAAGAATGGACCGATTATTTCAAATTTATTTTTTACAAGAAAAGAACCTTCGCTTAATTTGCCCGAAATTATAATACCAAATTTATAAAAAGAATTAGTAAATGCTTAGCAGTGATACTTAATACCAATTAATACAAAAAACATATCCTTTTTGTCCTTTTTTTGTTTTTTTTGGGTATCATCAAGCACAAAAAAATAAAAAATTAAAATACTTTTGTCAGATATCAGAAACGACTGCATCTCTTATTTTTCTCAATTTCTCACAAACGATTTAGCATTTTGTGCTACTTTTGGTAGCATTTGGTAGAAGACATATCAGGCAAAAAAAACTTCCATTAAAAAAGAATTATAATTTTTTTTTTTTTGTTTTCCTAATGTTTTAACTTAAAATAACTCATTCACTCATTTATAATATAGTATATATATATATTTATATTTTAGCGCTTCCCCGAATTAATCCCCATTTTCGCTATCATTCGAGCCACTGTGCGTGGGTGTGTATGTTTATGTATACTGTATGCATTTTTTTTTTTTTTTTTTTTTGCATATTATGCATATTGTTATTATGACCAGATGTACAACATTAAATATTGTACGTATAACTATTCAAACTAAATACATACATACATATGTATGTATGTTATTGATGTGTATGTTGAAGTAATAGTTCTTTATCATTTTCCTTATATAAACCACTTTCAATGGCTGAACGAGTAAGTGAATGAGAGAGATTACATGTGTGTGGCATTTTAAGAACCCTGCAGGCTGCAATCTTGGGAATCAGTTGCGATAAAAAAAAACACGAATTTTAATCCTTTTATTGCAATGAACAATGAGATAGAATTAAAATTATTTGTGAGCAATTCTGTTATTTCTAAACGGCTGCAGCAATTTATTCAAAATCTAATACAGGTTTACTCGAGAAGTATTTCACATCAACGTTTAAAGATGGACGCCACGAACTCAGGAGCAACGGGGTCTCAGAAGAGGGCAATTTTGAGGTACAAATTGTTTGAATACTTGCCAATTTTTCTGTTACATTAATTCCAGAGACTTTTATTTTCTTAAAGTCCTTGTTTAAAAAGGCAAAAAAAAAAAAAATAATAATAAATAAGAAAGTAACTGGTCTACTGTATAACATTTAATTTTTCAAAAGCTGTAGGGTTCTTTATGTTTCATAAGCAACATGTATAATTTTTTCATACATTCTCTTTATTCCTTTCTGTGTGTTCTGAATATTGACATGATTTATTTGAGGCAGGGATGGAAAGTTGATATTATGGTACTCTTTTGATACTATTGAATATTCAAAAGTACTGAAGTATTCCCGCGAGTATTTTGATACTCTCTACAACTCGATTAAAAAATAAACTTTTAAAGGAAAATGTATATATTCTAGATGTGTTTAATATATAATTTTCCAATAGAAACCTATAATAGTTTTTATTTAATTTTTTTTTTTTATAAAGACATTCGACTCTGATTTGCACTTAGTATTCAGAAGTAGTTATGAAATACTGATGAAAATTATCCTTTGACTAAATGTTTTAGTTTTAGTTTCCAAAATATTACACACGTAATTAAGACAATTCATATAAATTTAATTTATTATAGTAAACTAAATTAAAGAAACATTTTTGATATAGGTAAATGGTTTAATTTAGACTAAAGAGTTACCTTTCTTTCTAAACTCTCTTTATTTTGGTTTCAAAAACAGGGCTATTTTTTAAAGTTCTTTATATTTTATTATAATATTCACCCTGAATAATATCATTTAATGATTTCGAATGAATGAATTATATCCATCAGTAAAGAAGATGGGTGTATATTGAGTTTGTCATTCCGTCTTTGTTGTTTTCAAAAATGTTTTTTTTTTTTATTTCCTTTAAATAAACCTTGCTTTCTTTACTTGCAAATTGTAAGGCACGTCTCAGCAATTTATTTTTAAATAAATTTTGTTATATTATACTACTGAGCTGTCAAACATATAGCACAATGATAACTTTACACCGAACTGCAACTTAACGATTCAACGACTGACTGTTAAATTTACTGCTGACTGAATCCACAATCTCATATCTGCTACTACTACTAGTGTCTAGGCTAACAACTATATTCTACAATCTTCTACTAACGTCAAAAACCATCTACTAGCTTATTTTTAACAGCTTACAATAAAGTCAAGAAGCATCTACTAGCTTATTTTTAACAGCACTAACACTTAAAATATTACTTATATCAGCTTATGTAATAAAAGTTTCTTACTAACACATAAATAAGTTAACAAAAAGATTTCTATATCATTGTAGTGAGTGAAGTCTCTTATATAATTGAGGTAAATCATAATTAAGAAATTTCAATTAAATTTAAATGAACAGGCAGTGGAAAATTCTAATACATTACAAACTAGAAAATTCTAAAATAGTTATTTTAAACTTATGAAACTGTTTTTCGTAACAATATATATTCCTGAAAATCTAGGACGATCTAGCTATGTCCGTTCGCTTGTGTGTCTATTGAGAGAAGAATAGGGACCAAAGCGGTAGACGAAGTTTAGCTCAAATATTTCTCTTCAGTAGGTTTTTTATGGACCAAATACTAGAAAATGTTAGTATCTGTCGTAGCTCTATTTGACACTTTTTCGCCGATGTCTCTTAAACAAAAGCATGTACATCAATGAAGTTTTGTACAGATATTTCAAGGAACGATATTAACTCGGAAATCAAAAATGAATATGATCCGTTCACCTCCCACATAAGATGAAATTTTAAATGATGGTGGATAATAAATTAGTCTAAGCCGAATATGACATTGGTACTCTAAGGGTGAAAAAAGTACTATTTGAAAACTTTTTAGTACTGAAAAATATTTGTATTTTCCATCCCTGGTTTTAAATGATCTTTCGTATTTGTTATTATTTTTTGTTGCAATGACTCTGTGGTTTGTTATTATTACTTCGGTAGTTTTTTTTTTCTTTTTTCTTTTTGCTAAGTGAGTGTTATCGTGTCTTTGTTTTTCAGGTGATTATAAACATGCAAATAAAGCACAAAAAAAACTTGGTTCTTAATGTCAGTCTTTCTTTTTTTTTTTTTTAAATAATGTGTGGACATTTTTCAATGAGATGCTACAAAAAAAAAACTAGAATTGGAATCATTAAATTAAGTAAAAAAAAAAGAAATATTCAGAGAAACAGTTAGCAGTATTAGATTTTACAAAGCAAAAAATTTAAAGTATCAAAGCAAAAATTAATGAAATATTGAAAAATTAACAAATGTTAAAAAGTAGTAGTAGTTATCAATCCATTTATTTTTTGTTTAGCAAAATTTAGTCGATTTAACGACATACGTCTCTCCGTCCGTATAGCTTTGTGTCTGTGTTTTTTTTATATACTCATTTGTTACCAATCCTTTGTACCAAATTTTACAGGGTTCACAAAAATACAATTTTTCTGTTTTGTGGTTTAGTCTCATACTAAAATGTTATTAAAATGAAAAAAAATTTCAACAAATTTACATTTTACCTTTAATTTTTCATTTCATTTTAATGGTCATCATTTATGGTTGTTTATTATTACTTTTTTTTTACTTTTTTTGAGAAGTGTGTGGTAAGTTTATTTCTGTTCGAATACGAACAAAACTAAATACAGATTATAAGAAGAAAAACATAATGTATTTTGCAAAATCCCAAAGACAGACAGACCGACAGTAGTTTAAACAGTAGGTTCATTATGGCCAAATGAAAGGCAAACAGGTAATAAATTAGCAATATTACAACAAGGCTCTTAAGAATAAACCATAAATTAGTAAACAAGAAAAAATCAAATTCATGCATAACACAAGTTTTAAATACCAAAAATGTCTAAAGCTTTTTAAGAGATTTTGCCGGAAATAAAGAAATTTATGTCTTCATATCTTTTTTTTTCAGAAATTAATATTGTAAAAAAAACATTTTAAACAGATTTATAATTTAACAGCTCTTAAGGTTTTAAATTCCGTTGTATTAGTTGACATCAATTAAATAAGTGTTTTGAAAAAGCTTTAAAAATGTCAAATGGTTTTTGATATACTAAAGCACATGTCTCAGCATTTTAAAGTATTTAAAAAGTTTTAATTAACAATAAGTTATAAATTAGCAGATTTCGTGCAACCAGGTTCAATATTCAAACAGTTTCGATACTTTGAATTCTTTATTGCGATATGATATATACTGTATGCTCTTAAAATATTATTTTCTTTCTGTCAAAATTTTAAAATATCTTGTATGTTTCAAATTATGTCGTATGTTTTTAACAGCTGTTAAACGCAAAGTAAATGACGACACTTGCTCAAAATTTGACAATAGTCTATTAACATGTGGTACTTGATGGGAATAGTGTTGCATTTCATACAACTACGAGGGAAGTTCGAAAAGTCACGGACATATTAATCCGCCGCCCTCGTGTTATCTTTTTACACTTGAAAACATTGAAAGGAAATTTCTATCAATTTATAAAATTGATTGAAATGAATTGATTAAAATTTCTATCAATTTATAAAATGAAAAACGTATGTGACAGTGAAAAGAAAAGGAAATTTCACTAATTGTACATAGGACGCAGAATATGGAAAATTTTTCTCTTAAGTGTAAAATATGCAAAACTATGCTTTTTTAGTATAAAATACGGCAATATATGGCATTTATATTGCTAAAATATTCTTAAAATAAAAATTTTCTATGAAAATATGACAAAACATGCAGCTAAGCCCAAAATATGCAAAAAAGTGCTGTAACAAATCGATGCCAAAATTCTTAGAATTGTGTCAAACGAATAAATAACTATCAGTTTGGTTCATTTGAAACCCAGAAAAAATATGATTTTCCATATTTTTTTTTTTTTTTTTGACATATTGAAATAAATCATGACTCATGATGTATTTCAATGTGTTTAAATGAATTAAAATTTAAATTTATATTCCAAATATTTTTCAATTATTTAGTTTTTCTAATAAACTGCTATATGCAATAACCATACCAATATGAAACAAGTAGAAGTTCTAAATTTATGATTTTCAATAGCAAAATTCGTAGGACTTTACACTATATTGTATTCTATGTTCCTTAGTTATGTAGGGGCCTATGGAATGTTTATTTCAACAGAAATACTGCCAACATTTTTTAAACACCACTGACAATAACAAACTTACCGATACAGTTAAAGTAGTAAGATCTCACTAACATGATAAAATCCTCAGTACCAATTCGGAATGTTCGTAAACGAGTACAAGTGAAAAAGATGGTTAGATCACTTGAAAAACTAGAATTTAGCACAGGATTTAGCAAATTGTGATAAACTATCTATCTCCACTTCTAAGAATCAGAAACTCAAACATGACGAGATCTGCAGAAAAAAGGTTGACAAAATCTTGTTCGCATAGTTGAATCAACCGGTTTATATCATAGAAGTTGTCAAATTTTGTTCGTAGGCCGTTCTTTCTTTAACGCGGTTAAGAAGGATGACAGGGGTCATGACAGGGTTTACATCGCGTTTCACTTTGATCTCACCAAAAGAGCCAAGACGAAGAGAAAAAATGTTAGTAAACCACACTATTTTTCGGTCACGATGAACGCCACAACTTTTCACGCTAAATGAAGTGCAGAGCCCATCAAGACAGCCAAGCCATCTAAAGCGATTGACTTAAAGGGCTTATTTAATATTATATCAAAATACTTGGATTAAAGGGGATTTGAGTTCCTGAATACGAATTTTAATCTGTTAATAGAGAACTGACTTCCAGCAACTCACCAATGGCATGGTTTCGAAACTCACAGGACTTTAACTTGCCTCGCTGCACGCTTCCAGAACATTTTGCTCCGCACTTTAAAATATAGCAAAAAACAGGGGAAGGTATTCTTATATAGGTCTATATCCCTTTATTCCTCAATAGCGAAAACATTCGATGATTTTCTTATTTTTCAGCTCAACCGTCAACTTCTAACAGCACACTACCAGCATATATTACAACATCAACGGGCGTTAATTAGCAGATCACGCTTTAATTGTCTAAGAATTTTGGCACAGTCAGCCATCCTTCACACTTTCTGGACATTCCTTTAGCAGTTAAATATAGGTCGATATTCCTATTACTCTTTCTCTTTCCAATTTAAGTCGTCAGCTTCAAGCCAGCAGAGCTCTTATACAAAAAATATTCCAGTGGTGCTTGACTTGTGAAATGTTTTTGTCAATATCAGTCACGTGAAAGGTTTTTGTCAATATCAGTCATGCCATATTCTTGCAGAACATCGTGCATTCAGCAATGCCCAACAATATGAAGAATTGGATCGAAAACTATCTTGTTGTTGTCAGTCGTTCGTGGAATTTAGAGACCAGAACTAAAAACTCGGTAGAATTAAAAATGTGGATCCTCAAAACGGAATCTGATCATTATTTTGTCTTCTAAACTCTACGCACATATTAATTACCTATCCGGTAACGTGAATGGTTATATCGGTCAAGTGCCTGCAGTTATCACCGCTATTCATCACCAGCTTGAAAGGAGTGAAACTTGAGCTTATCGTCTTCATTGATGGAGTACAAATTGTAACAGTGAATCACTTAAAGATTTTGGGGTGCACTGCATTTTTGCCTCTGCACCTTATGTAAATTGCCAAGTAGCACAAATTACCAAGTAGTGACAAAGTTCTTGAAAGGCTTATTAGGTACATATAAAACGATTTGGAAGAAATTCAGCAATTACGCTGATCCGGTGTTGATTCCTTCCTTACGTGATACACAGTTATAAAATTAATCTTTGGGTGTTACGTCTTTGACGGAGAACAATTTCCGATAGTAAACAAGGTACTAGAGGATATTTTTGATAATCTTTTACCTCCTCTGCTTTTGACATTGCAAGTTGCGAAACAACACTAGTCGGCACCATTTGGCGTATGGATACAAAACGTTGTTGGCTATATATCAAATAATTGCTCGATTAGTGATCAACTGTGCAACTTCTTCTTCATTGTGCAATACAGTGGGAAAATATTCAATGCTCCTAAAATGCCGCTTTGTTGACCATTACATATTAGCCTTCCGAATAATTTAAATGAGGAAAAAATTTTTTTTCATTTTTATTGTTTTATAAAAGAATAAGGTACTATTGGACAAGTAACATAATTAACAGGATTTAAACATTTTTCAGAAATAATGTACGACGGTAACTTTTCGTGTCTCTCGTATATACCGCAGTTGGACTAAGTATCTCCCAGATCGTAGCTCAAATTTAAAGAACTACATTTTCGCCTTTGAATACAACAAAAGAACCTGCAGTGGGAAACAAGAATTGTTATAATACAGCTTAAGTTAAGATAGATGAATATGCTTAATGCCTACTGATCTAGAATAGATCATGCAGTCTTTAACTTAAGTTCAGTTCGTCTTGTGTTTGCTACTACTTTACATAATTCAGCGGATTTACAAACTTACACAATAAACGTTGTACAATCTCTTGGAGATGACCTTTTTTCAAAACCTCCAAAATGAAAATAGTGAACTAGTTAAAGTTGTTATAAGAACTACAATTATAATTCAAATTAAAGTTTTGTAATATTTTCTTCATATTTTTATAATTAATAATTATATTTTTGCTAAGAAATCTTTGCTTATTATTATTTAAATATCATCTTTCTTTAATCAATCTTCATCAAATAATCCAATTACTTTATATCACATTGTATACACAAAATTTCACAAAAACTCTTTTAAGGAAATCATAAGAAATGTAATTTTCATAATAAATTTTTGTAGCATCAAAACAATTTCATTTTTATTGTATGTATAAAGAAAATATTAAGTGCAAAAACTTACTTATATAAGTTATATTATATACATGAATAAATATGTTTAGCAGTAATCATGTTAATTTTCATTAAAGTTGTGAATAAAATATAAAGTTTTTTTTTTCGAATAGAAAATTACAAATGCACATTTCTAGAGAATTACTAATATAGCAGCAGCAGTAGTAAGAACAACAAAAATAATATTATATATTAAGGTAAGAATGATTGTATCATTTTTAGTATATTGCTGCTGAAGAGAAAAAGTCATAAATGAAAAACTAAGAAAATAATAAAATGAGTATGTTTGGTTGGTTGGTTGTTTGTATGAAATGAAATCATAATGTGATTTAAGTTAATGAGACTACTAACAAAATAGCCAAATATACTTACAAAAAGTTGCAACTTGTAAGATAAATTTTGTTATACTAAAGACACACTGCAAGCACAAGTATGTATGTATGTTGAGCATATAGATATTTTGTTAGACAAGACATACTTATGAAAAACGAAATGTGTAGAGCAAGAAAATAAGAAAAAAAATTTGGCAGGTTGAGTGACAGACGGTCAGGAAGAATGTTTGCTTTTGCAACAAATAGAATGTTACGAATAGACAAACAGACATTTTAACTAACTTAAATGTAATTGCATGCTGCCAAAACATAAGTAGGAGTGATGTCGGGCCAAAACGAATCCAGAATACCTTTTACAAACAAACAAACAATTTGTATAAGAAGAAGTAAAGAGAACAGTGAGAATGGATCGGGAGTTTTAATAGTTTTATTTTCGAAATTTATGTTAACGTGCAGATATCTTTGTGCTCTTTGTAATTTTTTTTTTTTTTTTTGGAAAAATATTATGACTCTAAACAATTCTAGATTTTAAAGCATGTATTTATATTATTTATAATAAACCCCTCCAAAAAATTGCCTACGTATCACCCATATCCTTCAAGAACGTCATAACTCAAGATAAGAGATTTTTGAGCTAATTATGCAGAAATACGAGTTACATCAAGCTTTATATGATGTATAGAATCTTTATGGTCACCGCTTGGGAGGTGAATTTGACGTTAGTTTTTCTATAAAGGTAAATGCCATTTGAAAACTTTGAATGCGATTTCTGCAAAACCATTTTTTTTAGTTATGACGTTCCTGAATTAAAATGAGCGATATGTACTTATGTTTAAACCTCTGATCGCACAAGTAGAGGAAACACAGATTTTCACATATTGGTTAATCTGTTTAAAAATGTAATTTTTTTGTATTGTGTATGTGAAAATGACAAATGGCTCTCTGTGCAGACCAATGGTTTAAACTCATCATCTGTAATGTAGGGTGGTATTCTTAAGAACCTGCAATATCCCAAAGATTGAGAAAGACAGTCGTTATAAAAAAAACACATGACAGCTACAAACTGTAAAGTCAATAGCATCCTAATGTATGTTTTTATAAACTTTTTTTATTTTTCTATTTTTTTTTTTTTTGTATGAATATTGAATTTTATGCTTTTGTATGATCTTTTGGCAGACTACAAACAAACATGCAGCAGTTTTTGTTTGTTATTTTTTTCTTTCGTGTATGAACATCTAGTTGTTAATATGTACTCTGTATTTATCTGCTACAACCACGTTGCAACAACAGAACATTCTGTCTGTCCTTTAGAAACACACACAAGCTCAACTGCTATGTTCATGCAGCTGAGACATAGCATATATGAATGACTGAGACTCAAATCGTGCAACGTTTGTGCGCTGCTTCTTTTTGCTGCATGGTTTATAAATAAATGAATGAATGAATTTAGTTTGACAGGTGACAAAATAATGTTGATTGTTAATTTTGTGTAATACATACACTTTCTTGAATACAACGAGATGTTGGTACATTCTACGAGGGTTAATTAGTTTTAACGGGAAATGCTAAATTTTTAAAAGTATATGTGTGTGTTTTTTTAATTAGTACTTTTTGAACATAAGTACTTTAAATAATGATATTATTTTTGAATATCGATAACTTTGCTTTAATATCGTGAATTGAACCTTTTTTAAAAATTGCATTAATTTTTTTAATTTTGTTTCTGTTTTTTTTCTTTTTTTATATAAATTTTTAAAAACTTTTTAAAAATGTATACTTTTTATTTGCAAAAATTGGTACCAATTTTTTACTTCTTATTGAAAATTTGTTTTTTTTTTTTTAATTTGTAATATTTTTGAAAATTTGTATAAAAAAAAAATTATGCACATATTTTTTGCTGAAAATTAGTAACTTTTTTATAAAATGTTTTTTTTTATTTTTTTGTTTTTTGTATACGGTGAGTTTTTGGAAAATTGGTACTTTTTCTTTAAAAATTAGATTTTTAAAAACCCGGTAATATTTTTGAAAGTTAGTTCCTTAATACAAGTTATTTGTAGAAAAATGTATATCAATTTTGTACCTTTTATTAAAAGTTGGTACTTTTTGAACATTTTTCTTTTTGGCGAAATCTTGTTTTGAAAATTGTTACCTTTTTGGAAAGTAAGAATTTTCTTTAGTTTTTTATAAGTTTTTTGAAAATTAGTAATTTAGTATAAAAATCTTACTATTCAGAATATTAGAATTTTTCATTATAAATTAATATTCTTTTATGAAAATTTGTACTTTTTTAAATAGTCTCTAAAAAATAAATAAATAAAAAAATTCAAGCCTTGGATAATTTTGCTGGAATCCGACATAAATTATATATAAATTTATTTTAAACATGAAATATGATTGCAAATTTAAAATAATTTAAGTAAAATAAATTTGACTTGAATTTAAATTTCCTTTTTAGTGAAGAATTGAATTGAATTGAATTGTGCATTGAATTAAAGTGTAATATAAGTTTAATTCAATGCTTGGCACTGGATTCAAGGCTTGCAAGATATTTGATTACAACTTGAATTCCAGCAAAAATGCTTTTTGGGAAATTATTTAATCCAAATGAAATAACCTTTCTTTTTTAATTTACTGTACTTTTTGTATTTAAGTAGCCTTCTAAAATCAAATTGCTTTTAATATAAATTTAACAAAAAAATTAATAAAAATTAGTTTTTTTAATTTAAATTATTTTTTTTTTTAATTTTTACTTTTTTGGAATATTTTTACTTATTTAAAATTGTTCTTTATGCCACTTTCTTGAAAAATTCTAAGGATATTGCAGTATATGTTGTTGTATAGGACATGCTCTTGGTTATCGAAGGCCTTCAGAAATTGCTAGGATAAAATATCTAAAAATCGGGGTTTCAACGTGAAACGATTTCCTAAGAAACTTTTAACTAGACATTGTGGTGTTAGATATCATTAATAAACTATAGGAAATATTGAAACTAAACCGAACAGATATGTCAAGATGCTCAAAGTAGCTTTGAAGTGATTTATAATTTAAATGCTTTTGGATCTTGCAGGACCAAGTTTCGCGGTTTTGAAGTTTTAGTTATTTGGTTTTCTATCTATCTATCAACATATCTATCTATATTCCTGTTTTTTTGGCCGATTCGAAACCGTTTCGCATTATTTCGGGACGGATACTATCTATGTTCCTACTGGTATGGACAGATGCTGAAACTCAAACTTGAATTCCTAAATAACTTACAATATGATCTTATCCAAAATTTAAGTTTACCCTCGTCAGAAATTAGATATGTAAGAGAAACTTTTAACTAGACATTGTGGTGTTAGATATCATTAATAAACTATAGGAAATATTGAAACTAAACCGAACAGATATGTCAAGATGCTCAAAGTGGTTTTGAAGTGATTTATAATTGAACTGCTTTTGGATCTTGCAGGACCAGGTTTCGCGGTTTTGAAGTTTTAGTTATATGGTGTTCTATCTATCTATCAATATATCTATCTACATTCCTGTTTTTTTGGCCGATTCGAAACCGTTTCGCATTATTTCGGGACGGATACTATCTATGTTCCTACTGGTATGGCCAGATGCTGAAACTCATACCTCAATTCCTAAATAACTTACAATATGATCTTATCCAAAATTTAAGTTTACCCTCGTCAGAAATTAGATATGTAAGAGCTTTCTATATAAACAACAAAATCAATAATAGTATCCAGTATGAAGGCAAAAATGTCATTGATTTAATATTAATTAAAGAAGACCTTGTTTTCTATGCATTCGGAATTGCAAAAATAATTACGAAATTAAATATTGAAATTAAAAAAACACACAGACATTTAACTAAAGTTTTAACATTAACCAAGACGGAGTTCAAAATTAGCGTATAGGATGGAGCTGAGGATTTCTTTTTACAAAATACTAATAAACATATGTGTATGTACCTCCTTAAGCAATTATATAAATGGTCCTTAAAAACTGGATCTTAAGAACACAAAATTTTATTACAAAGAAATTTTTTTATTTTAGATAATTTAATTTAAAATTTCTGCTTCAATATGGCAAATTATAAAAACCAAAAAAAAAAAAAAAATATGTATAAAAGAAATCCACAATCTTTATCAATTTAATTTAATTAAAAATAAATACTCCAAATGTGTTTTAAAGAATTTATTTATAACTTTAGTTTGCAAAAATAAAGAAAAATAAATTCCTTTTATTCTTTTTTTTAATTTAACAAATTTAAACTTATGTAAGCTTTATATGTATTACAATAAATATATAATTTAACACTTAAGGATGATGTAGTTATAAAGTAGCTATTATACTTGCTTCACTCTGTGGTGTGTATCTTGTTTTTTTCTCACTTCAATTACTTGCTACACTCTTAACATATCCTATGAAAAATTTTTCTTTTCATTTGAATAGGATTTATGATTTAAAATGCGTTTTAGACAACAATATTTAATTTTTAAAGCCAAAATACATACATACATACATACATATATACATATATACATACACACATACATACATACATACATACATACATACATACATACATACATACAAACAAACATACATACAAACAAACATACATACATTCAATGTCTACCATAGAAATTTCTATAAAAGACTCGATAGGAAATTTTGTTGTTAAAAAGTGTAAGAGCAGCACAGGTACACAGGTGTCATTTTAATACTAATTGTGCTAATTACTAGTAGTGTCAAAGAATTTTTATTTTAGTTGACACAAGAGTTATTTTATAAGACAAACAGGTGTCATACTTAAAGCCACTTTACTACCTGTCATATTATGTTTTTTTATAATAAAATGTTTTACAAAGATAAGGAGTTTGAAATAGATAACACTTCAAAACACTTCAAAAAATATGACAGTTTGAATCTCAAAAATAATAAGTTAAAAAAAAAATTTAGAAAAAATTTCGTTTAAAGAAAATATGTATATAATATTACTTCAAACGGTGCCCATATATTTCACAGCCATAACATGTGTCATAAAACTGTTAAGAAAATTCCTTCACAGCACGAGTTTAAATGACATTTCTGGCATTTAGTATATATAATTGTTGACATGACCACTTAAACTTATTAACACCATATGTGTTGCGGATGAGTTTAGTATTTCTTTAATTTTAATTTTAGTCAATAATATTAACACATTTTCTTACCGAATGACATCTTTATAGCGCCACGGGGTTTATTTGCACGAAAAACTTAAGTTGTTATTGAACAGAAAAACAAAAGAAAAAAAAAATATATTTAGACAGTAATTCGTATACGACCAGGAAAGAATCACAGTAATAAAAAATTTACTTAACAGATGTTGTAATAATCCCATGAAAAAGTTACATGAAAGAAAATATTAAGTAAAAAGAAAATCTGCAAAAGTTATTTAGCAATTTTTCTGCATTTGACAACAAAAATAACGTATTAATTCCTTAGAAATTTTCCTACCGGATATATTGTATGTAAATAAATATTTTATTTTACTTTTTTATTTTATTTTATTTTAATTTTTCTTTTTTTTTACAGACAATTATTTTTATATAATACAGACTTATATGGGAAATTCTCTTTTTACGTGTATCTTTAAGAAACCGACCTTAAACCTCAAATATTTCATTTAAGATAGATTTTTTAAATTAGCTTTTGATGTAATTATGTTAGCAATACTTGGTGGAGTAAAACAACAAAAATTTCAGACCCGAAATGGTTCCATGTGGTACCGGCGAGCACTCAAACTTAAGATAGTGTTTGAAAATAACAAGTTTTTTTTTGATTCCTGTAATCGCGGATTTTAGCATATGTATTCCAATTCCTCTAATGTAAACTATAAATACTTGTAGAAAAAGGCCAACTTGTGTTCAATGAATGTGTAGTTGACCAGTGTTAAATTATATTGTGGAAAGGTGGTGAAACCTAAATTTTAAAAATTTTGATTTTTTGCAGTTTTTCGATTGGAAAATTTTTCCCGTTTCGAGTAAAATCGCTGTGGCGCGATAAAATATTAAATTGCAAAAACGTTATATCTCTTTTTATAAATTTTAAATTTTTCGTACTTTATATTAGCATTTTGATTTTTATTCTATGTGAAATTATATTTATAATAAATATATCTATTCCGTGTTAGTTCATGACTTGATATTTCAAAAATCCTCAAGCCACACCCAAGGCGCTAATTGAAATCGGTGAAAATATATATCAATCTGCAGTTGTTATTATAGCTTATATCAGCAATGGGATCGAAAATTTGTTAAGAAGGAGTGAAAAGGGCCAAGTATAGTTTTAAGAGTATTAAACCCAATTAAAATCAAAATAATTGATAATCGAATAAAAATTATAGACAAGATATTTAAGGCCATCAAAATTGGGCGATATGAACGACAGTAAATTGCAATTATCATATACAACATAATCCAACATTGTATAAAAAAAACTAAATTATGAGAAAGGATGTCTACATAAATGGCCATGTAGCGCCATGTTCTATTAATCGTAGAAAATTGAAAATTTCCCGAAATGTTATAAAGGATTTACATAATATTAGGTTTAAATGTGGCTCAAAAAAAAAAATGGAGCAAGAAATTTGGAAACAAACTTGGTGCTATAAAGGATAATTTGCACTTGCTGCAAATTATAGGTATTACTGATGTACTCATGTGAACTCAGTCACTCAGATTAAACTTGTATCATTCAGAGAAACGTGGTAAAATTATTATAAAACTTTAGAGGTCTTTCCAAAGTGCCGCGGTGCTATTGCAGATTCCATAGTGCCAAAAAATTCCACAATTGTGTCATAAATCCCATCACTGACTTATATTGGAATCAATTAGCGTTTAAAAATTATTACGCATGTGAATTTCTGTCTGTGAATTTATTTGTATTTTTATTTATTTATTTATTAACATTATTTAAAGATTTTTTTGCGTTTGGATGTGAAAAATGCATCAGTGAATTAAATGCAATTAAAAATATATCAAAAATCTATGCACACTTTGTTTTTTACTCGATATTCTAAAGGTAGGTTAAATTGGAATTATGGTCCCATTATGTTCGCTGTTATAAAAAGTATTGATCCTCCTTTAATTTGTATTTTTTATAGCTCCGTGTAGGTTACATATGCGAATTTATTTTTAATATTGGACTTGGAATGTAATTTTTACAATTTTTAAACATTTTTTGATTTTTAACTGCTACAATACAAATGGTAATTTCTAGTCCATTAATGTTATTTGATAAAAATTTTGATTGCCAAATATTAAAAATATATCAAAAAATTTTATGAAATTTAAAAACGAGAAAATTTATATATATCTTGTTGATTAAAATTTGTTTAATGAAATATTAAAAAATCACTATGACCGCGATTATTTTCGGAGATATTGATGTGGTAATTTTTTAAATATTGTTGAAAGTAGAATTTTTGGCAATTTTTGTATAACTTTTTATCTCAAACCTCCATAAAACTAACGCCATTCGCTAAAAGCCAATCACGCGAACAGATTTGTATTTCATTAAATCCAGCTAATGTTGGTACTAAATCGTGTTGACGTGCCATTAAAAAAAAAATTTCAAATTTTTTTGAACCCCAAAAGTAAACGAATTTGATAAAATGCCCATATAATTAATTAAATATTCAATAAAATTTTTTGTATTGGAAAATTTAATTCAAGTTTTACTATTTATAAAGAAGAAATAGAAAAAATTTCGTTGTATTGTAAATAAAGTTTACAAGAATTTCTATTATGGCTACAGATTTTCACAAAAAAAAAAGATAGGTCTTAGGAAAAAATAAAACAATATTGAAAGCCATAGAAAACACGTTTTCTTCTTATGAAGATTCTTAAACATATTTAAAGTATTTTTGTTAGCAAATAGATTAAAATAATTTATAGACTTTATAGTATATTTAGAAATATAATACATACGGTTAGAAGTTTTTAGTAATAAATTTTATTAAAATAAAAACTATTAATCGATTTAAAATACAACGTAATAACTAACATTTTCAAAATTCAATTTAATGATGCACAAGAATTTATAAAATAAAAACATGTAAGAAAGATATAGTCGGTCAAGCCCGACCATATAATACCCCACTCCATTGGGTATGTCCTTCAAAATTCGTGGAGGGGTTTTATATTAGACATGTGGACAATTGTCGACCGATACTTTTACTAAGTGTAAAATAAAATATATGAATACAGAATATTACGTTAATGCTAAGATTTATATGAATTTATGCATTTAAAATTGACTTCCGAAAATGGGCTTATATAGGAGATGTAGTAAATTATGGAGCGATCCTCAAAAAATTTGTCACTGTGATTTCTACTTATATAAAAGTTATTTGTGTCAAATATAAACTTGATACTAACAATTGTACGTGATTTATGCACATTAAATTGATTTTCGGAAGAAGGTCTTATATGGGAGCTATCGTACATTGTAGACCAATCTTCATGAAATTCGGCACAAAGATTGATTGTTATACAAAACTTCCCAACACCGAATTTCATTAAAATGTTGCTATATTTGAGGCATTTATGATTGTTAAACCCCAATTCCGGGAGGAGATATGTATAGGGGCTAGGTGAAATAGTGGACCGATCACAAGGGTATGAAAAGGGTGTGAAGACGTATTTGTCAATTAAATACTTCCTACACAAATGTTAAATACGATCCACACGCTGTTAATTGATTTTTTTCAAATGAACAAAATTATTTTTTTAATAGAAAAACTATATCAAAATTAAATTTTAAGTAAAAAAATCAAAATATATTTATAAAATACATTAAAATATAAAATTGTAAATTAAAATTTCAAATATATCACTCTATACATAAAATTTCTTTGAACAAATATCGAAAAATTGAAGTGGTCCTAATGGCCATAAGGAGCAGACATGATATATCTCTGATCCCAGATAGCGTCTGGACATAGATCTTACATTTCTGGAATCTATTAGTCTAAGGCTACTTTCGCTCTTCCGCTTACCCGATTCATTCCACATTTTTCCATATGATCATAGTGAAAAAACACATTTTTCAAAATTATATATCTGTGATCTCAGATGGTGTCTAGACATAGAACATACATTTTTGGAATCTACTACTCCTAGGCTACTAACGCTCTTCCGCTTGCCCGATTTATAGCCGCTACTTATAGCCATTAGGACCACTTCAAATTTTCAATATTTGTTCAAAGAAATTTTATGTATAGAGTTATATATTTGAAATTTTTTTTTTTTTTACAATTTTATATTTTAATACGTTTTATAAATATATTTTAATTTTTTTTTTATTTAAAATTTAATTTTGATATAGTTTTTTTATTAAAAAAAATTATTTTGTTCATTTAAAAAAATCAATTAACAGCGTGTGGAGCGTATTTAACTTTTGTGTAGCTCGTATTTAACTGAAGTATTTATCTTTACAACGGAATTGCTATTTTCGTTAAAACGTAAAACTCCAAAAATATTTATGTTGAAATATATTCAAATACTACATGCATTTATTACATTATAATGAAATAATTATTTTAATTCAACTTACCTTTATATGTTTAATTAACATATGCCATTTGTTTCAGAACTTTATGATAATTTAATTTATTGAGTGTCGATGGTTTTTATTTATTATTTTTATATTTTACATTAATTAAACAATAACCAATAGTTATCCATGTTATGGCCATAAATCACTTGTATGTTTAATAAGTTTTTTTTTTTATTTTTTGTTTTCAAACAATTATTTAAATTTTTGTATGTTTCTTGTTATTTCGTTTCGTTTTGATTTTTTTTTTTTTTATAAATACAAACTATTTTATTTAAATTTGTTGAACAAATAACGAAATACAATTTTTTTTATAACCAGAGGCTAAATACGTTGTTGTTGCCGATAATGTTGCAAAGTTGGTGTTGATGATTTTGATGATGATTGCGTGTTGCAATATAATTTGTTGCAATACACGTTTAAAAAAATCCAAAGTATAAAAAATTGTGGTTTAGATGTGTATACTTTAAAAGGTAAAGAACTATAATTAACCAGACAAGTAGACGACTTTATTTTTTATGATTTTTTTTTTTTTTAATTTATGATCAATATGTTTTTTTTTTTTTTTTTTGTTCTATTCACTTTGTTTAAAAATGGTTTATAAGGGAGTAAGATGGATTTAGCATTTTTTTGAGCACAATTTTTAAAAGGATTTTAGTATTTATTTTAAATTATGAAGGATATTTTATAGTTATGCTACATTTAGTTATTATTTTATTACACCGTGTTTTAGATTGAAAGCTTAAATACAATACTTTATTATAATTTTCTTTTAATATTAAATATGGTTTTATTAAATTTTTGATTTATTTTAAATTAAAAAAAAAACTTTTTCATCATTTGTAAGATTTTGCACAATTTCTATGTAAGATTTAAATCTTACTTTTATTATTTTAAACACACCTTTATGGGTATTAGTATTATTTTTCTCAAATTTATTTCAAAATTTTCACAATATTTTGTATTTTTTGATTTTAAACAAATTTTAATTTTTAACATTTATGCAATTAAATTTTCAATATTCGATTTTTTCTTTTTGGTTTGAACAATTTTGTTTTAAAATTTCTTTTGATTTTTTTCTACTTTAAATGTTTCACCCTTGTTTTTTTTTTCTCACTCCTTGTTGAATAATTGGATTTGAACCTGGTTATTTAATTTATCTATCTTCTTTTTTTTATATAACTGCATTCATATTGATTACATTTGTGCAGCAATGCATTTAATTTCTTGCGTGCGTTGTTGCAACAAAAACAATTCCTATTATTTTTTTCAGATTCAGATTATATATGTTCGTATTTTGTCTTGTCGTTGCTCAACACTTTGGCAGATTTAATCCTTTTGTTATGTACCATAAAAACAAAAATATTTGTAGCAGTTGCTGTTTTTAATACCAGCGTTGAAACACAAAGCGACTAAAAGAAAGATGTAGAACAGAAAAAAAAACATGCAAATGGTTTGAGTATTATAGCTAAAAGAGAGTGTCAAGGGTGGTTTGAAGCGACAACCCTAGACGAAAACATTAAATGCACGTGTATGCTTAAGTCTGTCCATTCGTCCGTCTGTCAGTTAGTATGTCTATCAGGCAAATTTTATCCGTAAGGATGTCACAACAACAACAACAAAAATGACTACAATAATATTTATATTTGCAAAAATTTTGTGCATGATGATGAAGAGCAACAAAAACCAGGAAAAATATCCTTTGATTTTAAGAACAAATTTAACAACAACAACTACGGTAATGATAATAACTATGGCAGGACTTTAAAGTATTCGATTATATGGGAGTGTGTAATGAAATTAAAATTGCAGAATCTTATGACACTTTAATGGTTAAATCTTCCAATATTTGTACTCTATTAATCTTTAGTTATATATATATATATATATATATATATATATATATATATATTATTTTTTTTAGAAACATTTTTACTTCTCCATCAAGAAAATTATTAACGAAAAACCTATTAAATCAATACATATATATATATATATATATATATATATATATATTATTTGATATTTCTTCTTTTGTAAAACAAAAAAGCCTTGTCTCAAAAATAAAATATTTTTTATTACGTGTAATTTATATATTTTAAATAACCACTTCTGTAACATAAATGGTTTTGTTGGGACTTGAAAAAACATATATCTGCATTTTTTCTGAATTAGCTAGTGCTACTGCAGTTATTTAATATTTAAAAATATCCATTTAATAAGTAATTTTAAACTAAAGATATTTTTTATTCAAAGGCTTAGAAATAAAATATTTGCAGTAAGTGAATGCATGAAACTTTCTCTATTAAATATTATAACTTGCATACTACCGTTGTTTAGGTTTCAACGAAACCAAAATGGATAAGACACCACGAATACTGACCACATTCTACTGGTGTCTAATTATAGCCCACAAACTCCGCTTTGGTACTGCCAAACAGAGACAACAAAACAATTTACGATTGCAAACTTGTTTATGATCCTTCAAACCTGATACTGGAACCACATCTTTAACAGCGTTTAGAACGCTGGGTTCAATCTCTCTTTTACTTGTCCCGGGCGCCGTGTTTAGGTTTCAACGAAACCAAAATGGATAAGACACCACGAATGCTGACGAAGTGTGTAGCAGCAAAGAGAATACGTACACGACATTCTGCTGGTGTTTAATTATAGTCCACAAACTCTGCTTTGGTACCGCCAAACAGAGACAACAAGGCCATTTACTATTGCAAACTTGTTTAACCTTCATATCGATATATTTCCGAGATAACAGTGCTTTTATGAACAAACCCAGAGAAAGGTCACATACTATATATACTATTGCCATTTAACGAATTAGTAAATATAATTTAACAGATATTTGAAATCACTATCAAAATATATAGCTCTTATTCCGATCGGTTTACAAATAACAGATATATAAAAGCTTATATAACAAAGCTTTGAGTTTTTTATCTCTTAAACTAAATGTTGTTTAACTAAAATGTATGTATCACTAACCTTAGAACAAAAAGCTCTATTAAAGGTAACAAAATTTATCAAGATCTAACACAAATATATAATTTTGAACATTTTTAATAATTTTCTCAATGTATCTGAGCATAACAAAAGTAAACAAAAAATTCGATTTTTTTTTAATTTGTACGGTAGCACGATTTGAGAGAATAAAATTAGTGCGGCGCTACGTTATTATTTGTATATCATGCTTATTTCTAGGTACTGATTTTGTTATTATCGAATATATTTGTCATTTTTAGAAACATTTTTACTTCTTCATCAAGGAAATCATTAATGAATAACCTAATAAATCAAGGTAAAAAAAAAACCGAAAAGAAAGCATAAATCTTTTGTCCCTGCAAAATCTGCCTTTATGTGTATAAGTTATAAACTTTCATATCCTTTTGCAAGGTGATCCTAAATTCAAAAGGCCGTAACCACCCTTTTTAATTTTTTACAGCATACGCTATAATCATAATGAAAATGCAAAATGACGTGACCACAATTTTCAATCTTTTGCTTTAAAATTAAGCAATTAGGAAAAAAAATTGTTGTTAAAGCATATAGCTCATTTTTTTAATGGTGGAGATAAGATCAATTTTCTTAGGTCCTCATTTATAACTTTTGTATTTCAATCGAACTTATAAATAATGAATTATATATTTGTCATCAAACTTAAGGCTTTCATTTTTTTCTTTTTAATTATACTACAAATCCAGATCTTATGTTACCAAAATGGAGTAGAGCAAATGGCAATAATTTTAAGTCTCATTGCTATTTTGCTATTTGAACATAATTATCTGTATTTATGAGTAATATAAACATTAAGGACTGAAGAGCTAGTGATAATCTCGGCCTGGGGATTTAACAAGATATCTCTTAGGTTAGACATATTTTTTAAATAAAGAAAAAACCTCAATTATTTATTACAAGGTTATCATCTCTATTTGCTGATAGTTTTAGTTTCAGTAAAAACATAGTTGTATTTAATAAAAACTTGTTTCATAAAAACGTTTGTACTCGTAACTGAGAGATTTTGGGTCGTAATTGTCAAATATTTAGATGCTTTAGAAATAATGTTATTCATGTATTTATCATGTATCGGGTATACCGTTCATTTTTTGGCAATTATAATTTAATTGGAGAACAACAAGTATTAATGTTTTGGTCCACTATCTTGATGCAATTTAAAGATCTATAAAACACTCACTTTTTCCAACAGATTATTTTAAATTATCTTTCAAAATTTTCAAGTATTACTTTATTTTTCATTGTATTTTTAATAAACACCAGCTGACCCAAACCCTTAGATTGCTATAGGGGTAATGTTTTAACCTTTCAATTGTATATATATGAGCATTATATGCGCAAAAAGTATTTATATATATATATATATATATATATATATATAAGAATGTTATGTTCGACTTGGCCAAATCTATCTGCAACTTTTTATTCCACCCTAGTTTAAAATTTAACCTTATATGGAATATAGGCGGTAAAGTAGATAGATCACGCCCATTTTTGGTTTCTTTAACCATTCATGAAAAAAGTTCGATGGCATAAATTCTTTTATTTAAGAAATATCGGTGGAAAAATATGAACTGGAGTTCCGACGGATACTAAGTTTTTTTCTCTTTTTTTTTTTTTTTTTGTATTTGCCCCATAACTTTTTTGTTTGTTAACCGATAATGAGCATTTTCAATATCAAACAAATCTTATATAAGAAAAAGATTTAAGCCAAATTTCGTCGCCTTTCGTCCCCGCCTTGAGCCCTATCCTGCTTTCAACAGACAGACGGACGGACATAGCAAGATCTATTCAGAATGTTACGAGAACCCAGAATATATGACCTATTATCAAAAATTTTTTAACCTGGCTGAAACTGACTTTAATCTTTAACAAATTTTGTGGTAATACTATTTTAAACAAACGGTATTTTGAACTCACAAGACTTGAAACTAATAGAGTGCATAATTTTAGCATCATAGGTTTCATTTTATAATCATGTTGTTCAAAGTTCAAAAACTTAGAAAAAGGGCTAAAAATTACTTCACTTTTGCCCATTCTTCTACAGTTTCTGATCTCACGTGATCTTGTATAAAATAATCGCGCTTTATGGATAAATTCTACACCTTCTTTGTTATTGTACAGACTTTGAACAGTTAGGTAGTCAAATTTTGAGAACTAAAAGTTTTAATTTTAATTTTTTTTTTTTTGGGTTGGGTCTGTGCGCATCTCAACGGAATACAAATTTGGAAAGTGGGATTGATGCTTATTGTAATTATATGCATTTTGCGCTATATCTCGTTGGTGTCCCGAAACACTCAACGCAGTAGATAGTCTCAAATTTGGGAATACAAGAGTGAAAATTTCTAAAAAAAATGAAGTTTTTTGCAAAGCACATTCACAGCCACATTCTAATGAAATGCGCGAACTTAGTTTTTCATTATTTTGCACAATAAAGTCGAAGGAGCATTAAAAATGAATTTAATAAAAACACTTTATGAAAATTATGGAAAATTACGCAAAAATTGCACTTTCTATTTTTCTATTTTTACATAGCAAATTGCAATTTGTGCAAATATTGCATATATAGATATAGGAACCGCGATAAATATAAATAATCGAGAGTCAAAATTTAAGTCAAATGGCGTTGATAATTCAAAACTTGTCGAAACACACTTTGTTAAGGCACATCACATAGAAAACACGATATTGACCATAATTTGCATAAATAGTTGGAGTTTGTAATGATTAACGAAAATGTAGAAGCGCATTAAAAAATTTCGAAAGATAAAAATTTTATATACAAAAAAAAGAAAATCACTTGGGTTAAAAAAGGATCACAATATAAAATAGCATTTCTTGCTAATTGATCATAATTAACATTTTATATTGCCCTTATTTTCAACGAAATTTTGATTAATTTCATAAATGGACTACTCACTAATTGTCTTTTCCAAATGAAAATGTAGAAAACTCTTATGAAAAATTATATAATTTTTATTGGAAAAGCATTGCAAGAAGAATAAATCCAATATCCAACATGTATTCCCTATATGAACTGGAGTTCATGGTATTCATGGTAACTTTTCCACTTGGAATTCGTTGAAAAATAAATATGACACCCGTCTGGCACTGATGCAGTTTTGAGGAGCTCAATATACAGTATTAGACGTTTGAAACAGATTTGAAGATTTAGTGCCATCAACGCTGAGGTTATATACAAGAAGTACAATTAATATCTTTGACTCGAATTTCAAAAAGTATTTTTTTTTTATACTTCCAAGTGTAACTATTAAATCTATCATATTTTTGATCTCTCAATGAGAATTACAAAGTCTTCACCAAAACATCAAAGCATAAAATAAATTGTGAAAGTTTCCTTTCCGCAATTGGTTTTCGAATAAGTTTATTTAATAAAAATAAATTATTTTATTTTTGTATAATTTTTCATTTTTCAACTATGGAAATTTGGGAAATTAATTTAATATATTGAATTTTCTAAAAGAAAATTGCTAAAAATTTTTTAACGATTTTATGGCCAATCAACTGTTTTGTTATTATTTTTCCCGTTTAACAGAAAAAAATAACATTTATCTTAAAATTCTTTAAAAAGAATTTTAAACAGACCAAATGTAAGGCATGTGCTTACAGGGCTATAAGGAATTAATTACTTAAAGCTCTGACTGTTGCTCGAGATATTATTATTTATTGTTGTTGCTGCTGCTGTTGTGTGTATGCATGTGTGTAAGTATGTTAACAATGATGATGATGTTGATGTTGAGCATTTGTTTTTCGGTAAAGAAAGAAACATAACATTTATTTAAATTTTATTTACGGGAGTGTTTATGTAGCAGCGCGAGTGTGTGTTTGTATGTGTAAAAGCGTTTTAAATCTCCGGGTTTTATGTGCATGTTTTCATAGGTTTATAGGCAACATTCAAACAAATCTATGAACTGTAGATATATATGTATTGGCAAATGGGATTTTATTGTATTTTAAATGAACACTAGGGTAACAAAAATGTTATCATGTTTCAACTTTATCCTTTAGTTGGTTCACTCAGTCATTCATTCATTCATTTATTCAGTCAACCAGACGGACAGACAGACAAACAGACAGAAAGAAAGGCAGACAGACACACCAAATGCAAATGTCTATGATCAAACAGAAGCACTCGCACAAACGCGTGCAATGCAATAAAACACAAGCAATATAGCAGCCGTTATAGCATCAACATCATCACCATACTCCAGTCAGTCAGCCGCATTTGTAGTTTTTGTAGTACAATTCAGAAACAACACCAAAAAAAAAAAAAAAAATTAAACATTTTTCGTACAATAATCACCGGAATCCTCATGCGTATTTAAAATGAACATAAAAACACGAAATTGTACACGGACGCGACATGCGGTAATTAGTGTTGCATATATAACAATAATACTGCCACCACCGTAAAAACAACTATTAAAATGTTTTAGAAGCGCTTTTTTTAAGTAGCACGATTTTTAGCAAAAGTACAAAAACAAAAAGAGCAAATTATTTAGTTTTAGGATAAAGAAGCAAACCGCGTTTGAATTAAAATAATTTTTGTTTAATTTGAAATTCTTCACTTAATAAATTATTTGGTTTTAATTACTTAAATATTTGTTTTAAATTTTATTTTTCTGTTTGCTTTTTTCTCTCGTTTTATATTTTCATATATCTTTTCTTTTGTCATCCGTTATTAGCACACTACACAACCGTTCATTTGCTCTGTTTGTAAACAACTAAATAAAACTTGTTTTCACATGTTGGTTGTCGTTCATAATGGTGTTGTTGTTGCTCTTGTCGTTTGTCTGAACAAGAGTGGTGAGTTTGATTCTTATTATGAGCATTTGTGAGTGTTTGTTTCTGTAGAATAAAAATGTTGCCTTTTTCAGTTGTTGCGTGGTGAATTTCATTTGTTGTCTGTTAAGAGTACGTAAACAAAAATGTGCATCATGCAGCACGCATGTTGCATGTGTTTAAGGCCTGCGGCAATACGGAACAAAATTGTAGAATGTAGCATTCACTCATACTCGTACTACGTTCGTACTACATTTATATGCCGGCATTTGTTTTTATATAAATTTTAATGCTTTTAGACAGCTATAAGAAGGATTTATTATGGAAAATAGGAGTTATGGTAAATAGAAATAACATCTTTAGAATTTCTTATTTTAGTTGGTATTCACTTCTAAGGCATAATTGTGTTGCATTTAGAGCTAAGATATAATAGTACTAAAGAATTGTGAAATCACTTTCAATCGACTTTACTGTCAGTCAAGAAGTTAAGTTTTAATACTTTGGTCGAATCCACTATGAAGGTACCCAGCAAAACAAAAACAAGCAAGTGCTAACAAAAAAAGAACTTTGTCATCACTTTAAAAGTAGAACTAAGTGTATATTTTGCACTTTTTTGGAAGTTAATAAAAATTACTTCCAAAAAAGTGAAAATAAATGTATTTTTAGCAGGAAAAATCGTAAACAACAGTATTTAATACATCCTATAAGCAATATAGTTTATTATCCTATTTTAATGATATCTATATACTTCTTTATTTATTTATTTTTTTTTTTATTAATTTTTAAAGTTTGAAATTAATTTTATGTACTTAATAAAATAATATTGTATTTTATTGTAATTTTTGAGAAGAAAGTTGAATAAATTGTTGATTTAAAAAAAGTAAAACGCGTATAATATGCTTTTTTTCTTAAAAAAGACGGTTAACTGGTTTTTTCAAAATACCAACTATTCGAAAACCGGTTTCTCCAAAAAGTCGAATAATCGATCACCCTAGTCTAAGCCTTAGTCAATCAAAGCTAAAAAATTATATAACAAAGCTGAGAAGAACTCTGAAGCAAAGAATTATTAAAGCTCCTCATAACATACGTTATTGCAGACTTTTCTCATGTTCCAAGATACAAGTTTTGAATATCGACCTAAAAGCAATAAAAAATTACATAACCATTTGTCGTATGCGACCAGATATGTGATTGCTTTGCTTCTTTAGTCTGGATAAACTCGAATAACCATAACAAAGAGTGCCATAACAAGTTAGAGTGCTATATTCGGCTGTACCGAATCTTATATACTCTTCATCCTGTTGAGACGTTATATGAAAAACTGATATATTTTAAAGTTAATGAAACAACAACAATACCAAACAAATGAAAAAAAAGGGTATTTTGAAAATGTATAGACCAATTAGATTGATATAAAAATTCGATGTTCGAGAAAAATATTTGTAATCGTTGTATAGTCCGTAGCCTATATAGGGGCTTCAAAAAGTCTAAAGATGCTTTTTGGAAGATAAATCGGATACTAATGGACCGATTGAGTAAATTTCTTCACAAATATTTTGAAAAAAAAAATCCGAATTTTCTGGGAATTAACGAAGTCTCTAGCTTATATAGGGGCTTTAAAAAGTTGACAAAAACTAAATATAATATAGCTTATTGTTGTCGTTTTTTAGAGTCCATAAAAACAACAACTATATGGAAAGCAGCCATTAAACCAAATTTTAGAAAAATATTTAAAACCGATCTATATAAAAACATAGTCCTCAGATTATTGAGCTTATTTCTTCAGCACAAACACTCCGTATTTTCTGCGAAAAGAAACGAAGTCCCTAAAATTTTTCTAATTTTAAAAATTGGGAATTTTTCGATTAAAAGGACATTTAAAATTTTGTATAAAAATAAAATTTATTAAAAAAATTTCATATAAAATGAAAATTTATTAAAAATTTTCTATATGAAGAAATTTTCTATACATTTTTTATAACTGAAATAAGTATTTAACAAAATTTTTTTATTAATATACAATTTATCTAAAATTTCCTATAAAAACCAAATTTATGGAATTTGTTTATAAAACGAATATTCAACGAAAATTTTTTTTATTGATATGTATTTCCTAATTATCTATAATTTGATAAATATATAAACTAAAAAGAAGTCCCCAAATATTACGAAAATCCCCACATCTATTCCCAAAAAAATTTATCCCCAAATTAAAGCTAAACTCTCCAGTTTATATGAAGACAAATCGCTTTATATGGTAACAATGGCCACAGTATCTAATATTTTTAAGGTGAGTATAATAATACCATAGAATAAGAAAAAAATTATCAAAAATTTTCTATAAAAAGAAAATTTATCAAAAATTTTTTAGAAAAATTTTCGAAAGAAAATTATTATTATTTCGAAGAAAATTATCGAAATTTGTATTTAAAAAGTAAGTTCTAATGTAATTTTTTTTATAGAGAGAATATTTGTTGAAAAATGTTTCAATGAAAATAAAATTTTTAAATTTTGCATAAAAAGTAAATTTGTCGAAAAATGTATATAAAAATGTCGTATGGTCATATTTTTAAAGTGAGTAAAGTAATTCCACAGAATGAAAAAAATTATCGAAAAATTTATGTAAAAACAATTTATTGAAAATTTTCTATAAAAAGAAAATTTTTGATAATCTATAAAAAGAATATTATTTTATTTATTTATTTACTTGTCTTTAAAAAGAATATTTATAGAAAATTTTTCATAAAAAGAAAATTTATCAAAAATTTTCTGCAAATAGAAAATTTACCAAGATTTTCTATAAAAAAATTTTATCAAAATTTTTCTAATAAAATAAAATTTCCCTTAGAAAGAAAATTTATTGAATATTTTCTATAAAAAAAGAAATTTATCAAAAAATTTCTACAAGAGAACATTTATCGAAAATTACCAATAAAAATGAATTTTATCGAAAAATATGTATGGAAAGTAAATTTATCCAACCCTTTAAAAAATGATTTGTAACTAAATTTTACAACGAATGTTAGTATGTATGTATTTATATAATGTATTTATAGTTTTGATTTGTCAAAATTGTCCATTTTGTTTTCTTGAAAATTATTTCAAAGAAAATCCTCCATCATATATTTTACTCTTTATCCTTTTAATCCTTTTATAAATACTCAGTCAATTTATCACAACTTATCAAAACACATACGACGCGTATTACATGCAACCAAACAATTTTAACATCTATAATTTGTTGTAAATGAATAGTAAAACAAAACCTTAACCCCAATAGATTAATTAACAATCATAATTTTAAATGTAAAAAATAAAGCACCAATGAACGAAAGTTTAAATAAATATATAAGAATATATTATCCTTACAACTATTTAAAAAAAAAAAAAAAAAAAAAAAAAAAAAAAACGCAAAAATAACAAACCAAACTCAGTTGTGTCATTTAAATATTTGTCAAAAAAATGTATTAAATCTCAAGAAAAACTTACAAAATTTTCAGGAAGTGTAGGAGTAAAGGGAATGGGTTTTGTTGTGTTTGTCATATAGAAAAAGTTTGAACGTACAAAAAACTACTCCAACCAACAACAATCAATCAAATGCAGAAGTTGTTAACAAAAGTAAACAAAAAACCAAATAAACACAAACGCATATATATAGACAATTTTGCTCTCTCTATCTCTCTCTGAATCAAATATATTCCAGCTATAAACCTAAACAAATTTAAAGGATTAATGTTGCAGAAACATTATTTATTCTTTATTTAGAAAATGTTGCGGGCAACGTTTTATAAATATAAAAAAAAACTCACCACCAAAATCAATGTTGATGACTTGTATATGTATGGGAATAAATATGTGCGTATCATGTGAGCAACAACAAAAACAACGTCATTATTGCATCTTAATAAAACATGAATCGAATGAAACCTAAATAAACCACAACACATTTAAGCATTTTAGGTCCAAACAGGGTTCATAAAAACAAAACCAATGTTCATTGATTATGTACATGAGTAGTTGCAGTTGTTTGTATAATTTCTAAAACGGCGCGCTCTTTTTTTTGCTATTAGTTTGTAAATGAATAGACGAATTTTTAGATCTTTAGGCCTTAGTATTACCAGATTGCAGTAATGATTTGCTTTTTTGCTTATATAAAGGAATTTGTTTTTTAATATGAATGAGAACAGGATTAACTTAATATCTGAATTTTTTATTTTTTAACTGATTTAGAATCTTTGAATGAATTATACTAGAAGCTAACTCTTTTGTTTTCTTGAACTACTTTAACGCTTTCAAGCATAAAAAGTTCTTGAAGGGCGACATATTTCATGAAGCTAAGACGATACACAATGCCTTGTTTGCTCATATTTTTCATTTTCAACGCCAATCGTCATCTTAGAAAGTGTCTGTGGAAGATTTTTTCGCTCTTATCTACGCTCTTATATACTTTGCAGTTTATATCCAATTTCAATCGTAGCTTTTGGAAAAATAAGTCTCATGGTTTTCACTAAACGGTAATTCTGTTCATTCCTGTTGATCCATACTAGATTAGTTTACTTCTCTTTTTTTGCTGAAGTTTAATTTGTCAACTTACGACAGTTACATTCTTATAATTTGAAATTTTTGGAATAAATTATATAATCTTGCTTCAAAAATTACGCGAAGATAAATGTCCAACTTAGTTAGGACGGCCATTTTTTGATGAAAAGTTAATTACACGTATTAAAATTTTATTTTCTAAATTTTATATTAAAAATTGCTCCATATTACCAAGAATCTACTCTAAAATTAATATTCCATGTTTTAAAACAATTAAAATATATAGTTTTTGGCTGATCTTATACTAATTATATTATCATTAATATTACACAATTCATATTTTAAAAAGGTTGTACTTTAAAAATAAAAAAATACTCATATTCAGTGGTCAATAGAAATGCTATGGTAAGAAGGATAGGAGGTAGTAGCATCTGAATTTTATTGATATTTATGATCGTGACACTTAGGAGTACACTATCCAGTTTAGACTCAACCTCTGAAACCTACTGGACAAAATATCTTGTCCATTACAGTAAATGGCAGAAATGCTTAGCATACTTTGTATATACGAATTTTAACAGTATTTTTTTTATTATGAATGATTAATGAAAAATATAAAGTTTGCGTCATTATTATGGATCATATTATATGAAGTATTTTCTTTCAAATGTAATACAAATTTTGTCAAAATTCAAATTTTCATTTTAGCATTTTTGGCCGGAATTTATCACCGTGCAGTGGGACAGAATCGAATTTTTTTGGAAATAAATCTGTAACTTCTAATCTGTTAGTTGGATTAACATTAAATTTCACACAGGCGTAGCAGAGGAGCGTACAATTTTAAGTACACACTCCTCAGGAGTGATCCTATTGGGGTTCAAATATGGTCCTCTGGCATAGAAGATTTTTAGCCGCTTGTCAAACTTTTTTTCTTATCTGATTTCAATATTCTTACATATTCTTAAAGCACTACGATAAGACCTTAGAAAAACATGCTTTCAGGTAGTATTTATTTCTTAACATTTTCAAGTTATTTGCACTTGAAATTTCAACTTTCTCAATTTTGCTAAATCTTGATCCAGTTTTTCAATATATAGACCAATATTTTTATCCGATTTTGTAAAATTTTTATTCAATTAGCTAAAGAACAAAATTATCCATCGAATTTCACTCTTTCCTCTCTAAAATAAAATTTTCTTTAAAATCATATAATAATTTTAGAATTAAAAACAAGCCTAAACACCCACCATTGCTATGTACAGACCATCCTGAATTTGACCTATTTTAAATCAAAATTTTGACTTTCTCCTTTAAAATATATGTATTTGCAATTTTTTATAAGTAATTTACGCTTATATACAAGAGCAAGCCTGTTCCTTTTTTCATCATTTACAGAGCAGCCCTGTCTTCAAAAAACATCACTGTTTTCTTTGGACGCCACTTTCAGCTGTATAAAGAATAACAAGTATTATTATAGTTGAATAATGAAAAATATTAATGTATTGAAAGCTTTATGTAAAGAACTATATTTTAATAGATAAAATTGTAAATTGATCACTTCTTTTTTGCCAACTCAATCCGTACACCGTATCAGCTGTTGTTTGCCGCTGTTTGATCTTACATTTATTTTGTAAGATCAAACAAAATTTCGCTCAAAATAATGGTAAATATTTTACAATTTCACACAATGTTCACACTAGCGGCACTTTTAGTTAAGGGCAAATAGTTTTGATTCTCCAAAATTTGCTGTTATCTTGTTTGAATCTTAAAAATATTTCGTGTTCACATTATGCAAAGCAAATATTTGCAAAAATTGTTAAATATAAGCGTAGCCTTAGTGTTTTTCTTAACATATTTTGGTAAGAATTTAAATTTTAAAACAAAATTAACTTTAACAAATTTAGTCATTCCTATTGATAGTCGGATGTGTTCCTATCGGGGATCGCAATTCTCCGGACTTTTTGATTTCCCGGAATAGCGGAAAAAAATTTTCGACTTCCGAGATTCCCGGGATCCCGGATTAAAAATTATAGTTATCACTACTCTCAATAATTGAGCAACTGAGACCGAAATATCATATGAAATTTTGTATTAGCACATTTAAGACAGGATTGTAAATATACTGTGAAAAGGAAATTTGATAAATTGCTTAATGTGCTAATTAATCAATTGGAATGAAAACACACATATCGTATATATCATGAAAGAGTTTTTTGGATATCGGCACAATATCAATTAATTTAAAAAATCGTACCTAAAGTTATGAAAAAGGATGTTTTACGGTCACTTATCTTGTTGATATTTTTCTAAAAGTTTTTGTCTTTAATATTAGTGATATATAAATAAAAAATAAAGATTTGCTTTGGAATTATCAACATAAATGGGCATATAGCATCCTGTTTCAATAGTCGTAGGTATTTTGGCTAAGATCTTATAAATGATAAACCCTTTCATATTTTAGGTAAATTTAAATGCACTTCGCAAAAAAGAATTTTCAATCAATATAAGCTTCTGTCAGTTGTCAATTAAATTTCCTTACATATCCCTTATGAAATGTTCAGACGATCTAATAAATAACAGAGAATGTTTTCTGTATAATGATTTGTCGGACTCACTACTTACTTTTTTCTTAACTTTCCTAATGTTTTGTAAAATTTCTATGAGACAAAATTACTGATAAATTTATAGCGTATTGTATATAATGTCTGCAAGATACTTTCTATTAGTTATGCTTTTTCACATGCTAGTTTCTAGACCTGACATTTTATTAAGATACTGAATATATAAATTTTTATTAAAGTTCATTCAGTTTTCTTCCACTTAAGAGGCTTTAAAATTTCCGGGAATCACGGACGAAATTCCCTGGAAAGTGGGACATGAAAAATTTTAAATTTCCCGGTGATTCGGGGCTGCAATCTCTAGTTCGTATACATTACCTTTTTTATAACTTTAAATATCTTCTTTAATGCTACCGAAAAGGAGAAATAATATCTGGCAACACTGCTTACGCGTTCCTGGGAATAATGATACACAACTAATGCCAAAAGGTAACTAACCACAGGGAAATGTCAGGTAATAGGATGAATGATATGTGTAGTTTTACTATGAATCCCTTGTTGTTTCGCCAACGTAGCGAGGGCAAATGAATCAGTTAGACACAAATTACATGATACGAAAGAAAATGTTATAGGTAGCAATCAATTTTTTGTAACATTCACACAAAACTTGTACACATTCTTAGTCAAAGTTTATTGCTTCTGTTGTTCTGATTCATACACCAAATCAACGTTAGAAATGATTCTATTCTTCTACGTTTTTTTTTTTTTTTTTTTTTTTTCTTTATTTTTCATCATGATTTTTATTTTTCTTTCTACAATTTCGACATCTTTACCAACAATCAAAGAGTTCTAAATGTTGAAATGCTACAAAAAAGTACTGACTTATACCTTTTAACTCTAGCATTTAAAAGTTGTCTTCAACTGACAACTTGTGGTAGTGGTGGCATGTGAATTACATGTTGTGGTTAACAGCAATACATGTTCAAATATAGCATACTTATGTACTTACATGTATGTATGAATTTGTATTCGTATCTAAATATCTGTAAATTTCTATGAGTTTAGTTTCATGTGTGTCAACGTAAAGTCCTTTGGTCTTGTTTAGTTACCACTACCTAAGGTATTCATGAAGGTTTTTTTATACTTTTATAGATGTTGGAGTATTAATGTATACGTTAGTAATACCTTATTTAAGTAGGGGATTTAGAATGACCAGTCAACAGTGAAAGTGCGACTGAAAACTTACACACTCATACATAATAAAGTCTCTTCCCAGCTGACCACAAACTTCTATAATGATATCCCGTTCGAACATTTTGCGAACATTTCTCTGACAATATGTTCGAGTTCGAGCTCAACCGTCGCTCACACGATCTCGAAGGTTCGCCTATCATATTAGTAGTGAACTTCTAGCGATAATAATAGCGAAACCTAAAAAATTTCTTTAGTGATTCGTTTTCGATACTAACGTAGAAAACGATATCGCTCTATTTTGTTTCATTTCCATTTTGTTCTCAATCTAAAATTAAAAGTTGATTTCATATTTGTGAAACTTTTGCTTGAATATTAAGTGATTTATTTAATTTAAATTTAACACTCAATGGTAGCAGCAAAACACAGCTATAATAAATTATATTTCTAAATCATTAATTCATACCTATAATGAACAATAAAATTAGTAAAGTCATTTACATAAGAGTGGTAATATTTGAAGTATTTTGTATGAATTTCAACTTCGCCCAGAAGAGTCATCAATGTTTTCTCTCAATATTATTAATTTTTCTGTTGCTCATATCAACATCTTTTAGTGCAAAATATTTTAAATTAATATGCAAGAAAATATATTAAATACTTAGATAAATATACTATTTTACAAATCTATTTAGACAAGATATATTTAGACTTACCATTTTTCTGATATTTTATATATTATTTTATTTTTTAATTGCTGAAAATTCAATTAACATATTTTTAAGCGAAATATTTTACAAACGATCGCTATGAACTCTGACTCAAGAATGACACTACTTTCTCTTTGTTGCAGTATTTGTGTGCATAAACAAGAAAATTTCTCGAGAAATTTAGAAGATTAGACAATTTCTCGAAACATTTAGTTTCGATATTTTACTATTTATAAAAGTTGAATATTATGATATCGATTGTTTTGAAATTTTCGAAAATTGCGTGAATGTTTATTATCGAGAAATTATCGAGAAAAGTTCGATGCTACAAACTTTTATAATTAATATAATTGTCGATCTTTTCTCGAACATATTTGTTTCGAAAATTATTCGTTTTTAGCGAGCATTAGCTAAATATCGAAACTCAGGTCAGGAGGGATACTTTTACCAAGATCTGTACATTAATACAAATGTATGAACTTGGTAATTACTGTTGTTCAGTCGCCATACAGAAGCGTTGGCGTGTGGCAGATTTGAAAGGATGCATATATAACTCTAAAATAAAAGATGATGGGAGAAAAATTAAGAGTGACTTTTAGAAAAATCTTATATTATTTTTATAGTTTTTGACTAGTTGATAAAGTGAACAAATGTTAGTTACATAAGATCTGAGTATTAACTTTCAAATCCTTTTGGAGCACTAGCTAAATAACTTCCACCAAAGAACTACATACCTTATCATTAAACCTCCTAATTGCATGACATATAAATTTTTTTATTTGAAATATCATAAAGAGTCAAGAAGGGATAATAACACGGTGCTACAGTGAAACAAGTAAGAAAGATATAGTCTGTCAAGCCCGACCACCATTGAGTATGTGATCCAAAAATTCGTGGTGGTGTCTTATATTAGACCTGTGGCCAATTATGGATCGATAGTTAAATTGACCAGCTATGGTGATGTAGATATTGATGAGTAGAATATTATACCACTTTTAGAATATACCCCGAAAATCGGGAGTTATATCCAAAAAACCGATTTTAAAACTTTTTATCTCCAATACCTGTTAACCAATTAAAGTTTTTTAAACGGCGTAGTTTGTTGTTGTCATCATTTTGTACCATAAATATGGCAACAACAAAATAAACTTAAAATAGTGATGACAATGACAAAAAATGTAGTTGTGTTAGTGAGTTTGAAAAAGTGTACTTTTTCAAACTTAAAGAAAAATTAGGGATAGTAAATGAGAAAACGTCTGTTATTAATGGTGCTTTATTATTATATAAAATATATTTTTAATGCATTTTTACGTTCCTTACATTAAATTTATTAATATTGTCATAAAAAAATAAAAATATTTCACATTTCTCCAACTTTATTCTAAAACATTAATATTAAAGCAATTGATGGTTATTAATTACCAAAAAAGTTATTTCCATAAATTTTTTCCAGTGCATTTTGTACTCTTTGTACTCTCAGCAACGACTAAATGAAAGAGCGTAAGAATACGTGTGACCTCAGGCAGCACGATTGTGCTATGAAATAAGTGAGAATGTTATATTCGGTTTGGCCCAATCTATATACCCACCAGGTGGGTGGTAAATTATGCGGACCATACCCGTTTTTTTGTTTCCGAGTTTACATTGGTCCTTGAACTACTTGTACAAAATTTCGTTGATGTCTCACCTTATAATAAAATTTTAAGTGTTCCACGGAAATTATTTCCTTGGTTTTCAGTAGTGCTGTATTTTTTAAAGGAAAATAAAGCATGTTCCAAAAATTAATCTTAAAATCGATCGAAATTCATCACAACTTTTCAAACCTTTCGATTTGAAAATAATCGGTTTCTATCATATACCTGATTATTGTTACGCTTCTACGCACGGTTATTGCAAATATAAATAATTTACAAACTCACCGTTTTTACGAAAATTGCATAAAGAAATATATTTTCCTTCTTGTTGGGCCAGATGGGAAAAATACAATTATTTTCATAAAAAATTCTATGAATGTAAATTACGATTAGTTTTCGTCAGTTTCGTCTTTACAACAAAATCTTCATATCGCAATATTTTTAATTGCGAGTAAGAGGGGTATATAAATTAAATATATGATATTTTAAATTGAGTAAAAAGTTGTTTAATTATGTATAAATAATTATATCCCATAGCAGCGTATGTGGTTGGGGTATTCTGCGTTTGTGCTGATGTTTATAACGCATAGAAGAAATCACCCAACACCCACCTTAAAGTATACCAATCGACTCAGAATCACTTTTTGAGTCGATCTAACGATGTCCGTCCGTCAGTCTGGCTGGCTGGCTGTCCATGTATAAATTTTGCACAAAGTACAGGTCGCATTTTTCAAGATAATTCAATGAAATTTGGCACATAAAGTTATTTATTGATTTCACTTAAAAATTAATAACAATAAACTTAAAATGTACGTTAGATTTTTTTCATTATAATTTTAGTAGTTTAATGCCATTTTCTATGGCATTTTGCTATATACACACTTAAACTAATGAATCAATTATTAATAATGCTATTTTGCGTTATTAATAATGTGTTGATGAACATTTGTTTTGGACAACTTCAAAAATTCGGTCTGGCATTCATTTGACTATTTTTTTAAGAAAATCACTGTCAATTTCTTCCAAGGCTTGCTTAATTTTTTGTTTTAACTTCGTAATTGTCATTATGGTTTCATTATATGCATTTCTTGTGTAAACTTTACGGGCCATGTACACCCACAGATTCCCCATTGGACTTGAATCCGGACTGCAAGTCGGCCAGTCCAATAGTGGAATACTATGTTTATTAAACCACGATTTAGATTGGTTTGAGACATGGATTGCAGCTATATTCTGTTGGAAATTGCAATCTTTATCCATTTTTTCATCCATAAATGAGAAAAGAGAATCCTCCAACAGTTCATTATAAATTGCTCTGGTTATTTTAGTTGAAAAAAAAAACATATTTTTAATTTTTCTGCAGAAGAAAAGGCTGCTTTCACCAAAATTGCGTTTCGACATACGAATTTCGTTCGACCACAAATATTCATGGCAAGAATATGAATCGGGACCGTCCAAATTGAATTTCTTTTTATCAGAAAATATTACTTCATTCCATTTATCTGTCCATTTCATGTATTTGTGTTCAAATTTCAAACGATTTTCTTTATGATGCTGTTTTAACGTTGGCTTACATTTTGGTTTCTTCCATTTTATATAACCATCTGTTCGCAAAATGTGTGCAACATGTTTGGAAGAGACAGGAAGGTGAAGTTTATTTTTTATTTGTATAGCATTTAATTTATTGTGGGTGGCTTCTTCTTTTATTTTATTAATTTGCCTTTCTGTTAATATTTGATTACTTTTTGTTTGGTTTCCGCAATCCGTATTTCCGCCCTTTCTAAACGGTTAATTTTACGTACAATTTCTCTGCTAGAACAGCTTTGATCACAAAAAAAATTTAATTTGAATTCTTTCTGGTCTGTAAGAAAAGTTCCTTTATGCATCCTCTAAGCTGATGAATTTTCCAAATTAAAATAAATATATTTCCAGTAAACAGAGATGTTGTCATCAGAAACTTACCTTAAGTGAAACAGACATATTTTTTTCGCGTTTATACATTTTTTTTCGTGTTTATAGGAATAATCACCAATATGTTCAAATTTTTCTCGACTGCGTTTATAGATATGATCACCAATATGTTCTGATTGCTAAATTAAAGAAAACAACAAAAGCAAGAAACAATTATTTCTTCCATAAAAAAGTACCTTTATATCGCGAGTTATTGTAGCAACACAACATTGTTTTTGCTTATGAGAAGCGAATATACCTCAAAGAAAAACACAAATTTTTAATGCGTTTATAGGAAAATGCACCAGTGTATTAGATATTCCAATTGGTGTTAATTAGGTTTTCAAAAACAAATTTTTACCTTCTTTTGATTGCTGCTCGAAAGCTTATGCAACACCAGCATTATTATAGACTACAAATGTATAGCGATGTAATTAATAGCAAGTTTAGATTATTAATACATTTATAAAAAAATTTATTTTATAAACGATTATATACAATTTATTTTTTGTTATATAACAATTTATTATGAAACGTCATAATAAAAATCCTTCGGTTAGGAGCATCGATTTTGTTTGCTATAACCGAATTTTTATGACAAATTTATTTCTATAATAATTATTATTGTTAGTTTCATTTCTTATAATTATTTAAATTCGGTTGTCTGTCTAAATTGCTTCAAATAAATTTAGGAAAAGTATTAATCTATTTAGAAAACAAAATTAACTATGATAAGAATTATATTTCTATCGTAATTATATCTTTAATGTTGTAATTAATAAAAATTTTCTGTATTTAGACATTATAATAATTACAATAAAATATTTGCCTTACTTAATGAAATTTTATTATTGCGACAGATTTCCTATCGTTCATTTTCCTGTGTGCATATTTTCTTCTTTTGCTCTATTACTCCATATTTTGTTCTATTCTTAAAATATTTTGTTTCTTTCAGGTAAACTCTTGAAAGAAATTATAAATAAAAATCCTTATTTGCCATTATTTAAGTTTGTTTAAATTCTCCTTCCAAGAATCGTACTCTCAATAGATTTACTCTAGAGGTAAGGATGTTGAACGCCAGTAATAATGCTCATATCTATCGTGTTACTCAGATGTAGATCGATCAGTTTCTATAAAGTTTCCAATAGAAAAGATGACAGTGTAGTCAGTATGAAATTTTTCAGCTTTCTGTCTGTCTAATATCATATGGATATAAATAGATATAAATCTAATCTCGCTGTATCCCTTTGGTATGTTCTCATTTATTTCATAAAATGATAAATAGACTAGCTTTTCATAAACGGCAGACGTTATGCGAATAAAGCACAACTCGGACTTATGTTTAGTTATATTTCTATAAAGATTCCTATATTCCATTTAAAAAATTCTTTAAATACTCGAATTATAATTTGTTACAACAAGTGCAACCTCAAAGAGTTTCCTGTCCTTTTTCCGCACATCTGTTTTGTTTTTCCAATACAATTTTAACATGCAACTATGTGGCGCTTATTGTCTGACCTTTTTGCAAAAGATATTATATGTAAATGTAAGCGTTTAGTAGGTAGATTCAGTGATTGTTTTTACAAACACTATACAATCTCTCTTTTGTTTTAACCACCTGACTTTTGGTGTTACTACAGAAAACAGAGAGCAAAAAGATATTTTTTTTCTTTTGCCACATGAATTAATATTTTTTGCGGTTTTAAAACCCAAGAATCTTTTTTAAAAAGGCACTTTAAAAAGGTGGTTTACTTTTTTTGTACATGTGACTCAATCATATTGTTCTTAGTTTTGTTATTTTAAAGTCAAACAATATGTTGAGTGAAAAATTCGAATTAGTTTTTGTCTAGCCAACTGAATGAAAAGGAATCTGTTTAGAAATAATATGTACTTTGTTTAGTGTCTGAAATTCTTACAGACTTCATGGTAATCTCAGGAGATTGGTTAGTTTTTTCTACTTTTTTTTTGAAATAGAAACAATATTTATGGATTATGTGAAATGTAAATGGGAAAGAAAAAGGAATTCTTAGCTTAACAGTAATTGAGTGAGTGAGTACAGTTGTGGTAATAATAAGTTAGTTTGTATTTAGTGTGCATTATTCATTCTATGATTCGTTGGTTTTTACTATTTCCGTATCCAATTATCGGCGACATGTATGGCTTTGAGGATTCCACAAGGTTCACGGATTGTCCTTTTTCAACTGGTATCTGTTCGGTCAGTGCCCAAAGTTGCTCATGGTTGGTAGTGCCTGGCCAGTATACTTTCAGAATTCGGCGGAGGCAACGGTTGATAAAGACCTGTAGTGCACTGAGGTCACAGCGAGCTGCATTTCACTATTCGAATCCATACTGATTTTGCGCAACTGTTTAAAATGTTCAGTTTGG
Organism: Protocalliphora azurea; assembly: GCA_932274085.1. NCBI lineage: Eukaryota > Metazoa > Arthropoda > Insecta > Diptera > Calliphoridae > Protocalliphora > Protocalliphora azurea. The sequence continues at coordinate 132,759,229 of OW026521.1, read as the reverse complement.
AAATATGTGGGTATTCCACACATGATTTTGTCGGGCCTTATTTATGCGATTTTTACGTCTGTTCTGGAGCGTTTGTTGTCACATAAAGTGTGCATTCAAATTAAATATAACATGTTTTTTTATAAAAAATTAACGGAAACTAAATAAACTACTTGTAGAATTTCTTCTCCAGATTTTTCTAATATATCATTTTATATAAAAATTAATTGCTAACTTGATTATTTTTTTTTTTTTTTTAGGTATGACTTCTGAAAAAATTTAAAGTATTTTTACGAAATTTTTCTCGGTATGTCTTTATAAGAATTTAAAATTAATAATCACAATTGAGCACTGCTGGTGTCTTCTTAAATTCGCCTTTAACTTGGATAAAATTTCCTTACAATTCTGTGTAGTTTAAATAAATAATACTCTGTGGGACTAAAATAACATTACCGATTCCTGGTGATTCTACTGTAACGACAAAATTCTAAATCTGGCCAGAATATGTTAAAAACACTGTTGCACGCCACGAGTGTCATCAATGTCTTTTTACGACACTCTTTGTTATGATTATTCGAGTTTATTCACACTAATGAAACAAAACAATCACATATGTCCCATTTTGACTAAATTTGTCGTACGACAAGTTGTTTTATAAATTTTTATTGTTTTTAGTTCGATACCATTCAGGATAATTTTCTTGATTATTCAGTATACAAAAGTTGTACCTTGGAACAAGAGAAAAATCAGCAATTTTCCAGGCCATAAACCAAAACATTGAAAATATTTTCAGTTTTTATTATTGAGATGATTTGATTATTCTTTGCCTCATAGTTATTCTTAGCTTTGTTATTTAATTTTTGTTTAGCTTTAAATGACTAAAGCTTAGGCACAACTTTAGTCATTTGATTTGGAAGAAATGAACACAACGTGTCATTAAGCGGCCGAACATGTTTGCCATAACTGTTAGGAGCTTCTCTACTTTTTGGGATTGGAATTAATTTTTGACTTTTTATTTTTCTGAACCAAATTTGATCCCATTCTTTAGGTTCTTGTTAAGCCTTTTTATTACCTTGAAATGTAATAATTTTGTCAAAATTTATTCAATAAAAATTTTGTTAGTAATAAGTTACAAAATAAAATAAAAATAATCAAATTGTATTTTGTACATTTTTCTTTGACTGCCATCTGTATGCGGACAAAGGACCGGATTTCAAGAATTCGATCTGCTATTATATCTGACGTGTCTGTAGAAGATACTGTAACCAAGAAAGATATTTAAAATTAACGGCAGCACGAGTTATTACGAAAATTGTGTGTTATATTTTGTTCGAACGCACACATTATGTAATTAAAATAAGAACATTATTTTTAAATTTTTAATTTAAAAATCTGCCGAACATCCATTCAACATTAAAATTTTAAAGAGACAGAAACATCGTTATTTATAACTGAATACGAGATCTTCTTAACCATATCATGGTTGCCTATGCACCGATTTTTAAAGGAGAAAAATGTGCTTCAAAATTTGTACCAATAGTAATACTAAGGAGCATTTCTAATATTTGGATATATTAGAAATGCTCCAGAGTCAACAGACGGGTAGATGGACGGACGTCAACTCCCATACATTTTACCCAAAGGTATTTACTATATGAAATGCTTTACTCAAATACTTTTTGTCAAATATTTAAATTGTCTGCCGCAAAAAATATGTAATACAAAATTTTCCGCCACTTCAAGTAAATTTCCTTTTAGCTTTACCACTATTTACCTACACACAGCTGTAGTTATAAACGATGTCAACAAAAACAATAAGAAAAATCTTTATAAGTGACCCCAGGATATCTTGTCTATCTTGTCATAAGTCTGTCCATTTCTTCTAGCGTATTTTCTAAGCCCTTCAACATGTCTTTTGTATTCCTTTGCTATCTGTATGTCATGTGAATTTCTTTTCTTCTTTCATTTTTCCAATATTTCATATACTTATCGTTATCGATAAGTATACAATGTATGGCTCTGTTTTGTCACTGCTTTGTTTTTTTACTCTTTATTTTCATTATACAACTTGGCACTCGGAATCTAAGTCTTTTGTAAATATGCGTGTGTGTTTGTGTTTATGTTGTTATTGTATTTGTAAAATATTTATTCTTTAAAACATGATGTGCTTTATCATTGTCATCTATTTTTTTATTTTTTTGTTGTTGATTTTTTTCTTAAACGTCATCGTAATTATCATTAACACCCTAACCAAACAGTCGAGCAGTCACTCAGTCAGCCAACACTAAATAATACCAATATGTCATGGTATGCCAAGTAGAGATGTACATAGTTTGTCACTTAAATTTAAAGGGCACTATCAAACGCACATACATTTAGAATCTCATGGACTCGAAAATATTCCATGGTTCTTTTTGTTTGTGCAATACTAAGGCAGATTGAAAAGTATTCTCAATAGTTTTGTGGTTTATCTACATTCACAGAAAAAACTATTGGTTATAATTTATCAAATAATTAGTTAAAATTTTTTTAGAAATTTAATTAAACAAAAAATCGAACTTGTGGCCCAGAGTGCATAAGCAGGAATTCTTAAATCCATATCCAAAGAATATGGTAAAGCAGAACATCTCGGATGTCCGCAAAAATCACTGATCGTGAAATAAGACAAATAAAGCGACTGGCTGTCAATAAATCAATGTGCCCATCTCAAATATGACAACAGTTATAACTGCCCGTGATTACATGAAGAATCCAATAGATTTCAAGTGATAATAAACTCAAACATCAAAAAATATTGCTTGCTCTGCGATTACTCCCTCGTCATAGGTCCACGAGATTGTTATTTGCCGAAAAATATAAGTTTTGGGATACTGAGTGGCAATATGTCATCTTCAGTGACGAAAAGAAGTTCAATCTCGATGAACCTGGCGGATGTCAGAAGTATTGGAGAGATTTACGAAAAGAGCACGAAATTAGTAATGCTAGAACTTTCAAAAATGATCCCTAATGATATGAGCTGCATCTGGATATCTGGGAAAGTCTCCTATCTATTTTGCTACGCATTAAATAGACTCAAAATAATACTGCGATTTGTTGGGGAATGTTTTGATAGAGTTTGGAGCTGATCTATTGGGTTCAGATTGGGTATTTCAAAAGGACAATGCAGCAATTCATGTTTCCAGAGAAACAAAATAATTTTTTTCAGCAAGAAATATTAAGATTCCAGAGTGGCCTGCTGTAAGTGCAGATCTGTGAACGACAATGTGAAACATTATCACACCTAAAATCAGCTACTCAAGATGAATGGAATAAATTTGATATTTCTGTTCTCCGATCTTTAATTGAAACCTTGCAGCTACGTATAATAAAAGTAATTACCAAGAAAGGTGGAAGAACTAACTACAAAAACATAAATTTTTTTGAAAAAAAAATTAAAATTGTCTGGTTTATTTATTTTAATTGCATAAATAAATTAATAAAATTTTTTGTTAATTTTATTACATTTTGTTAATTTTTTTATATTTATTTATATTTCGCGTACTGTATTTTTACAAAGTAAGTCATATCAAAAATAAAACCCTAAGAACAATGGAAAAAAATAATAATAATATTTTTCAAAGTATATTGAAGAGTATCACTGTATCTTTATCTTAAAAAATAACTTTTTAAATTATTCTCGTACATTCTTGAACTAAAAATGTACAATAATTTGTTCCTTTGTCTTTTTCATTGCATCGCATTGCATGACATAGTTTATTGTCCTGTTTGTCAGTTTATTTGTCTGTGAGTATGTTTGTGTGTGAATTTTTTACTTTTCTAAGTTTTTCACAGTCTTCAATGGGTTCGAGTGATAATCACCCTTTTTAAATTTCACATTTTATTGTTTAACACATTAATTTGATTCTGTTTCACAGGACAGACATAGAAACGGATAAATACGAGTATAAACCAACCAAGCGAACCATCAAATCAACCAACAACGAACATGCAACCAATCAGCTAACAAACCAACAACCATTTGAACCATTTAAAAAATAAATGCATGACTTTCAATTGCCCTCCGGTTACAGAAAAAATAAACCAACAACCTCGTCATACAGACATACAAAATACGGACATACATACAAACATACATACATACATACATACATACATACATACATACAAGAAATATAAAAAGGAACCATGTTATTATGATGTATGTGTATGTTGTTGTCGCATTTTTTTTATCTCATCTTTCCCGTGTTTATGTTTTTCTTCTGCTTTCTCCCTGTTTTGAAAAGTATTTATGTATGTTTATTTGTTTTTATTTTTCAAAATAAACCTTGTGAACAAATAAAATAATAATAAAAATGAATTTCAAAACTGTTTTAGAAAAAACCCTTTTTTATTTTTATTTCTTTCTATCATTCAATTCTTTTTCTTTGGTTATCTCTGCTTTTAGTAGAGTTATGCCAAATAACATCAACACTGCTGCAGATTTATACTTCTCGTTCATGTCCAGGTGTCAAGTGCTTTAACTGCAGGAATGAATTTTCAAGTGAAGGAATTTATTTCATTCGCTTTGCTCACATCGTCATAGTACTGTTTATAAAGACGAAGATTTAAATTTGACTGAGTTTATTAGAAATTTTCTACATGAAATAATGAAGAATTGCTTGTATTTACTTATGGGATAAAATGCATAGAGACGAACTCAAGTACATATTTATGTTACTATTTAAGATTTTTTAAGGCCAAGGAAAAAGGATAGTATTTTGTTCCGAAATTAATTAAAAGAATTTTTTAAGACATATTTAGCATATAGGTCGGTCAAATAGAAAAAGCACTGTACAACTAAATATTAAAAATACCTGACATTCAAAGGCTCACATTAATAAAATAATAAACTAGCGTAAACCCGGTTTGCTTTGCCACAGTACGAAATCTAAAAAAGGATCTATACTTAAAGGAAATAAAGAAACTATAGGTAAGAAAATTTATTTTTATAAAAAATGTTTGATATTTCTTTTTACAGAAAGTTTTAAATTATTTTATATAGGATATTTTCAATAAATTTTCTTTCTAATGAAAATTTTCAATAAATTTTCTTCCTATACAAAATTTTCAATAAATTTTCTTTCTATAGAAAATTTCCAATAATTTTTCTTTGTATATAAAATTTCCAATAAATTTCCTTTCTATAGAAAATTTTCATTAAATTTTCTTTCTACAGAAAATTTTCAATAAATTTTCTTTCTATAGAAAATTTTCAATAAATTTTTTTCTATAGAAAATTTTCAATAAATTTTCTTTCTATAGACAATTTTCAATAAATTTTCTTTCTATAGACAATTTTCAATAAATTTTCTTTCTATAGACAATTTTCAATAAATTTTCTTTCTATAGACAATTTTCAATAAATTTTCTTTCTATAGACAATTTTCAAGAAATTTTCTTTCTATAGAAAATTTTCAATAAATTTTCTTTCTATAGACAATTTTCAATAAATTTTCTTTCTATAGAAAATTTTCAATAAATTTTCTTTCTATAGAAAATTTTCAATAAATTTTCGTTCTATAGAAAATTTCCAATAAATTTCCTTTCTATAGAAAATTTTCATTAAATTTTCTTTCTACAGAAAATTTTCAATAAATTTTCTTTCTATAGAAAATTTTCAATAAATTTTTTTTCTATAGAAAATTTTCAATAAATTTTCTTTCTATAGACAATTTTCAATAAATTTTCTTTCTATAGACAATTTTCAATAAATTTTCTTTCTATAGACAATTTTCAATAAATTTTCTTTCTATAGACAATTTTCAATAAATTTTCTTTCTATAGACAATTTTCAAGAAATTTTCTTTCTATAGAAAATTTTCAATAAATTTTCTTTCTATAGACAATTTTCAATAAATTTTCTTTCTATAGAAAATTTTCAATAAATTTTCTTTCTATAGAAAATTTTCAATAAATTTTCGTTCTATAGAAAATTTCCAATAAATTTTCTTTCTATAGAAAATTTCCAATAAATTTTCTTTCTATAAAAAATTTCCAATAAATTTTCTTTCTATAGAAAATTTCCAATAAATTTTCTTTCTATAGAAAATTTTCAATAAATTTTCTTTTTATAGAAAATTTTCAATAAATTTTCTTTCTATAGAATTTTCTTTCTATACAAAATTTCCAATAAATTTTCTTTCTATAGAAAATTTTCTATAAATTTTCTTTCTATAGAAAATTTTCAATAAATTTTCAATTAATTTTCTTTCTATAGAAAATGTTCAATAAATTTTATTTCTGTGGAAGATTTTCTTTCTATAAAAAAATGTTCAATAAATTTTCTTTATAGGAAGTTATCAATAAATTTCCTTTTTATATAAAATATTCAAAAAAATTCAAAAAAATTTTTTATGAAAAATATTCAATGAATTTTCTATAAATTTTCTTCTTACAAAAATTTTTCGATGCATTGAAAATTTTCGAGAAACTTTCATTTTATGAAGAATTTTCGATAAATTTTCATTTTAAAGGAAATATTCAAAAAATTTTCCTTTTACAAAAAATGTTCCCAAAATTTTCTTTTTATAGAGCATTTTCGATAAATTTTTTTCGTTTTCGTTATTTTTTTATTTTAGATAAATTTCGATAGATTTTTTTTAATTTATCGAAAATTTTCTAAAATTGTCCTTTCAAATAAGTTCTTTGTATAGGAAATTTTTTTCAAGTAAGTTTTTTATAGAAAATTTTCTTTTTAAAAAATTTTATTCTTGTAAAAAATTTTCGATACATTTTCTTTTTATAAAAAAATTTCCGTTAAATTTTCTTTTGATAGAGAATGTTTGTTAAAAATTCTTTTGATAGAAAATTTTCGTAATAGTTTCTTTTGATAGAAAAATTTTCTTAAAACAAATTTAAAAGATTTTCTTTTTAAATAAAATTTTCGATAAATTTTTCTATTGTAGAAAAATTTCAATATATAATTTTATATTTATAGAAAATCTTCTATAATTTTTTTGTTTATAGAAAATTTTCGATAACTTTGCTTACTTGCTTTTATAGAAAATTTTCGTAAACTTTTCTTTGATAGAATTTTTTTTAGCAAACTCTTGAAATGGAATAATATTCATTAATTAGACACACTGATAGTGCTTGCACTGGAGAATTTTATAGGTCACTTTTTTAAAACTCTCTTTTCACGAAATTTGGTATCACTGCTTGGTGGTGGGCTATGTTAGATCTCGATTGGATGTCATGCCCACATTTTACGCCTACTTTAAAAAAATCTGTTTTTCAATTTTGCACGTAGATATTTACATGAAATTTGACAAACAGATAGTGGTTGCACTTGAGAATTTTGTAGGCTATGTTGGATCTTGATCAGATGTCACACACACTTTTTTAAAACTCTCAGACAGCTGAACCGATTTTCACGAAATTTGGCAGACAGATAGTTTTTGCTGAAAATTTTCATAGCATTATCTTGTATGTCTTTAAGTTCAAATATGATATTTTAGGGGGACTGGTACCCCCATACAAGAAAAATATTCATTATAGTATATCTAAGGATCTATTGTGGTGAATGCCCTCAAACATCGTGTGACCATCTAGCTTATCATATCGCATCGATAAAATTAAATTGGAAAAGATAGATTAATGGGGAGAAATATACCTCATACGAAGAAAATAATAAATTTCGCATATCTAAAGGAGTATTTTAGTCAAGTCTAAAAAAATTGTAGAAGTAATTTTCAAACAAAATTGCGAATAGGGTGGATAGGTCCAGGGGGGGGGGGGGGTAGTAATTAATAGTTTCAGTATAATGTAAATATTAGTTATCGCATCATGCATGGGGTAGCGAAGCGCAGCGGGAAAAGCTATAAAACATAAAAATGTTAAAAATATATTATGTTCTCAATTGTAAATCAAACTTTCCGATTCAACGAAACAATATTAAACAAAAAAGAGAAAAACAACTGTCAAAATGTATTTACGTATTCGTATCTTTGTAGTACTTCACTCAGAAGTTTGGTGTACTGATTCAGGTGCCAGTTGAAATTTAAACAAAAGTATTGTATGAGGTTGGACCTTTAGTGTTTTGAAAAACATTGTTATTCGAAAAGACTAACAAAGCATTTAGTGTGGCTTTTTAAACTTTTGGCGATAAAGTAATTTAGTAAATACAGTAATGCAGTGTAATTTATATTTATTCGTATAATGAGAAATAGATTTTTAGTAGATAATAAATAAAATGTGACTTTCAGAAGCAATTTTAGCTATATTTAAATATATTTTTTGTCACGTTGGACAATGACGATGAAGAAGTTCCATTTCTTATATCAAATACAAAAGGTATGCTGAAGATTGAATAAAGCCATATCATACATAATGTACTAACGATTACAAATTGCCTTCATCCCATGAGTTCTGTAATAAAACTAAAGACGCGTTTGATATTTTCGATTATATAATATTATACTAACGCAAGGCTAACCGGGGTTGCTCTACATTTTCTATATCATACTAAATATGGATTATATTAATAGTTTATTCAAAAATATGTTAAAAGCAATTAAAGAACGATTTATTGTCATAATTTCCTCAAAAACTGCATAAGGATCTAATTCAGCGACATATGTCTTATTGACAGTGTATTACCCCCAATATACAGTTATGGAAGGAAAAATATGTTCAAGTGCATCTTTTTTAGTATTTTGAGTTTTTGAACAAATTTTATGCTAAACAATAAAACTTTTAGTGCTAAATCATTGTGAACACATTAAATTATAAACCTATAAAAATAATATCCTTTAACATAAACCCCATAACATTACAGTCTCAGTGTGGACAAAAAATTGAGTCAGCAGTAAATTTGTCAATATTTTTTTTTTAATTTTTTTAAATTTTTGTAAAATTTTTTCGAAACTCCTTTTTAAATGTCAAAAATTATATTAACAATTAAAAATAGAAAAAGATAAGGACCTTTAATTTCGAGAACTATTCGTATCAAAAATTATATATAAATTAAAGACTTTAAAAATATGGGAAAAATCGAAGGTTCAAACACATACTAAGAACAGAAATTGATCGATATAGTTAGATAATTTTATTTTAAATTAATAAACAGCACTCGGAAACAATTTGAAAAGGTTCAGGGTAAAAAAGTACTTCGGACGAAAAAATCACCTAAACATTTTTTCAAGCCGCGGAACTTTAATGCCATTAAGTAGCTTCAAAATTCGGTAAGAATATACATTTTTTCTAAGAATATGAGAAGGCAATTTGTGAAAAGATAATTTATTCAAAATACCAACCCGAAAAGTCCCGGTCTTATAATACAGACCAGGAAAGTTTTAAAATAGTATCCTCATGAACCCAAAAGTATATAAATTACGTAATAACAAGTAAAAGAGAATTTTACAGATGAATTATAAAATTAAATTTGGTCGCGAAGCAATTATATGGGTCCAAAATATACAGTATTGGGAACATTTTATATCCCCTGTTTAATATAACGGTGTGGGTTAATACAATAGCAAATTGTCAGATCGATATCTTAGCATCAGGGAACTCAAGAATAATGTTTATTTTAAATTATATTTAATCCAATTGTCTTCTAATATTCTCAGAAAAAATTTATGTTGCTAGTAGATTCTGAACCGTCTCAATGGAATTAAAAATTCTCGACATGATAAATTTTCTGTTCCCGAAGAACTTTTTTTATACTAAACCTTTTTAAGTTGCTTTTAAATGCTGGTTTTTAATTTGATAATAAAATTTTTTAACTATAATGATCGATTTGAACCTTCGATTTTCAAAAATTTTTAAAGCCCTTAATGTATTGTTCCTTTTTTGATACGAATAGCTCTCGAAATTAAAACTCCTTATTTTTTTTCAGCTTTAATTGTTAATATTGTTATCGATATTAAAAAAATAATAAAGCTTCGAATAAACTTTTATAAAAAATTTAAAAAAATCCTATTTTTTATTTTTTAGTCCGCACTGAAAAAGGACCATTTGCGCTTGAGATCTAGTACTGTCATTAGGATAATGTTAAAGGATATTATTTTTGTATCGGTTTATAATTCAATGTATTCACAACGATTTGACACTAAAAATATTACTGTTTTGTATGAGATTTTGTCGAAAACTCAAAAATTATCAACCAAGCATCGTAAAAATATCAAAAACATCCTGTCTCAAAGTAAATATAATAACAATAATGTAAATTGTGGAAAACAAAAAGATTTTCAGCCTCAGCAGTTACAAAAATACTGAACTACTAAGCCATACTGTAAAAAAAAAAATGCAAAAAAGTATTAAAATACAGAAAAAAATAAAAATGGACTTCAGTTACGTAATTACTTTATTAATAAAATTTTGTTTGATTTTGCTTCAATCACCAAAATAATAATATTAATTAACTTCAATAATTGATTTTGGCTTTAATTCATTTATTCACAATTTTCAATAAACGTTTATTTTTCACTTAAACTTTTAATTCATTCAATCATCCACTTGATTGATTTGATCAATTTTTTAATTGGAAAAAATTTTCAGTTTTTAATTTCTTACAGTTTTAAGTAATTGATATAATCATTTTGGTGAGATCTACAAATTTAAAAAAGTTTTTAATTGAATGAATTATTTACTAATATATTTGGTGATTGATGACGTTTTTCTGTGTTCATGCTACACAAAACTTTCTTTTATTCAATTTTAAGTTTATTTATAATAATTTTGAAATAAAATTTTATTTGTTGTTTTAATTTTAAAAACATAAATGTCATAAACATTAAGCATAAATGTCATTTTTATTTAGAACATTGTTGAACTTGACTAGCACACTGAAAAAAAAAACAGTGTTGAACGATATTTTTCAAAAGCTAATTAAATTTTAGTAGATTTTGGCAAAGTCTTGCTAAAAACTAGATTTTGTTTTGTATGAAAAATCTAATTAAAATCTAATAAAATTATATAGATTTAGCTTGAAATCTCATTTAAACTTAATTTTGGGCAAATGTAATTGTATAAGATTTGTATTAATTCAATTCTACAATTAATTAAATCTTTTATTCAATAAAAACGCACGGACTTTAATATGATTATTTACTTAATTATTTAAATAATACATTACATACATTACAAGTAAAATTAGACAAATATATATATATATATATATATATATATATATATATATATATATATATTTGAAAATTAGTTTAAATTTTAACGTAATTGTAATTCCATTATCAAATATTAAGAATTAACACATCATTAGAAATAATATGCAATAACAACCTGTCTCTTGGTACATAGCTTTTTATATATTCTTAGCTGTGATATTTTATATGTAAGTATGTATTATATATCTCAAGATGTGAACGTCATGTTTTTCACTTTTAAATAGCATATGCAAAAATATGATTTCGATCGATGATTTCTAAAATTGTCTACAACGGATAACTAACATATATATATATATATATATATATATATATAAATGCAAAATGGTATAAAAGGACATTAAGATTATTTATTTTATTCTTTCATTTTTTATTTTGTGAAATGAAATCCGAAATAATATGGGAATGTAAAAAAAAACGTATTCTATTTTATACAACAGGTTGCAATTCTAATGTACATATATTTTCTGATTTTATTCTATCCAAGAAATAGCCAAATTAAAACAAAAATGCAAATTTAGCTAATTTGAAAATATACATAAAATTTAGCGATTTATCGGTAAATTTTTGAATGGTTTTAAAAACTAGCTATCTTCTAGCTATTTTTTAGTACAATTTAGCGAAATTTGGGGAAACAAAGGCAACAGTGATTGGTATATAGATTCGTATTATCGTCATACACACCCTCTTAAAATCCCCAAAAATCACGTATAAATTCGATTTTTGTAACCTTTGACCTCGAATGTGATTATCTGTGAGCATGTGATTACCTATGACTTTCAATATAAAAATATAAAATGCCAAGGCGAAACTGTATGTCAAGCTTTGTTTTCCTCCATTAAATTTTGTTACACTCTTTTATAATATACTCATGTATGAATCGTATATATTAAATGTGTGTGTTGTTTCTGCACGAGTCCTTTCTAAATAAATTTTAATATATAATATGCTTATATTTAATTCCCGGAAACTTATCATAAAAGCCTTAATTTCAGAGGGATGTTTCAATAAAAATTTTCATATTATGCTATCTGAGTGCATTTATGACCTAGGATAATATTCCAATAAAAACATAAAGACAGATATGACAGATATATGAAAAATTTGTCAAAAACTATAAATATGATAATAATAAGAACAGCTTTGAAACTGGAATGGACATTTAAAATTCGTACATAAAAAATTTTTTTAACAGATATAATCAGACCAAACAGTTAAAAATTAACTTAAAATTATATTATTTCTATATTTTTTTATTCACAAGTTTTTCTTACTTTTTTATATATTTTTTTTTAAGAGTTGTCGATTTTTATCAAAAAATTGTAAACCAATTATAAAGTTAATTATATTAATTAATAATATAATTAAATTTTGATATTAAGTTAATTAATCATTTTATTAAAAAATTATTTAGAATATTTTTTTCTGTGAAGATTAAAAATATCGAATATAAGAGAAAAGTTTTTTAAACTTTTCTTGTTTTATAGTGAATTTCCTTTTTTAAACTTTTAACCAACTTTTTACTTTTGAGTGTAAAGTGTTTGTTTTTGTGAAATTTGCTGTGTAAAAATACGAAATAAAATGCTAGAAATAAACATACAGAAAGAAAAATATTCATCAAACTTTTTTACGATAGAGTCGTCGACCTAAATTTGGACATAGTAAAAGAAGAAGATCGTTACAGTTTGATAAATACTAAAGTATTTATTCCTCTTTTTATTTCTATTCTATAAAAATGTAAAAAAAAACTGAAGTAAACATTGTTGTATTGTATTCTTTCATAGTGGTATGGTCTGGTCCCTAGTTGGTATTTAGTTGGTTGGCTTTTGTTAAAGGTTTGTTTTAGGCATAATTTCGCATAAGATCCTACCTATCAAATGTATTTATGTAAGTTTGTGTATTATGTGTATGTGTATCTGGTATGTAAGAATGTGTACTAAATGTCTATGTTGGAAAAATAAATTTATGATTTTGTTTAAGATTATTATTTATATTTTTTTTTAGAGTAGAATAACATGACCACAATAAGTATACCTTGGTATAATTTTCAATCATAATAGTAAATACAATGTGTGTATACATATTTACAAAAATACACATATTGTAGAGTAAAATATGTAGGCCTCAGAAAAATTTTTCACTACCTCAAATAAAATTTTTTTAAAATAATTAAAAAAAAGAAAAAAAAATAGCTTCCTACTTAAAAAATTATTTTTAATACTGAACATGCAACGAAACTTAAATAATGAAATTATCTTCTACTATAGAATTTCAGACTTCAGCAAATAACTAATACAAAAACTGCAGAACTCAATTTTAAGTTTTTGTGTTTTAAAATAAAATAAATTTTTACATTAGCTTAGAACATCGATACCTTAACTTCTCTCCATTGAAATGGGACCACCTTAATCTACATATTTAAATAAAAATGTTCCTAGGCTGGTGTAAGGAAATTGATATTAATCTGATTTTGTATTATTTTTTGTGGTAGAAAATATTATGGAAATAATTGTGAATTGACCATAAAAAAGTGCAGCTATTGGGGTCATGTTTGCTTGGATTTCTTTTCCCATAAACGTTTTCAACTCTATTTGTTTTATTTTTATTTTTATGAAGAGAAAAAAATTTTATTTTTCTCAATTTCTCAATATTCATTGTAATGCATATTTAGCTGCGTTTAAAGTTCATTGTGTGGAAATATGAAATAAAGTGTTTGAAATATACAACATACATACATAACAAAGTTAAGCAGTAAAAATTAAAGTTGGTAGTATTTAACAATAGAAAAAATTATAACACATGCAAGCGTGATCTCAGAAGTACTTTGAAGTACAATACTACCAACGATCACTTCAAAGCTTTACTTCTGCTCTATAAATATTAAACTTTATTCAAAAACAGTCCTTATAATAGCAGTTTGTTCGTAAGACTTTAAAATTTTATTATTCTAAAAAATTTTATTTATCAAAAGTTCAAGATTTTTGACCAGTAAAACTAGTTAATAGTCAAGTCCATAGATAAGCTTATACTCAAGTGTATGGAATAGTCTATAAACCAGATCTCAGATCTCACAAAATTTTGCTTCGCCACCTCATTTTGACATTGTAATGGAAGCGCGACCCACTGCAACTTTAACCGGTTTAAAAATTTGATAAAATGTTAAAAAATGTAAAGATAATTTAAAAATAATATTAATAATCATGAATTAATAATCCAATATCATTCTCTGAGTCCACAAAAGATCGATTCTTTCTTTTCATGGACAAAGGAGCGAAAAAGATAAATTCATGTTAAAATGTATGCTGATGAACATTGTTCTAATAATCTTAGGGCTTCGGAACCAACAAGCAGATAAACTTTGCTATATTTTAACCAAAGTGAAATCTGTTGATTCAAAATTAAATTTAACACATGAGTTACATTTAAACTCTTTATGATATCTATATTGAATCCATCTATATTTTTACGTCTTTAAATTACTTATCAAGTCGTTTAAGCAAATTTTCTTTTTATGACCCGCAAACTTCTCTGCGAAATAAAAGTTATGAGTAATCAGCATTGAGAGGTCGCACCATTCCAGCAAATTTTAACAATCTTATTCCCCTGGATGTTATTCTATGGTTAAAATTCGGAAATGCCATTGAAACGACTTTATAAAAAATGTTCTTGACATAATATATTAAAAAAAATAAAAGTACGGTTTCATGTGAAAAAATTATAGCTTCATCAATTTAAAGTGAGCTATTTATCTTTTTAATTAATTGTTTTTCCTGCCACATCCGAAAGTTTTTTTTTTATATTGCGTCACTGGACAGAATAACATTCTTTATTTGATCATTGTTGCCGTAATCAAGCATAATATTTTAAATTGAAGGAAAGCACGGGTTTCTTCATTGGTTTTTCTTGCAGCTGGTGCAAGTTGATTCTTAAAAGAACTCAATTAAGAAAAAAAAAATATATCTTAATTTTTTACTATAATTTATACAAAGATGTCTTTTCATTTTTAAATAGTTTCATGCTTTAATTGAAATTTATATTTAAAATTATAAATATTATTTATATTAAAAAATTGTGTGTTTAATAATATTTTTCAGGATCTCTTCACGAGGCCGCACTAATATATTTACTATTATATAGTCAAATCCATAGGATAGTTTATAGTGAAGTTTATTGACTAGTTTATGATCAAATCTACATGCAGAGAAAGTAGTTAGATTGACCATAATCTAAGAGGAAAATATTATAATTGGAACATATGATCGCAGCGAAAAATAGAAATGATTATAAGTAATAATTAAATAAAATAAAAAATAATTATTATGATTCCATTTTGTCATATTGTGTCCGATTTTATGGTTTTACATATAATTGAACAATATTACTACATCATTATCCCATTCTATCAGATTATGATTTGATGTTATTATATTATTATTATATTATTATACCACATTATCATGTTGTTATCATATGTTATCATATAGTTATACAATCTTATCATATTATTAAGTCATTTTGTCAAATTATTATTCCATCTCATCATATATTAAAATAAAACATATTAACAAAACTTATTTTTACAAATTATATTCATTAGTATCACAATATGTGGTTCGAACGCAAGATATGTTTTTCTAACTAAACTCTTTAATAGCAGTTAATCAGTATCTTATATTGCTTGAATCACATCGAGTATAACCAAATTTCGTCTATTTATATTTATTCATATATAAACTAAATGAGGATTATAATGAAGTTGGAAAACAAATATTAAAAACAAAATTTTGTCACTAAATTTGTGAAAAGGATAAGTATTATATTTATTTGAAACGTTTTATTGGCATGGGAATAATAATATTAATATGGTTTAAAACAGAATATAGTTTAAGAGCAAGGAAAAAGACTGCAAATATTTAATGGTTATTGAATTAATTATATTTTTCATATTAATAAAATTTTGTTTCTGGTAAAAATATGTAAACATATATAATTTTTGCAGTCAACCATATCAAAATTTTTATTGAGTGTAAACATTAAATGACAAAATATAAACAAAATGAGAACATAATATTGTTGTAGTGATAATGCTGTAAACATACTTTTTCTCTGCGTGTATAGACTAGTTAAAAGCCAATTGTATAGACTAGTTAATAGCCAAAAATTTATATAGCCTATAGACCACGTCAATTTTCTATGAACTAGTTTATGGCAGTTTGCAGATAATTCTATAGAATAATTTAGTCTATATAATAGTTTATAATCAAATTTATAGACTGTATTAGCATATCTTTTTCTTTTTTACTACAGATGTAAACGATATATATATGTTTGGCGTTCCATTTTTAATTTCCACAATTCTCGTCGGATAGAAAAAAGTTTATATTTTCTGGATCCTTACAAAAAAATGATGTCGATAGGACGATGTTCATATGTCCACCCCGCCATCCGTTCGTCGATTGAAATGGCGTTTATGAAGCTTACCGATAACTGCCATATATATATATCAAATAATCGGGAATCCTTTCGGGAATTTTGAAATTCATCAAGATCAGTTTATAAATAACGGAGATATGTGCGTAAAAAATCGTTTTTTGAGATTTTAAAAATTTTTTAAATGGCGTTTGTGAAGCCTCGCGATAACATATGTATATATATATGATATTAACTAATGCTTACCTTATATGGGAGCTACTACTCTCCGTGGACCTATTCACCCTATTCAAATTTTGATATGTAAATTACTTTTAAAAATATTTAAAACTTTCATTATAGTTTTTTCTATTTAGATGAGAAAATTTATATTTTATTTGCATGGAAACCACCTCTCTACGCAGACCTGTACGTTCTATTTTCATTTCATCAATGCGACATGATAGGATAAAGGTTCCTACGAAACTTGAGTGCTCTCACTGCAATAGTTCCTTAGATATGACATAATGAATAGTTGCCTTTCATGTGGGGTGTCCAAACTAGTTGGACACTTAAGTTATAATTATCCATTGTAATTTTTATATTAATTACTACTTCAATTAATATAAGACATTTATTTTTTATTTTTTTTTTTTTAATGTAGTTTGTATAAATTGGCATCACTTTTAGCACACATTGTAAAAGAAAATGTTATTGATTTAAAATTGGGTTTCGTTAAAAACCTAAATTAATTGGAATAAATTACTTACTGTCCTCAAGAACAACTTACTTGTTAACCATCGATCGCGAAGATCACATCATCTAAAATACTTACCGCTAAATTTATAGTTACCTTAAACTAAAACTTATACTTACCTTAACCTAAAATTTATACCTATCGCAACCTGCATATCCCTGAGCTATTTATACTTATGACCTGAAATCAATACTGAAATTGTTAAGTATAATAAACCTAAAATTGAATTGAAATCAACAGAATACTTTCACTTCATTTACTAAAAGTAACCCAAAAAAAGTTGAGTTTTTTTATGCAGCAACAGCCAGCTACCCTATGGATTCTAATATTAATCTTGTTGTTGTTTTTTTCTCATCCCTGCAATTATAATTACTCCTATATGAGTAATTATAATTAAATCTTTTCTTATAGATTGGTCCTTTTATTAATTACATCCCCTCGTCTCTGTCACCGTCTGTAAGAAAATTTTCAACAAGTTGTCTAAACTTGTTCAGAGGTTAAAACATCTATTTTAAGCTAATCGTTTCATCTTTTTGAGAGTTTTAAAAAAGTAAGCCCAAATATAGGCGTTGCATCCGATCAAGTTTCAACATAACCTATAACATTTTACATCGCAAGCACTATCTGTACATCAAATTTCATATACATAGCTTCATTAATAACGTTAAAATGTAAAAAAATCTATTTTTTTTAAGTATACATAAAGTGCGTGATATAGCCTATAACCACCTCCGGCTTATCTGTGCATCAAATTTCTTGAAAATCGGTTCAGACGATTGGACGTGATTGATACACAAACAAACAAACTTACACCTCATTTTTAAAATGTATATAAGACTATAAGGATTTATAAAATTTTGATTCTATTTCAGCTTTATACGATAATGCAAGTTATTTAAAGTTTTTAGTGTTTACATAGATATAGTATAGGTAAATATATTTGTAATTACATCTAATATAATGCATTCCATCTTCATATATGCAGCACAGCCGAACTTGTTTTATTTAATTCTTATCTTAATTTAACTTAATATTTTTCTAAAAGCTTTATAGATTTTTTAATATTTAAGCTAAAGCGAAACTGATTAGTTTTAATATTCAAATATTCAGCTGGTTATCATAATAACGTACCGTACTTAAAATTAACTAAAACTTAAGGTAAACATCATCATTATAACTAATTTAAAAGCTGACTTAATCGCAATAAAATCATTGAAATAAAAACGAAATCATAATTTTGTCTACATACGTAGGATGTTATAAAAGTTGTTGTACGTATTAATAATATTGAAATATAAAAATTCTTTACAATCAGGCAAGTATTTGCATTTATTTGATTAAAAATACATTATTTTTTTTTTCAACTTATATTTTATTGAATTTTTCCTATTGCTCTAAATAACGTCGTTAACATAAATGCAAGCAGCCCTATCTAATAAAATAATCCAAAATTAATTTGCTTATTGATTATAGTAAATTATATTAAAATACATCCCAATGAAAAGTTTCAGACTGCTCACTTCATTGACAACAATTTTATTATCATAATAAAAAACCAAAAGACCTAACTGACTTATTATGCATATAAGAATATAGCATTATATTAAAGCAAACTAAAATTTTTCAGAAAGAAAAAAAAATATTAACAATAAAATTTATAATAATAATTAATAAAAATAGAAGTCAAAGAGTACTATCGGACATATCCGACTATATGATACCATATACCAATAAATAAGAGACAATAATAATCACTTACTAAACAATAAAATAAAATATTAATATTTGTATTTTCACAGTGGGTAATTTTGGTAATAAATCCGTATTTCCTAAACTGCTGATTGGAACGAACTGAAGTGAATGGGAAAGCTGTAGATGAGGATTTGGGGTTTCAAAAAAAATGTATCTTTTAGTTACCCTGTAATAAATTACAGGGTGTCAAAGTTGACCACCTCGAGTATGCAAAAATTTTAAAAGATCGCAAGTTCCACAAATCAAGTCGATTTCAAAAATTTTTATATTTCTATAAGAGATGAATTCAAAACCATGCTTACTTATTTAAGTTATCTCTTACAGTTAAAAAGATATTCACGCTTGAATTTTAAATTTTTGCTTTTTTGACTCGACTTAATTTTTTTTTTTTGTTTATCTTAATTCGTCTAGCCGTGAAAAATGTTCAAAATCAGCGCTCTGAAATCAATATGAAAAATGGCATTTCTTTACCAAAAGTGTAGTATTCTTTCACTTTTTTTCTCAAAGTTTTTTAGACAATTTTTTTCTTCTTTACATATTTCAAAAGACAAGGCTAGATTTGCAAAATAGTAAGTTTTAGAAAGAAAAAAATTATGTTGATCGATTAATAGAAATGTCAAGCTAGTTTTTTTAAACATAAAACTGCTTCCCGCCCGGCTAAAAACGATAGCAGTAGTATAGATTTTATGAAAAAAGTCAACTATCAAAAAGACTTTTTTAAATTGCATAAAAGAAGCATTTTAGCATTATATTTTTATTAATATTTCTTACGTGTTGTTTGAAATAAGTATCAATCTTTCATTTCTCCAAAATTGATTTAAAATGCTTTAAGAAGCAATTTTTGACAATTTTTCAAAATAGACAATATTTAATAAATTTAACCGTCTATTACGAATATTATCTTGTTACACAAACAACACGTATACTATAATTGCACATATGGAAATACACAACAAGTAAGAAAGATATAGTCGGTCAAGCCCTACCATATGATCCCCCACACCATTGTGCATGTCTATCAAAATGAGTGGAAGGGTCTTACATTAGATATGTGGACAATTGTGAACCGCTACTTTTACTAAGTGTAAAATAAAATATACGAATACAGAATGTTACGTTAATACTAACATTTATATGAATTTAAGCACTTTAGGGTAATTCCCGAAAGTGGGCTTATATGGGAGCTATGGTAGATTATGGAGCGATCCTCATAATATTTGTCACTGTGATTTCTACTTATATAAAACTTATTTGTGTAGAATATAAACTTGATACTAACATTCGTATGGGATTTATGCACGTTAAATTGATTTTAGGAAGAGGATTTTATATGGGAGCTATGGTCATTTATGGACCTATCTTTTTTGGCACAAAAATTGATACTGGTACAAAACTTCCTTACACAGAATTTCATTAAAATATTGCTATATTTAAGCCATTTATGATCGTTAAACCCCTATTCCGGGAGGACATTTGTGTGGGGGCTAGGTGAAATAATGGACCGCACATAACCAATTTCAATAGGCTTCGTTCTAGTGCCATGGAAGTCCCACGTGCAAATTTTACTAGATTATCTTCAAAATTGCGACCAGTACTTTGTGCACAAGGTTTACATGGACAGCCAGACGGACGGACGGACATCGTTAGATCGACTTAAAATGT
The DNA here is from genome assembly GCA_932274085.1 of Protocalliphora azurea. Classification (NCBI taxonomy): domain Eukaryota; kingdom Metazoa; phylum Arthropoda; class Insecta; order Diptera; family Calliphoridae; genus Protocalliphora; species Protocalliphora azurea. The sequence goes on along the minus strand of OW026521.1, from coordinate 132,738,505 downwards.
AATTCTGAGTCGATTGGTATACTTTAAGGTGGGTTTTGGATGATTTTTTCTGTGCGTTATAATCATCAGCAAAAACGCATAATACCGCAACCACCTATGGTAGTGTAGGGTATAATAAAATAGTGTGAGTAAAAACATGAACAAGTGCATCCAAAAAAGAACTTTTTCGCCACTTCAAAAGTAGAACTAAATGCATATTTTGCACTTTTTGGAAATTAATAAAAAAAATTACTTCAAAAGAAGTGAAAATAAATATATTTTAAGCAAGAAAAAAGATGAATAGTTTCTAAGAAAATAAAAATTTCACAAACTGAAAAGTATTTTTATTATCTATTAACAAAGCTAAAGCCATATTTATATTAAAAATTTTCATAAATACAGTTTTAAGAGAAGTACTTCAAAAGTAACGAACAAGAAGTATAAAAAAAGAACATCCTACCAATGACAACAATGGCTTGAAAAAAGAACTTTTGCAGAACTAATTACTTCCTTCCAATGACAACACAATGTTAAAATCATGACTTATTCAGCTATTTTTCAGTTCTTTTTTGCTGGGAGTGAATTTAGTGAGTTTTGATACAAGTTGTAAGTTGTATCTTTTTAAAACGACCTATGAACTGTTAAATAAGTCTATTATTATATTCTTTGAATATCTCATAAATTTTTTTAAAAGTAGACAGAGTTTTGCTTTATTTTTTTGGTTTTTAACTTTTTTTAATATTTTTTAATATTTTTTAAAATTGACAAAAATTGGTTGTTGATGCTATTTGAAAAATTTTTTGAGAAATGGAAAATTAATATTTATTTTATATAATGCGTGAGAAATATTGGTACTAATGTGTTTTTCGTTCAATTAAAAAAAATCTTTTGAAATGTTGAATTTTTTATAAAATCTACACTCCATCTTTTATTTTTGGCTAGGCGGGAAGCAGTTTAGTGCTAAATTGATCTAAATACGACAAATAGTGTCAATAATATAAAAAAATGGCTCAAGTGACATTTTTTTATTAATCGATAAACATAATTCTTTTTAATTCACTATTTTCGATCAATGCTGGATGTAGGATGCAAATCTAAATCGATTTAAAATTTCTTTATTAACCATTTATGAAGTCTTGTCTTTTGACACATGTGAAGAAAAGATTTTTTATTAAAAAAACTTTGAGAAAAAAGTGAAACAATTGCACTATATTTTTGGTAAAAATTGTCAGTTTTCATACCAATTTCAGAGTGCTAATTTTTAAGATTTTTACTGCTAGAAGTATTGAAATAAACAAGAAAGTTTCTTTGTACATTATGTATTACAAATTATAAAATATTAAAAAAAAGGATTTCCTCATATATCTCAGGACTTATTCACGAAAATAAAATAAAATAAAATAAAATAAAATAAAATAAAATAAATTCGAGACAAAAAACAAAAATTGAAAATTCAAGTATAAATATCTTTTTAACAGTAAAAAATAATTTAGTTGGGTAGGCATGTTTTTACTTTATCTCACCAAGCACTTTACAGAAATATAAAAATTTCTGAAATCGGGCTTGATTTGTAGAACTTACGATTTTTTAAAACTTTTACAAACTCGAGGTGGTCAACTTTGATACTCTGCAGGTAATCTAGTATTATTACAGAGTGATTGCAAAAGTTTTTGAAAGCCTAAGTTCTCCTCTACAACTTCCCATACATTTTTATCCAATCCGACTTGTAGTTTAGGAGATATTACGAAAAATTTTACGATTGGCCCCACTGTATGTTTGTAGGCAAAAATATATATTAATAATGCGGGAAGCGGGCCAACTGTATTATTATTTAACTGACTGGCTGTGACCAATTATTTTGCATTGAAGATTTCTGCTTATATAAGACTCATTTGTGTAGAGCATATTAAACATATTTAAGAAATTTTTAACCATTTAAGTCCGGCTCCGGTAATTTTGGTACTGTATTTATACAAAGACTAGACGAATAAGGAATCAATATCTATCAATTTCAGTGCTTAGAATTTTAATTTGAAAATAAGAATTACATACAGACAGGCAGACGTACATCATTAATTCTATAAAAAGTAATTTCAACTAGATTAGCGTTTTAGCCCTTTCAAAATAATGTATTTAATTTCATTCACTAAAATAATATTCAGTGTATTATTAAAATTTGGCTTCATAAATTATTTTCTTGCTTAATCATTGACCATGAATATATGACTTTTTGTGTCATTAATATAGAATACAAAAGGACGTAACTAACATAGTTCCTTCAATAACAAAAATATGTAAAATTTGTTTGTGAAATTAGTTTATTTATGTTGTTATACTTATAGAAGAAAGTTACGGACCAATCGTAATTATATATTTTATTTTATTAAGTTTTTTGCTTCTTCTGTAAAATTTAGGAAATGTCAGATAGGGCCGTTTGCATTTATGGTGACGATGTGTAAAGTGTCTGTGTATGAAATAGAATATTAAAATTCAGTTAAAGTAGTTGTTCATACTGCTGCAATATGCTTTAACATATGTGCAGCAGTATGAGAGTGAAATAATGCAAATATACAAGTATTTCGAAAGAAATAGTGTTAATGAAGTTGATATCATTAAAATCATTTAGCAATGAATGAGATTCGTATAGCAGTAAAATTTTACTACAACATTTGCAGCAGCAACAGCAGCTACAACGAAAGCCACTTTGTTTTGTTGAATAATTATACTTTATAGTTTTAATGAGAACGCTTATAAATAGTTACGTACTATTATAGAGTATGAGTATAGAAAAATGCAATATTTAATTTTTGAGATATGTTTCTGGAAATATTATAGCATTTCAGATGACCATGACCTCAAATCGCTCATATAGCTTTGTGTCTCGTTTCGCCATATTGTTAGTACAGTTCCCTATTTTACCTTATTTTGTTGGAAAAACGAGAAAATATTTTCATGAATAGGATTCTTGAATTAAGGTCATTTGGCCATGAAGGACTCCATGAAATGCAACAAATCATCCGTAGACTAAATATTGGTTTAATTTTCAGCTGCATGTGATTATTGCAAATACATTAATGAAAATTACTTATATGCTAACGTGCAGATGTGTGCTTCCGGAGCGATATCAGTATCAGTCACATTTTCAACAATTCAACTACCTTGGGTAAAATAACTTTTTAGCTTTTGGAAACATAATTTGGCTGTAACACTTTAAAATTTTTGTTATATCGCATAAAGGCTATGATCCCTAGATTTATTTAAATTACTTATTTAGAAGGTCATAAAATCTTATTCTTTTTTTTAATTGAACTCAATTCGTGACTTTTTCATTAAGGTCAATTAGCAGTCCACAGGTGATAAAATTAGAGCACAGGTCATATAACTTTTTTGGGTAATTTTTTTACTATTGGGTCATAAATTGTAAGTGTGTGCTTATATATACAGTCAACACAAAGTTCAATTTTGTTCCAACATACACATTAAAAAAAAAAAATATATATTTTTTTTTTATGGAAATCGCAATTTTTATCAATTCAGTTTTCTCAATAAATTGTGAATAAAATCAAAAGTTGTGCACCGATTGCAATGAGATAAAGCTTATTTCATTCGAAATATGTTTAACTAAATGTTTTTAGAACAAAACTGTGATTTTTTATGAAATTTTGAAGAGCAAAAAACATTTTTTTTAATTGTTTTTTTCAGAATTTCAACGGTATCTCTGAAACTACTGGGCAAATTTAAAAACAATGTAAGCACGGCTTAAAGGCAATATTGTTGCCGATTTTCGTATTTTTTTTAAACTAAATATGGTGAACTGTTTTTAAGTTGTTAAAACACAAGTAGTGAAAGTGCCTTAATATTGAACATAACGATAAATCTCGAAAAATCGAGCTGATAGAGAAAAATGTATATTAGATTTGAAATCAGCGACCTCAAATTAGTAAAAATTTGCAACAAGGTTCCAGACCGCACAAAAAAAGGTAAATTTTAATCCCTTGTGTTATATGCGTTAAACAGTTTCAAGTACCATATTTAGAGTAATGTCAATTTTTCATTGATAAAAGGTTTTAAAAATAGAAAATGCTTACTATAGAATTTTAAAACTATGAGAAATTTTAACTTCCCGTTTTCTAGAGAAAATTAAAATAAAAAATTCCCGAGAGTATTTTGATTTTTCGATTCCAATCCCTAATGATGACGCACAGTGGTTCCATAACTTGTGAACCGTTACAGGTATCTAAACAAAATTTCATATGGTCAGAACTGAAGTGTTTTTGAGTTGATTTGGAGTAGTACAGGCCCCTAGCGGGCCATGACGGTTGAGGGTAAACCTCCAAATTTGGTCACCTCGGGTATGTATTTTTTTTAATTCTTTTTTTTTAAATTAATTTTTGATTTATGACTTGAATGTACAAAAATTTTACATATGGGTAGTCCTTATAAATCTCCACAAAAAACATAGATTATATTTTTCTGTTTAAGAGGGATTTTGGTCGAAGCAAATTTTACCATCATTTTTGTTAAAAATAACCACTAAATTTCCTACAAAATTCTAAATAATATTGTTGTAAGAATCATATAAATATATCTCTCCGATAAAATGTTATATATATCTGAAGTTAAAACCAGAGGCTCTTTGGGCATGGTTTCCCTCCCTATCCAAACTTTGTCAATTTTTAAAAAAATTGTTTATTTTTTTATTGGTAAAATTCTGAAATGTCAAAGCCGAGATCAACAAAAAATATATTAACTATATACCCCGGTATGTTAGTTAAACTCACAAAAAATATTTTCTGAGCCACGCCTTTTACAACGGCGTGGTCATCATTTTAATAAAAAAAAAGTAAATTTTTGAAACAAGTTTTCCCCGGACTGGGATTTCGAGTATTTTGGTACAAAAAAGTGTGATTTTCTTAATTCCCTAATTTTAAAACAAATGTATCTATATTCCGCCAAAACTTCATTAGAACACCTCTACTGGTTTAAATTTTATTTAAGTCCAAATACAGTACCAGCTCGGTATTCGCGAATACCCATTATCGCGACGGGCCGGTTATCGCAACGGCTTAATTTTTGAAACAGCAGGTTCTATAATCGCAACAGTTTACGAAAAACGGGTTCTTTTTTCGCAACTTTTATCTGTTTTTTTTTTTTTTTTTTTTGAATTTGATTACAATGTCTATAACCAAAAAAGGTAAATCCCCGTCTTTTGGTATATTAACCTTTTTGAATGATTTTGATCTTCAATTTTGTCAGTTTACATCTCTAAATATGGGAAAAGTTCAACATGGTGAAGAAGATAACAAGCCCTTAAATATTTTACAAAATATAATTCAGGAAGAAAACGAAGATCTTTCAACTATTGGTACACTTGTAGCTCACGAATGCTGAAATAAACAACTGCATTCAAGAAGAATTTCATGTGGAAAGTAAAAAATACTAAAAATCTCCAATTTCTTTAAAAATGTTTAAAATGTAAATATGTCAAACTATTTTAATTTTAAAAACTAGAAAACATTTTCAATAAAATTTTGTGTTCTGTTATCGCGAAAATTCAGTTTTTGAGACAGGTCTAGTTTTTAATTACTCGCGAAAATCGAGCTTGCACTGTATTAATAATATTTCTCAAAAATACGCTAAAAATAATTTCGAGTCATGGACGGAAGAAGTTTCAGCGCATTTAATTTATTACTATTAATTGTAATTCTCCACAATCTTTCGAGATCAAAGGTACCAAATACTTATATATACAGCTTACATCTGAAAAAACTATGAGTAAGACTTGGAAGTTTTGTAAATTTTTCATATTTTTATATGAAAAATGTAGCCATGTTACGAGTATAAGTACAAACGTAACGTAAAGGTAACAGATGAAGTAGCATTGTATTGCTGCTCGTGCTGTGTTTACATTTTTAAATAAATGGAAAAATGCTAAAAATTATCTAAGAAAATAAAGTTTTTGTTAGTTTTAAACAAAAGTATAAATATATGATGAAAGTATTTGGTATCATAGGTAGGGTTTTTAATTTCCCGACCTTTTTCAACTCCCGGGAATTGGGATTTTATTTAAGGCATTCCTGGGTATTCCCGGGTACTCCGCAAAATTGCAATATTTAAAAACCATGAAAAATAAAAAAAACTATATTTTAGATATAATTTACATGCAAATATATATATTTTTAAAATAAAAATATATGATGGAAGATGACATTTTTGTTATAATATTACACTAATAGCAATTATAGTAATAAATAGTTTTTAATAAGTATTTCTGTTGTTAGTAACAAATAAAATGTACATTAACACCCTAATTGAAAAACAAATTTTAAATTTAAAATACATTCTAGAAACAAATTTTTTATGAAAAATTTGTTTTATATGGTATTTTAAATTTTAAAGTGGTTTGTGAATATGGGTGTTAACATTTTCAAAATGTTTTTTTAGAAATTCATTGTTATATTAAAAAATATATTATATTTACATCTATACATCCATAAATAAGAAATTTAATATAATAAGAATATTGTTGAAATTTCACTTGAACCCTAAACACACAAATAATAATAATAAAATAATAATAATAATTATAATAATAATAATAATAATAATAATAATAATTAGTTTTAAATATGTAAAACTAATGTGTAAAAATTGTTGAAGGTAAACGGTCAAAATAAAAAATAGGTGTCTTATAAAACTGTGTCGTGATGCATTAGCGTTATTTACTATGTTTCGTGTTCTAATAGCAAAAATTTTCATATATTTAAGTAGTTTTATCACTTCAGTATTTCTTAGTTCGGATATTATTTTTTCTAGTATTTTAATAAACTGCTTAGAGTTTATTATATCGAATTGGATACGAAACAATGTAAGCATCTAACCATATATTTGTTTGATTATGATCAATGTAGGTTTTTGTAAAGAATTTTTTTATTTTTAAAAATAGTAAAAATGTACATTTTTGTAGTTTTTAATTCCCGGGAAGTGTAAAATCGTCAAAATTCCCCGAAATTTCATCTTGGGAATTTTCGGTATAAAAACCCTAATGATAAGAAACGTCATTCGTATGGAAAATCACAGTTAGTGAAAATAAATTAAATTAGTTAATATTTCTCCAGACCATGACCCGAAAAATTTTAAATTTGGATTTTGAACATACTTTTGAGAAATAATGCTAATATTTGGATCTAAATAAAATTTAAAGAAGTAGAAGCATTCTAACGAAATTTTGGCTCAATATATGTAAACCTGTTTTAAAATCAGTTAATTAAAAAAACTCCCGGGGAAAACTTATTTCAAAAATTAACTTTTTTTATTAAAATGATTACCCAGCCGTTGTAAAATTTATGGCTCAGAAAATATTTATTGTGTGTTTAACCATATGGGGATATATAGCCAATATATTATTTTATGACCTCGGCTTTGACATTTTGGAATTTAAAAAAAAAAAAAACTTTTTCAAAATTGACAAAGTTTGGATCGAGCTTGGGGGAGAATCTTTAGCCTTTGGTTTTGCTTTACACACATTTAAGTTGAGATTTCTTTTGAAACTATTACAAAAATTCTATGGTCAAAAAAAAAAGATAGTTTAAAAGTGAAAGAATAATACCATTTTTTTTTTTGGAAAATAACCCCAAATAAATGTGTTTTTTTTAATCTCCCTCTTCAGATTAATATAACTTTTTATAGGATAGATATTTGTAAGAAATCTATTGATTATTTCAAAAAATTGGGGCCCAAATTAAGGTCCCCAAGTTTAAAAAACTTTTAAAAAAACTAGGCCAAAAATGAGAATTTTTTAAAAATTTACCCGTGGTGGCCAAATTTGGAGATCTACCCTCTACCCTTGTGATATGGTGGGGGCCTGTTCTCCTCCATGACAACTCGAAAATACCTTAGCTATGACCAAGTGAAATGTTATTTAGATATCTCCAACTGTTCACAAGTTGCTATTCGACGGCTAAAGCTAATACTTGACGGACAACGATCTTGGATGTGAAAAATTATTGATAAGCAAAAACCCGAGTGGAAATATGTCCACATCAACACCAACGGCTGCGAAGGTTAGTGATGCAATTACAGGGTAAAAAGGTAATAAGTCATCCGGCCTAGATACTTAGTTCACTACATGTGGCATTTAATGTATGAAGATTGGTCTGCAGATAATATACCGGAGAATTGGATGGCGTTATGGTTACATTTACAAAGAAGGACAATTTGAGTCAAAGCAGAAATTGGCGGTGTAAAACACTCCTAAATTCCATTCAAAATAGAACAGCTTTTGTTATCTTGAATTGGACATCATGCGTTTTTGGAACTTAGCTAGACATTGTGTAGTACACAATGAAGAAGCTGGGTTTAGACATAACTGGTCATGCGTGGACATATCAACACATTGAGAATAATTGTGGAAAGTGTTCGTGGATACTCCAGATAAAACCACTATCATATGGATAACCAATAACACCCCAACTGAAACAATTGTTTCACTTGGATGCTAGAACACTTTATTAGCAGAAATAAATGGATAAGAAATAAATTTAAATCAATTGTTTGTTCACAAATATTTATAATAGTATAATAAAAAATATGATTTCTAATATAAATAAATCAAAATAACGAAATTTTTCTGAAGCAAGTAATAATATAAAAACAACGCCAAAAATAACGATATGAGTCAAAAAGAAATAACGAATCAACATCGTCCACATCGTCGAATCAACATAACCTGATTCGTTCAATTAAATCGAATTCGTTCATGAACGACACAACTCAACGCTCGAAGTGAATGTCCGACAAAAGGAAAAGTTATCGATTAAATTTATTGCCACAATGTCTGAAATACGATAAAAAAAGAAAGCAAATAGTCGACTCAAGATAACATTGACACACCCCGATTCTAGATAGATTTTCAAATCAACCAACCTAACCTTTTTTCAGTGGACATTCTTACAGAACTTGCCAGATTACTACTCGGAAATAATATTGGGATTGTCTAACGATATATTTTATGAAAATTACAGATTTTTTCATCAAAGTTCTGTCTAGTGCTTTTAATTTATTTCCAGTAATTTGCTTCCTAAAATATATGTCTCAACAAAATTGTATTTCATTAATTCTCTATTATTTCTTATAGATTACTTTGCATATTTATTCGATTTATGATTTGTATTGATGAGCAGTGTTGCCAGTTTAGCATTTTTAAGGCTAAATCTAGTGTTTTTTGCTTTCAGCCTCAAAATTTTCATTTTAGCTTTTAGTTTTTTTCTAACCTTTTTGATTTTTAAAATTGCCTTAAAATGGCTAAAATGTTAGTATTTCAACAATAAAAAAAATAATTTGTTAATTGCAATTACTAATTTTATTTTTACATCCATTTAAGCATTTTTGTGTATTTATTCGCATAAAAAATTTCGGGTTTATTTATATTTAATAAAAAATTTAACTTGCGGTGATTCATTCTTCAAACTATAAATGCCTTAACACATTACTTTTCAATGTAACTTCATCAACCATAGAAACATTTTTATGAAAATAATTAAAAAAATCTTATTAATACCAAAAATCCTTCAAAATGCTTTATCAAAAAGGAATTATAGTTCAAAAAGGACAACAATCGCTTCCAACAAAATGACTCAATGAAAAATCGTCCAAAAAATTCCCATTTAGGGAATTTCATATGAAACATTATCCAATGTTTGATAATTTTTCATATGAAATATAAACCAAATTTGTTTAGGAATTTCTTGAACGATTTTTCATTGAGTCGTTTTGCTGGATGTTATTTATAAATTTATTGCAATTTCTCTAGAAATATATCGAAAACTCATGAAACCAAAAAAATTGCCTTATTTTTGAAGTTCAATTTAGCCTCTTTTTTCTCATGTCCTGGCAACACTGTTGATGAAATAAATAAAGTTTTAGTTTAATTAAATCAAACCATATAATCGTTAAGACCATTATTCTCTAAGATAATAATTAGCAGGGTAACGAAAAATATTCAAAATCATATTTTTTCTTGGGCTTCAAATGAACCAAACTGTTGTTTGGTTGGACAATTTAAAGAATGTTGGCATCGATTTGTTATAGTATCTTTTTTGCATATTTTAAATATAACAGCATATTTTTGGCTTATTTTAGAGCATAGCTATTTAAATGGAATAATTTTGCATGTATTACACTAAAAAGCATAATTTTGCATATTTCGCAACCAATACATAAATTGCCATTAGTGAAATTTTCACTCGACTCCCTAATATTTTTCATCTTATAAATTGATAGAAACTTTGTAATTTCCTGATGCAATATTTTAGCTTGAAATATTTTTAAGTTGAAAAGGAATGTATTATTTAACATTTGGTAATAAAAATCAGATTACTTTTAGCATGAATAGTAGGTCATTTAAAATTTAACTAGAAAAAATTATATTTTATGAACATATTTTTTTTATTTAAGAGCATTTTTTATGCGCTCAAAACACATTTTTTAGAGCACATTTTTGGTTGCCCTGATAATAAGTATAATAAATTCAGTATTACGTAAAAGTTTCCCTTAAATCGAAACAGTCATCTAGCCAACCAATGCAATGCAATAAATACTAATTGATTTACTTACTTTGTTTTGCGATAATTTAACTTTCAATCGTTATTAGCATTTTATGTGGCTTCTATTTCCAACCATACTTTTTTTTCTCCTGTTTTAGATTCTACTGGTGTCTAAAGTAAATCTTGATATTTAACGCAGAATGTTGATATTAAATTACAGGGAAATTAATTAGTATAAATACAAAGTAATAAGATGTTTCATAGTAGTAAGGAAATAAATATGTATTGTATTTAATCTGTTAGAGATTAAATTGATGCTAAATAGTTATTATATTTTCGGGCAATGTAAGAAAAATAAATATCAATTGAAATTACGAGTATTTTACTATCTTTTAATGGATTCATTAACAACTTTGCTACCTGTTAAACACAACATGAATAAATGTTAGAAATAAACAAATATTGACTGGAATACGAGAAATTTAATTCAACAATTATTGTATCCATATTTAAAATCTAGTAGCCTTGTTAAATCCTCAAAATCAATGTTAAAAATATCAAATCGATATTTATTTTATTTCTGTTCATATAAGTTAGGATTTTTAATTCATTGTTAACTCGTTAATTTATTCAGTCTATAGTCGATGCGGGGGGTATAGAAATTACACATTTACTTTATTTTTCTTTTTTTAATTTTTATTTTATTTATTTTTTATTTTGTGCCTTTAGATACAAGGCCGTTGTTGATTTTACAAACGAATAAAAAACACTAAATTGTTTCTTTTCGGCTTAAGATAAAGTCCATAACCTCACGTCTACAACTGAGATTAACGCTGATATAATATGTGAGGTAACGTCGCCAGAAGAGAGTAACTATCTGGTTTTTTTATTATTTTAAATATTAAATCATTATTTTCAATCAGTCACAGAGTAAACTTTTATTTAAGAAATTCTCACTTTTTTAGCACAATTTTTATAAAAATTTGTTTTTAAATGTAACACAATCATTAAAAAGGAAACAATTTCAGTTCATTTTATAAGTTAGTTGGATAGAGAAATCTCATCACAACAGTCTCATAATACCTCTTATAATAATCAGTGTGACCATTTTAATATTGAAATTAAAAGTTAATATTATTGTCTGAAAAATATAGACATTAACGAAAATAATAGCATCAGCAAAAACTCATCAAATTAAAAAAAGGGCAAGTAATAAGTGCTTAGTTCAAAGGATTATTTAGTCCGCTTCGTGAACTTAATAAAAACGAAAATTAAAATTCCAATTAAATGCAATTAGTGTAATCCTTATTATTATATATTGTTTAAAAATATTAAATACATTCTTCAAATGTTTTCAAATAGAGGCATATTTATTTGATACCTCATCATTTAGTTTTTAAGTAAATAGGAGTACGTATTGTTAACATTAACTTGAAGGTATTAAAGTAGTTGGCAAGATGTCAAGGGCTTTGTGGATCGGTCTATACATGCTAATCTAACGCATGAACAAAAGAAGTTTAAGAATTAAAATGGGTATTATCACGGGACATTGTCCGATCATATCTAGGTTAAGTTGATGGAAAAACGGCACACCGGATTTTGTTTAGGTTATGCGAGTATATTAAGAAACTGTAAGTGGTAGAATACCCAATGCCACGACGAACTGGAAGATCTATAGTAGTGCAGAATGGAAATTTCTAATCTGCTGGTTGGATTTACATAAAATTTCACATAGGCAGGGCAGAGGAGTGTACAATTTTAAGTTTGGAAAGGAGGCCATACACATCCCTCATGAACGGATCTATTGGGGTTAAAAATAGGGTACATCTGACATAGAATCGCTTGTCAAATTTTTGTTTCTTATTTTATTTCAAATATTTTCACATTTTCTTAAAGCCCTCGGTAAAAAAATGTGCTATTTATCTCTTATAGTTTTGAAGTTATTTGCGTGTGAAATTTCAACTATATCAATCCCGCCAAATCTGGGTCCAGTTTTCTCAATATATTGGCCAATATTTTTATTCGATTTTCTAGCTATCAAAAAATCTTAAATTTTTCGATTTTGGAATTGAAAATATAATATATATATATATATATATATATATATATATATATATTTGTATATATTTTTTTTTGCCGAAAAAGTGTCTAAACTTTTTTTCTATAAAATAAAATTTTCTTTTAGAACATATAATATTTTTTATACTTTTCTGAAAGGTATTTTCAAAGAAATCATTTCAAAATTAAAAGCAAACTCAAACACCTATTAGGGCTGAGTGCAGGCCATCCAGAATTTGACCTATTTTATATAAAAAATTTTAAGTTAGCCTATATGTTCTGAAATCCCAAAGGCCAGTTCTGCAAACCGAATGCTGTTTCGAAAACTTTAATTTGTTCCCGACAGTTTGCCAATGGCCTTTTCTAAATCTGTAACCAATGTGGACTTTATGGGCAAAATTCAAAAAATCCCACTTTTGGGACTTTCGCCACTTTTATGGGAATTGTGGTATTTTTTTTTTTAATTAGAAATTTTTAATCTTTACCATTTTAGTTGACAAAATCAACAGTCACCGAATATTTCGTTAGGATATCTCAACTAACAGATATTATATTAAAATATTTACAGTTTCTCCAAAAACCAAATTTACTTAAATAATCAAAAAATCATAAAAAGTATAAACTCCATTCAAAACATAAATTGTACACTACTCTGCTACGCTTATGTGAAATTTTATATAAATCCAACTTGCAGATTAAAATTTACAGATTTATATAAAAAAAATCGATTCTATGATGCACATAACTAGGTGAAAAGTTCTTTATTATGTGAATTGGATGACTTTTTCTTATTCTTCATCCTATATTATTTTCTTTCTTCTACTGTTTATGTAATATATTCTGTTTTTATAATTACACAAGGTCAATATTATGAAAAATTAACAAGAAATGAAAATATAACACTAAAAAAGTACTTTGTTAATTTAGCATTATTTTTTAGCATTTTTTAAATAATTTTTAGCTTTATTTTAAAATCGATTTAACTGAATAATTTTTTTCGCATCTGGTCACACTGATACTAATATTTGAATCTACATATGAGATAATTCTCTCAGATAGCGAATTTTACACTAACTGACAGAAAAATCTTACATATTCTGTTACGTGTAGATGGGCTATAAAATCGATAGGAATCTTTAAAATCACAAAGAAACATAGTACAGTGGGACAAATAATATAATCTACTTATATGTATGGATTTGAATATTATATATGCTATTAGTTAAGTTAATTAATTTTATATAACTAATATTAAAAAGAATTGTCTACATTATTTTCAGTTACCTTGTACCACAATAATTCCATATTTATTTACATACTTGTATTTTCAAATACTTATACTAAATAAAAACTCTGCATGACTTAATCCTTATTAATATGTTTTGTATTAGTGGTTTTATTAATTTTTAAAATAACAAAATTTAAATACTCTAATAAAAAAACAATAGCAAAAAAAAAATAATCCAAAAAACCGACAGCAATAACAATAATAATAAAAGAAACAAAATAAATAGAGCAACATAATTTATGTGTGAATTTAATGAATTCTTTCCTATCTTTTTTAATTTAATAAAAGTGTGCTAGTATGTGTGTAGGTTTTCCTACGATACCCAGCAGTTTTTGGGGACTGTCCGTAGCTAGTAATTCGACCTATTATGTTTATACCCAAAACACACTTTACTAGCTATGTAATCAGTTATTTTAAGATGGACTAGAACGTAATCAGTTGCTACTTTTTCTGGTTACAAAGAGTCAGTAAAAAGGCTTTTGCCGTATTCTTTTTCGACTTCTTACCGTTTACCAAAGGGTCAGTAAAATGGCAAATGGCAATAAGCTCTTTAGTAGTGAGTCAGGTAGTTAGATACTAGTGAAAATTATTGCCAAAAAAAATGTCAAAAACTGCATGTTCATATTTACATATAAATATATATTTTGATGAAAATATGTAAATTGTAATGTTTTATTTGATGTAAACTCTAAAATCTATATTATTTAAATCTAAATTTATGACTTTTTGATGAGATTTTTAATTTATTGGTTTATTTATATTTTATTTTCTCAAATTTTCAAAATATGGTTTAATTTTAAAACTATTATTTGTATAATATTAGTTTGGATACATACATATTTTTTTTGTGAGTTGTTCTTTACTGATTGATTTTGGTAAATTATAATAACAATAATAAGCACGTACACAATATTTATTTTGTGGCCAACAAGTGAGCATTTTTCGTTTGATATTGATATTCGGAAAAATATGTTAGAAATTTAAAATAATAAATTTTCATAAATACATTAGATACACTCGCTAGCTGAGGAAGTAGGTACGTAATAATTTTGATTTGACTGAGTAATTGGTTTCCTATAAATATATTTAAAAGCTGCACTTGTTGCATTAATCCTTCCAAAACTGATTACTACGAAAGGGGAAAATTTATGCTGAAATATTTTGCTAAGCTTACTACGGAATGATTTTTACTTTTGTTTTGTGGTAATATCAAAAATAACTCTATGCAACAAATTTTGGTAGTCAAATATTCCCTCAATGGTTCCAACGTGAAATGAAAGTATAACATCAGCTAATAAAAGCTGCAAAGAGTTTTGCAGTTAGTTAGAATTTCGATTTTGATTTGATTTCTTGAACTTCGGATATTTTGGAGCACTTTTTTCGCAATTTTTTCATTAAGAAATACTTAAACCAGTAAATTTCAATGTATTTATAGGTGGGGTAGAAAAGAGAGAACACGCCATAGGGGCACATCTGCAATTGCAAATTATCTTGAAAACCAAGTATGTATTAATTTTTGTGGCTCTAGATTATTTTATTTATTACAGATCTATCATTCTTTAAATTTCGATATTCTTAATTTACATTCAATCAGAATTATATGTGATTAATTGCTTCTTCAATAGTCTTCCTTAGATTTTGCTGTAGGCATTTTCTGTGATAACTTTTTCTAGTTTTAGGAATTTAATAAAGATTTAATAATGACTGATAATAATGAACAGGTATTTTAGTAAATTCATTTAGAGTGTGAAAAAAAATTATCTTTGGTTCATAGGACTCTTCCTAGGCTGACCCAATTTATCCTCAAGGAAAGTGGAAATCTGCTACGATGTACTTACTCTCTGTAAAGTTTTTACCGTTAACAGAATTTAAGCAAAACTTTAGTTAGTGATTTTCGCAATGCACTAATTTTGAATATGTATTATTGCTTGAATTTTTATTTATTTTATATAAAATGCAATTAACTATGTTCATTTTTGTCTTATATAGGCAAGTGTCCATCACTTGGCAAATTTACTTATGGGTTGGGGTAGTTCCCTTCAGAAATTCATAAAAAAATAAGCATAAAGGATAGTCAGAATCAAGTGGACTTAAATTAAAGACAACATATCGAAGTATTTAGTGCAAAACAAAGTTTACAGGTTTCGTTTACTGTTATAAAAAGAGAGCGCTTTAAACAAAAAGATGGCAAAGGCTCCCTCTTCTATCCTACTTATGTTTTCTATATAACGTAAAACTTCTCTTAGTTATTTAACAACCGATTTAACTGACATTTTACACAAACATTTTACTTTATAGGATGCACGATATCCTCTAATGAAAATATTGGATATAATATTAATAAAAATGCTACGCCTACTTTTGTAAACAATTATTTTTGTCATATGTTAAATGAAATTTAGCTATGTGGAGAAAACTATGAAGTTGGATGCCACGCCCACTTATAAGCCTACTTTCAGTAAATTAGTACTACTTTCGTCATGCTCCTAAGGAATAAAAAATATTATAGGTTTTAAAGTTTAATCTGAATGGGTGCCACGCCTCTTTTTCCCTCACCTTTTATATATTATAATATTTTTTGACCATTGTTATCAAGATTTTAATAAACTTTGAGCCATCGTGCGTCTTTTGAATATATAGACTATGCTAGATTTAAATAAAAAGCCAAGCCCCTTTATACTTCTCTGCTCTACACCCTGTATATCAAATTTGATGTAGCTGTAAAAGATATTTACAAAAATGGATGTAAGAAGGGCGTGTGATCCAAGTAATTCTTTCAAAGATGCGAAAAACTTATGTACACTTTTTTATAAAAAGTGGGTGTGGTATTAAATCAATATTTCCTTCAAGGTTATACATATTTATGTGTTAATTGTCATTCTAATGAGATTGTTGCGAAGTCTTATGGTATTAAATGAATTTATACCATAAAACTTTATTACATACGTTTTATGCTTTTTTATCCATATTATTATTATTATTATTATTATTATTATTAATTTGTTTTATATTACATTAAACATCTTTCCTGTTAACAGCTTTATTGTTATTCTAAAAATGGTATTTAAACTTAATAATCCTCATTCAGTTTATACAATTTTAAATATAAGTATTCTAAGTTTGGACAATGTAGTTGCGATTCGAAGGATAGAAAAATTTGCCAAACACCAAGACAGCTGATCTTACAATATAATTTGACATATTCCAAGACATCTGGTATTGCAAAATCAGTCACTGTTTCGGACACAGCGGCTTTGCTCCGCCTGTTTCGAAGCTAAAACTTCGGTTGTTAGTTTCGGCACTGCAAGTTCAGTTATTAGTTTCGGCGCTGTGATTTCGGTCACTTGTTTCGGCACTGCGATTTCTGTCATCGGTCTCTGCACTACAACTTCGGTTGTTAGTTTCGACACAAAGACTTCGGTCCAGTATTGCCAGGGGTAGCTAAGAAAAAGTTACAGCTTTTAAAGAAAAAGTTAAAATTTTTCCTAAAAAATTTGGAAGAAAATAATTTTCTATAGAAAGTATTTTTTTTTTTTTTTTTGGTGTTCAACCGGCTATGATGATCTGATTTTGTGAGTTTTGTTGACTAAATATTCCCTCAACATATATATTTGAAAATACGTAATGGTTTTTTATATTCCTGAACAATGATAATAATCGTCGGAACTTAAATTAGGATATAGTCCTAATGTCTTGCTATCGACGAGAGTATGCTAACAAAATTTTCCCGTGAATAAAACTTTTTAAATTAGGAAATTCATTCAATAAATTAGTTGTGCCTCATCAAACCAAAATATCAGCCCTCATAAATGTTAACTGCTTTTATGGTTTAAAAATATTATTTTTAAAACCAAATATATTATTTTAATATATATAACAAAGATACTATTTTCTTAAGTCTGATAATTCGTCATAATACCCGAAGGAACCGAATCTTCAACCGTGGAACTACCAGTATTGGAATCCGAATTACCTGAGAATTAACCGATTGAATACCTACGTATCATCGTGCTGCTAGTAATTTATAGAACACAAAAGTATTCATCATAATTTATTGTTGCCGAACATAAAACACTGAATTATTAAATAAATATACACTGTGTTCTCACTTAAGGTTCATGGATCGTAAGTCGACCCTGGACGTAACTAAACTACCTCTTTCCAAGACAAAACCACGTTACAAGTTCAGTAGTTTAAACATAATGTACTATAAAATAAATCAAGCACTATCATGACCAAAATGGGCGAAAAAAGGCTGTGCAATCCAGTAAAAATCTAATATAACTATAGAAATAGTATGAATTCTTATGTATTCTTTATGTATATATATATATATATATATATATATATTGTAAATTCTTCCTCTCTATCCTAAATGATAATAATAATTTTAAATTAAATTTCAACCATTTGCAACTATTTGCGCTTATTATAATTAAATATAAAGAAAAACAGTAATACGAAATATGTACATGATTTCTCAGTGTTCGGAGACGTGTTTAATAATAAACATTAAGTGTGTACGATTTGTAAATATTTGATGAGATTATTAATCGTTTCAATATTTTTGTAAATGTTTCGGTCATTGGTACCGGTTGTTATATACAATTTCAAAATCCATACTTGTTTCAAAGCTGTTCCATGAAAAGTTATTTTTGTATATAATGTGAGTTCATGTTGATTATTTTTGACGATTTGTTAAAACATTTGTCATGGCTGGTTGGTTGGTTGGTTAACGTGGTAGCCCGTAACCTTACGGGAAATCAATTAAACTCGTTAGACTCAGTTTTGATAGGACCACATTACTCGCCAGGTGAATGAGTTGTACTGAGTCTGAAATGAGATAGAAGTGTAGGGAAGAAAAATGAGAACATGTAGCATTGAGATATTTAATAATGTCACTGAGTCTAGTGTCAGATATCTCATAGAGGTTGTCTAATTGGTGCCTTCAAAGAAATTTATGTCTGATTGCGTACAAGGCTTGGCATTCACATAGAAGATGATATACTGTCTCCTCCTTCTCGCGATTGCCACAACTACGACAACAACAACATTTGTCACATTCCTTATTGTTTTTATTGGTAATATAAAAATCTTTATCAGTATGTCACGCAGAAATGGCGGCTGCCATGTTATATATTTTCGGGAATTAAATATAAATATTAAAATTTATTTATTTATTATTAATAAAATACATACATAATTATATTATTGTAATTTCTAGTTAAATAAGGTTATAACGCTAAAATTTTATAGAAGAAAAGGAAACTTCGTCTTTACGTATTGGCATCTTATATATTCTATTGAAAATCACAAGTGAGCTACATGATAAAATGGCTAAAACGAAACTATATATCAATTTTCGTCTCTCCCAATCAAATTTTACTTTTATTCAAGGTTGGAAACCGATACCGTTATAAATACCGATACCGATTAAATACCGTTTAAAATGAGTTACCGTAACCGATACCGTTACCGAAATTATTATTTTCTAAAAATACCGGTATTCAAATACCGTTTCCCTCAATACCGGTATATACCGGTATTTTAGTTTCGGTATTTTAAAATATACTATTTTCTGTGTAATATGTTTTGTAAAATTATTTCTCATATAAATTTACTTGCTTTAAGAAAGATGAAATTAATTTTAAAAATAAGAGGTTATTTAAAGTAATATTTTTTGAATCTTGTTTTTAAGGTCCTTTTATTATTTATATCTTTGTTTGAATAGAATTCCTAAAACGATCCATACAGGAAGAATATTAAAAAAATATATCTTCAGTTCTTTACTTTATTTCGTCTAAAATATGTTAAGGTTTTTTTGTATATAGATTTCTAAAAATTCTTAACACAAGTCAATAAAGTGGTAGAGATTGGCAAAAGTGGCAAATAATTTTAAGTAATTCATATCCTTTGTGCTAGATATGGTAGGTGAGTTCGACGAACTTGCCTAAGTTACCCAAAACAGAAAGACCTCATTCTGGAATGTTTTTGGGTCACAATTTATTTATTTATTCATTTTTTTTTTGCGTTCCCCAGCTTTTGAGAACTTTCTACGATTTGGGAGCGTAAATTTGTAAATACTCTCGAGTATATAGAGAAATAAAAACTTTCCATGACGTCTCCGTTTTTTGAGACAACGACCCTTAATTTTGATCTATTTTTAACAACTTTTACTCATAAATTTTAACTACTTATATTAGGCTTAAAAACTATTACGTTATTCTGGCTTCTTTTCCTATATCGTTTAGATTTGGTTCTTTTCTTAGAATTCTCTAAGAGAATGAAACGTTTTGTTCGGAAAGTTACAGCCAGGACAATGCATTTAAATATCCTTTAAATGTGGGCGGTAATTTTCTGTAATTTTCCCTGCATGTGGGGTCTCTAAAATGTTAACAAAAAATTCTGCCCATTCTTATCCCTCTTTTATAAATTTAAATTTATTTATATTTTAATCTATTAATCTAATCTACACGTTCTTTTATAGTGTAATTCTTATACGTTCATGATATGAGTCGTAAAGTCGTTCTGGGTTGGGGAACAAATCAATTATGTCTTAAATACAGCTGCGTTACAGTTTGTCGAGGCTTTTACATTTGTCACATGCAATCGATTTTAACATTACTCGGGGAACTTAATTCGGAAACTTTAGCCTTCCATACAAATACAAAGATATTGATCGAGTAGATGATTTGCGAAGGAATCTTCTTTTGGAATGAAAGACATGGCAATATGTTAGCAGATAGCTACGCCATTAAAACTATTAGGCGAAAATTATAAAATTTTATTGAGTTTATTTGAATTGAAATTAGGTCCGAAGATATATGGTGTTAAATTTCATATATTTAAAAAATCAGAAAAATGTATACTTTGAACCGCCACAAAAATCAAACTGCAAAGAATATTCATGTCTTAAAGTGATATACAATATAAAAATATGCAATTCAAAGTTTTATTTAATGAAATTTAATTGAAAATAAATAGAAGATTTAACTCTTTAATGTCTTTGCTCTGTCTTTAATAATAACGGTATATACCGGTATTTTAGTTTCGGTACCGGTATACCGATACCGATATAATTTAAAATACCGTTACCGATACCGTTACCGAAATAAAAATAAATTGAATACCGATACCGTTATTCGTTTCGGTTTCCAACCTTGCTTTTATTGTATTATAGAAACATTTTTAATAATTAAATAAATAATTATATTAAAATCTGTGCATTTTTATTGAAGGAAGAATTTAATTAGTTGTAGAGATTAATACATTTTATACATGATTTTAGGCAAACATTCAATCATAATTCTAGATTATCAATTATTCTAGTTAATTAATATTAAAAATTTGAATATAAGTAATTGAAGACCATTTTCATTATTTTCTTTGTTTGTATCCCAAATTTTAATGGAAATTTTTTGAGCGATTTTTGCTGGATCATTTTGCTGCTAGTTGTTCTATGTTTTGTATATAAATTTATTATAGTATCTTTAAAAATTATCAAAATAGTGATTAAATTTAAAAATAATAATAATAATAATAATAATAATAATAATAATAATTTTTTTCTGGTCTTACTTTGTGAGGCATTTAGCCTTTTTTGATCTTTTTTAAAGTTTATTTCTCACCTCCTAGCAACACTGAACCTAAATGACAATATTATTAAAATTTTTTCCGTTCTTAGCTAATTACTCTAGTAAAACAATTCTTTGTTTAAATAAAAAGTAATTTGTAGTTACTTTTGTGCTTAAATAGGTTCCCCCTTTGGCCATTTTACAAAAGCTTTGTTAATTTTCTTCCTTTGTTTTGTTTGTTTCAATTTACTAACCATTAAGACACACAGTGAGACCGATCGCAAAAATTTTGGTAATAAATCTTTATCTCCTAAACTCTTGGATGCATCGAATTAAAATGTATGGGAGAGTTGTAGATTAGGCCCAGGTCTTCACCAAAAATATTCTTGTACCAAAGTTGACCGCCTCGACTCTGAGAAAAGTTAAAAAAAATCATAACTTATACAAATTAACCCCGATTTCTTGATTTTTTTTTTTTTTTATATTTCCGTGAAGTTGTTGGCAAGATGTAGGGTGGGAAGCAGTTTAATGCCAAATCGATATAATTATATTTTATAATTTAAAAGCATCAATAAATTTAAAAATGCTCCCGTGACCTTTTTTTTATTAATCGTTAAAAATGAAATATTTTTTAAAAATAGGGTGCAAATCTAAATCAATTTATAATTTATTTATTAACCATTTATTAAGCCTTTTCTTTTGAAATATGTAAAGGAAAAGAATTTTTATATAATAGTGCTATATTTTTGTAAAAAATAGCAATTTTTCATACTAATTTCAGAGTGCTGACTTTGAGCATTTTTTATGGCTAGACGAATTGAGATAATAAAAAAATTTTTAAGCATATTATTTTGCAATATTTTAGACAAAAATATTTCAAAAAATTTTTTCACTCATAAACCTCGGAACTTATTCTCAAAAAGCATAATAATGTCGAGACAAAAAATCAAAAACTTATACGAAAGTCTTTAAAAATATTTGTGTTAAAAATAACTTTTCAGAATATATGTCTGCCCGTCTGTCCGTCTGTATGTTGAAATGGAATTTTTTAAATCCCTAGTCCCATAAATACATTTCTCTTTCAGCACAGATGTAATATATAGTCTCGAAAACCTTGGTATTGAAATTCAGCGAAATCCGTTTATGAATGGCGTAGTTATAAACGATTTTCTAGAACAGCCTCAAAAACTTTTCCAATTTTCTTTGCCTAAATAATAAAGGGCGGGAAGCAGTATTTTTCTATTGGAAAGTTGAGAGATTGAATAGTTTAGAGGAAGTGTTCTGAACACAAACCCTCAAGAGTTCATATTCCCGGGACATCTTGTAAATTTTTTATATATATATATATATATATATATATATATATATTTATATATATATAAGCAAAGCAAAATTCATTTGAAAATATATTTATATTGTTTTTATTTAAAAATTTTGTAATTATTGCAAAAATGTATTTTTTGAGTTAATATCATTCTTCTGTTGATATAAAGATAGTCACTACACTATCACGAAAATGATCTCAAATGTGGTTTTAGAGATGAAAGAGTATTCGGAATACGTTGAAATACATGACATTTTTATTTGTGTAAAAAAATAATTGTTGAATTTTAAATATATTTAACATATAGTGTTGTAAATTGATTTTTATACTATTCACATATATGGGGAGTTTTCAACAAATTTTCTATGAGTACAGATAGTCTAGGGGAAGTGTTCTAGATTATAAATCTTCAAGCCATGGTTCAGTTTTTAATATGGACATGGTTTTTTTTTTTTGTGAAAAAATAAGTTTGACAAGTAAATCTGTGTATGTGAGATGTTTTTTTCTTAAAATAATATTACTTAACTGTAATTGTGTATTAGGTTTAAATGTAGATAATAAAATGACATATCATATTTGGTGGAATTGTGTATTAGAGTCCCATAGTTAGGAAATCTTAAAAAAATTTTGAAAATTTTAAAATAGTTAATTCAAGTTTATAATATTTCATTCTATGGTATATTATTCGTAAAAAAATAAAAATAAAAATTGTTGATAGAAAACTGAAAAAAATGTACAATGCATATCTCTTCCTTATTCAGCGCCTCAACACAGATGGTCTGAGCGATCTTCCTAAGTTATACGCTTTCGCTGTCATAATTAACACCAATTTACAAATATTAAGTATATTTCTAGATCAAACAAACATTTTGATAAGAGATAATTCCAATATGTTTATATATTTATGAAATATAGATTTTATGAAGAGTATAAAAGATTCAGCCTAGCCGAATATAACACTTGCACTTGTTTTTTCTTTAACTCGCCAAGCACATTACAGAAATATAAATCTTTGAAATCGGACTTAATTTGTAGAAGATTTTTTGAAGCA
Organism: Protocalliphora azurea; assembly: GCA_932274085.1. Lineage (NCBI taxonomy): Eukaryota > Metazoa > Arthropoda > Insecta > Diptera > Calliphoridae > Protocalliphora > Protocalliphora azurea. The sequence continues at coordinate 132,714,687 of OW026521.1, read as the reverse complement.
TTTTCATACTCCAGGTGGTCAACTTTGACATACTGTAACTTATCTCGTGTTATTACTAGGTGACTACAAGGTAATAGTAGTTTTTATTTGTAGTAGTAGTAGTTTTTATTTGCAACAACTGCAAATAAAAACTTGTCTTGACCTAACCTGATTGTATTGTTGGCCGCTATGCTCCTGTGTTGGCCTACTGATGACAGCTAAATTTCTTATACAATAATAAGTATTTCTACATTTTTTTTCTTTGCTCCTGCATTTTTTAGCTTGAGGTTAAATTGTCCATGTTGTAACAACGTTGTTTCAAATATTGGACATGATAGTTTTTCAATTTGTTATGCTGCATGCAGCACAAGCAACAACAAAAACATCATAATATCTTAGAGCAATTATCTTAATTACAACAATCAGTATACACCTTCATTTTGGCCCAGGTTCAGTATTTTATTATTATTATTTCTTTGTGGGCCAGGCCACAATTTATGAAGTAGAGAAACAAAAAGGAACAAAAAACTATTTAAAAAGTTTCTATTTGCAGACATTGATAATATACGAAGGAGGGTTTAAAAATTCTTTTTGAAACAAGAAAAAGGCGAATAATTTTGGTTTAATTTATCAAATTGCACTGCTATATACGATTGCATGTAAGCCGGATTCAGTTGAAAATTAAATATAAAATTATAAAACTTACTTTATAATTTCATTTGTACGGACTGTTTGTATTTCTGTTACTGATTGACTGACTGACTTACTGACTAGCGGCCTGTTGGTCTTGCCATTTTCTACTCAGATGGCAATTGCAGTTGGCCATTATAAACGTTGATTACCTTAAGATAACATACATTTGCACATACTCTTACGCATATGTATATGTGTATGGGATTTTCTGTATGTACATACATTTGCAGTAACCGAGCATCCTATATTTTATTAAACATTCTGTGTTAAGGAATGTTAAATGTTCAAGAAAACAAAGAAAAATATTCAGTTTTAATAGCTTTAAATACGTTTATTAGCAAAGATTCTTATAAAATGCACATAAATACCTGAATTATTTTATTTTTTATAATGATTTTTATTATTGTTGTAATGGCTTCTAAATGGGTTTCTCATTAAATATTTTTTAGTGCCTGGAGTTGATATTTAATTGAATTTCCACAGGAATTTCTTCCATTAAAAACATTATGCTTCCGTATTTAAAGAAAATGAAGATTATTACTTTTAAGCAAATTTGCAATCGTTAATTGCCTTTGCTGTGTCTGTACAGACAATAGTGTATTTCAAAAAATCGGGTTTCGAATTATTCGTAAAATTGCTTTAAAAAACCGGTTTCGAATATAGTTTTACTTAAAAAACCGGTTAACCGGTTTTTACTAAAAATATAAATATTTTTAAAATGTTTATTATTTTTACTAAAGAAAGTACACTTATAGAGCACATATCATTTATAATGACAAATAATATAACAATAAAAAACAATATTGCTCTTATGCAGCTGGAGGATTAAGCTCAAAATTTGTAATTTTTGAACTATTTAAGTCTACCTTATGGGCTTCCACAGAACCAAACTATTAGTTATTTATCCGTTTCAGACAATTTTAAAAATTTTGGCATCGATATTTTATAGCATATTTTAGTCCTAACAGCATATTTTTGCATACTTTTTAGCAGCATATTTTGTCATATTTTCACAGAAAATCATTTTTTTAGAGCATATTTCAGCAATTTAAATGATATTTTTTTTTTTTGTATATTTTTTACTTAGAGAGCATAATTTTGCATATTTCGCACTTAAGAGAAAAAATTTGCATATTTTTCATCCAATTTCATTTTTTACAAAATTTGTAAAATGAAATTATTTTTAGAAATCAAGTTAGTTTATATAATAGTTTAAGAGCATATTTCTAATTTTAAGAACACTTTTTTTAGGGCATATTTTTGGCTGTCCTGCTTATGACAAATGGCGAAACTAAAATTGACTTTACCTAGATTTTGTTAATAAAAATTAGTTTAAATCAATTAAAAAATATAAAAACCTCAGTTCTCATTCTGGTTTTACTCTAATCATAAATTATAAATTAAAAAAAAAAAAACTAAACTTAAAGTTTTATTGGATAATGATGTAGATGAGAAATACTTTAAAATAATTTAATAATTTAACAATTTAGGATTCAGCACAAGAGAATTGTTTACAAATTTGTAAGAAAATTACTCCAAAACCACAGAAAAAAAATCGTAATTTTCTATACATTTTATTTTCAAACAATTTGAATGCTATAATGAATCGGGCCTTAAGTAAGATTCTCTGATCAAATGTTAATAAATGGTTAACCGACAGAAAAAAACCGGTTTTTTAAAAAGCAAAACCCGGTTTTAGCTTTTGAATACACTATTAGATACCGGAGAAAGGAATATATATTTTTTGGTGCCGTTTCCATTAGAGTTTATGGGTATCAAGTAATAAAATAGTTATAATTTAGTAATTCCAAAATTTTTTATTTTAACTTTCAAAAATGTCCTCCCAATATTCCATCCGTAAATATTCTTCCGACTTCTTAATCAATTATTCTGAAAATATATATAAATTTTAAAAACGTTATATTGGAGTTTCATAATTCCACATTTTGTCTTTTCAGCTTCAACTGTTTAAATTTTATAAAATTTTTGAAATTGCATTTATGTCAATTTGTTAGAAATATATTGTAGCGTTTTTGGTTTTCAAGGTATATTCCTTTAAATAAACCGGGGTTCTTTTATTTGCAATTAATAACACATAAATACAATTTGTTTTTAAATACAAATATAGTTCTTTATTTACGCTTCAAAACACAAATGTTATACTAAACAAATAAGGTTTAGTATAACATTTTCCGAGAAGAGGGATCGAAAAAATCAATTTCCCGGGAATTGTTTAAAACTTTAGTTATAAGAAAAAAGACCATGATTTCTTACAAAGAAAATTAATTTTTTTTATTACATAAAATAAATCGAAACATTATAAATCATTAACGAAAAATGAAAAAATATATAAGTATTAACGCCATTTCTAAGATTAAAAAATGTTTAAATATTTTATTTAAATTAGTACCTTTTGTAATTTATGTTAAAGACTGTGTGCCAGATTTTTGCGTTATTGCATTTTTGATGCTAAAACCTTTTAAAAATATACAGTAATCTATTGGATAAATTTCATTATAAATAACTTGCTGTTTATTTTCATTTTTTCTCTAATTTATATAATTTTTTTTTTTTACTTAAGGGAGAAAACAGAAATTTTCGAACAAAAAAACGCAATTTTTGAATTTAACACCTCCGATTTTGATCAAATTTGGTAAAAACACTCTTTGTGTCAATTAAAAATTTGAAGTTCTTCAAAATTTTCAAATTCGTGATAGTTTAATTTTTATTCATTCACTTTTTCAAGAAATTTAAAAAAAAAACATGATATTTAAATCTATATATCTTTGAACTTATTTGTGTGATTTAAACAAACTTTGACTATGTTTGTAAAAATACTTTTTTTTTGAAGAGGAAAAGATCGTGAAATCAATATTTGTCCTGTTATCAAAGATATTTAAAAAATCATATCTTCCATTTTTATAATTATTCTTTAAAATATTTCTTAAAGTGTAGGCAACAACATATAAAAAATTTAAATATGGAAATTTAGAATTTAGATCCTAAAAAAATTAACATTTAGAAAAAAAAATCATTTACACGATAACGGTTGCCATTGACGGTTACGTTCGCACCGGCATCATTTTTAAAGAAATATGGACCGATGATTCCACCGGCCCACAAACCACACCAAACCGTTGTTTTTTCTGGATGAAGTGGCAGTTCTTGAAACTCTTCAGGTTGCTCTTCGTCCCAAATGCGGCAAGTTTGTTTGTTTACATACCCCTTGAGCCAGAAATGGGCCTCATCGCTGAACAAAATTTGCCTGGAAAACGTCGGATCTTCTTGGAACTTTTCAAGAGCCCATCGAGCGAAGCAATGTCGCTTGGGAAGTTCAAGCGGCTTCAGTTGTTGCATAAGCTGTATTTTGTACACTTTCAATTTGAGATCTCGACGTAAAATGCGCCAAGTCGTTCCATGCGTCGGTCCGGTCTTCGTGTACACTCTTAGCTACGACCGCTACATTTTTTTTTTCACAGCGTGCTGTTCTATTCGGTCGAATATTATCCAATAATGAACGCTGGGTCTCAAAATGGGTGATGGTGTTGCGAATAGTACGCTCAGTAGGCCGATTATGTTGACCATAAATTAAGCGAAGTGCACGAAACACATTCCTCACAGAACGTGAATTTTCGTAATAAAGTTGAACGATTTGTAAACGTTGTTCAGGCGTAAGTCTTTCCATTACGAAATGCCAAACAATACTAAACAAAAATAACATGACACGACTCACACGTAATCTGTCAAAAAAAGGCTATTGAAAAAAGTATCTCCACTTGAATCATGCATCTTTTGGGAATATAACTAAAAAAAATATTCTTGAAGCCAGGAATCTCAGTGAGGCCAAAAAGAGAAATTTTCGGCGATTTCTAACCGATTGTTTCGATTGATGAAGAATATCTGAGTTGTTTTTTTTTTTTTTTGCAAAGTCGTAAGATTTTGCATTTTTCTTTAACTATTGATAATTTTAAAAACTTTAAAAATCATAAAAGTATGTAAATTTATACAACAATATCAACAAATTTTTGTCATCTTTAACAAAAATATTTGGAAAATTATTAAAATTAATAAAAATATATTTTAATGCAATTGCATATTTTTGATGAAACTTTCGTTGAATATACCATTTTAGATTTATGTTGTTTGTAGCATTTTTACAAAATATATAATTTTTTATTACAATGGAAATCCAAACTTTTTAAGATACACTCACTTGTTATGTACGATATTGAATTTACAAAAATCTATTCACATATTTTCATACAAAAAAAAAAATAAATTATAAAATGGCAAATTATTACTGAAATAAATGAAATTTTTTTTAATAAATGTTAATTTTTTCAACATCCCCCATGGTCCCACCCTAAAGTTTTAATATGTTCTTGCCAGCACTTTAAGAAACATTTTAAAGGAATATTATAAAAACGGTAGACACGATTTTTTTAAATGTCCTTGATACAAGGACAAATATTGATTTCATTATCCTTTTCTTTTCAAAAATGGCGTTTTCACAAAAATAGTTGAAACTATATTTATTAGGCATCAATTTGAACCAAGGCTTATTTAAATAGAACAAATAGGTCCAAAGATATATAGATTTAAATTTCATGTATTTAAAAAAAAAATTCTGAAAAAAGTTTACTTTGAACCGCGATAAAAACGAAAGTACAACGAATTTACAAATTTTGAAGGACTTCAAATTTTTTACTGATGTAGTGAGTATGTGTATCGAATTTCATCGAAATCGGAGATGGTTAGGTTCATTCGAAAATTCGAAAATTTTGTTTTCTCTCTTAGCTAATTCTTAAATTGGTTCGCAACAATTTTTTCTGGATAAATCATAGTTTTCAGAAATAATCTCATATTCGTATGAATACAAAAGAAGATTAGTTTTTTCATAAATGGTTTGAAGTCATAAAATCTACATCTCATATTTATAGATCCATTTCTAAGATAAAAGATGTTTCAAAAGAAAATGTTAGAATGAAAAATCTCCCAACGAAGTATTTTTTCTTTTTTTATAACAGTGAATATTTTCGAAGTTCAATTTATATAAATATTCATTTCCACAAATCTACTCGTATCATAAGTGTTACTTGTGAGTAATATAAAAAATGAAAATATTTTTTTTATTTAATTCCATTTTTATTTCTTATTTAAAATATTTGTTAATCAATTTTTTAATTTTTAAATAAAAAATATTAAGGATTTCTATTTATACTAAATCAAATGAATTTTTATACAATTTTGTATCTGATTGAACAAAATTAATTAAAAAAGAAAATATTTTATTTAAGTTAAAGTGAAACATACATTTTTTACAAAATCAATACCAAATTTTTTTATATTTGAATATTCTAACATTGAATAATATTCATAAGTATTTTTTTCAATTTCAACAAGTTTTTAGGATTTTTATTTGAAAACAATATATTGAAATAGACAAGTTTCAAATAAATATTTTGATATTTTTATTAGAAAAAAAAAGAAATCAAAGAAATAAATTTTGAATAAAATAAAATCATAAAATTTTTTCAATTATTTTTTCAGCAAAGAGGGTTCCTTGTGGTTTCTCCGACTGTACCAGACCGCGAAATGACAAATAGTGAATATTCTTATATAATTCGAATTGATTTGAGGGCATACTAGGTTTTATTTATCCATGTTATGAAATAATGTAGAACTAGGCTTGAACCTAATTTGTTTATTAATGGGAAGTGTTCTAGTTTTCAAGTACACAGAAAGAAAATATTTTTGAAAACTTTTTAATTAAATTATTAATCAGAATTTTAAAATGATTATCAAATATTTTTATAATTAAATAAATGACCCAAAATCGAAGTATTCTAACAAGTTAAAACCAAATTTTACATAGCAAAATCTAAAATCCAATTTCAATTACGAATTATATATATTCATTCATTTTATGAATTGAAATTCAATATATTAAAATATGTTATATTCAATTATTCAAATTATCACTTATTTTTATTTATCGGGCATGTAATGGAAATCGATTTCGAAAACGAATAGAATTGAAATCGAAAAAATGCGTGCTGTATTTATTTTCCGTTTCCTTTATGGATGAAAATTGCAGTAAACTCACTTTTTATCAGATTTTATTATAAAATTTTAAATGTTCCACGAAAATTATTTTCTTGGTTTTCAATAGTGTTGTATCTTGTAAAGAAAAAATAAAGCATTGCTCCAAACATTGTTCTTAAAATTGATCGAAATTCATCACAACTTTTCAAACTTTTGGATTTGAAAACGATCGATTTTTATTACATATTTGTTTATTTGATTAATTTATTAATTGAGACAATAAGAAAAATAAGTGAAAGCCTTGTCGGCGTTATCATTGTTTTATTTTTAGTAAAAAATATTAGAAAGTTTGAATTTTGATCACAATTGATACAATTAAAAAAAAAAATAATTGAAATAGTTTATATCTTTGATAAATCATTTAATAGACCATATTTTTTCTGAGTATGTATATTTTTTATCCAAAAGATAGATTATTTCTCAACAGACGTTAAAGTGAATATTTTGGTGAATATTTTTAAATTAAAGTATTTTTTAATAATGTATTTTTTATTTATTTGTCTATTGCTTTATATATCATATGGAGTGTTTTACTCGAACCATTACCTGAAAATCTTATCATGTAAATTGTTATCAAGTCATTCGGCTCCACAAATATTTAGAATAATATGTGGCTTAAGGTTTGCAACTCACCTCTTAAAAAATCTTACACTTGAAAATTAACTTTTCAAGTAATGACAAAAAAATCTACCTTTTACTGCAAATATAATCCTAGATATATTTTGAAAATATTCCTCGTGGACCAGAACTAAAACTCTGTGTCATTTCGTTACATTCAGACTCCATTTGTCCTTGGGATAAATTCCTCATCTCTTCTATACAATCTCGCTAAAAATTTTTATTTTTTTATTTTATTTTATTTTACTTCATTTATTTAACTTAATTGAACTAGGCAGGCTTTTGCGATAAAGTGCGCTCTTTTTTTAAGTACGCATTTACTACGGCGAAGAGGTATCCAGTATTTTTAAGAGTTTTTTGTTCTCAATCTTCTAAGTCTATGGTAACATTTGGCCAATATTTTACCAAAAGTGCGTAACCACTTGTTTTATAGAATAAATTGTTTCACGTTGTTGCAAGTGTTTTATAAGTTCTAACAGTGTCAAGTTATTTTTGTCTAATCCGGAAATCCAACGAAGGAGAGTGCTTCCCCGAGCAATTTTAAGAGATCCTAAGATTTATTGCCCCGCTAGTCTCTGAAATTAACGTCTCACGTAATGCCTTCTAAGGCATTTAACGCCCCCGGGATGCCGATAGTTTATGTAAACATTTATAGAACTCTAACTCTTTAGTTGCCGTCCCTTGGAATTCATTTGGTTAACGTGAGGTTATTTTAGGCTTTCCTATATCAAAGACTCTACTTAAAGGTCAAGGATTAAGCGCTTTCTGTTATATAAGCTACTAAATCAAATACTATTCAGGAATACTACATAACCAACCAATGATTCGAAAATATAAATATCTGTCTACATCGCTGCAAGATTTTTTAAATAATCTAAAAAACATGTAATTTTCTTGTCGTGTATTTATTTTACTTTGAACAATTGGCAAAAAATTCTCTCAAAGTAAAAATTTTCAAAAGTCCAAACAAAATTTTTGCTTATCTTATAACTTAAATTTTAGTGATTCAACAGTATTAAATAATACATTTCAATTTCTTGTACAATTTCAATTTTAGGAAACTAAGTCAGCACATTCCTCTTAATGCTGCATCAGCAAAAAATATTCAATCAGTTTTCAATAAATCATAACCTAACGGTATTAGTTAATAAACAAACCTCTTGTGGTCAATAAGCCAACAAACTGAAAGAAAAAAAAAACCCAACAAAACTCAAATTATAAATACACGATTATAGAGGTAAACAAATGGAACGACACTGGCAACAACATTCAACAATTTTTTCAGTGCAAGTCACGCAATTGAAGTATTAGAAGTTACTAGGGTATTCATTCGAAATATTTTCGTTCGAATTATTCGAACAATTTACTTCGAATAATTATTCGAAGAATTTAAAAATGGTATTTTTCGAATAACAAATAATTGGAATATTTTTATGTTGAATATTCGAATTAAACGAATAATTTTATTTTTAGCAATTGAGATGATTTTATTAGGTTATTTATAAAAAAAAATATATTTAAAATTGTTTTCTCGTGATAAATGACAAATGCTTTTTCAAAACAAAACTTTATAAAAATAAAAGAACAAACTCAATTTAAATCGAAAAAAATTATATTTCTTGTTAATCATCAAAGAAATCTCTTCAAGAATAAATGCTATACCAATTGGCGTCATTCTACGATTGTTTGTTTTGGAGATATAACTCAAAGAAAATTAACTTTTTCATAGTATTTGCTTTTAAAACAGATTTTAGCTCTCCTGAAATACTTTAAAAATTTTCAGGAGAGTTAGATATTCACATTGAAATTTTCTCTACGAAAAATCGTTGCAAGATGCGTAAGAGGGCAAACGGGGCAAAAAAAAGTAGTTCATCGTTACTAAGCTAGAAATTTTAGGGATTATTTTTCTTTTTAATTAATTTATTTTTTTTCCTTTCCTGATTTGATGTTTTTTGCCTAACAAGTTTTAGAAAGTTGTATAATACAAATTTAAATAACTACTAAAATTTGTGGCTATATTTTTTAAATTTGTAAAGTGCGCGTTCATGTTTTTTTTTTTAACAAAAGTTGAACGGAATAATTTATTCCATTCATCTTAGGATTAAAACTAAAACTAGCATTTCTTCTCCAGATTTTTCTGATGTATCATTTTATATAAAAATTAATTTATTATTTTTAATTTTTTTATGTATGACTTCTAAAAAAGAAAAAAATTGAGCCTTCTGGGGCCTTCTTTAATTCGCTTTGACTTGAATCAAATTCCTTTACAATTACCAAAATTCTGTGGGACTAAAATAACATTCCCGGGTGCTTTTACAGTAATGACAAAATTCTAAATCTGGCCATCAAAATTTTAAAAACACTATTGCATGTGCCATAAATGTCATCAATATCTTTTTATGACACTCTTTGTTATGATTATTCGACTTTATTTAGACTAAAGAACAAAACAATCACAATCTTGTCACATTTTGAATAAACTTGTTGTACGACAAATTGCTTTGTAAATTTTTATTGTTTTTAGTTCGATACTATTCAGGATCATTTTTTCGATTATGTGGTATACAGAATTTGCACCTGGGAACATAAGAAAAGTCAGCAATAACGTATGTATACAAGCTATTGAAAATATTTTTTCTATTTTTTATTGCTGAATAGCTTTGATCAACAGTGTTGCCGGTTTAGCCTTTTTAAGGTAAAATCTAGCCATTTTATTTTGCTTTTAGTTTTAAAATTTTCATTTTAGCTTCTAGATTTTTCTAGCTTTTTTGTTGCTAATAATTGCCTTAAAAAGGCTGGCTAAAACATTACTATTTCAACATTGAAGCAAATAATTTCTTTTTTTTTTATTAATAATTTAATTTTTATAGATTCATTCATTTAAGAAATTTTATTTTTTTATTCGCGCAAAAAAATTAAAATTGTTTTTTAGATAAATTTTGATTGCTGCGCTTGATTTTCCAAATCAAAAATAACTTAATTAATTTTAGGGATTTATTCAATGCATTACACGCTGCTACAAAAGGACACTTTTTATTTTCACTCGAAAAACAATCTAATGAGAGCTGCAGATTTTCCTGAGGATATCACATAACAATTTTCAAAAATTTCGAAACACCACATAAACTTTGAGATATTGCGAAAAAAAACTGTTTTTAGAGTAGTTCCTACATTAAAGATCTCGTAGCTCTTTGAATTTTAAGTAAATTTAAGATTTTTTAATTGACTTAGAAAGTAGAAGAATGTAGCTTTTAACTGTATTAAAAGATTCTATGCAGACTCCAAATAAGTAATAATATATTCAACATTTTTAAATTTACTTTCATTATCTTTTTCGAAATTTTGAATTTGATGTAAATTTTTTAATTTTTTTTTAAGGCTAAACATACTTATGTACAAAATTTGAAATACTATTTTGTTTAGAATAAAGCGATATATTACCATATAAATATAATCGCTTAAAAGCTCAAAAAGTTCTTAATTATTTATTAAATATTGTTTAGGTTTCAACGAAACCAAAATGGATAAGACACCACGAATGCTGATGAAGTGTGTAGCGGCACAGAAAATACGTATTCCATTCTGCTGGTGTCTAATTATAGCCCACAAACTCTGCTTTGGTACTGCCAACAAAAATAACAAGGCAATTTACGATTGCAAATTTTTCATATATTTTAAGGCAAAGTCCTTTTTTTTAATATTTTTTATTTAGTGCTTACAACAAAAAAATTAAATTAAAATTAATTATTATCGTTATATAGGCTTTAATAAAACAAATTTTAATAATTTTTCTTCTTCTAGATGATGTTTAGAAATTTGTTTTTAATATTTGACCAAAATGTAAAAAATATATACGGTTGAATAGCCAAATTTTTTTACTTCCCAAAAAAGTTTAAAAAGGAAAAATCAACAAAAGAAAAACAATTTTATGAATGCATTTTTTATACGGGGACCTACTCAAAAAAAACGTTTTTTTTATATATCAAAATATTGGGGTGTCTTGCAAATTTTTAAAACTGAATTATGAAGTCCTCAAGAAGGCCTATAGCATACGCTATGTCATTTCTCGAGTGATTTTTCACTCCTTTTTCACACTTAATATACTTCACTAACGAATATAATTAAAAAATATAATAAAAGCGTAAAATCACTTAAATATTTGGAAATGCTTAAACAAAAAAGAATTATAGTTTAAAAATTACGAAAAATCATTTTGAAACATTGGGTAATTTTTCGTTAGAAATATAAGCCAAATTTGTATGTAGACTTTTGGACGATATCAAAAATAAATGAGAACGAACAAAAATAAAGTCTAAATTAAAAGACAAAAATATGCCAACTTTTTTCTGGCCTTACTTTGGGGGCATTTAGCCTTTTCTGACTTTTTTAAGATTCAATTTAGTCTCCTTCTTCTCATCCCCTGGCAACACTGTTGATCAGTCTTTAACTAAGAGTTCTTTTCAGTTTTGTTATTTAAAACTTTTTTAGCTTTGATTGACTAAAGCTTAGTCGTAGCTTATGGCTTATATTTGATTTTGAAGGAATGAATACAACGTTCCATTACATGGCCGAAAATGTTTGGCATAGCTCTTAGGAGGTACTCAAATTTTTGGGCTTGGAATTCATTATTTTGGTCACTGTTAAGCTTTTTTATTTCCCTAAAACGTATTACTTCAAAATTTACTCAATCAATATTTTGTAGTACTTTCAAAAAAAGTTTAAAAAAAATCCAAATTTTATTTTGTACATTTTTCTTTACGGACAAACGTCCGGATTTTAAAAATTCGGTCTGCTGTTAAATCTGAAATGTCTCTAGAAGATATTGTAATCAAGAAATCAAGAAAGATGTTTCAAATTAATGACAGTAAGTGTTATTACGAAAATTTTGTGATGTTTTCTTCAAACGCATACTTTATGTATATAATGTAATTACAACTCAGATTCAATGTTATTTTATACATTTTTTTTTAACTGGATGGCTTTTTTATTACAATACAAACTAAATGAAAACATGTGTAAACGTAAAAGAGTTTTCGAAGATACTTGAAAACAAAATAGCATTAAAAACGACGCGATAATCCCAAAAGTAAATAGGCTTTTTACATATTTTGTAGAATGGAAAAAATCTGATGATTCTCTGTCCAAAAATCGCACTTCATATAAATCACTCCTGCAATATATGACATATTATATTTAAATTTATATTGAGAATTATTTTTTAAAGTTATTTTCTATAATTTGTTAACCTTTCATTTATTATTGTAATTCCTTTATATACAAAATTTTTTAAGGAAACTTACAAAATCAATAAATGAATATTTTACTTTGTTATTATATTTTTTAATTATTCGAATAATTCGAATAATTTTAAATACGTGATCGAATAATTCGAACAAACTAAAATGCCGCATTCGAATTATTCGTTTTTTTCGAACAATAGAAATATCGAACATTTTGAATACCCTAGAAGTTGCATTTTATATTTATATGCAATAAATCTAAAATCATAAAATTGTTAGCAATATGGCCCAAACATTTTGTGGTTTCTACAAATCTAACATTCAAAGCTGGAATATCAAACTGTTAAGCGCCCCATAGACACATACTGACTAAGCTAATGCGAATATGTGTTAGTAAAATTGAGACAGCATGAGAATGTATGCGTCACACAGACACAGTGTTGCAGTTTGGTTACATTTGTTACATTTTTTGTAACTTTTTAACGCTCCACATAACATGTATAATTTTTTGCTTTTGACCTCATTTTAGTAACTTTTTATCCCTTCGACAAAATTTAGTGCTATCTGTAAAAATTATACCATAGATTTCATGATAGATTTTGCAAATGTATATTTAAATTTAGACCAAGTAACAAATTTTTCGTGACACTCAAAATTTACCTTTTAACATATCAGTTATTTTGAAAAAAAACTATATTTGAAATAGGCTCTTTTCTTGCACTTAACAATCTTATGTTTTTAGTGACGGATGAAATTATTCCGATTTTCGTTATATATTTTCGGTTTATAAAATTGCACAAAAAGTAATTTTAGCGATATTTTCAATAAAAAACAGCATTTAGTTTAAAATAGAAAAGAGTACAAATATAAGAACTCATTGACATCCCCAACTTACTTAAAATAGTGAATACTATTTATCCGATTAAAATGGCATTTATAAAACAAATAAATTTCTATAAAAGTTTATTTAACCTATTATTTTTTATATTTCGTAATTTTTCCTGCATAATAACAATTTTTTCGTAATAACAGGCCTTCGCTTGGTATAAACGTTTTTAACTCTGTAGAGGCTTCGCTAACTTAATTTTTATTTTTCCACATAATTTTTTAATAACAAAAAAAAAAATTATATGAGTTTCTCATTTCTGTAAAGTATTACAGTTGAAAGCATAAAAAATGTAATGCTGGGCTATTTGCGTTTTTATTTTTAGTACGTTACTAAATTGGCCAATTCTCTTGCGGATTTATTCTTTGCGGTTTTAGCCAACTATTCTGTGTCATTTTGTTCCAAATTGTTTCAAATAAAAATAAATATTAAAAGTTTTGTTAAAAACGTTGTAAATTAATGTAAAAAAAAAAAAAATAACTCTTAAAAGCTCAACACAATTTTTTAAAATTTTAATAAAAATAATTATCGAAAAATGGAGCAAATTATAATTTAATTGCGCTATCTTCAATTACTAACAATACATGTAAAGTTAAGGCCAATTTTACTAAAAAAAAATTTAGGAATATTTCAAAATTACATTATGATGATGGTATTGAAATAATATTGATATGTAGTTCCAATATGGGGATTACTAAAAATTATCTTATTATTAAAAATATTATGTCTGTAAAAATTAATACAAATCATGTAACATTAGATATTTGATCTTACCCGAATCAACATATGTGAACACTTAAAGCTACTATTGCCACAAATCGTTGATTTAATGATGTTAATATGATAACGGAAGACTAACCTCTAACATAACACATTTTATTTACTAAAATCAAACTAGCTTATTTATGTTTGGATGTAGATTCTTTATTATTTTGACAAGTACTGAATAATAGAAATGAGGGGCTTTTTAAAAGCCCATACCTCATGATGTTTGTAACATCCAAAAATACTGATATAAGTCCCACTTTAGTTTATACCAATCGGTTTAGAATCACTTTCTGAATCGATTTAACGATGTCCGTCCATGTAAACATTTTAATCAAACTACAGATTGCAATTTTGAAAATAATTTAATGAAATTTGGTACACAGATTTTCGAAGAACGAAACCTATTGAAATTGGTTATGATCGGTCCGTTATTTCACCTAGCCCCCATACAAATATCCTCCTGGAATAGGGGTTATAAAAATAATATTTTAATGAAATTTGCATATATAAGTTTTACATAAACATAAATATGTGTACCGAATTTCATGAAGTTCGGCCAGAAATTGACCATAGCTTCCATATAAACCCGTCTTCAAAAAAAACACTTCATCAGGTTAATATGTGACACAAATCAGTGTTAAATAAATAAAAACCGTGTGGATAAATCAGATCCATAATTAGCCATAGCTCCCATATAATGCCCATTTCTGGGAATCACCCTAATGGTGTAGGGTATCATATGGTTGAGCTCAGGCAAAGCAGAATTTTTGCTGGGTAAAAACTAAAATGTTTGTCAGTGGAAAATTTTGTTGAGTTTTCGTCATATAAAAATAATCCAGATGAATTATCGCACTTAACTAGTGTCTGTTATATAAATTGAAAGATAACATTTATTTTAACGATAATATTTTTAAATCATAAAAGCAATTAACCCTTAAGAGGCACGATATTTTGGTATTAAAAGATTTATTAATTAAATTTCTTAATTTAAAAAGATTTATTTGCGAAAAAATTTTTATAACAAGACATTGGGACTAAATCCTAATTTAAGTGTCGACGATTATTGTAAAAATGCTTTCGATCTGAATAATGCTGAAGATGCTATTATTCAACAATATAAAAAGATAATATGTATTTGTATTCTATCAATTAAACTTATAAAAGATCATGGTAACTATTTGATTGCTTAAGACTAAAGAAAAAATATCTTTTATATTATTTTATTATCTGCTTCGAAATTGTGATTCGAAAAAATTTGTTTTTATTTTTTCAAATTTCGAAAATGAAACTTTTTAGTAAATATTGTAATTTTTTGACAAAAATTTGTACATTTTTTCAAGCTATCCCTGGCAATACTACACAGACATTGCAGTATTGCATGAAAAATCATTATTATTTTGATTTCAAAACGAACTCATACTGCAAACAGTTTTTTCGAGTGGTTTTGCTTTTGTTTTGTTTGTTTGTTTTTTTATTTACTTTAGTTGACTTTTTATACTAAAAGAAAAAATAATATTTTGAATTTTATAGTTTTTATACGTATTTTTGTTGATGTATAGCAAACTCGTCAAACACACATGTATAGGAGAGTTTATCGGCAGTAGCTCTCTGCAGTATGTGTCCATGGGCGGCTTTGTTTACAATACGAGGATTATTTTCCGTAATATGCTACAACAACAAAGTGATAAAATTTTGAAAATTGAAACTGATACAATGAGAAAAAATTCATATATTTGAAAATTTGTTTTATAAATGTTATGAATCGAACATGACTCTTTTTCCCCAAAATTTTTTCATAAAAAATAAAATTTTGTTCATAGATATTATTAAGTTGTTCATAATGAAAATTTTAGGAATTTTGCAAAAAATTTGTTAAATTTTTGGTTTAGTTTTATTAGATTTGAATGCAAATGGTAAATGAAAATAGTTATACATGAAAATAATAACAACAAACGCCTTAATGTTCGAAATTTGCATAATTTCGCTCGCATTCTGCAACACTTCATTTTGATAAAAAAACGCTTCTCTTCTGTTCCCATAATGTAGCTAAAAATCATTAAAAACCAAAAATTTTCCGAAGAAAATTTCAAACATTTCTTTACAAATTGAAAATATAAATAAAAATTTATATAATTTATTTTAAGTCTTCTTGACTTTTGATTATTTTTCAGAGAATTTAAAAAAGTGTTAATATTTAAGACATTATTCTTAAATATTATGAACTAAAATTAATGAAAGTTAATTCTTATATTCCTGCACAAACTTTTTTCTGTGTACCACAAAAACACATAAATGATATATAATTTCTATTAAAAAAATAATAATAAATACTATGAGTAATTTGAAGAAAATGCAAAAAGTGCAGAATTAGAGGAGAGATAAAAATTAAAGATTTTGCACTACATATAGAAATATTGAAACGAAATAATAATTACGACTCTCATATGGGCAAATGAATATTTGTCATAAATCATTGGACTAATTTGAAAATGTAAATAGAAAGCACGACATGAGATCGAAGTAAATTTTTAGCAAAGCAAAAAAAAATTAACCTACGCAAACTATGTTGTAAGCAAAATGTTAGAGAGGATGGTAAGCTTGCAAGCAGAGGAGATTTCTATTTAAATGTTGTATTTAAGTAAATTTTTTGAAAGTTTTAAATAAATAACAGTGTATAATTCAAATCCGTGGTTTTAGATTAAAAGTGTAGCTTTTGAAATGTTACCTCGAAATTTATTTCTTCTTATTTATCTTGGGTTTCCTTCCTTAATAATTTCCTAGTTGATTACGTGTACATACAAAAAGTTTTCAGTCTATCCTTTTGTATATTCATCCATTTTGCTAACACGAATAGAAAAGTCTTTGGTCTCACACATTTACAAAAGGCAGTACTTATATTAATCTTGTTTATTCTATTATTTGAAAAATAAAATCAATTTTAAAATATAAGATAACGATAATATAGAAAGTTCGATGGATTTAGAGTGTTTATTAAGGATCGATGGAATATTGACTCCACAAGACCACACATACTATTCGTTTCAGATAAAATTTTAATTTATGCATGGTAATAAGAAGATTACTACTGTCTGATAGACAGACATCTTTTTAGGTCACTTAGTTCAGTTTCTAGTATTTCAGGAAAACTTTTTAGTTTGTCTAAGATTCTTTATACGTCTCATGATAATAACCCCAGGTCTACAGATGAGATTAACGCCGATATAACGCCGACAGAAGAGAGTAACCATTTTGATTATATTATGTTCAATCTTAAGTAAGGGGTACACGTATTCTAATAAATTCTATAAGATATCATTATTTTCAATCAGTCACAGAAGAAACAGACCTTTTTATTTAAGAAATTCTCAATTTTTTAGTACAATTTTTAAAAAAGTGTTTCTTTAAAACATAAAAGAAACATTAAAAGGAAACAATTTTACAAAAATCATTGTTTTTAGTAATTTCCAAAATACACATGCACACACACAAACAAACCTTTGTATGTGTGAATTTTTTGACAGTTTCTTATAAGATAAATAGTTGTGTAGAGAAATATCATCACAACAGTCTTATAATACTTCTTATAATACAAATATTTGAATCCACCCTCGAAATAATTCTCTCAGAGAGCGAATTTGAAACTCTCTGACAGAAAAATCGTACATATTCTGTGACATGTAGATGGGCAGTAATTTCCATTCATTAACAAAGAAGATGAAAAAGTCTTTTACCAGAGTACCAGTGTTGCCAGGAGCTTACAAAGAAAAAAAGGCTAAATTCCCTAAAAAAATAATTAAAAAAAGAAAATAATAATAATAATAATAATAATAATAATAATAATAATAATATGGTATTGTGGGAATAAAATATAGAAATAAAAATCTTAAAGGGTGTCAAAACAACTACAGGTGCTAGAAAATTATGTTTGATATTAAAATTATTAGAAAGGTGGAAAGCTACAAAACCTTATAAATTCCGATGAACCTTTGGAGATGAGAACAAATATTCAAATATTAATGTAGTTTCGGAATCTAAATTCGAATTTTGAATTCGTTTGTGTTAGACTTTAAATTCTTACAAGTTATAGTAACATGAAGATCCGACTTTTACTGATCAAGTTGTTATACATAAAACTTAATGAAAGTCAAGGAAAATTATATCAAATATTTAGCGCTCTATAAAGCATAACTTTTGAGATAATCAGATTTCAATAATGACAGTTGTTTGCGCAGTGTGGCCAAAACGGTGGATTTTCTGTTAGATCTGACGGCATTTGGTTGCCCCAAGCGATTACTTTCCGCAAAAAAACGGTATACATTTTTTTGTTGACATAGCAGAGAAAATTAAATTAAAAGACATTTTTTAATACTGCAATCACTTAACTTATCTAAAATATGAATTTACCAGAAGCCAAGAAATTTTATCTAAAATCATTTCTATAAAAAAGATATTGAAATTAAACAAATTGCTCAAAATTTAAAATTACCTCAATATTATTGTATTGACAAATCTTTCATACACTTGAGGGTTATTGTGTAATTCGAAAAAAAGTTTTTAACAATCAATGTATTTAAAATACAATTTCGAATGACTTGCTCATAGAATCGAAAATAAATGTTGAACATTTTTTAAATCAGTAATATCTAAACAAATAATAGATTACAAATTTTAAAATTTAATTGGAACCTCTAAATTGCTTTAAAAAATAACAATTTATTAGTTCCTTTAATAAGAAATATTCCAGTCATAAAAATCGTCGATTTTATTTGAACACGGTTTCTAGCGGGTTTTCAAATACAATCTGGTGGAACAGTCGCTCGTAGTCTTGGTAACACCGACAAATACACAAATATTAGACCTAGGACAAAAATGGGCCGTATAATTCTCTATTCGAAATCCTGGAGCAAAGATAAATGAAGCAAAAAGTTATATAAAAGAATATTATATAAAAGAATATTGTCATTTTTTTCATATATTCATGACTTTATAAACATATTCTAACAAATCATCGTGATGCATTAAAAGCGTTACTTATATTATTGAAATAAAAGTCATATTCGGTAAGAAAAAATATTCAAAAATATGATCAAATTATCATTCTGGCAACACTGTAGAGACATTAAAGAATGTACTTAATTGTGAGGATCAGCACCAGCAAAAAGTAAAAGGAAAATGATTAGTCAAACAGATCATTTAGCCCGTTTCATGAATTATTAAAAAACTAAACGAAATTGTATTAAATATGATGAATTTTATTCTTAACATTAGATGCGCTTTAAAAAACCTTATATATATATAAAATGAGAGGTAATCTTTGTTTGTGTATCAATCACGTCTAAACGGCTGAAGCACTTTTTACGAAATTTTACACTCAGATAGTTCCAGTGCCAGAGGTAGTTATAGGCTAAGTTTTATCTCGAGTGAGTGTCACGTTCACATTTTACTCCTACTTTAAAAAGAGCATTTTTTCAGTTTTGCACGTTAGCTGAAACTTGACACACGGATAGTGCTTGCACTGGAGAATATTATAGGCCATATTGGATCTTTATCGGATGCCACGCTCATTTAAAACTCTCAAACTGAACAGATTTTCTTAAAATTCACAGCATTATTCTGTGTTCAAATATGATATTTTATTTTTCGATCGGAGCAGGGAGAGTGGGGTAAAATATTATAGTGAGAGCTCTCAAACTTCTAGGGAACTACTATCATATCGCACTGACGAAATTAAAATAGAATAGGTAGGTCTATACTAAGCAAATATTAATTTTCGCATATCTAAAGAAATATTACAGTGAAAGTCTTAAAAAGTTGTAAAAATAATTTTCATAACAAATTTCGTGAAGAGCAGATAGGTCCAAGGGGATTAGTAGCACTCATATAAAGTAAACATTAGTTATCGCATTAAATGGGTTAGGTATTAAATAAATGTTTTCAAAGTTTTGAAACAGACTTCAAGGACTTGTGTCCCAATATAGAAATGATAGTATTACACAGAAACAAAAGAAGTTTAAGTTATAATGGGCATTATCATGGGACACTGTTTGATTAGATCGAGATTAAATAGATGGGATAACAATACACTGAATTTTTGTAAGTTATGCTGGAATGCTAAGAGAGTCGTAGGACACATATTTTACTACTGCTCATGGTTACAACATCGCTGAATTAGATGGTCAAGTAAGTACATAGTTTCAAACTTAAGAATACTGAAGGATTTATCATGTGATTTGAATGGCCTGGTGGTAGCAAAATGTTGAAACGGGACTATTTTTAGTCTAGCAACTAATTTTTGAACTTGTTGTCTTCTCTTTCTTCTACGGTTTTAGAATCGGTCCTTTTTTATAATGCATAAAGTAAAAATTATATAAATTAACACGGAAAAAAGTATTTTATTAATTTAACATTATTTTGAACATTTTTAAATAATTTTTTTCGATTTGATTTTTTTTTTTTTGGTGTCACTGCTTATATGTTTGAAAGCTTTAGAAAAAGTAGGCAAATAACTTTTCCGAGAATGGAAGTTTTCTATTCCAAATACTTTTCATTCATCCATAGTTGGTTCGGAAACTTTTTAATCCACGTGTAGTAATCATCTGTTGAACGTGAAGTAGGCTTTGCCTTTTGTGTGCATAAATAATAATAAAATCGTAAAGAAAAAAAAGTTTTAATTACAAGAAAACAAAAAAAAAAGCAAAACACTTATTAATACAAATACTGACCACTCACTGACACAGAAAAACTAAACTCTAAAGAGATAGAAAATGTATAAAAATTAAATAATCATCAAAGGAGATGCTATACAAAGCGATATGCAATGTATGCAATTAATATTAGGGCTGTAGATTTAATGAAATTAATACAAAATTGATTTCTTTCATAAAACTTAGTCCAAACAACATAACTAGATATAAAAGATATAAAAGCTTTAATACAACTTTTACTGAACCTATTAAATTTAAGCAAAATAGTTATAATTGTTTATCAGCTAATGTCCGAAAATAACAAAAAAAAAAAAAAAAATCTTTTCTTTTTAATAAAACCTAGCTGCCCTATTAAATTCATACATACAAAGTATGGGATTGTAAACGAGTAAGGACAGACGGACAGTTGGATGGATGATTGGAAAAGTTGGCTTATTCAAGTATATACATACTCATGTAATTGGATATGTATGTGTGCTCTTTAATTCAATTCAATTGAAACCAACAATGAATGCTCAATACAAACAAACTTCGATGTTGCAACAATTTTACATTTTGTCTACACATGAACTAAATAACATTCAGCAATTTAAGTTGATTTTGGAAGAATGTTGCAAATACAAACAGACACAATACAAACAGCCGAATTGAAATATAAAATCATTAATTAATAAGAGTTGTGGATCGAGCATAAAACTTAAAAGTGTTGATAGAAGAGAGCAAATGACGGAGGCAAAAGTGAAATAATGCAGCGTTACAAATTGTAGATCTCCAATTGATCTTTCTTCAAATGTCTCGGAGCTCAAAACATGCAGGACTTATTCATGATCAAATCTGCAGGAATCATTTATGAATTCAGTTAATTTTTTTTGCGCTCGTAGGTTACTCAATGAATCCTTAGAACTAATTCTTTTTCAGCACTGGCTACACTCATCTCGTACATTCATCGCAAATCATGATGTTGCTATAGCTAATGACGATGGCCAATAAAACTTTTGGTACGTATTTGCTTCAGAATAATTCATAGTCTGTATATGTGTATGTAACACATATACAGACAGATAGCCAACCAACAAGTCAGTTCCAGCTTAGAGAAGTTGGGAGTATGAATGGTTGAAAAGTGGTCAAGTAAGCAGGAAATTACAACAAGACATACGAGTACAACGTGCAAACAAAAAAGTGCATTTTATATTTATTTTCTTTCTGAAGTTACGTTTTGTTTTAAAAAACTTTTTCTTTGCCTTTTTATTTGTACTCGTAACTAACCAGCGTTTGTAGTTGTCTAGTAAAAAGAAGTTTGCGCTTTTTAGTTTATCGTCTTGAGAGTTTTTTTTTATTTTACGAAAAGTGATCTTTTGACAGGCTTAACTAAAGTAAAATGCAACATGGTACAATGTTCGAAAATTCCTGTTTTAATTGCAAATCTTAAAAGAAATTATATATACCCCACAATACGTGGGTTGCAGCTGAAGTTTATGATCAAATATGTGTATGCAATGCAATATAAATGTTTTAGCAATTAGTTGTGCTGGCATGACATTGAAACTATTTGGCAGTTTTGAAATTATATTTTATGGTAAATTTATATATGATAAGAGTTAAATAAACTTTAGTATTTTTTCTTTTTAGGCGAATTAAAGAAGATCTTGTTCCCAAAAAAACATGGATATCAATATGGCAAGGCTTTGTGCATCTTGCTGATAAAGAAATCTACTAGTCGGAACCTTAAAGGTCATAAAGTGCATGAAACGCTTTACGCATTTGATAAATGTAAAAAAATAGAATAAGAAACAAAAAAAAAAAAAAAAAAAACAATAAGAAATCTTTAATCTTTCTTTGAATATTGTGTTTTTGGAGAAAGTGAGTTTATTTTGTGATCATTTATATTGTTTACCAAAAATCGATTTTTATATGAAAATTTCAATGAAAACTAGAATCCTTTATATTTTGTTAAATGTTGAGATTTTGGAGAAAATAAAATCATTAGGGAAACCAAAAATATGCTCTATGGAGTGTTTTGTGCGCATAAAAATGCCCTGAAATATATAAATACATATATTTAGTTAAATTTTAAACTATCTCTTATTAATGCTAACAAAATTATTATTAGCAATTGCTTAAAGATATTTTATTTTTGCACTTAAAATCTTTCAAAGCTAATATATTGTATAAAGAAATAAAAAAAAAAAATTATCATCTTATATGCCAAAAATCATTTGCAAATCGGATTTGAAAAACGGAATTGACAGTAAAGAAAAAATTTCATTAACGACAAATTATATAAAAAATTCCATTGGGTGCAAGATATGCAAAATATTTTTCTAAGATATGCAAAAAATATGTACGAAAATATACCATAACAAATCGATGCTCCAACATTCTTCAAATAAAGCCCAGGAACAAAACGATTTTTGTATGAAAATTTTGGCCAAAAATAAAATTCTCTATATCTCGGTAAACATTGAGTTTTTTGAGAAAATAAGCTTATTTTGTGATCACTTATGTTAAATACCAAAAATCGATTTTTGAATGAAAATTTCCATAAAAAATAAAATCTTTATATCTCGGTAAATATTGAGTTTTTTTTAGAAAATAAGCTTATTATGTGATCACGTATGTTTCATAACAAAAATCGTTTTTTATGAAAATTACGATAAAAATTTCGGTAAATATTGAGTTTTTGAGAAATCCTTAATAAAACATTGATTTTTTGTATGAAACTTTCGATAGAAACTAAACCCTTTATATCTCGGTAAATATTGAATTTTTTGAGAAAATAAGCTTATTTTGTGATCACTTAAATTTCATACCAAAAATAGATTTGTTGTATGAAAATTGCGATAAAAACTAAAATCATTTATGTCTCGGTAAATATTGAGTTTTTTGAGAAAATAAGCTTATTTTGTGATCACTTATGTTAAATACCAAAAATCGATTTTTGAATGAAAATTTCCATAAAAAATAAAATCTTTATATCTCGGTAAATATTTAGTTTTTTGAGAAAATAAGCTTATTTTGTGATCACTTATGTTCCGTACCAAAAATCGATTTTTTTATAAAAATTTCGATAAAACCTAAAGTCCTTTACATCTCGGTAAATATTGAGTTTTTTTTAGAAAATAAGCTTATTATGTGATCACGTATGTTTCATAACAAAAATCGTTTTTTATGAAAATTACGATAAAAATTTCGGTAAATATTGAGTTTTTGAGAAATCCTTAATAAAACATTGATTTTTTGTATGAAACTTTCGATAGAAACTAAACCCTTTATATCTCGGTAAATATTGAATTTTTTGAGAAAATAAGCTTATTTTGTGATCACTTAAATTGCATACCAAAAATAGATTTGTTGTATGAAAATTGCGATAAAAACTAAAATCATTTATGTCTCGGTAAATATTGAGTTTTTTGAGAAAATAAGCTTATTTTGTGATCACTCATGTTTCATATCAAAAATCGTTTTTTATGAAAATTTCGATAAAAATTTCGGTAAATATTGAGTTCTTTGAGAAAATAAGCTTATTTTGTGATAACTTGTGTTTGATATCAAAAATCGATTTTTTTATGAAAGTTTTGATAAAAACTAAAACCCTTTATCTTTATATCTCGGAAAAAATTGAGTTCTTTGAGAAAATAAGCTTATTTTGTGATCACTTATGTTTCATATCAAAAATCGATTTTTTTTTATGAAAATTTCGATAAAAACTAAAATCCTTTATATCTCGGTACATATTGAGTTTTTTGAGAAAATAAGCTTATTTTGTGATCACTTATGTTCCGTAACAAAAATAGATTTTTGTATGAAAATTTCGATAAAAAATAAAATCCTTTATATTTCGGTAAATATTGAGTTTTTTGAAAAAATAAGCTTATTTTGTGATCACTTATGTTTCATATCCAAAATCGATTTTTTGTATGAAAATTTCGATAAAAATTAAATCCTTTATATCTCAGTAAATATTGAGTTTTTTTGAAAAAATAAGCTTATTTTGTGATCACTTATGTTCTGTAACAAAAATATATTTCCGTATGAAAATTTCCATAAAAAATAAAATCCTTTATATCTCGGTAAATATTGAGTTTTTTGAAAAATAAGCTTATTTTGTGATCACTTATGTTCCGTAACAAAAATAGATTTTTGTATGAAAATTTCGATAAAAACTAAAATCTTTTGTATCTCGGTAAATATTAAGTTTTTTGAGAAAATAAGCTTATTTTGTGATCACTTGTGTTTCATATCAAAAATCGATTTTTTGTATGAAAATTTCGATAAAAAATAAAATCATTTATATCTCGGTAAATATTGAGTTTTTTGAGAAAATAAGCTTATTTTGTGATCACTTATGTTTCATATCAAAAATCTACTTTTTGTATGAAAATTGCGATAAAAACTAAAATTTTTTGTATCTCGGTAAATATTGAGTTTTTTGAAAAAATAAGCTTATTTTGTGATCACTAATGTGCCGTAACAAAATAGATTTTTGTATGAAAATTTCGCTAAAAAATAAAATCTTTTGTATCTCGGTATATATTCAGTTTTTTGAGAAAATAAGCTTATTTTGTAATCACCTGTGTTTCATATCAAAAATCGACATTTTGGATGAAAATTTCGATAAAAACTAAAGTCCTTTATATCTCGGTAAATATTGAGTTTATTGAGAAAATAAGCTTATTTGTGATGACTTATATTCCATATCAAAAAACTATTTTTTGTATGAAAATTTCGATAAAAACTAAAATCCTTTATATCTCGGTAAATATTGAGTTAATTGAGAAAATAAACTTATTTTGTGATCACTTATGTTTCATATCCAAAATCGATTTTTTGTATGAAAATTTCGATAAAAACTAAAATCCTTTATATCTTGGCAAATATTGAGTTTTTTGAGAAAATAAGCTTATTTTGTGATCACTTGTGTTTCATATCAAAAATCGATTTTTGGTATGAAAATTTCGATAAAAACTAAAATCCTTTATATCTTGGCAAATATTGAGTTTTTTGAGAAAATAAGCTTATTTTGTGATCACTTGTGTTTCATATCAAAAATCGATTTTTGGTATGAAAATTTCGATAAAAACTAAAATCCTTTACATCTCGGTAAATATTGAGTTTATTAAGAAAATGAGATTATTTTGTTATCATTTGTGCTTCACTTTAAAAATCGACTTTTTATGAAGTCTATTTAAAATTTAATATATTTAATTTAAATTTTCCAATAAATCATTTTTCTCTTAAAATACTTTACTATGATTGCTTTAAAATCCTCTTTTTGTTAATTATTATAGTTCGTACACTTCAAAAGTGAATTGTGCTAGTAATCTGATGCTTTTGTTAAAGCATCTGCCGCCTTTCAAGTTTAGTTCCAAATTATTTAAATACTTAGAGTTAAAGAAATTTAATATTTACTACGATTTAAAGAAATGTTACTTAAATACTAATTTATTTACTGGAGCATAATTCAGAAATCTTGTGGTTTATGGCAGTTTTGTAAAGAACAATGAAAAACAAAAAAATAAAAAAATAACGCAGACTTGCAATCAGTTAGTGACTTTGGGTAACTATAGTTTCAATGATTCATGTATATGCGTGATATGGATGTGTGCTTATGTGGTAAGTTCATTTTTGATTTTATGTGGTTGAAAATCAGTTTTTTTTTTCTTCATATTTCCTACATGTACGAGTACATTCATTAGTTTTTCTCTAAAGTCTCAGTAAGTATATGTATACATATTTTAATGTATAAGATGTAAATCATAAACTGAGCTTATTTTGTCAGTGTAAAGTTGGTGGTCGATACTCCACGTCTGTTATTTTTTTTATTTTAGCATTGTCCTCAACATCGTCATCGTTTACCTCTGATATAGTTGTTGTCGTTTATGCAGTAACAGCAAACGATCAATGTCACATGCAGCAAAATGTAATTCAAATAAATTTTATCAACGTAGTTAATGTTGCTGCTGCTGCTAGTGATGGTAGAACTGTTGTTGTTATTGGTGTCGTCATCATCATCACTAAGTGTGGCATGTGTTTTCTGTGGTGTAAAAAAACACAAATACCTACAAGCAAGTTGTATAAATAATATATATATGCCCTACTTAGACAAAGGAAGTAGTAGTGATTATATTAAAGATAAGCCGGAACTAGATTTTTGATTCAACTGAAGTGTATCAATCTTTTCTGCAAGAGCTGTATCCAAATCAAAGAACAAAAGGAAAATACCTATTGGTGACTAATATCTGTTGAGAAAGATCCATTGTAACGAAATTCAAAAAACGCTTTTTCCTTTCAAATCTTTATTTCAAATTCAAGTCGTTTAAATAAATCCAATGGATCCTTATTCTATATTATTAATACAATTTTCAACACAAAAATGTTGACAGAAATCTTTTGAAAGCTTATTTCCAGAATTTATTTAATCATTAGCTAAGAATGAGAACTTTTATTCGATTTCTTTTTTTAACCATATTTTAATCTTTTTCATAATTACTCGTATTGTAGCATATCGCTACGATTCGCGTTAACATGACCACTTATAATGTTCTCTTTTATTATTGGTATGAATGAATATGGTTTCGAGTATAAGTTTATTTTGAGGTAAGTGTTTTTGTTCTTTGTACCGAACGAACTGAACAGATTCATATTGTTCATATGAAAAACCTCAATAACCAACGAATATGCGTTATATTTACGCGAATCTCTGTTTTGGAATCTGGTGCATTTTATTAAGACAAATATTACAACCAAAGAACATGAAATATATGAAATATACATACATACATTTATGTAACCTGTCGCGATATACTTTTAATAATATATCGTTAACTAAACTACAAACTACTATAAATTAAGATTTTTAACATAAAAAAACGGTACGTAATATATGTTAAAAAAAAAACTTAAATTAAATTCACACCATTAAACATTTTATTCGTGCTTTCCATTCAACATTATTCAAGTGTTAGTTAGCAGCGTTTGAATTTTAGTTAACGTTATTTAAATACAGTTGCGGTAATATCGTTAAATTATTGTATTGAGTATTAGAAAAGGTCATTTTCTAGTTATAATATGAAAGGATTTTATAATGATTGTGTACTTTGAAATGAAAATTTTATCATGTATACATATTCTATGCAACAACAACCATTATTCAATGATGCCATTTTTTAATTTTTATGGCAGTCCTAATAGCGTGTCTAAGACAAATATTCTCCTGACTCTTTTTTGATATGATTGATAATTATATTGGTTTGACAATAAATTTTATTTTATTTGTAATTAAACAAAGTTTTGCTAAAAATTGCTTTTTATAGACACATTTAATATTGTATCTGAACTTTATTACCCCAATTTAAATTTTTGGTAAATTTTTTACTTAATTGGAATATTAAAGTTTAAAAAATTTGTGCTTCCGATGAAAGCAACCGCAATTATTAATAAAACGGCCAGAATCCATAAAAATGATATCGATTTCTTGCTTATAAAATCTATGTTTATTGCAAATACACCTGGTAAAAGATGCTTACAAGATATTTCAAACCCATTAGAGTTTTTAAAGCAGCATTCTGCTTGTTCATTTGATAGAAAATAATTGGACATGTATTTGTTATCTTCTTAAAGGTATATGTCCGTAAAATATAAAATTCTTATAGCATATATTTTGCAAGCAGCGTGCCTCAATGTGCTAGTTGGTAGTAAGTTAGGAGTTAGACTGGTTAAAATTAGAATATAATTATACAAAGAATGCGCTGCTATAACGATTTTTTATGGCGAAGTCGCTAAAAGATGTATTTCAATCATATTCTTAAAATTGGATTTTATATTATAATATAAAACAAGATAATGAAGAACGATTTCATGAGTTTTTATTATTTTTATGAATGTTATTTACTTGGGAAAATTGGCAAATTGATGTCAAATGCTCAAAGGTCAGTATTTTGAATAACCTTGGTTTATATGTTTCTCTAACTAAACTAAATGATTGATTCTAGGTTTAAATTTAATAACATAGTTGTAAGAGTTGATTGCATCATGGTACATTGGGGCAGAATCGATTTTTGTTTTAGATAATTTTGTTCTTTAACTATTTACGAAGAAATCAAGCAAAATTGGTTGGAAACGCTGGGCTATATATGGAAAAAAACTAGACCAAGATCATGTAGAATTTAGACAGTTGAAATTTCAAACGCAAATAACTCGAAAATTGTAGGATATAAACAGCACATGCAAGCATTTCATATGTCTCATCAAGAACTTTAAGAAGATATAAAAAATTTTGAAATCGAGTAAGAAAAAATTTTGGTATGCGGTTAAAAATTTTCAGTATCAAAGATGCCCTTCGAGACCCCTTAGCTCCGCGCCTACTATGGGATTCTCCTTTGCAAAATTAAAATAGTACACTCCTCTACTATGCCTGTGTGAAATTTTATATAAATCCAACTAGTCGATTAGAGGATACAGATTTATTTCCACAAATATTAGATTCTGCCCTAGTGTGCGTTGTAATATGCATCGATTTCCATACAATATGGAAATAAAATATCCGACGATTTTAATGCTCCTTACCGGATACATGAGGAATCACTTCTGTTATGCCGTGCGGAACAAAACTTATAGTTTGCTTGGATATTAAAGTTCTGTGGATGGATAGGGATCAGTGTTGCTTGGAGGTGAGAAAAGAAAGGCTGAAATGAACTTTAAAAAGGTCAAAAAAGCAAAATGTTGGAACATAAGGCCAGAAAAAAGTGAGTTTTTTTTAATTTAAAGAAATAACTTTTTCTCGTATATATATATATATATATATATATATATATATATATATATATATATATATATATATATATATATATAATAAATTCATAAATAAACCATAAAACGGCTGTCAGCAATATAACTCAACAAAAAATTACCCAAAGAATTTCTATACATATTTGGGTTATATTTAACATGAAAAATTATTCAATATTTTGAATTGTTTCTTCGTCCTTTTTGGACTTTGGACATTTTGATTAAGCATTCAAAATTTATGTGTAATTTTTCACATTTATAAGATTTTTTTTAATTATATTCATAAATAGTTTTTATGGTTATTGAAGTATTTTTGTAATATACTTCAATAACCATAGATTATATAATCGATATAAGTCCATAAAATTAGTTAAGTGATTTTTAATTTGGAAAATGAAGCGCAAAATTTTTTGTCAAATGTAAATTAGACTTTTTGTGTGAATAAATATATAAAAATGTTTAAATGAATGATTCTGTAAAGCTAAAATGATTAATAACAAATAAGAAATTATTTTCATTGTTACTGAAATATTAACACTTTAGCCTTTTCAAGGCAATTTTAAGAATCTAAAAAGGCTAGAAGCTAAAATGAAAATTTTGAGGCTAAAAGCAAAATAAAAAGGTTATATTTAACCTTAAAAAGGCTAAACTGGCAATACTGATAGCTATCGTTTTGAGCCAGCAGACCCATCAAAAAGTCCATTCATAAAAATAAAGGAAAAATTTCAATATCGAATGCTTGTTTGCCGCTGCTATAAGTGCCCCTAGCAGCCTTCGTAACGTGTCGAGATGATAAATAATTTATTAAAATATATATATATATATATATATATTTTTAGTAAAAATAAAAATATTCGTAAAAAGAATATATTAGAAAATATAATTTAACTGTTGAATTTTAAATATATAATACCCATACCTAATAAGTATATAAATACATACATATATTTTTAAAATATTTACTTGCATCTTGCATATTTTTGGCCAATCAATTCCCCATAGAAACTACAAAGAAAAAAAGTAAGAGAGGAATAGTCGGTCTAGCCAACCATATTATACCCCACACTATTTTGTATGTGTCTTATATTAGACCTGTGGCCAACTGTGGACCGATAATTGTGTTAAGTGAAAAATAAAACATACGAATACAGAATATTACGTTGATAATAACATTTATATGAAATTATGAACTTAATGGTGATTCCCAAAAGTGCGCCTTATATGGAAGCTATGGTAAATTATTGATCAATACTCATTAAATTTCTACTTCTATGAAACTTATTTTTGTTGAATATTAACTTAATACTAACTAACTTAATACTAACATTTTTAGGGGATTTATATGTACGTTAAAGTGACTTTGGGAAGAGAGGTTTACATGGGAGCTATGGTCAATTATAAATTGATCTTCACAAAATTTGGCAGATCGTTAAACCTCTATTTCGGGAGGACATTTGTAAGGGTGCTAGGTGAAATAATGAACCGATCATAACTAATTTCAATACACTTCCCTGTCCCTATACTAAAGTAATTATTAATGCCAAATTTCATCAAAATATTTTTAAAATTGCGACCTGTACCAACCTGTGCCAACCAAATGAACGGACATCGTTAAATCAATTTTAAGATAGGGATCCTAAGATTTTTTTCTGTGCGTTAGAAACATCAGCATAAACGCATAATACTTGGCATATTGTAGTGTCATATTGTAGGGTATACAAATTTAAGATAAGTTGTTGGGATTTGATTAAAATTTCGTGAAAGAACTGAATGAAAAGTCCAACACAATGAATATGATAAATACAATAGTTATAGATAAAATGAAATTAATTAAACTTTTGGATTACTTATCAAGCAAATACAAGAATGACTACTTTTCCATAAAATACAGCCATATTATTATCATATAGCAATGAATGTACTTTATCCTTAAAGGATTTAATTATAAATTTAAATTTGATGACTTAAAATGCGCTGCCCCACCGTGCAATCAGTTCTTTATTATTCTTACACATATGTGTGTGTGTAATATGAACTTGTAACATTGTTCCCAAAAATACCCTTAAGCTATAATATATACATTTATGGTCCATCCATCCGTCCGTCCGTATGTAAATATTATACGCACAAAAAATCTTGTTCGCAAATATATATCGCAGAAAATTTGATGTCTTCTCTGGTTTTACCGATAAAAATTGAAAGAAATTTAATGAATATTAAAAATATGTAAAAAAAAAATAATAATAATTGCTTTAATTGTCAAGTTATTGACATCAAGAAGAACAAAAGAGCATGAAGCTGATAAAGTTTCATAATACACTTGTTTTATAAACCAAATTGATATTACATTAAGGTATATTTAACTTAAGAAATATACTGAAGGCAATAACAAGATGTAATAACAGAAGGAGGAATATTTTATTCTTATTAAAATGTTTTAAATGGTATTTTTTTTACTCAAATAAGGGTTCGTGCTCGGTATTTGATGGAGGGAAGCGAATTTTTGCAAATAGCTTCAACGTGGTGTAGTATACATATCGTTAAAAGTCACTAATAATCAATAAACTCACATATTGTGGATGGTAAGTTCTTCGGTGCCATTACAACATTTATAGATTACGAAATTTCCTACAAACTTTCTGAAGTACATTTTTATCAATTTGCACTTGCTGAACCCTAAAATGGATTGATAGACAGCTATATATATATATATATATATATATATATATATATGGATATATAGATAGGTAGATATATAGATAGACAAACGGATAGATGGATAGATAAATATATATAGATAGATAGATATATTCAGACAACAGTAGCGGAACCGAGCCAACCTAGGTGGAACACACATAATATAAATTCGGATATATGTTTTGAGAAACTGACGGAGATTAAGTCTAGATGGGAGATAAACGTCGACCTAAATGTGGACAAAAATGCTGAACTTCTCATCAATTTACTCACAGAAATGTGTAGTATCGGAAGGTCAAGAACTTCTTAGAAAACACCGGAGGCAGGCCTACTGGTGGAACCAGGACAAAGCAAAATTCATAAGAGATTGCCACAGAGCTAAACGAGTAGCAACATGAAGAAAAGGTGACCATGTGGCAATGGAACTATACAGAAGAGCTCGAAAAAATCTTAGATTATATATTGAAGATTCTAAGAGAAAGGCGTGGGAATCTCTATGCGAGAAAGTGGACAAAGATCCATGGGGACTTCCATACAAGATAATTATGAAGAGAATAGGAAACCGGGTAAAAATACCAGGCATATTGAACCCAGAATATGCCTACACCATAGTGACCACATGGAAAGCGTAAGAGAACAAGACCTCTTCACCTGCAAAGAGTTGACTAAAGTGTGTCGTACTTTAAAGAGACGTAAGGCGTCAGCACCTGATGGAATGCCGAATGAGATCGTAGTAATAACCTGCGAACATTGGCCGGAATTATTTAAGGATACATTTAACATGTGCCTAACAAGAGGAGTATTTCCAAGGATATGGAAATGACAACATCTCGTTCTGCTACGTAAGGGCGAGAAGCCCCTAAAGAATCCTTCGTTATATAGGCCTGTCTATTAGACACATGCGGAAAGTTTATGGAAAATCTAATGATGGATTTTCAGATGAGATTTTGCTCTATTATTACCTTGGATATTAAAAATGCATTTAACTCTGCGGATTGGAATGTAATTCATCGGACTATACGAGAGCGGAAATTTTCGGGATATCTAATTAACATTGTTGATAATTTCTTGCAGGGTAGAGTTCTGGAGTTTGGAACAGAGAATGGAATGGACTATTATGATGTACCACAGGGTTCTATGTTTGGTCCATTCTTAAGGAATTTAATGTACGAATGTACGACAGGCTGTTGAAGTTGAACTTACCAGCCGGATCGAAACTCGTCGGATGTGCAGATGACGTGGCACTACTGGTGGAGATAGTCGCGAATGACTGCTTAAGCAGAATAGTTAATGTTAAAGAAATTAACACTTGCCGCAAGCAAGACGGAAGCGATATTGGTGACCAAACGAAGATCTATTGTGCATCCAAATCTTAGTGTCGATAGATACGAGATAACAATGAGCGAAAGCTTGAAATATCTGGGAGTGATATTAGATAGTAAATTATCTTTTGAACCATACATTAAAGTGGTATCTACTAAGGCTTTTTAACGGCATCGAAATTGACGAGGATAGTGCATAGAACATGTGTACTACGAGTTATATCGGCATATCGAACGATATCAACCACAGCGGCATTCGTGCTTTCTAGTATGCCTTCAATTGAGCTTTTACTTCAAGAGAGGAAATGAGGCACATGCATCATTGGTGAATATTGTCAATAATGGTACTATCGATAGGACTAATATCAGCAAAAAATACGATGGAGAAGATGCTCCAAACATGGCAGACACAATGGGATGGAGCGAACATGGGAAGATGGACCCATTCTCTCATACCCATATAAAGATCTGGGTGAATAGAGAACACGGGGCGCTTAACTTCTACCTGACTCAAGTTTTCAGTGGACATGGTAACTTCGGTAGCTACCTGCATAAATTCTGGTGCAAAAAATTGGGAATGTGCGAAATGTGTATCGTATGTGAGGTTAACGTTGAACACACGATAAATAAATGTTACTTCTGGAATAGAAAACGAAATATAATATCAGAGACGTTTGAAAATACGAACATCGCAGAACTACTAGAAATAATGTTGACAAACGCAGAAAACTGGCGTAGATGCTTCAATTTCCTTTGTGAAAATTATGAGAGGGAAAGTCCAGTGCCAACAAGTGCAATTACCGAATCCCTAATATCATACAAACGTATGTTGGAGGGAGGAGTAGGAAAGGAGGATATCAGCACTGATCGATAAATAAACCCCATCCCGAAGTAATACGAGGGTGGTTCCTGTGTAGGACCACTAGATGATAGTGCGCTATCACTACGTCTATTAAAATAGATAGATAGATAGATAGATAGGTAGATAGATAGATAGATAGATATATATAGATAGATAGGTAGATAGATAGATAGATAGATAGACAGATAGATAGATAGGTAGATATATATATAGATAGATAGATAGATAGGTAGATAGATATATATATATATAGATAGATAGATAGATATATATATAGATAGATAGGTAGATATATAGATAGATAAATAGATAGATAGATAGATATATAGATAGATAAATTCATAGATGAATAGATAAATAGATAGGTAGATAGATAGATAAATAGATAGATTAATTAATTACTATAAATGAAAATATTTTACCAATTTTGTTAATTATTTTTAGAGACGAGTAGTAGCTAATTAAATTCTTAACAATTTAAATATAAATTAAGATTTTTTTAAACTTGTCTTCTATGAAGAGAAATAATTTACCTAACAAATTAGATAAACGTTTAAAACGTTCATTGAAGATCAATTTCCTAAACTAAATTAGTTTTCTTGCGCATGTGCAACCAGTTTCAATACAACTCAATTTAAAATAACTACGTAAAGTAAATTACCAATTTTGCAATATTTTTTATTACATATTTTTTTTTTTTTTTTTTGAAATATTTGATCAATGTCCATTGGTGATAGTCTGCCTTGTTACTACTGGTTGCAGCTCCATGACTTCTTTATTGCCAACTTTTGCTTACAATATTTACAAGTATTCATACAATGAATACAAGTGTTCATGCGTACAAAATATTTATTTGTATATTAATTACGTTATTAACATGATAAACTGGCAATTTTCTGGAGAAGACATTCATTATTTATTTATTATATGTATGTATATACGTAGTATCATGAATGAATACTTGTATCAAGAGTTATAGTATAATGAAAAGAAAATAAATAAAATCATGGTTTAATAAAATAACAAAAAGCTGTCATATGAATGATGTATTGTATAAACATGGTAGTATACAAATATGAATAATATAATTTAAAGCTAGAGAGGCGTATTTTTTAATAAACTATAATTATGAACTATTTATAGTGATTTATTGCGGGTTAAACTCTATTAATTTTTCAATAAATATAAATGGATAAATTTAAACATTATGAAATAAGTAAGTTAATATTGTACCACCCAAGATGATTTTGTCATACGAATAATTTTACTCGTATACTTAAATCTTTTAGTTTGAGTAAAAAAAGTTTAAAATCACAAATGTATATTTTTGACTAAAAATCATTTTGGGAAATTTTACAAATATGTAAAATGTTTATATTTTCTAACTCATATATGGTTATTTTAGTATATAATGTGTTCTTTAATTTGTTTTTATTTATTTCATGTGGTTTTATTACGAGTTTAAATATCTTTAAAGAAATATCTAAATACATTCGATAGTTTTTGAGTCCTTTATAAATTTTTGTATAATAGATGGAAACTATTTATGGGAACTTTTTTAAATAGAAAAAATTATTTTCTGAAAATTTTTTTATTGTGGTCACAAATAATATGTTTCAAAAGGACTTTTAAGAAGTAAAATTCGACATCTGAAAAGTATATTTATTAAAGGATTTGAAGAAATAATTTT
This sequence comes from Protocalliphora azurea, assembly GCA_932274085.1. NCBI lineage: Eukaryota > Metazoa > Arthropoda > Insecta > Diptera > Calliphoridae > Protocalliphora > Protocalliphora azurea. The sequence goes on along the minus strand of OW026521.1, from coordinate 132,678,336 downwards.
CACGTATGTGAAAATGTCTGGAATCCTCAAACAACAACTATCATTTTTAAAACAGCAGTGAAAAGGTGGGCCTAAAAGTATCCAAACTATTAACTGTATATGTATAAATTACAAAAAGTTCACTTATAAGGCCATGCAATTTAAAGGGTCCAATTGTCCAGGAACGGAAAATGATGTAAATTAATGTTTGAGCTCAGGTTTTCCTTAGCTATATATTAATAGTGTAGCATAAAAATAGAAGGAACTTAATTATATTTTTGTATGATAAAAAACATTATTCATAGAAATATTTCAAAAGTAACTGAATTAGTTTGACGTTTTATGATTAAGTGTATAAACACAACAACGCCGGCAATGGAACGGTTTGCCTCCAATTGAGAAAGATAAACATAATAACAACGGCAGCGGGGCGGAAAAATGATTGCCAAAGTTTTGCGTAAAACATAAATGATCAAACTTATTTTTAATATTTGTTATAATTACAATTTTTAGTACATAAATATTATTATATTTCATTTATTTAATTTAATTTCTTTAAAGAATTTCCATTTTCTCTCTTTATGTAGTTTTCTTTTCTTTCTTGTTGGAAAAAACATAGAATATCGTCACATGGTGTTTATATTAGAAAATTTTTTATCAAGACAAACGTCATAATTAATGCGAATTTGTGGAAGGTGAATTCATTTATGTTTTTTGACAGCTGTTATAACCGAAAATATTAATCTGCTTTTTAACTGAGTTTTGACATTTGTCTTAATAAAAATTTCTCTAATATAGACAAGAAAGAAAATAAATTATATTCGAACGTCTTGCCGTTCAAAGGCAATGAAAAATTAAATTTTTAAGGAACTGCTGTTATCGTCTTTGGTTGTGCTTCTTTACTAATTAGTTTATTTTAAAATTTTTTTATCCTTCATTTAACTAAATTATCTTATCTATAAACCATCGACCAAAAAGAACTCATATCGCATATTTTTAATCAAAAACGCAGCGATAAAAATGTTAGTACGCCGAGTACTTTGATGAAGTGAAGCAATATATCGAATCCTCTATATTTTTTTTTTTATTTTTGTTCATGTGGAATAAAATTGCGATAGAATACCAAGTGTTCTAATTTGTCATAATTATTTCTTCCAAAGAAAACTTATCAATTTGTTATGCATATGATATGAATATGTTACTTTCAAACAAATTTACAGAATATTATAAAAAGACATATATGTGGTCATCCAAAATTAATGTTAAAAAGATCTTTGTAGTATTTTTAACCAGTTCCAACGTTTTTATAGAAGTTATAAGATTTATAGAAGTACTTAGTCAAATCAATAAGTCCGTGATTTTTCAACTGAATTATTTTGTTTTATCAAACAAATATTTAAATTTAAAGGAAATTTATGTTTATTTTTACAATGATTAATGTGTCTATTGTATTTCTAAAAGTGTGGTGTGTTCTAAAACATATCAAAAATTTGGTTCAATTGGACAACTTTTGTTTTCCGTCTTTTGTCACGTTAGGCAGATTAAATATCGCAATTTGTTATTGAAATAATGCGTTTTATATGATTCTTATTAAAGGCTTTGAAATTAACGTCCTTAAGATAATAGAATAATTGACATCACCAATTTTAATCTTGCGAAAATGCGTACTTTTGCTAAAGTTGACTTGATCATCATTTTTTAAAAACAATAACTTGTAACAATTCAAGAAAACAAGAAAAATATAGTCGGAAAGTCCGACTATATAATATCTTACACCATTCTCTATCTATATCAAAGTTCGGGGTGGGGTCTTATAAGAGACCTGTGGCAAATTATTGATTGATACTTGTATTGAGAGTTTTGTATAGTACTATAAAATATACGTAGGCATTATATCAAGTTATTTATGCCTTCTAAGGAGATTACCGGAAGTGGACCTTATACAAAGCCTTTGGCTAATTATGGACCGATTGTGAGAAAATTGTACACTGTGTAAAATTTATTTGTGTCAAATATTAACTTGATACCAAAGAGATTTTCATTAGTACATTGATTACTACTTATATAAAACTTATATATGCTAAATTTTAATTAAATATTTCTATATTTAAGGCATTTATAAACGTTAAACCCATTTTTGGGAGGACATTTGTATGGCACTATGTGAATAATAGACCGAATCTAATCAGTTTCGATAAAATCGATTCAGAAAGTGATTCTAAGCCGATTGGAATACGTGAAAATAGTAAATAATAGCCAAAAATAGTCTACGCGTATCTATATTGATTTCAATTTTCAAATTTGCAAAATTTCGAAAACGAAAAAGTTTTATTTCACTTTTTCACTTTCTAAATAACCTAAAAAATCAAAAAAGTATACAAATATTTCGCAAATAAAAAGTTTTTTAAAAAACCCATTTTAATGCAATTGCTTTTTTTAAATGCATTTTTCGTTAAATATGCTATTTAAAATTTTTGATTTGGAATGTATGGAATCTTTACATTAAAATAAAAATCTCAAATTTTTGAGACGTACATATGTACTATGCAGTGTTGCCAGTTTAGCCTTTTTATTTTGCTTTTATCCCCAAAATTTGTGTTTTAGCTTCTTAAAATTGCCTTAAAAAGCAAAAATTTTAATGTTTCAACAGAGAAGAAAGTAGTTTCTTGTTTGTTTTTACCAATTTTATTTTTACAGTGAATAAGAATTTTTGTGTATTAATTCGCTTAAAAAATCACGATTATTTATATTTTACTAAAATTTTCGCCTGCGGCGCTTCATTCTTCAAATTAAATATAACTTAACTCATTATATTGACTTATTTAATCAGTTATTATAATTATTTTTTAATAAGCCTCATTAACCATAGAAACTATTTATAAATATATTTAAAAAAAATCTTATAAAAGCGAAAAATCACCCAAAATTTCGAAATTACTAATCAAAAAGAAATTATAATTCAAAAATGACAAATAATTTGAAAGCATTGGGTCATTTTTCATTTCATAACCCAAGTTAGTATGGGAATTTTGTGGGCGATTTTATATTCGGTTATTTTGTTAATCGCAGTTCTATGTTTTATTTATAAATTTAATACAACATATTTTTAAAAAATTATCAACAACTAATGAGAAAAAAATTAAGAAAATTTTTTCTGTTTTTTTTTTTTTTTTTTTGGGAGGGAGAGGGCATTTAGCTTTTTCTGACCTTTTTGTTGATTTTTGTCTTTACTGATAAGCGCTTTGAAAAGATTCTTGTGGAAAGCTGGCTTGAAAGTATTTTGTGTGAGTTTAGAAGTAGTAGAAAGGAGAATATTTAGTTTTTGCCACAAAATGAATTGAACGATGTATTCATCAAATAAATCGTTGATTTCTTCACAGAAGTATATTTTCTCTTTCTCTTGAGCATCGGTAACAGTGACTCATTTTTGGTTACGTTGACATTGAGTTCTGTTAGAGAATCGAACATTTTTAATTATTTATAATTTAATCTATGCTTATTGTTTTAATAAATCTAAATCACCAATCAAACCATCCCAGCAAAAAACGATCAAGTGCTTCCAAAAAAGAACTTTTTTGCCTCTTCAAAGGTTGATCTAAGTGCATATTTTTCACTTTTTTGGAAGTTAATAAAAATTACTTCCTATTAAGTGAAAATAATTTCTAAGAAATTTCACAAATTGAAAAGTATTTTTATTATCTATTAACAAAGATAAAACCATATTTTTATTAAAAAATTGATATAGTTTTAGCAGAAGTACTTCAAAAGCAATGAACAAGAAGCACCAAAGAAGAACATCCTACCGATGAATCATGGGTTAAAATAAGAACTTCTACAGCTCCTTTTCAGCACTAATTACTTTTTTCCAGTGACAACACAATGTTAAAATCATGACATTCTCAGCTATGTTTCGGTTCTTTTTTTGCTGGGATTCACTTCGATTAGTAAAGCATATAAACCAAGTTAAAGAAAGTGCTCATCTCTGAGCTTTTGACATTACTTTGCCAATTTTCCCAACTATATAGCATCCGCTTAAATAACAAAAGCACTCCAAATGTCTTTGTAAGGCTTTTCTTATATTTTTATATGATCTGGACCGCACATGTGCGTATCCTCTCTTTCACATACATGCGCTCACAAATTTAAAAACCACTCAGTCTCGTTTGAGCATTCAAACAGTAAAGTTGCGCTGTCGCATGATTTTCAAAATCACTGAATAAAATGTTCAAGGAGATATGGTGGAATGACAATTCCTTAAATTCTACATATTTTTTTAGCCCCTATCATATTGTACAATCAGATTTAATTTTTGAACAACGCGATTTTGGTAAAAGTTATTTAAAGAAATAAATAAAGACACTAGAGTAACTATTTTTATTGACCCATTACCTTTAAACTTAAAAAGTATTTAGATTTCCCGAAAAACCCCACTTTAGTTTACCATTTGCAATAATTAATAATAATAAAAACAACCTATCTTTAGAATTAATTATTCTCCGATTTCGTTGAACGAACTATCTATTTGGAAGATTTCATGTAAAGCGGTCCAGCAATTTTGGCGTAAATGAATAACAAAGAAAGAAATAAAACGTCTCTTATATATATATAATATATATATATGGAGAATTGCTGCACGGTGTAAGATTTAATGTATTTTTGTTTTGTGTCATTAGGTTTTTCTAAAATCAAAGAGTTTGGGTTTCCACTGCAATTTAAAAAAAAAACATTTTTTTAATTGCTAGAAAAACATAAATCTAAGGTAGTATATTCAACGAAAATTACATCTAAAAATGTAACTGAATTTAAATGCTTTTCTTAAAAATATGAATAATTTTCTAAATATTTTAGTTGAGGACAGCAATATAATTCAAACACAGTTTGAATTCTCAATAGGTACAGAAAGACTGCGAAATTTTACGATCTTGCTAAACTAAAACTGAAACTCATTTATAGGTTCCTTGGAGCAGCTCAGATATACGACATTAATCAAAACAGTCAGTTAGAAATAGCTGATTTATTGTCAAAATATTTCCGTTTGGCTACTCTGAGAATAATGGTTTCAAGGACTGTTTTTTATAGTTATTCCTCCAAGATATATTTGTTTTACACAATTTTCCCAATTAATAAAATGGAATCGCTAATAATAAAGCGAATTTGAAAACCTTGTTTTATACATATAAAAATATTCATTGTCTCAATATCACCTCATTGACTCACTCTAAATTTTTTATATTTTGTTGCCAATATTTTAAGGAGCATTTTAAAGAAAAATTATAAAAATGGAAAAAATGAGTTTTACTGTTCCACGTGATTGTAATATTACTGTGCTATTATATTATTGAGTACTTATTTATGTAATGTAGAGGTAGAAAATAATAATGACACCTCATTACCAAAAAACTATTTTAGTAAATAGTTGCCATTACCGAGAACCTAAAAGAATTTGCCGGGTTATTAATGTCAGATGAAAATTTATACGGCGAATTTTTTAAATTTCGCATTTTTTTATAAAAAATTGTCGCGCATAAATTAACAAAAAAAAATTGAAAGCTAAAATGTTATGAAATTTTTAAAATTTTCCATATTTTGTCATTTTTTATATATATATATATATAATTTATTACTTTAGATCATCGAAAGTTATTTACAAAGAATCATTTTAATGGTTAAAATTGATGATATGAAAAATAAATAAATAAATAAAAAATCATTTGTACTGGCTACAGCGGCATTCATCTTCAAACACATTTCGCGTGCTGACAACTATAGCGAAATATAAATGACATTAATATTGATGTCAAATAAAATCATTTTACTTGCTTAATACTAAAATCCAGGTGGCGTCAAAAATATTTTAATTACTTATAATTTTAAGGACCAAAAAAGATAATATTAACCACAAAAAGCACCTTTACATATTTCGCATTGTAGTTCGAATTTTGAAATAATAGAGACAATTTTCGATGTAAAATTTATCGCTAAATTAGAAACAAATTAAAAATGTGCGCTTTTTGTAAGGAGTATTATCATGAGTAGTAATGTTTAAACGACTATATTTTCCAAACCAGTAACGATATTTATTTAATTTTTTTTTTTTTCAAAATATCCCAAGCTACGTACGTTAACACCCATAATTTTTGAAATTTTAAGCCAGTATAATTTCTTTGCTATTTGGGAAATCGTGCAAAAAATAAAATAATTTTTTTTTTCTTTTCAGTGTATTTTGATACATATTGAAGATGGTGGAGTAGTTTTTACATGTGCCGATAATTGCTTAGAAGTTCCATAAAATGGCGTTGTTTTGGTATTGATAGAAGGAAATCTCTATTTTTTTTTTTTTTTTTTTGAAAGTATCAAATTAGAACCTTCACAAATTTTGCGCGAACTGATAAAAATTATTAACGCGAACAGACTTTGCATGCATAAATATTTGTTAATAAAACCACAAATCGACATTACTGTCAAAAGAAAAAAGTTTCTTTTTTGAAAATATTTTTACTCAAAATTTTTGAAATTCCTCACATACGTCTAAATTTGTATTATCTAAGAATGCAGCCATTATTTTCTGCTAGATTCTATTCACGTATATTTAAAAAATATTTATATAAAATTTATTAATGTAATTCTTACATGTATTTAACTCCGGCTTTTTTAACTTTTCTATTTTTACTCTTCCATTAAAATATAAGAAAAAGTAATATTTTTATCTTTTCCATACAAAAATAAAACTTAAAGAAAGTAAAGGTAAATCTTTTCGAAATCAATAGACCACAACACACAAGATTAATCACTAAGTAAATCAGGATAAAAAGGAAAATAATACTAAAATTCAACTGAAAATCTCTTTTAATGCTGCAAATAAGTAGTTAAAGTTACAGTTAAAATCATACGTTGACTCCTTCACTTCTACTTATCTTTGTTCGTTGACTGGTTTTGGAATATTGTAGTTGTCACAATCAAACTCCCTTCAAAAAGCTATAAAATTATCCAACGGACCTATGTATGTAACTTTGTATTTGTGTGAGTATGTATCCAACTACTTACATATGATTACATCTCAAACATTACGATGACGACATTTTCGATATCGGTAAAGAATATACTTATAGTAGCAAATAAATGCAATGAAAACTACCAGCAGAAATCCCTTAAGACAACTTTATACCTTTGATTTGTTTTGTTCTTTTGGTTTTTTCTTAAATGCAGGGAAGTGCAGTATTTCTTAGAACTTTGGTGCCAATCAAACAAGAACTAAATAAGAGTTTTAAAATTATGAAAAGGCCTTCGAATCTTGAACAATCCACTTAAGATGTTATGTTAAAAAATTTCCAGCATTCTAAAAAGTATTCCAAGAATAAAAATTAAATTAATTTTATAAAAATTCTACAATATATTACACAGGTCAAAAGAAATCGCAAAAAAATATCACGAATAATTCTGGGAAATTTTTATTCCTATGCTTGATATAGTATAGAAAGTTAACCTATTAACGTCCACTGTTACATATATGCAACATGACGAAGTCTATGTTTTAAACTAAATTGTCAAAAACGAAATAATATAAACTTCAATTTTGTTCTGAATTATGTAATTCAATATTAGCCCTGCGTCTTTAAGTGGTTTTTTGTCCACTTTCACTCTTGTTGTTGTGACAAAATATAATTTTGTAAAGTTCATTATATGACAGCTTGCACAAATCCGATTTTAACGGCAGGAAGATTGCAAAAAAAACTTATCTTTTGCACTCAACATATTTTAACGAACTAAAAGAAAATAAATTAAGTAGAAAGAAAGTAATTGTTGCTCCCCTCTACAAAAAGGACTAAATGGCAAAAAATTGTTTTTGGATTAAATATACTATTTGATCAGTAAACATGATAACTTGTTTAAGCAATTGGATATGGAGCCATTTTTGTTAATTATTTACAGTTTAATAAATATTGTGGGCATGAATATATAGAAGGCCCACGGGAAAATTTGCCCCAGACACTATTTACTATTTACGCATTCTAGTCAGATTCCTTTTTGTAAAACCTTATTCTTATACCACTTATCAGCATAAAAACACAGATGTTGAGAAAAATTCGATGCTAGATAAAGCATTGGCTATAATCCGTTTCCGGAAAAGTTCCATACATGAACTTAAAAAGTTTTCTACGATGAATTACTACAATTTTTATAATGATTATGTTTTTTATTAAAAAATCCAAGTTTTTTTAGGTGTTGCTTATATAAAATTTTCCACGTCAATGTGTTTATATGCCTAAGTTAACATGTTGTTCAAAATTTCAAGCCTCTACCTAGGCTAGATCGCCGTGGGCATTAATGAGTTAAATAAATATTTTCTATCACGTCACATTTTTAACCCATTGACGAGCAAACAAAATATGCTTCTCTGAGAGTTTTTTAAGTTATATAATATTCTTGGTAAAAGGTAGGACAAACAATTCACTCATGTTTTATAGACAAGAAATGGTGCTACAAAAATGTAGTATAAGTCAAGTCTCCAACTTGCTACATATAGCCCTTAGAAGTCTTTAAAGTTGTAAAAATCAACAATTTCTCAATTAACCCTTTTCAAACCTTAGAAAAATAAGAGATAAGAAGCGGGTGTAGAGGGGAAATTTGTATTGGACATAATTAACACATAATATTAGATCCCATAAATGCGTTGTTAAGTTTGAAAAATAAGAAAAATCGAAATTTGAATGACAAAGCCAACAAAAGAGTAAAAAATTATCGCAAATAAATTAAGATAATTATTATTTCTTTGACTATATATAGTTTAGAAAGTGACTGAAAAATCACTGTATTTTATTTCCAAACTTTATTCAACAATTTTTACATATTTTTTAATTAGGATAAAAAAGACACTATTTTAAATGCTTTAGCATACTAAGAACCAACAATAATCTGCCAGCATAGTAATATTCCATTTGCCTAATAATTTAAAATTTTAAAGACTTCCAGGGACCATATAATGCAAGTTCGAGACATGACATGTACTACATTCTTGTAGCATTACTTCTTCTCTATAAAACATAAAGGACTAATTTGCTTTAATTATTTCCCAGACAATTATATAAGCTAAAAACTCCTAAAAGGTACATATTTCGCTTGGCTCTCAATGGGTTAAGAGTCTGACCTGATGGAAATGTTTCATTTAACATTCTACACCGTATTTAGTCTAAGGAGTAAGAATTAAGCTGAGTTATTCATGTTTTAATTTTTATTTTTTTTATTTTTGGTAATTTAAATTTAGATTATTCTTTTCTTTAAACTTTTAAAACTTTTACCATTATCGAGATCTACGTTCATGTGTTAATTATATAAAATACAAATTTCCTCTCTGCACCCACCACTTACCTTTCATTTTTCTTCGGTTTTATGAGGTTTAATTGAAAAATTGTTATTTTTTTCAACTTGAATGAATTCTAAGCGCTATTTCTGAAAAGTTGGAGACTTAACTTGTAGCACCATTTCTTGTCTATAAAGCGTGAGTAACTAATTTGCTCTATCATTCCCCGAAAAATTATATAACCTAAAATCGCTACAGGGAACGATATTTTCTTTGGTCTGTAATGGGTAAAAAATGTAAAGTGATGGCAAAAATCCGAAATTTTCCTAGTGATTGGAATGACTATACCTACAATATCTGCAACATATTTTTCTTTTATTGTTGATCTGTATTGTTATTCTTAAATTTCTATTTCAATTTCTTCTACAAATTATTATAACCCGTTTCTGGTACTCCGAGTTTCCTTAACAAAACCTTGAATATTTTACATTACGGTTTGTTGCAACTCCAATGTAGCATAACATACACGTACTTATTATAATTCCTATACAAACACTTAAGAAAATAGATGAAAATGTCTAGCATTTTTCCTTTATTCTATTCTTTTGTTATTTATTATTTTCCACAACACTTTTCTATTTTGAAATTTTTTTTTTTTTTTTTTTTTTGGGAAAACCCACTAAGAAAAACTTTAGCGTGCGAATTGTAAAACAAACCAATAAAAGACACCCAAAGGAGCAACTTGTAGGTGTACGAGTACTATTCGATATACAAACAATCAGAGTTTTTTTTAGAGAACAAATATAATAAGTATTTTTCTTTCCATTACGAACGGTGTTGAGGTGTATTTTTCTACGATTTTTTCTTTTAGATTTTCTCGCTCTTTTTGTAGTCTTCATTTAATTTTCCTTCAGCATCAACACATATGTTTGCTGTGGAGTGTTTATATACCTACATGTACTCGTGCAGGAAAACGCATCAGTGAAAATCATTAGACCGATAAATGAATGAGTAAACTTTTACCATATTGTCACCACCAGCAGTAGAAAATGCGATTGGTGGGAAAAAACAAGGAAAACCTTTATGTTTTACACTGTTTGCGATGAAATCAAGAAAAGTTCCAAGCAATGAATCTTCAATTTATGTACACAATTCTTCTTTTCTGTCAAAATGACAGACTGTAACTAATGACCAGTGTTGTCAGTTTAAGACTCTTTAAGGCTAAATCTAGCCTGTTTATTTTGCTTTTAGCCTGAAAATGTTCGTTTTAGCTTCTAGTATTTTTTTCTAGCCTTAAAAAGGCTCAAATGTTAGTATTTCAGCAACAAAGAAAATAATTTCTTATTTGTTAGTACTAATCTTCCATTTAAGCAATATATTGTATTTATTCACACAAAAAATCTAGATTTTTTTTTATAAAAAGTTTCGCCTGCGGCGCTTCATTCTCCAAATCAAAGATAACCTAACTAATTTTATGGACTTCAAAAAAGGTCAAAAAAGGCTAAATGACCAAAAAAAGTCAGAAAAAATTTATTTCGTTTTTTCTTTTTTTATTAGAAACTTTTATTTTGTTTGTTCTTATTAGTTTTGAAATTTTTCTGAAGAAATTGTAATAAATTTGTAAATAATACATAGCAAATTACTCAATGAAAAATAGCCCAAAAAATTCCTATACAAAGTTGGTTTACATTTCATATGAAAAATTATCCAATGTATTGAAGTTATTTTTCGTAATTTTTGAAAGCATTTTTGACTAAGCATTTCTAAATTTTTGGGAGATTATTCGAAGTAATACGATTTATTTTAAATTATTTTCATAAATAGTTTTTATGGTTGATGAAGTATATATGGAAAGTAATTATAATAATCGACTTAGCAACTCCACAAAATGATTTAAAGCACTTTTTATTTTGCTAGAAATGATGATTCTGCTAGAAATAAAATTAGTAATGACAAATAATAAATTACTTTCTTCTTTGATGAAATACTAACATTTTAGCATTTTAAAAGCAATTTTAAGAATTAAAAGCAAAATAAAAAGGCTAGATTTAGCCGTAAAAACTGGCAAAACTGACAACACTGTCAAGGACTTACTATATCGATTATTATAAGGTACATCGAGGTATTATAAGGTGTGTTTTGTTGCTAACATTCATAGGTAATTTCATATAAAATTTAAATTTATATACGTTAGAAGTTAACGTGTATAACTATATATGTTAACTTTAACGTCGATAAAAGTGCAGCCAATTTATGAACAGAAATATAATTATGAATTTTTGAATGTCAATAAATGGAAAATTATAAAAATACAATTAAATACAACGCAAACAAATTTAACTTAAAATTTTTAGTTAAAAAATATATAAAGATTTATTTGTGCACCTTTGTTTTGAATATTAAGTTATACCAAGTCGGGGAAGAATCGTCTTTTTTATAACTATCAACGTTAACATTCAACGGTAGCAACTAAATATAGATATAATTATACTTCATTTACGATTATACTTCATTTACGATTACAATTTGAACAAATTCTTATAAATGTAAAAAATTTCACAAACATTTGAAAATACTTAATCAAAATGCAGTTATAGTCCAAAAATTATGAAAAAACAATTCAAAATATTGAATAATTTTTCATATGAAATATAACCCATATTTGTACGGAAATTTGATTTTTTTTATTGAGTTATTTTGCTGAACAATAAAAAACATTAAACATAGAACTGATTAATGGTAACCTTCTTATAGCAATAAAATAGAACCACCATAGGACGATACGTTAAATTGGACCCGGTTAGAATGACGTTGTCTCACCACCAACTTAGTAGACATACAGCATGAAATACTGAAGATTTTAAACAATACTAACTTATATACTGTGAGCAGATCACTACAAATGATGAAAAGATCGAAACGGATCCTTTTAATATAAAATACAATAATCGATATAGTAAGTCAATAAAATTATTTAGGTTATCTTTGAGTTGGAGAAATTTTTCGTTAAAAAAAAATTTATTCAATTGCGCTGAACCCAACCCAATTTTTTTGGGTTATCTTTTTCTTTTTTTGTTACCTAGAGAGATCCATTATATTGCTACATCATTTCTTCATCTTCTCAAAATGTTGTCAATTCAACTACTTATTCGCTTAACGATTTCTCTCCTAATCAGCATTTCTTCAGATCTATTTTTGAAATGACATTCGATCAGAATATTTTCATTTGGAGTTCAGCACCAATACGGAGTCACATGTTCATGCAGTTTGTCCACGAAGTTATGAGTGAGACAACGTCATACTAACCGGGTCGAATGTGATGCATCTTTTAGTGGTTATTCTATTTTAATGCTATAAAAAGGTTAGCATTAATCACTTCTATGTTTAATGTTTTGCATTGTTCAGCACAGTGTATAAACATTATAGGTAGAAGTGTGAGATTATAAGCAAAATACAATATCTCAGAAAAGAAATGGAGATATTTTTACCACGTTACACCTCTTTTTTACTTTGTGTTGTTCAACGCTTTTATAGTACATTTGGTACGACCGTTCCTAGCTAGATATTTCCTCTATGCATGTATGAATCGCCTATAGCATCACATCTCTGGCCATTTTCCTTATTCAATACATCTGGTATACAGTCACACACAGAAAAAAGAAAAAAGTTTTTAAAAATATATAAATATTTGTCCTGCACCGAAGTGATTATATATAACTTAAATATGTGCGAACTTTTTAAAATTTCGAACTATTAATTTGTTAATTTTGTGCAGCTTTTACTGGTGCGCTTCGCTATTCTATTTGATGCGATGACTACTATTTACTATACATGGGAGCTTCTAAAAAAAAAGCGAAAAAAATATGGGCGTGGAACCCGCCTATAGAAAATTAGAAAAATGTTAATAGAAAATACTTAATGTATAAATATTTTAAATTGGTGAAATTGTCAACCTTTTTTCATGCTAAAAATAAATCTATTTTCACTTCTCTGGAAGTAATTATCAATAACATCCAAAAAAGTGAAAAATATGCATTTAGTTTTACTTTTGAAGTAGTAGGAATATTATACTCTATTGGAAGCATATGTACAAAAACTAAAATATATTCTTCATATTAAATAATAACCCAATTTAGACACAAGCTATTCTTATAATAGTCGGCACTACTTAACAGAATGACCTCAAATCCCTTCGTCAAAATTTGCCATTTCAGCTACAACCTATGTATATAAATTTATGTCACTTGAAGCATTATTGTCCACATCCATCTTTATTAATGGAAATGGTGTTTAATCACACAATTATTATTATTGCTTTAACATGCCACAGAAGAAAAAAAATATTAAAGCGAGGGAATCACAAAACTCGAAACAAAATGAAAGCAGAAATAAATGGAATGGTAAGGAAAAGTTTTTAAACCTCAACAAGAACTGCTGTGGTAAAGAAATTCTCATTGTTGTTCTTCTTGTTGTTGTCAATGTTTTTATTGCCATTGAATGTTTTGGAATATGCTGTTGTATACTTGGAGGTTTTTACTGCTGCTGCAGCTGTTGTTGTTGTTTTTTGGTTAACAGGCAAACCCAGGCTAAATGCAACCATGCATCAATTCCTTATGGTGTTTATAAGTTTTTATTTATTTTTTTTTTCCAGTTATTGCTATTGTACTTGTAATGTTTGTATTATAGTTACTGTTGGCTGTAAGTATTGTACATCTGTGCTGATGTTGTCGTTGCTGTTGTTGCTCTGTTCAGTTGTTGAGTGCAATCTTGTGTTCAATTTAATAGCACAATTCCAAATCGAATTTCAATTTCCTTTATTGAATCTTCGCAAACAATATGAAAATTGTTTTTTATTTTTTTTTTTCTGACTTCATTTCGCTTTTACTTATACACGCTTGTATGGAGGAATTCTTACTTGTATGAGTATTTATTTGTGGGCTTCGTTGATTGCATTGGTTTCGGTTTGTTTTTCATGTACAAGTTTGGTATGAAGGAGAATTTGTGTGAAGGTTTTTATTTTTTATTCGTTTGGAAGTAAGTAATACTACTTGATCTACTCTGGATATTTGTATTGTAGTTGGTATTCTTAAATGCATAGGTATATATTTTTCTCTATTGTTTAGTGTTATTTTATTAATTTATTTTTGTAAAACAGAGTCGCGGTAATAATCTGAAAGTGAACTAATAATTTTTTTCTTTCTTAATTTTTTCAATGGACCAATTTAATAAAGATTATGGGGATATTACTATTCAGAGTTCTATTCGAACCACATTTTTGATCACATAAATTCCTTACAATTGTTTTTTTTTATTACAAACATATTTGTTCTAACTTTTTGTCTGATTGGTAAATCAAAATTAAGTTAATTTTTTTTTAGATGTTTTAGCCCCCTGTCCCTGTTCCCTTCATACCAATTATACAATCTTAATCATACATTCAATTGTAGTAGAAATATAATGCACATGTTTAATCATAAATTCAATTGTAGTAGAAATATAATGCACATGTTTACATTAGGGTCATCCTTGAACTTCGTTATAAATCGTCTTCTCGTTTCTTCAAAGAGCTTTGTTATATTTTGATTAAAAAAAAACCCGAATATTAACACTAATGTACTCTTTCCCAGACAAAGTCAAATAGTCTGGAATGATTAAGGACACATTTTCAACCAGACGAATATCGTGATAAATCTTCCACTAAAATCTTGTACAGAAAGCATTATCTCAGTATCATATATAGGGTGAAACATCCTGGCTGGACAAACTGAATCTCCATATAACATTTGTAAACTTCTCTTGTAAACTTTTAAACTTCTATATTTTCCAACTCATTACCTATAATTACCAAAAAAAAAAAAAAAAAAAACGAGCTTTGGATAAACGATATCTATATTTTTATCCCATTTAGTTCACTTGGATTGGATGAAATAATTACATGTCTTCTACTACAGGAATATAATAATATTATTTCTAGTCATATGCAAGAATATTAACGATAACTTAAAGTTGGTAGCAAATGTGATATTTTGCCTAAATCCTACAGACCAATAACCATCAGCGAATTCTTCCTAACAACAATGTAGAAATGTACATATTTTTGAATGTATTCCACCGCTTTCAAGCTACCATTATATTTTCATAAAATTGCGTTTTTGATACTATTATATTACCTATAGTAAACCTCATCTATGATATAAATTTCAAACAAAAATTCCAAGTTTTTCCAAATCTATCTTACACAATAAATATTTTTGAGCACAAAATCCTATTCTATCTCTCTAAGTGATAATTTTATTTTTTTATAATATAATATGAATCTGACCAAAAAATATGGCGGCTATTACCCCCTCTAAACTACTACTTTCAACAGTTCCCCTAGAGCTGGCCGTCCTATTTTCATCACAGCTATGAATCTTGAAACAGAAACTATATCCATACATGTTTAAGACTTTTGCTCTTTTTTAGTTTATATGTATCCCTTTGTATCTACCCCTCCTGTTTTCATTTTAATTATGGAAATTGATGAAAAAGTTATTACCACAAAAATTTTAAGACTTTCATAGTAATAATTCTTTAGATAAGCGATAATTATTATTATAATTATTTTTTTGTATGGGGTTACCATTCCCCCTGCCCTGATCAAAACAAAAAAATGCTCTTCTGAAAAGTTATGTTTTTCAAAATAGATGGTTTTGAATATAGACACTCGATATATGATCTAGTAAAACTATTGTTCTAATTTTAACAGTACTTATTACTAATATCATCGATCAACAACTTTTTATGTAAGAAGGTCAATTTTTAAAACGACTTTTTTAAATTGCACAAAAGAGCATATTAGCATAACATTTTCACTATTATTTGTTATATAATGTACGCTGGTGCATATTCCTATAAAAGCACATCAATTTTTTTAACAAACTTACCATCAACTTTTTATTTAAAAAAATCGCACGTTTTTAACACAATTTTTATAAAAATATTTTTTTTTTTAATGTAAAACAATCATTAAAAGAAAATAATTTTACAAAAAACATTGTTTTTTTAGTAATTTCCAAAATATACAAGCACACACACTTACAAACTTCCGTGTATGTGTATTTTATTGACAGTTCATCTTATAAGATGGTTGTGTAGAGAAATCTCATCGCAACAGTCTCATAATACATCTTATAATACTAATATTTGAATCTACACATGAAATAATTCTCTCAGAGAGCGAATTTGACACTCTCTGACAGAAAAATATTACATATTATGTTACGTTTAGACGGGCTGTTAATTTATGCGCACATATGGAAGGGCACAGTAAAATATTATAAAACAGTGAATTTAGTGAGAATTGAATTGAGATGTCAGTTTTAAGACCATTATGTTATGTTTTTAAAATGATGCAGATACATATTATATATCATTGAATTGGTAAATAAGTATATTTTTATATTCTTGTAATATTTTGTAAATATTTGAAAAGTAGTCGGTGTTTTGCTTTACAAAACTAATATTTTTTGGTTTTCTTATATTGTTTATGTTTGAAAAATTGCCAAAAATTTGTTTGTAAAGCTTTTTTATGATATTTGCAGGAATGAAAAATTGATATTTATTTTATACACTACATGAGAAATAATAATGAAAATATTATGCTTGAATATTATGCAACGAAAAAAAATATATATTGAAAAATAAAAGTTATTAACGGATTTTATTTTTTCAAAAATAACTATTATAAGGCAAAGTAAAAACATTATTTCAAAAGATAAAAATTATGAACAACGTAAAAAATATATTTTAATAATGACTGCAACGTAAAAAAATTATTTTGAAAACTAAAAGTAATTGAGCAACAGAAAAAATGTTTGTCGATTAACCGTCATTCGGTTATGCGATTAATTTTGGTCAACCAACTGTTCGAATAATAAAAAATTTTCTATTTTCGAACAAAAAAAATAAACCGAATAACTTGTTTCAAATAACCGATTAACCGAAGTTTAGTTTTCTGGAGTTAAAAATTTAGAATTTTTTCCATTTCTAAGATATAAATGTATCTTTTTTAATGTCTGCTTATATAACATCAAAAATAAATAAAAGTAATTTTTAGGGAAGCACTTTTTGTTACTAGCAAAGTATCAATAAGTGTCCGTTTTCTTGTGATTAAGAAGTAATAAAAATAGCATTGAAATATATTATTAAAAAAAGCTTCAAATTAATTGTTCTGCTATAAAACGTTGAGATTCGGTTGTTATTTTTGCAAATTCTTGTTACTAAAAAGAACCGATTTAAACAAATTAAAAATATAGTTATGCATATCTTTTATTAAAAATGTTGATTTATATAAAAATTAAAAATAATTTCCTTGTGCCGATAAAAGAGAATTCCGATGTTCATTGCAATTCTGTATGAAATCGTGAACATGAGTTCCTTCGCACTGAATAGGTGTCAAAAAGGAAATTATCTTCCAATAACAAGCCTGTGTTAAATTCATTGGAAATGATCAAAATTTGCGCTATTTCTGGATCGCAAGTTCAGGATCTTTGGACTTTTTTGGAATAAAATGTTTAATAAAATGTGGTATGAAAAGATTAAAATATTATAACGTCGTAAATAACAAAGCTTGTGTAAATAGCAATTCAAAAAACATGGTTTTGACTAAAATAAATTCAAAGTTATGTAAGCAATGTTGCCAGCGATAAGAAAAAAAGAGGCTAAATTGAACTTTAAAAAAAGGTAAAAAAAACTAATTGAAGCCAGGAAAAAGTCTAACACTTCTTTTTATAACTTATTTTTTCAGGTTTTTGACATTTTTTTAAGATATTGTAATAAATTTATAAATAAAACATAGAATTACGCCAGCAAAATAACCTAATTAAAAATTGTTCAAAAAATTCCCATAAACATTTGGGTTATTTCATATAAAAAATTACAGAATTTTTTCAAATGATTTGTCCTCATTTTAGAACTATAATTTAATATATTTTTTTCCAAATTTGACTTTTCGCTTTTATGAGATTGTTTTTATATTATATTCGAAAATAGTTCTATAGTTAATGAAGTATATTAAAAAATAATTATAATAATCGTCCATAAAATTATTTAAGTTATTATTGATGTGGAGAAAGAAGCGCCATAGACGAAATTTTTTTAAATATAAATAATCTCGTTTCTTTTACGAAAAAATGCACAAAAATGCTTAAATGGATGATTCTGTAAAAATAAAATTAGTAATAGTAAATAAGAAACTATTTTATTCGTTGTTGAAATACTAACATTTTAGCCTTTTTAAGACAATTTTAAGAATGAAAAAAAGCTGAAAAAAGCTAGAAGTTAAAACGAAAATTTTGAGGCTAAAAGCAAAATAAAAAGGTTATATTCAGCCTTAAAAAGGCTAAAGACTATATGTAAGTAATAAAAATTTTAATTTTCATCAACAAAATGTACATAAAAATACCAATATTAAAATCTACATTTATGACAAAAACCATTATCATACAGAAAAATTAAAAAAAAAATGATTTATAAATTAAACTAGGAGAATATTTGGTAGTATTAAGTAAAAAAAATGCAATTTTTTCATACAAATAGGCAAAAGAACTGATAAGATGAAGCTTTTATGAAAGCATTTAACCTACATTATATTTCAAATTAACTATTTTAATAAATTAAATACTAAATTTAGTGTTATTTATATATTTTACATATTTTACATGTTTTACATGAATACTTTGCCATTAATCGGATATTAAGCGATCAACTTTTAACCTCGAATAATTATTTGTCGAATTAACCGATTAATATAAAAACCCCAATAATTAGATACTCTACTGTCGACAATAACAGCTATCAAATAACACAAAAAATATTTCTTATTCTTTACTCAACTTTTTCAATGTGAAAATATTTTCAATATTTATTTTTTGTCTCTGAAAAATAATGGAAGATTTTGTAAAACTAATATTTTCAGAGATGATAATGGTTTAAAGGAAATATAAAAAAAGAACAAATCAGATCAGAAACAATTAATTAACACAGTGGCACAGAATCGTTTCTCATTGGCCAAAACTCTGTAACTTTTCAATTGATAGAGATATTTTACAATTTTTTTTTTCTGATGGAAAGATATTTGCTTGAATTTTTCTCCAGTTTTAATTTCATTAAAATCGGTTCAATATTTGTTGAATCAGATTAATTTATAAAAAAATGATAAGCAGATAAAGAAAACATTTTAATAATACCCAGGATAATTTTGTGTATATGTTATCAGTTTGTCAATTCTAGAACAGGATCCACTAGAATCGATTGTTCTTAGGCAAAAAATTACGATTTATTTAATGTTTATTTTGCTTTTTATTTAAATAACATTGAGAACAAAAATTTTTATTTTTATAATAACTAAACGTTTTTTAATGTTTATTTTATTTTATTTTCTTTTATTTTGTACTTTAATAGAAATAAAAGAAAATTATAATTGCTATTCATTCGGTTGGAAAATAGCCTTCAGTTGCCACTAATATAATAAATACATCTTCATTTGTACAATTTCATGATATTTTTCTGGTATTGGACCCTCTATAAAATTTGTACTCCTTATTCCCTCTTTCCTGGACTTCCTCTGATAGATTTCCAAGTGAAATTGATATAGCTAAGTTTCTCAAATATTTTCACATCTGATATCCTTAAGTTGTTGTTGACAGTAAGTTCGCCCTTTAACCAGTTTCCAAAGCTGATATAAAATCTTTGTTTGCTCCATCCAACTTTTTTTGTAGCGCTTTGTAAAAGTGCAATTGTATTTCGGTGCTGCATGAACATAAGTTTTCTTTGAACGTAACTTAGAACATCTTTCCGCTTATTGTTTTCAAAATACTCTTAGGATAAGGATTTTAAAATTTGATTATTATTGCTTAGATATATTATAGCAACTGAGTTTATATTCGGCTTTCATCCTGATCAGATAAAATAAATGATCAGATAAAATAAAAATGGAAAAAATTTTGAGAGCAATCTCATTTAAATGGAAAAGTGTTCTATAGACGTGCCCAGACAGGTAAAATAGTTTATATGGGGTTAAAGAGAACACTTTCGCCTTTCTTCTGGTAGTAAAATTTGTTTAATTCCTTTTGACCCTCAAAAGATCTATTCCACTAAAATTCAAATTTGACTAAAATATAGTACCGGGGAAAACATTGAATAACACAGCAGGTATAAAAAGTACAATGGTACATCATACCATTTCTGCATACAAAATACATAAGCTGAGAATTTAATAGCATCGTATTTTTTTTTTTTTTTTTTTTTTTTTTTTGTAGAAAAAAATTTACACATTAAATTCTACATATAAGTATGATCCACAGTTGCTGCTCATAAAATGTTCAAAAATATAAATTTTGTATGCTTTTTGCAAAAATTGTCGAATTTTTTTCTTACAATATAACAAAGAGTCCTCTTTTGGTCGAAAATGTATCTGAAAATTATAACTATAATAATATATAATACAATAAGTAATAAAATTATGCAGGTGATTCCAAAACTATACATTAATTGGAAACTATTTGATGAAGCACTTTTTCAGTAATTAAAACTATTATTTATATTTATGAAAGTTTGCAGCACCCCAATAAGCAAATACATGTATGCATTTACCGATACTATTCTACTGGTTAACAATATGATTACCAACAACGATACAAACATAACCACAACCATTACTTTTACTAGACCAACAATAATAAGAATAACTAATCGTATGTTGTACAGTGGGACAAATTGCAAATATTTTGGTAATAAATCTGTATCTCCTAAGAGAAAATCTACAGAGTGTCAAAGTTAACTACATCAAGTATGTAAAAGTTTCAAAAAAAAAAAAAAAAATCGTAACATCTACAAATCAAGTCCAACTTCAGAGACTTTTATTTTTCAGTAAAGTACTTGGCTGAAAAAAATTTTAGATTATCTTAATTCGTCTAGCGGTGTGAAATGTTCAAAGTCAGCACTCTTTTACAAAAATATAATACAATTCCTTCACTTTTTTTCAAAATTTTGTTACTAAAACATTTTTTTGTTTAAATGTATCAAAAGACTAGACTTCATAAATAGTTAATAAAGAAAATTTAAATTGATTTATATTTGCACCCTACATCCAGCATTGTTCGAAAATGGTGAATTTGAAAAAAAATTGTCACACAAGTTTTTTTAATTTATTAATTCTGTTAAATTAAAATATATACTTAGATCGACTTGGCATTAAACTGCTTCCCGCAAGCCCAAAAACGAATGCAGGGTTGCAGATTTTATGAAAAAGTCAACTTTTCAAAAGACTTTATTTAAATTGCAAAAAAAACATTATCATTATATGTTTACCATTATTTCTTATGTAATGTATAAAATAAATATGAACCACGGAAAAAATGATTGCCTGAAATTTTTCAATTAACACTGCCTTTTGGTTTTATATTAAAATTTAATTAAATGATTAATTGATTCAATCATTTTTTTAACTGGTTTTAAATATCTGCAAAAAAGAAGAAAAAAAATATGAAAATATAAAAAACATTAAATGATATATAATTTATTGTTTATCAACAATATATAGACATATCGTATCCTAAAATGCAAAAGGTCGTAACCACTGAAAAATCAAATTTTGGCTTTTTAATGTATTGACCCAAACTACATCTGCCAAAAAAAAATTATATTTATATCTTTAAAAATGATATCAATATTGGCAAAAGTCAAAAGGCCGTAACATGAACTTCATAAATGAAACAGTCATAAAATTTGTACCATTTAAGTAAAATTTCGGTTTGAAGAGTATATTATCTATTTCTGCTCTAAGTGAGCGATTAAAAAATTTTACTAATTGCTTGATTTTAAAGAATAAAACTAAAAATTTTGGTTACGGATTTTCATAATGTTTTTTGCTTCTGCTGTAAAAAATTAAAGTGTGGTTATGGCCTTTTACATTTTAGCTGAGGATATACAAAATTTTCTTGATGAATAAGTATAATAAGAGTTTCATCATGGAAGAAAAACCTCTTAGAAAGGTTTGCATAAATATGTACAATGCAATGCATAATATTTATTGTTAAATTCTTTGGTGATTTTGAAGGTATAAAGAATCCTAAGAATGAACTTGGTGGCTAGTAGATAATAATGAATAAAAGACTTAGTTATGAAAATCTAAGTTGAGTGAAAGTAACGCCCAGTTCCGTTACCCAATAAGCATAACGGATTAGTAAATTCGCTATTTGAAAAAACTCCGCGAATACTATTAGAAAGCCACCATCGATGAGACAAAACTCAAGATAAGTTTATATTATCATTAAACAAACATATTCAAAAAAAGAAAAATAATGTAAAACAATAGCATTTAAAGAAGCCTGACCATACGATATCCCACACAATTGTGTATGTCGATCAAAATTCGTGGAGAAGTCTTATATTAGACATGTGGACAATTGTGGACCGATACTTTTAGTCAGCGTAAAATAAAATTAGTAAGCGTAAAATAATATATACGAATACAGAATATTACATTAATATTAACTTTAGGTAACTCCCGAAAATGGCCTTATAAGAGAGCTATGGTAAATTGTGGAGCGATCCTTATAAAATTTGTCACTGTGATTTCTACTTATATAAAACTTATTCGTGTCGAATATAAACCTGATACTAACATGTGTTCGTGATTTATGCACGTTAAAGTAATTTTCGGAAGAGGGTTTTATATGGGAGCTATGGTCAATTATTGACCGATCTTCATAAAATTTGGTACAAACATTGATACTTATACAAAACTTCCTTACATCGAATTTCATTAAAATATTACTATATTTAAGGCACTTATGATCGTTAAACCCCTATTCCGGGAGGGTATTTGTTTGGGGGCTAGGTGAAATAATGTAACGATCATAACCAATTTCAATAAGTCAGCCAGCCTTTCAGCTATCCAGACGGACGGACCGACATCGTTAGATCGATTTAGAAAGTGTTTCTGGCACGTGAGACTTTTATGATACAAGGACCAAAACTATTGAAATTGGTTGTGATTGGTCCATTATTTCACCTAGCCCCATACAAATGTCAACTCGGAAAAAAGTTTAAACACTCAAATTCGGTACAAAGAAGTTCTGTACAAGTATCAATCTTTCTACCAAATTTTATGAAGATCGGTCCACAATTGATCACAGCTCCCATATAAATCCCTCTTCTGAAAATCAGTTTAACGTGCATAAAACCAATACGAATGTTAGTATCAGGTTAATATTCGACACAAATAAGTTTTATATAAGTAGAAACAACAAAAATTTTATGAAAATCGGTTCATAATTTACCATATAAACCCACTTCCAGAAAATCATCTAGATTTTAGTATCAACGCATTATTTTGTATTTGTATATTTTATTTTACAGTTATTAAAATTGGCCACAGGTATAATATGAGTCCCCTTCCCGAATTTTTATGCTCGTACACAATGGTGTACTATATCATAAGTCGGTGTTGACCGATTATATCTTTCTTTCGTTTTTAATTGCTTCATTTTATCATCTGCTGTATTAAGGTAAATAAACTTTCGATTTTTTCTAATTAACTTTTTGATTCATTCAATTGTTACATTATTTAAAGTTTTTAATTTTTAAAGCGATATTTTTAATTAAAATCTAAGGTACTTAATTGAAAAAAAACGTTGTTGGTAATTTTTTTTAGAAGTATAAGTAATTGATATAATAATTTTGGTGAGAGGTGCAAATTATATACAAATATTCATCATGCCACAGCCCAAACGCCTGAAGCTACAGAGATGAAATTTGTACCGTAGATTGGTTTCCAGCCAAATAGATCCATTAAGACGGAATTTTAGGAAATTCAAATGTTTTGGGGGTAAAAAAAGGATAAAAATTTGTAAAATCGGTAACTTCATATCTCCTAAATTAATAAAGATACAAAAAATTTGCTACCTATCGTTATTCATAAAAAAATAAATAAATGATAAGATGCCTGGTACTTTTTTGAAAACGGATAAAACACAAGTTTGATACTTTTTTGCAATTCGCACGTTTTAGAGGTAAAAATTGTACCTGTTATTTGGTACTTTTTTATATTTATTCACAATCTATCTCCATATTGTTTTTAACATTTTACAAGTTTTTAGGAAGTAGGCGGGGTTTTGCTTAATTATTTTTCGTACCAATTTCAGAGTGCTGACTTTGAACATTTTTCGGGGGCTAGACAAATTAAGGTCACCCAAAAAAATTTTTCAGAATATTATTTTGGAATGTATTACAAATTACAGAACATTTTTTATTCATATACCCTCCGAAAAACCAAATAAAATGGGGGAAAAAATCAAAAATTCAAGCGTAAATATCCTTTTAACTATAAGAGATAACTTAGGTGAGTAAGCGTGTTGTTATTTCTTTACCTCTTTACAGAATATATAATATATATTTACAGAATATATAAAATAAACAGAAATACAAAAATCTTTGAAATCAGACCTGATTTGTAGGAGTTACGATTTTTACATACCAAGTTTGTCAATTTTGCAGCTTATATCGTATTATTACAGGGTGACTACAAGATAATTTTTCTGAAAGCTTGGGTCCTCCTCTGCAGCCTTCCCATACACTTCAATTCGACCCCATCATTAGTTTAGAAGTACAGATTTATTACTAAAAATTTTGAGATTGGCCCTACTGTAATGTTGTAAGTGTTATATACATCCTTACAGTTCTTCTTTTGGGAGGAATAAATACTATACAATAATGTTAAACATTTCAACTTTAAACTCTCTTTCTCTCTCTCTTTTGTGCTCTCTATAGGATTATTTTATGGATGTTTACAAGTTTTTTTGGGTAAATCATCAGAACTGTTGGGTTGTAGACGAATAGTAAGCATATTCTAGTATTGGATAATGAATGAATGAAATAAATGTTGCAACATTCCAGCAGACATCAATATCATCATCGTTGTAGTCGTTCGTTTGTTCAATTGTTTGCAACATGGACAATTTCTTGCTGCTGCTGATGCCATCGTTGTGTTTGTTATTATTGTTTGCTACTACTGTTGTAGTGGTTGTAGAAGTATAAAGAATTGACATTGACATTGGCCACAAAAAAAGTTACTCATCTAAAAGAGGCCATTGTTGTTATGATTCTGGTTCTCGTGCCAGTTCTATTTTTTAGTTTAAGTTTTGCCTGTTTTTTTTTGTAAACGCTTTTTGCTGTTGCTGCTGTTGTTGTTTTGTATAATTGTTCTTTTCAATTTTGTTCTGCTCTGTTTTTGTTTTTTTTTTCATGGTACTTTTTTGTCCAATTTCTTTCCCTCACTTGTGGTGTATTTTAGTTCGATTGTTTTGTTTTTTTCTATTCTTAAAGTGTATTTTATGTTTTTATCCATGTTTAACATGTTTAAAGCTGATTGTTCTTTTAGTTTTTGTATATCTTAGTTGCATGAGAATTGCAGCAAGTTTAATGTAAGCAACAGACATATAGACGATTTTTTCTTCAGTTGTCTATAAGACAACTGTTTGTCCATCTGTCTTTTTATCTGTTACAGAGTGTTTTCATGTTGATGTTGGATTTTTATTTTAACGTCATTTATTTGGTCCATTAGTTTTTCTGTTCCTGTGCAAGTATCAGCAAAGTTGTCTGTTTTGTTAAAAAGTCTGTTCACAATGATGCTGCATAATTGTCTTAATTTCAATTTTGAACTTTGTTATATAAAATCACACTCTGTACAATTGCAAAAGATTGAAATCTGGTCAATTGACAAACGTTGATTTGGTAAGAAATTAATTAATTAACTATTTTGGAATTTGCTTTTTCAATTGCATTTTAAATAAAAACTATGGATTACTCAGTTATTGATCTTTAGAATGAAATGAAATACATATTAATTAAAATAAAATGTACATTTTTCAAAGATTACACGGTGCTATAGTGAAAAAACACTTGAAATGTAACATAGTGTAGTTTGTAGATATGGTAACGCAACCTGCCGAATTCTGCATGAAGGACAACTAGGTAACAACAAAATTAGCAATAACTCTGGTATACGACAAGGCTGTGTTTTATCTCCTCTTTTATTTACTTGTGTACTTGACGTTGTGATAAATAATGCAACTTGCCAAAGAAATAGAATCACTTGGGGTCTTGAAGGCAGATTGGAGGACCTCGACTGCACCGAGGACATCTGCCTACTCATCCACACATTTATAGACATGCAGACTAAGTTGTCAGTAGTCAATTAATGCATCACACGCTGGCCTGAAATTTAACATTGGCAAAACTAAAACAATGAGAATAAATTCTAATAATGAGCAAAGATTGTCCGTATAGAATCAATGGCTTGATAAGGTAGAATCATTCTGTTTATCTGGGAAACATACTGGACAAAAGTGGTGGTTCTAAGGCTAACATCTCAAGCCGCGTAAATAAAGCAAGCATTCAGACAACTGGATCTGTTTAACTCAGATGTAAAATCTACAATGTTGAATGAATGAGAAACGTGGAATGCAGCATCACGTGACGTACAATCCGTACAAGTTTTTATAAACAAATGCTTAATGAAGATACTACATATATTTTAGCATAGAATAATTTCGAACAACGAGCTATAGTTATATAGAAACCAGACAACAACCGATCCATCTGGAAATTCGAAAATATAAATGGTGTTGGATTGGACACACATTGTGGAAACCATTGACAGATGTGGCAAAACAAGCCATTGACAGTCGACGAATAGGAAGACCATCATATATATCGAAACGATAAGTCGAAATAGAAACATCCAATCTTTATCTACGTTGGAATGAAATAAAACATCGTGCATCAGATCGATTATATTGGAATAATCTTTTTACGGCCTTATACTCCTCGTAGGAGTTAAAAGGAACAAATATATATATATATATATATGTTTTAAAATCCATAAAATATTCAGTTCTTTTTTTTATCACTTTTTAGAATTTTTTTTATATATTTTTCTTCAAAAGTAATTTAGCTGGTACATAAATATTAACAATTTAAATAAAAATCTTCCTAAATTTGTTAATTTAAATGGTTCATTTATAGAATAAATTTTAGCGAATTAATATAACATTATATTCGACTCAATTATGTGAGAATAAAAACTTCACCAAAAGTCAAAAATCTTATGCAATTTTTATAAAAACTTTTAATTTTATAATCAAGAAATATTTAATAATTATAATACATTTTTAGGAATCGCACTATGACTTACATAGTCACACAAAATTACATATTAATTTTTATGCATTTATCATCAGACTTAATAGATAATACTTGACTTTAATTAATTAATTTAATTTAAATTAATGTAAGTTTTATTAATTTCTTTTTAATTTAAAATTTTAACATAAATTATTTAATTTTTCATCAAAAAAAGCATAGAAAATTTTCAATAACATATTGAAAATATAAACTTTCATATTGACGATTTTTTAACGATTTCAAGTAGTCGATTTGACTATTTTGTCGATTTTCTACCAAATTTATCTGGCAACTATGCTAAATTTCAATTTAACCTTAAAATATATTTATAAAACATAACAAGAAATTAACTTTTAAAATATTATTCAATTTACAAATTTTTCCTTAATTTCCATTCTAATGTTATTTTTAAAACCGGTTTTTGTGTTTAAAAAATCCGGTTTATTCGATATTCGAAAAATGTAGATTTTGAAAAAAACAAACATCTATTCTTATAACTATTTATGAAACAACTCTTTGATTGTGTAAATGACATTTCCACTATCTTAATGTCAACTCCTAAACACAAATAATCACTTGCTTTTATATTCTATTTAATTTTATTATCTAGTTTTATTCTTTCATTTTCATTGTGTTCGTTCAAATAAAATGAATGTGGACGAACGATTGCTATCGTTACCTGTCTAATTAAATTTGATGCGCATTTTTGAACAATACTCTTGACTTTTTCCTTTCGAAAACACCAACGAAATACATACATAGTTTTTTCTTATCTAGTTTGCTATTGGTATGAGTCTAAGTATGTATTACAACAGAATTGCTATATTTTTTAAAGCAAGAACTTTATACTGAAATTCTGTGATCGATTTAAAAAAAATGTGTAATTTAAAGCTTTTAGAATGAGATTACAATTAGAAAAAATCTCGAATAATGTTTGTCTTTGTTTGTATGAATTTAAGCTATCAATTACAAAGGAATTCATATGAAATATTTTTGGTGTAAATTATTGAAGAAAAAATTGTTTGCCTAAATTCACTCAATAGTAACTTTTTTTAAAAACTTGAAATGTTTTCGATAATGTCAAAATTTTACAAAATTTCGTAAGATCTACTCTTTCACATATATTTTTTAATTTTTTTATTTAAGTAATCAAGTTACTTTGCTAGCAAAAATAGCGATTTTTAAACCTGCATGAAAATTTTTAATTTAATTTTTTTTCGATTTATCGAATTGATTTAACTTAAAACTTGCATCTTTGGAGTTATTAAGAATATGATCAGAAATTTTATTAATTACGAAAAATTTTGGATTTTTTTAAAGAGTAATTACATAATTTTTCTCATGTTTTACATAAATACCTTGACACAAATAAATAGTTCGTATTGATTAATTCAACGGATCTCAAAAGAAAATATTTTTTTTTTTTTTTTTTTGAAGATACGTGTGAAGATACATTTATTTATTTCTTTGTATGTACTTAACAATTTTTCTTAGATTTATGAGAAAAATTTGCAGGGTATTAAAAAATATTTATGAGAGATTGTAAATAACGATTATGTGAAATTTTTAACCAAAAAAAATTAATATGATTCAAGAACATTAGGAACATGTTGAACACTTTTATTATTTTTCAAATATTTAATAAACTTTTATTTTTACAAAAAAAAAAAAAAAAACTCAATAAATAACAATAATATTTTTCTAAAAATATAACGATTATTTTCCGGTTTTTATTTTTTTATTAAAAAATGATCTAATTTTTCTTATAAAAAAACGAGTATTTTTCAATTTTTATATTTTGCTCAAAATATAAGAATTATTTTTGATTATCAATTCTCGATTAAAAGGAGTATTTTAGATTTTTTTTCGATTATAAAATAACGAATATTATTATTATTATTTTTTTTTTTTGCCTAAAAGCAATGAATATAATATACAAAAAAATTAAATTTATTTTATAATCAAAAAATTAAAATAAAAATCGTTATTTCTAATAAAAAAAATATTCATTATATTTTGAGCAGCAAAAAAATAATAAATAAAATAAAAATAATTGTTATTTTTTAATAAAAAAAAGAATAAAATAAAAATCATATAATTATTATTAAATTGTGATTTTAATGATGTTGGTCATAGTCGTTACGGTCCCTGATATTCATAATTTTAAAACATGATAACTATCGACCAATCGGAACATTTAAATCGAAGATCTATTTATATATAATCTAAATTTCGAAAATTTTAACATCTATACGATTTAAAGTTAATGACAAGTTTTTGGAACTAATATTGTACATTAAATCTAGAACTACACCCATCCCAAATTTGATAAATATTTAACATACAAAAGTAAAAAAAATGTAAGTTTTCCACAAAATTTATAAATTCGAAATTGCTTCGATCTGTCGTCGTTCAAACATTAATTCTATACAACTTTTTATATGGGTGTCTGATTAAAAAAGCTGGATCTAAAATTAATGTCAAATAATTTTTATTTTAGAAAAATAAAATATTGATTCCATATCGAAACGGACAAAAAACAGACATTTTCGGATTTGATATCTCCGATTTCAATGAAATTCACTACAGATATTAACTATTACAAGTGTTGCTAAAATCACAAAGCTTCAGACTGAAAACTATTTTCCGGTCGAATTTTTTTTCAAAAGGTGTACGTAAATCATTGCTCATAACTTCAAAACTATACATTGTAGAATTTTTATTTCATCTAATAGAAAAAGATATTGGCTTTAAAATATAAAAAAAATATAAAATTTAGTTACTTCTAAAGTTCAAAGGTCAAAATCGATGATATAAAGGTCAAAGCTGGATATCTCAAAAAATTGTATTTCAAAATTCTTAAAACTTATATATTGATAATTTAACTCTATTTTGTACTCGTGTCAAAATTCAAGTTGGACACTCTTTTGGTTTAGGAGCTATGAAGCAAAATATCATAAAAAGTAAATTTTTTGTAAGTAAAATTTATAATATTTACATAAATTAATTATTTAAATTAAATTTTGTGTGCAAAATTTAACTTTAGTTTAAATTTTGTTACATAGCTTCTAAACTAAAGGATGAAATTTTGCACGAGTATGTAGAAGAGTTGTGTTAATGTTACATAATTTTAAAAAGCATCGTTTTTGGATATATAACGGTTTAATTTTTATAAGTCTGATTTTGTCCTTTAAACTTTCGAAATATATATTTTGAATGCAATATCTTTCTCTTTAAAGTGATACCAAAATTAACATTTTATTGTGGACTAGCGTATAAGCTTGCCAATGCCAGGAAAATTGCAGTATAAAAATAATAATAAAAAAAAAAAAAAAATGCACAAAAACTCCAAAATTCTTTTAAAAATTTATGAACTACTTAAAGCATTAAATGATAAAATTTTTAAAGCAAAAAAAAGAAGATAGCAAAAAAATTTATCGTCATAAATTCGCTCCCTGATCAAAATGAAAAATCATTTACCGGTAAGATTTGGGGACCAAACAATGAGTACAGCGAATTTAATCCTTTAAGGTCAAAACCGACTTTCAAAAATTTTACAGAAAATAAATTATAAATCCGCGTATCTCTGCTTTCTGATATAAATTTTAACAGCTGGCTCCATTAGAATTTGTAGAACGAATAGTTTTACAAGTGTGCCGAATTTAAATTTTCTACGCCATCTGGGAGCTTCAGAAAGCTCTAGAAAGAGAAAATAGGCTTTACAAATTATATAAATAGATATCTCCTCTTCCTGATGGAAATTTCAAAATCTGGCTTCGTTAGGATTTATAGCCCTAACAGCTAAATAAGTAAGTCGAATTTTAATTTTCTACATCAATTTTTCTACGTCGTCTGAAAGCCTCAGAAAGCTTTCGAAAAAGATAAAGTGCTTAGGAAATCTGTATATTTCCGCTCCCTGATAGAAATTTTAAAATCTGGCCTCGTTATGATTTGTAGGACGAATAGTAAAATAATTAAGCCGAATTTAAATTTTCTACGTCGTCTGGGAGCTTCAGAAAGCTGTCGAAATAGAAAACAGGCTGGAAATTATATAAATAGATATCTCCGCTGTCTGATAGAAATTTAAAAATCTGGCTCTGTTAGGATTTGTAGGACGAACAGCTAAATAAGTAAATAAGCTCTGAAAAGAAAAAATATGATTAGGAAATTATATATATTTATGCGCAGGATTATTATTTTTATTATAATAAAAACAACTTGCAAATAAATAGCTCACTGTTTATACACAAATTGCATGAAGACATATATTTCCTTATTTGTCGTATCGGTTAAAAAAATAAGGAAGTACAAGAAAAGGAAGTGGCAACGCCGTACGCTTTGTTTACAATTAGTTTCACTAATCACTTTTTATTTCGCCATATTTTTAATTCCGAGTAAGAGGAGTGTATAAATGTAGTAAATATTTCAGATGTTATTAGTAATTAGATTTCATTTTGATTCAGTGTATTCCCCTAAAAAATTCATCTGAAATCCAAATAGCTGTCGACCGATTTACAGAAGTCTTGGATTCTGCAGCAAGAAATGCAACCCCAATCACGCGGACAATTAAACGTGCTCCTTACAATACATCGACGGATATAGAGACCCTTATCAGAGAAAAAAGGAAGTTAAGAAGACAATGGCAAAACAGTCGTTCCCCAACCACTAAGGCCCAACTACAATTATGCCTGACAACTCTTCGCAACAAATTGAGACAGAACCACGAGTCTGCAATAGAAGGCTACCTAAACAGCCTAGATGCCACAAAAAACTCCAATTACAGCTTATGGAAGGCTGTACGGCATATGAAATGCCCTATAACCCAAGAATCTCCATTAAGACTGGAAAACCGCACTTGGGCCAAAAACATAAATGAAAAATTAAACGCTTTCGCGGGCCACCTTGAAAAAGTTTTCACGCAGCATGATGCACATACAAGTTCCTGTCGTCCAATCATTCCTGATAAGGTAAACCATCCAATAAAATTTAATATAACTCAAGTAAAATCTGCAATAGAAAAAGTGAATATTAGAAAATCTCCGGGATCTGATCGCATCACAGGGTCAATGATAAGAAACTTACCATCATCTGCTTCTAGAATCTTGCTGCTCATTTTTAACGCCATATTAAGAGTCGGATACTTCCCATCCTCATGGAAGAGGTCTATAATTATTATGATTCCCAAGCTAGGAAAAGATGCTAGCCAGATTGCGTCGTACAGACCGATAAGTTTATTATCACTCCTATCGAAGCTTTTCGAAAAAATATTTGTTTTAAGTATAACCCCTCATCTAAATGAACACGACATCATCCCGGATCACCAGTTTGGATTCAGAGCGAAACATGGTACAATAGAACAAGTGCATAGAATTGTCACCCTAATTAGATCGGCGTTTGAGAAAAAGCAATACTGCTCAGCCCTGTTTATAGACATTTCCCAAGCATTTGACAAAGTTTGGCATGATGGGCTACTCATCAAAATAACACGAATGCTTCCTCAAAACACTCACAAGCTTTTGGAGAGCTATCTAACAGGCAGAACATTCATGGTAAGGTCTCAAGATAAATACTCCCCCCTCAAGAAAATTACTGCTGGTCTCCCCCAAGGCAGCATATTAGGACCGCTTCTATATATAATATACACAGCGGATATGCCAACAAACTTGAACACGCATACCTCTACATTTGCAGACAACACAGCATTTATTAGCGTTAACCATGACCCAAAAGTCGCATCGCAAAATCTGCAGTACCACATCAATGAACTAGAGGCCTGGCTAGAAAAATGGAGAATAAAGGTTAACCCGGCTAAATGTGCTCACTTAACTTTCACGCTCAGAACACAAACGTGCCCAGCTGTAAAAATAAATAACATCACTGTTCCGGTAGAAAACCATGTTAAGTACTTGGGAATTCATATAGATAGACGCTTGACCTGGTCTCGTCATATTGAAGCGAAAATAACGGCTATGAAACTTAAAGCAGCCCAACTACATTGGCTTCTCGGTCGAAACTCAAACTTGTCTTTAGACAATTATGGGGTACTGCATGTGCATCTAATATCCAAAAGCTTCAAAGAAGACAGTCTAGAATATTACGACAAATTGTCTGCGCCCCATGGTATATACGTAATGATATTATCCATAGAGATCTCAACGTCCCCACTATCCAGGAGGAAATTAAAAAATATTCAATTAGCTACATCAATAAACTAATGGCCCACCCTAACTACCTCGCTCGGGGTCTGCTTCAGTTCGAAGGTCATCAGAGGCTAAAAAGAACCGATACTTTGAGCCTAACTAGAAGACATTTTTAAAATTTGAATACAGCAATTAGTGGTTACATTGGTAACAACTAATAAACAACATGTAGAATTAAAATTTGAATACATATTGTAAATTTCAAAAAGAAAGATTCAATAATAAAAAAAAAAAAATTTGATTCATAACTTCTAAACTAAATGAGTCTCCACATTTATAATTATACATGCGTAGGCAGAAGAGTTATGCCAACATTATATAATTTTTAAAAAATTTTAAAAATACCGCTTTTACCACGTATAGTTTAGAAGTTATTAGCAATTAAACTTTTGTAAAGTTTTACATTTTTTCGTTTTTTTTTTTTGGACCGGAGTCTAAAGTTTTATGATTTAAGAAACACTTACAACAGTCAATGTCTGTAGTGAATTTCATTGATATCGGAGATTTCAAATCTGATTGTTGTCCGTTTGAGTGGGGTAATCAATTTTTTGCCTTTTTGGAGAAATCGGTTTTCGAATAGTTAGAATAGTTGGAATTTAAAAAAAAAACAGCTTGCATTTTTTTTAAATTCCCATTTTTTGAAATTGATGAAAAACTCAACAAAACTTATAATATTCAAGTTAACATTTATTAAATATACATATTTTTAGAAATAATTTTTAATTAAGGTAAGAAAACAACCATAAAAAATCAGATTAAGTTTTAAATGGTATTTACAGAAACTATTGCTTAATATGGAAAAAGCGTGTCTCAATATATTATTACAAATATTGAATTAAAAAAAGAAACCTTAAATATGTAAATTGTTTGTATGAATGTTACAGGTGTACTAATTCCATTGATATGCATATTTCATTCAAGATAATTATTACAATAATATTTGTTTAAATTTATGGAATTTCAATTAAACTACATTATAAAACATAACAAGAAATTATACTTTATGAATATTAATCAGTTAATAAAATTTTCCCCAAATTTCCATTTAAATATTAGAATTTAGTACATATTTTTTTAAGCATTCATTATTTGATAATATTCGACCGAATAGACCACGTCCAGCACGCTGTGAAGAAAATATAGCGGCCGTAGCTGAGAGTGTACACGAAGACCGTGGAGAGTCGATTCGGCGCCGTTCGCAGCAACTCAGAATGACGTATGGAACGACTTGGAGCATTTTACGTCGAGATCTTAAACTGAAAAATACAGCTTGTGCAACAACTGAAGCCGCTCGACCTTCCCAAGCGACATCGCTTCGCTCTATGGGCTCTTGAAAAATTCCAAGAAGATCCGACATTTTCTGGCTCAATGGGTATGTAAACAAACAAAATTGCCACATTTGGGACGAAGAGCAACCTGAAAAGATTCAAGAACTGCCACTTCATCCAAAAAAAACAACGGTTTGGTGTGGTTTGTAGGCCGGTGAAATCATCGGTCCGTATTTCTTTAAAAATGATGCCGGTGCGAACGTAACCGTCAATGGCGACCGTTATCGCGCAGTGATAACCCACTATTTGATGCCTGAAATTGAAGCTCGTGATCTCGGCGACATTTGGTTTCAGCAAGACGACGCCACTTCCCACACATCGCATCAATCAATGGATTTATTGAGAGAACACTTCGGTGAGCACATAATTTCACGTTTTGGGCCGGTCGATTGGCCACCAAGATCATGTGATATCACACTGTTAGACCTTTTCCTGTGGGGATATGTAAAGTCTAAAATTTATGCGGACAAACCCGCCTCGATTCAGGCCTTGGAGGAAAACATCAGTCAGTTACCAATCGAAATGCTCGAACGAGTCATCGAAAATTGGACTCAACGGATGGACCATCTGCGACGTAGCAACGGCCAAAATTTGATAGACATAATCTTAAAAAAATAAATGCCAAAGAATGTTCTTTCAAATGATAATAAACATTCCCCATTAAATTTGAATTTTCTGTGTTTTATTTTCTTTAAAAAAGTAGGGAACCTCGAAATGGATCAATCTATACTTATACCGAAAAAACGAGTTTTAAATGCATTTATTATCCAATTATTTAAAATCTGATTCTCAAATGTGGAGTGTAAAACACAAAAATTTTTTATGCTATTTTAAAGCTAAAGAAAAAAAATGGATTTCAGTTACAAAATTTATAACATTAATTAAATTTTTTTTTTGAATTTACTCTAATCATCAAAATGATAACATTAATTAAGTGAAAATAATTGAATTTTTTATAAAATTTAATTTTTTTTATTGAATAAATTATATTTATTACTAAAATTTGGTATAAACTCAACTAAAATTTTTATTGAACTAATTCAAAAATTAACTGAATATATACCATTGCGATAAAATAAAATAAAAACCAAAAGTTTCAACAACAATATTTATTCAAATTAGAAGTACATATTTATTTAATAAAATATACGAATTATTTCATAATAATATTTGTAATAGTGTAAAAGTAATGTATGTACATAAGGGTGATTCAATGCGTACTTACAATTTAAAAAGAAGTTTTCTTCCATGCAGCGTCCGATACTGACATTCAGTAAATTACGCCTTCATTGAAAGGAACATCTGCAATAATACTGAAATGTTTAACGGTCTTATCAAAATTTAAAAACTTGTACTTGTACGGAATAATAATCATGACTTAATTTTACTTTGAAAATCCACGAAAATTTTTATAATCTGTATTCAGAAACATTTTGCAAATGAACATGTATATGTATATATATATATATATATATATATATATATATATATGTATATATATATATATATATATATATACCACCTGTTACTATACTACTGAGCAAGTGTCGTCATTTACTTTGCGTTTAACAGCAACCTCGTGTGTTTTTTTAAAAATGGAAAAAAGTGAAACATTATTTTTTGGGAAAAAAAAAACGTCAATCAAACCGAGGAAAAGCTCCATACATAAATACTATGGGGACTCTACACCATCAATTTCAATGGTAAAAAAGTGGTTTACTGACTTTCGTTGTGGTCGCACAAATGACGCTGAACGTTCTGGACGGCCAATTGAGGTCAGTACACCTGAAAATATCGAAAAAATCCACGATATGGTGTTGGCCGACCGAAGAGTAAAAGTGCGTGAGATTGTTGATGCCATAAGCATTTCATTTTATTTTAAATGATCAGCTGGGTTTAAGAAAGTTGTCTGCAAGATGTGTGCTCTCAATTGACTATAAACGTAAACGTGTGACAACTTCAAAGGATTGTTTGTTTAACCGCAATACGAATGAGTTTTTGCGGCGTTTTGTAACTGAGGATGAAACATGGATTCATTACTGTACTCCGGAGACCAAGCAGCAGTCTAAACTATGGGTTTCTTCGAGTGAACCTGCTCCGAAGAAGGCCAAGGTAAGTTTGTCAGCCAATAAGGTGATGGCAACAGTTTTTGGGATGCACGCGGGATAATCCACATCTATTACCTTCAAAAGGGAAAAACAATATTATGCCAACTTATTAGACCGATTTAATGAGGATTTAAAAAGAAAGCGACTCCATATGACCAAGACGTGTGTAGTTTCAATGGCAAAACTCTATGAATTGGGCTACGAATTGGTACCTCATCCGCCATATTCTGCGGATTTAGCCCCTAGTAACTCCAACGATGAAATTATTAACCAAACAAATGCCTATTTTAAGGACATCGAAAAATTCTATTTTTTGCGCACTAAAAATTTGACAGTAGTATATTAACAGGTGGTACTTGATGGAAATAGTGTTGCATTTCATACAACTACGTGGGAAGTTCGAAAAGTCACGGACTTATTGATCCGCCCTCGTATGTATAATCGTAATTGTAATTTTTTATGAAAAAAAAATTAAAATCAATTATTTACTTAACTAAATTTTAAAATAATATGAAATATCAATTTAAATAAATAATTTTATGGAATAATTTATTCTGTGTAACATGAAAATTATTTCTTTATTTAATACCTTCTTAAATTTAATATTAAATTATGAACTTTAACTTCGACTACGATGAATATATTTTTAGAAATACGCTAAAGTTATCATATTTAAAACGTTGGAGTTTGGATGGTATGCAGCTAATTTGTTACTTCAAAATTACGTTGCGTCGTCCTCAACTTATAACGTCCCAAGTGGTTCGTGAACCAAAAACTTGTGAGAACCCCTGATTTAATTAGTACATATATATATATGCATATTTTAATGATAATAAGAACTTAATAGTTGAGTCACTTAAAATCACCTCTTTTGTAAAATAATCTAGCAAAACTTTGCTAATTTATAAAGCACACTTGTAATGAAATACATAGTTTTTATTTTTATGAAATGCAACAAAATTTAACAATTGCCACTTCAACAATAAGGTAATTAAGGATATACAATAGTATGTAAAACGTGTTGACAAAATGTTAGGGAGTTTATCATATGCATTCGTTTATATTGACATCCATGGTTACCTGTCTAATAAAAAAAGAATTGAAAAATAGTCGCATATAGTTTAACCCATGGTTGTCATCGGTAGATTGCTTTTAAAGTACTTGCCTAAAAACTATGTTTATAAAATTTGTTTATAAAAATTCTGTTTCAGCCTTATTAAAAGATAATAAAAATACTTTTTAAATTTGTGAAATTTAAATTTTCTTAGAAATAATTAATCTTTTTTCTGCCAAAATTATATTTATTTTCACTTTTTTAGAAGTAATTAATAATAACATCCAAAAAACACAAAATATGCACTTAGTTCTACTTTTGAAGTGTTGAAAATGTTCTTTTTTGGAAGCGCTTGAATGTTTTTTCCTGGTTATTGTTTCATAAGATATTGTCATTGCTTATGTTTCTTTTAAACTTTTGTCCTTAGGAGCAAAAAAAAAAATAGAAGTTCGAGTCGTTGTTTGATTCTCTTGTCTTTTATGTATCTTATATTTATTACGGGTTTTTGGTTTTATAATTTTCAAACAATTTTTTTTTTATTTTATTTTTGAACTTGAACGCTTTTCTTACCAATGGAACTCGACAACTTCCTAAGAGTGCCTATTTGTATCTATATAATGTTGTGGTGTGTGCAAAATACAATGCAAGTATGTTGCATTGCACGTATACATTTTTTAACTGTCAAAGGCACAATTTAAACTTTTCTTTGCACAATGTGATAATTTGTAGTTTCATTGCATTGTTGTTATTGTTGCTGCTGTCTTTACTGTTGTTGGAAATGACTTGACGATCCTTTTGCACATACATACCCATCTATAAACTTGGTTGCATAAACACACATATGTCTACATAAGTTTGTGTGTTATATACGAATACGAATGTATAAAAACATGTGTATTATATTGCCATCGTGTGGCATGTGAAAAAGACATGAAAATTAAGACTTAATTGATTATATTGTTGCAACTGCTCCAAGTACGATGTTACTGACTTGATATTGATGGTAGGTTTTTGGTATAAAATTACACAGTCATACACCAGCACCAACAATTTACACATACTGATGCAGAAAAGAAGAAATACCTCTGTAAGCATTTTCTTTTGCAAAAGTCATTAAGAAGAGTCTTCCAGAAGTTGAAATTCATCGCCGAAGTATCATAAAAATTATCTTACAGTTCCTCGTAAAAGACTCTTCTAGAAGTCTCGAAGAGGACACTTCTAGAAATGTCGAAAAAAACTCTTCTAGACGGCATCCGGATGATGCTCACAAAAGTTTCGTCTTAGTCACTTCTAGAAGATTTTTTGAATTTATTAATAAAGTTAACGTTTTTTTTTTTAATATTTCATAATTATTTTTATTTCACACATCTACATTACAAAAGAAACAATTCATATAAAAACTAATTTTGTGCTTAGGAAACTTCATATAAATCCTTATGAGAAATTTCTGATGAATTCCGGTATCTTTAAAAGAGGAAAATGCGACAAGAAATTTTTAGAAGCAATGTTTTGGACTTTTTTAAATATGCAAATACCTGTCTCTTTGATGGAGTTTTTTCCAAAATTATGTTTTTTCTTAAAATTTTTCTTATATTTAATATTACAGCCAAACTGTACCAAATTAAATTATTACTGAAGTATATGATTTTGCTTGCTTCTGTATTGTTTCCTTTTTATAAAAAAAAAAAAAAAATACTGACAATCTCTAACACATGCCAACAATATTTTGTTAAATTTTGATGTTTTGTTAAATTCAAATTTGTCGTCTTATTATTTTCCTGAAGAGACTGCAAAGTATGCATTTGGAAGATGAAAGGGCGATAGTAAAATTGTTTTTTTGTTTTAAATTTCGTACACACTTCTGACAGTCATCTAGAAGTCACTATGAAGTGACGTTTGGTCGATTAGTTCGCAATAGCAATGTACATATTTTGTTTTTGTAAATTTCGAACAATCTTCCGACAATCATCTAGAAGTCACTAAGAAGTAACGTCTGGACGATTGGCAACAAATTTATTTTAAAAATGTTTGAAGGTACCTTAATTGTATAGAAACCTTGCCTAGATATGATGCCTTTTTATTTCGTTCATATTGTCAGTTACTATGGGTAAATAGTTATTTGTGGCTTGCAACGAGTGTGAGTAGATTGAAAACAAAGTAATTTTTAATACTTCACATTTGCAGTATTTGTCTTGAGAATTTCTATCAAGTTCTTACTAAATAATTTATTCCACTTTGTGGGTGTTTTTGATTATAGAGCAACAATGAAAATGAGAAAAATAAATACATACACTAAGTATTCTCAAGCTCAATTTTCAAAATGCAATTTTGTTATTAATCAACAAGTTAAAATGTTTAAGTGTTAGTTAGTTTCCTTTGATTGAGACACCCTACAGTAGAATTGTGTAGAACGTGTTGAGTATATTTTTATTCAGTTTTGTAAAAATTTCCAATACAGAAGAGAAATTAGGCTTTTCGATCGTATGCATTTGCTTATATTTTGGTCAAATATTAAAAGGTCTAATATTGCCGTAATTTACAATACATTTTTCTATAAAAGCCTAAACTAAAATGCAATAATTCTTAAAGACATTTTCATTGTAAACATAACAAAATTTAGTAAATTGTAAATTTTATCTGGAATATATTACTTAAATTTTCCACACATTTTTAAATACTGTAACGAACGAAACCGCTGAGGGCGTATCTTTATAGAGGCTATGCTACCTATAGTACCGGCCGTGCTCATGGAAAATGGGGTGGATCTTGCCTCTAAAGAGATAGCTTATAGTTCATCACTCAAATTAAAAAAAAAAAAAAAAATAGGTACCTACAAACAAAATCGACAACAAGAAGACATAATAAAACAAAAATATAAAAAAAATAAAATATTGAGGAAGCTAGTTCGAAGAGGTATAGGTGTAAAAACCCCTTCTAAGTGTCGTTACCCACCCATCCATGCTATCTTTGCTTAAAATTCCCAGATAGCCCAAAATTTCCTACCTACTAAATGACCTTAACCTTTCGTGAAATTTAACAAATCAAAAATTTACCAAATCATATTTTTGCAGTATAACAAATAATTATTTATTAAATTATTATATGCAAAATTAATAAACATTATAATTTTCACTAATTATTTTAAATTGAAGAGTTCACTATTTTAAATGAATGTTACTTTACATAAACTATGTAACATTATATAATTATGTTATTAACCTAATATTCAATAAGGCAAGAATAATATTTGCAAATGTTAATAACCGTATATTTATATGTTATTTAATTATATTCGATTTTCAAATTTAAACTACAAAATAATATAATAGAGATATGTTAATAACATAACAAATTAATAATAAAAAAAAAAATATTGTTAGTGTTATTTTATATTAACAACATAAAGAATAAAATATGTTATTAACAGGATAGTAAGATAGTAACTATGTTACCAAATTGAAATTTAATTGTATTACCAGTTTGAATGCTATTAACATGTAACACTCATGTTATATGTATTGATTCTTCCGGATATACAATTATGTTAATAACAGAATAACAATAATGTTATTAACATAAAAAAATCAAATTGAATTTATGTTATTGAAATTAAAAATTAAAATGAATTGTATATATATATATATATATATATTTTTAAAGAGTGAACATTTAAATTTTATTATAATTTTTATAATTTACACTCACCATTTTAAAATCCCACGACGACATCAGGCCTGTTGTCTTTCGTAACTGGAGCTTTTATTAATTAAAAGTGATGTTAAATATTCACTCAATGTATAAAGTGTTATGTATTTATGTTATGTATTTGTAGAAAGTTGAATGTTATATTACAGAATCTTTAAAATTTGAATGTTATGATTAAAAGTAGAAAATCGAATTTACATTTTTTTTTTTTTTTTTAAAGTCCGGGTTTTGAAAGTAAAAATTGGTGATGAGTTAAGTGATTTGTCAACGAAAATGTTTTCAATTATGCATGTATTATATTTCCATATCAAATTTAATGCTATTGATTGTAGTCGAATATTGTATCTTGACACTGTGGTGGATTTTCGATGGGGAATTTGTGGAATTATATTGGTCCTGATATATTGAATCTAAACCGTAGGTTATTATGTCAACAGGTTCACTATCCAAGTTTCCACAATAGTACAAAATAGACTAATTATCCCAATCGGTTGCCACAAAAAAAAAAACATGCACGATGAAAAATTGTTGTATAGGCGGTCAATGATGATACGACCACCCTCCCAATATAAACCAAACACGACCAAATGGAGATTATAGTTTCTAAGCTAATGGAC
Source organism: Protocalliphora azurea (assembly GCA_932274085.1). Classification (NCBI taxonomy): domain Eukaryota; kingdom Metazoa; phylum Arthropoda; class Insecta; order Diptera; family Calliphoridae; genus Protocalliphora; species Protocalliphora azurea. Next base: position 132,635,819 of record OW026521.1, on the reverse strand, counting down.
TCCACAATACAAAAGATCAATATACAGATTCCTTGTAGTTTCTACAAAGGTTCTAACCTTCCAACCGCAATTTCTAGTAAAACAGATGATAAAATCAATTCCATTGAATAAAACAAACTATATTGACAGAGCTTACCTTTCAAAGATCTGGATAAAAATAGTCAAAATTTGCTAAAAAAAAATCTTAGTCTCACAACACAAATGTATTTTAAATCCCTCCTTCACAATTTGAATTAAAAAACGAATGTGAGAAAATTTTTCTTTTTTTTTCAAATTTGTCATAAAAATTTTTGAAAATAATTTCCAAAGCAATTATGATTAAATTAAAACAAATATTCAAAGTATGGAATTTAATTAATTTAACCGCCTAAGAGCCCTCACAATACTTTGTCCCAAAAGTATGCAAAATAAAACATAAAGAAATAAATTGTGTCTTTAAGTAAAAAATGGTAACCTGTTGATAAACCTTAAAAATGTTGAATAACATTTTGAGTTTTTAATGCTTTATTCTATACAAATACTTTAAGTCTTAAAAAGAAAACATCAAATTTGAAATTTTAAATTCAAATTCAAAAGAAAAGGAAAAATAACTTAAAAATTTGTACAATACCTCGTTTACACATACATTTGACATCTTGCTTGAATAAGATTTTTACAAAACAAAATCTACCCGTTTACATTAATACTTTTGACACTTATGTAGATTTTGTTTGACTACTCACAGTGGATGTTTTCGAGTAGAATCGGAGAAGCACAGTACCCTAGCGGGTCAGAGGGTCATCTCAGGTATGTCATTTTTTAAAAAATCGTCAAAATTTTATTCATGATTTTTTGTGAAGAAATTTTAAACATAGATAGTTCTTATAAATCTCTACAAAAAATATGCTTACATATGCAGGTATCTCTTTTGGTTTTTGTTTAAAGGGTATATAGGTCGAAATAAATTTTTCATTTTTGGTCTAGTTTTTTAATTTTTCTTAAACTTGACGGGCTGAATTAAGATCCTAATTTTTTTAAATATCTACTAGATTCCTTATAAAATTCTATATAGTATTGCTGCCAGAATTATATAAATATATGAATCCGATAAAAAGCTTTATTAGTCTGAAGTTAAAACTTAAAAAAAATCAAAATTTTTGTTTTTTTTCAAAAGGTGGTAATATTTTTTCTCTTATTAAATTTGTTTTTTGTTATGTCCTAAATAATTTTTTTAATGCTTTCAATAATTAAAATTTAACTAAATTATGTGTGTAGTAAACTCGAAGTCACTTGGGTCAACGGTCTCCTTACAAGCCCTATCCAAAATTTATCAGTTTTCCGCAATGTTTTTAAATTTGTTTTATAAAATTCTCAAATTCCAAAGCAGGGATCAGAAAAAATTACATTAATTAAATACCTCAATATGTTGGAGAAACATGCGAAAAGTATATTCTGACATACGACTATTATATCGACACGCTGACGATTTCAAAGAATGAAGTCAATTCTTAAAATATGTTTTTACCGAATTGAGATTTTGGGCAGTTTGGTACAAAAAGCTATAAGTTTTTAGTTCTTTAGTTTTAGGACAAGTTTATCCACATTTTAAATTTATTTAAAATTTTATTTAAATTTGAATATTAACATTATTTTCACAAAAAGTGCTCCAAATCTTAAATTTTTGTTTCTGGGTCTTAACTTTTTATGGAATCAATATATTTATATGATTCTCGCAGCAATATTATTTAGAATTTTATGAGCAATCTAGTGGATGTTTTAAAAAAATTTTAGGATCTAAATTAAACCCGTTAAATTTAAAATAATATAAAAAAATGAAGCCATAAATGAGGGAAAAAATTAATTTCGACCTAAATATCTCTTAAACAAAAAAAAAGAGATAACTCAAGTAAGCATATGTTAACAATTTCTTTACAAAAAATGACGATTTCAAAAAAAAACTGACATACCCGATATGACCAATTTTGGAGGTCCATCCACTACCCCACTGATCCGCTAGTGTACTGTGCTCCCCCAAAACAATTTGAAAACACCTCAGCTCTAGTCATGTCAAATTTTATTGAGATATCTTTAACGGATCACAAGTTACAGAATTATTTCCAAAATAAAAAAATAAAAAACGTTTGGAACCACTGTGGGACTGGATTCTTAACAAATTACACAAAATCACTAAACAATTTTAAATGAGATCCATATTTTACTAAAACTTTTAATTTTAAAATTACATTCATTTATAATTAATTTCAAAATATATTTTATTTATTCTTTGTTTTATTTAAAGTTTAAAATATTTGTTTACATTCAAATCACTTTTTAATTAATTAATTATGGAAAATCTATCCAAAATCTAATAGAATTATATTGATTTTCATAGATTATGTGCAAACGTGTATGGAATATAAGTCACCACATTTTTCGAATATTTTAATAAAATTAAAAAGCTTAAATTTTTAGTGCTCTAAAAAAGGAATATATTTGTGATGTCTTCAGGCAATTTTTCGGGTGAAAACAAAAAGTGTAATTTTTTTCAGAAAACAGGTACGATATTGTACTTCTTTTCGGGAAGGAATCCTTTCGCAATTAAAAAAAAATGGTACTTTATTTATTACTCTTTTAAAAGTGGTACTTTTATTTTTATTATTATTTTTTTATTTATACTTTTTTAGTTCATACTTTTTGGTTAAACATTTGGTACCTTTTTTTAAATTTATTTATAAAATTGGTACTTTTTTTATCTTCTAAAACTAATAAATTTTTTCTGTTTTGCTAATTGGTACTTGTTCACAAATGTGTACTTATTTCGAAAACTGTCGCTTATTTAAAAACTTATACTTTTTTTCAACAACTTGGTTTTTTATTTTTGAAAATTGTATGTTATTTCTGAAGAAGAACAAAATAAAATTGTAAAATTTATAATCAGAAATGAAAAATTAAAAAAAATTCCAAATGGAACTTTTTCCACCCTCAGAGTAATAATATTATAATTTTAAACATTTATGTTTTGGTGTTGAATCTAAATAAATGTCGCTGACTTAAAAACAAATTATATTACTCAATCTTCATTTTGTTTTTGTACCCTACACCTCCGTAGGTTTGAGCTAGTATTTGTAACGCCCAAAAATATTGGTGTAATTTCCATATTAATATATACCAATCGGCAGAGAATCATTTTCTGAAATAATTTAATGAAAAAAAAAAAAAAAAAATTCTTCATACATTTGTCCCTTTGTTTGTTCTTGAGACTAAATTAAAAATGAAATGGAATTGAAAGAAACTTTGAAAGATAAATTTCTTTCATTTTGTTACCATCGAAATAAACACAGATGCCGTAAAATTTAGTTTATTTGTCTATTAAGTTACTTATGTAGCTACTTGACTGACTTAAATGATTTCAGAAATTCCATTCAAACTAAAATATTAAAAATTAAAAATATAGTGTGAGCGTAAAAGTGATTAAAAAACTGTTTGCGTATTCATTATATTGATAAAAAAAAGGTACGATCATATTAATTTCTATTCCTTCTTACAACTATAATTAACAATTATAAACAACAACTATAATCAACTTAATTAGGCACAGCTTTAAGAACTCTTAAACTACAAATCTTACTTAATATGGTACTCGTATAAAGATTCTTCACAAAATTTTCTTATTATACATTAAATTATTATCACAATAAAAAGAAAAAATAATTATTGCAATTCTTCCCCCACAATCCTAAACTAAATTCCTCAATTCTTGTTATCATCATTACCTTCACAACAACACCACTCTAAACGGAAGCAACATAAACCATGGCTCAAGCTGCACAATTGATTTCCGCATGATAAAACGCGTGTATGAATGCAATGCCAGTCATGCGCATAAATAAAATAAATTACTTGAAATTCCCAATTAAGCCTCTGAAATAATAATGAAGACAAAAAAGATAAATAATTGTATTTATACCATATTTACGATATTAAGTTTACAAAAAGGGCTGGATCAGTGTTAATTGTCTTGCTGTTCAAAAAACATATGGTATTAGTGCTATGATGATGATATTCTGATCTTCTGCAGTCCATGATGGAGACTGAGATCATACTAAGAGCATAAATAAAACTGGTTAACTGAGACAAAGATATTGAGAAAAAAAAAAGAAAATTTGTAACACATTTCATGCATTAAACCATTGATCTTTTATTTATGAGTTTAACAAATGCTGCTCCTCCTTTTTTTTCTTATTAAGTTTTGCTTCTTTTTTGTTTTCATTTAAAAGAACTATTGATCTCAAACACCCATTGTATTTTTAATGAAGCGTCAGCAGTAGCTGTGGCAAAAAAAAGGAAAAGAAAACGTTCTATTATTGTTAATGCTACATAAAAGGCAGTTGTTATGGGTTTATCGGACTGTTTGTAATGATGTTAATGTACTAACCAGCTTCAGTTTTTAGAAAAATTTTTTCTATTAAATACTTTGCTTTGTAACTAAATGTTAAAGAATCGTAATTATCTATCAAGGTAGATACAAAAAGAACAAATCGGTTAAAAAATTTTCAAGTTATAACGAATCCTCCGTCCCTTTAATGTGTTTTAGATCTCTTGTGTAAGGAGTGTACTAACAAATTTTTATTTTTTTGAGAAACGATTTAATAAAATGGTATTTTTAATTAAATTTCAACCACAATTAATGAAAAATAAGGTTTTGTTTCTGCAGGATAATTTAAACCCTTTTCCATGCTTGGTTAGAAGATGTTGATTTTTTTAAGGCTGTTTTAAAACACCAATTTCAAGCTTTTAAAAATTTTGTTTAACAAATTTCAAAAAGTTAAAATAAAACCATAAAAGTTTTTAATACCTTATATGACTTAACCGTACCTGCACTTTTAGTTTTGCAGATCTCGGCAAAAAGGCATTTTTTTATAAATCACGCTTTTTTTTTTAATAAGTATGCATTAATGACTTTAATATATAGTAAGAATATTTTTTTGCATTCATTGAAGTGACAAGTGGAAAATTGAGATGATATATATTTTTTATACCAATTCAATGTTTTCATTTATTACCGAGGTTTTGAAATTGACATGTTTTGAGATCTTTACTTTTTTTTCTAGAGTTTCATTTTTAATTCCTTATAATTTCTGTTTTATTTTTAACTATTTTTGATAAATGTGTGTGCGTAATGTTGAAAAGCTCAACAAAAATAAATAGAAAAGTCCCCTTTTATTTATCCGATGATAAAAGTTATTTCTGTTAGTTTTTACGCTTTTCAAAACATTTTGAAATGTACAATTTTATTTATCTAAAACTAGTATTTGTGGAAGTTCATTATAAACGTTGCTTTTTGTATAAAATATTCTTCTCGGGACCATAGAAATGTGTCTATTATAAAAAAAGTTCGCTATGATCGTGTTCGTTATAAATGTATGGAAAATTTCAGTAAAATCAATAGGACTAAAGAAAAGTGTCCGCTATAGTTCGCTATAAACGTGTTCGACTGCACTAAAAAAGCAACTTTTTTATTTTTATTTCAATCGAAAAACAATCTTTGGTGTTCAAAATATAATAAAAATTCTCTAGAAAAAACTGTATTAGTTCTAAAACTAGATTCAGAGCGCACGAAAATAGCCTATATTAGTTTTACTTTGGCGTTACTACCAATGTGCCCATTTTATGGAACGATTCTAGAACTATCATTGAATGAAGATTTTTGTTCGAAATTGTCAGAAACTGTAGAAGCGTTAGTCTCAGAATCGGTAGTTAAATTCAATAACTTCAGTTTGATTTTATTTTTCATTCTAATGGGCCATTTCTCAGAGGCCAATACAGAATTAGTTTTTAAGCACTAGTTCTCAAAAACATTCCTTAAATCCAATTTAGAATCAGAATAAGGCTCAATACCATGAGTAGCAGAATTGCTTGAGACACCACTACTAACACTAAGGATGTTCTAGAGCTAATAATTTTAGAACATGTTCTAAAATTTTACCTGAGTCATCATAATTTTTATTATTTTTACCAATAGTTTATTTTTTCATTTTAAGCGAAATGAAAAATATAAATATCATTTATATAAACATATATAAAATACATTATAATATCTTTAAAATATAATGTGCAAAAAATACAAATTTTCACAAAAACAATATGCAAAAAGTCCTCATTTTGAAAATGTCAAAGAAAAGTACCAGATTTAAAAAAGTATTTTCTAAAAAAGCTCAATATTTGATTATTAACCGTTTTTTCCCATTTCAATACTAAAAAAATTTTATATAAGAGATACGAGGACGGATCAATAAGTCCGTGACTTTTCGAACTTCCCTCGTAGTTATATGAAATGCAATACTATTCTCATCAAGTACCACCTGTTAATAGACTACTGTCAAATTTTGAGCAAGTGTTGTCATTTACTTTGCGTAAAAAATAGGATTTTTCGAGGTCCTTAAAATAGGCATTTGTTTGGTCAATAATTTCATCGTTGGAGCTGAATCTCTTTCCACCGAGCCATTTCTTTAGGTTTGGAAATAGGAAGTAGTCACTAGGGGCTAAATCCGAAGAATATGGCGGATGAGGTACCACTTCGTAGCCCAATTCATAGAGTTTTGCCATTGAGACTGCACATGTGTTTATGGTCAATTGAGAGCAAACGCGGCACCCATCTTGCAGACAACTTTCTTAAACCCAGCTCATCATTTAAAATCGAAACCACACTGCCATATGAAATGCCTATGGCATCAACAATCTCACGCACTTTTACTCTTCGGTCTGCCAACACCATATCGTGGATTTTTTTTCGACATTTTCGGGTGTATTGACCTCAATTGGATGTCCAGAACGTTCAGCGTCATTTGTACTTGTGCGACTACAACGAAAGTCATTAAACCACTTTTTTAACATTGAAATCGATGGTGCAGAGTCCCCATAGTATTTATCGAGCTTTTAATTGGTTTGATTGACGGTTTTTTTTTTCGCAAAAAATAATGTTTAATGAGCACTCGAAATTCACTTTTTTCCATTTTTAGAAAAATACACGAGGTTGTATGTTTTGAACAGCTCTTATACGCAAAGTAAATAATGACACTTGCTCTAAAATTTGGCAGTAGTCTATTAACAGGTGGTACTTGATGGGAATAGTGTTGCATTTCATATAACTACTAGGGAAGTTCGAAAAGTCGCGGACTTATTGATCCGCCCTCGAATATTTGAGCCAAATTTCGTCCCCCTAGGTAGTTCGCCCTAAGCCCTATCCTGCTTTCAACAGACAGACAAACCTAGAGAAATACCAATTTTGTTTTTTAATGAAATGCTTTCACATTTTCAAATTATTGTTTTTTTTTTATTCATATTTTTGTTTTTGTTTTAAAAATATAGTTACAAGTCAAAATAGCAAATTGTTGTTACAAACGTATTTTCATATACGCCCCTTTTATATTTTTGCTTAGATAATTATAATTTCTCTAGAAAGATCAACAAAACTACAAGTTAAAAATTCTTATAAACATGTGCTCACCTGAGGGTGTTATTATTACTATATACTTACAAATATAAGATATAAAATATACAATGTATAATTTTCTTCCTCCTGTTGATTTTTTTTCACAATAGTTTCAAACGACTCAAATTCCTTTAAGGAAACAAGTACCAAAAAAAGAAAAACTTGTGTACATACTTACATATATAGTAACATGTCTGCCATGAATGTATAACAAATTTTTCAATACATACAAGACCCTCAATTATGAGATTAAATAAGTACGATTAAAACAAGATTTTCATTCTTATTTTTTATTTTTTATTATTATTACTATTTTTTTTTTTTTATTTTTACTCATACAAAATATCAAAGTATGAAATTTTTTTTCAAATTTTTCCTATAAATTTTTAGGAAATCAAGTTACTTTACTCATATACTAAAAATGTTCATATTTCATGGTATTTAATTAATTGAACTTAAAACAAATCACAAAAATTTAATTTTCATTTTTAAGTATAACTAACTCAAAGAAGTTTTCTAGTTTTCCTTTTTTTTTTTATTGAAATCGCAATTTTCTGGTAAAGAGAAAATATTACAATTCTTTAGTGATATTTTTGTTCTTCATTTAAAAAAATTTCAGCTGACATTTGAAATTGTATTCTATTGTAAATATATAAACCCAATTAAATTGTTCATCATTATACCAGAAATAAAAAAGAAAATCTTGTTTAGAACAAGCTCAATTCTTTTGTCATTCATAACGATTGTTGTGGTATTTTACTGGCTATGGGGATCAAACAAAATAAGACGAGTTTTTGGCAGCAGCAGCCTCAGCGGCAGTCATATATAATATATTATATTGACAATAAACTTTTTGAATGCGGCTTAAAGAACAACAAAAATGTATGAAATATACAAAAATATTAAGTGCATTATTTTACTTATATGGTTATGACTGTGTTGAAGATATGAGCTGTCAAACTTGTGGTACTTGAAGGATGTGAAATAAAAAAATACAACAATAAAGTTGTTGGAACTTACTTTTCTGCAGCTCCAAAAGTTTTATTCAGAAGAAGTATACTTTTGTTAAGGAGTTGAAACTAAGCTCAACTGGAATTTTTTTTTTTTAAATTTGTGGGAATTTATTTTTTCCAAGATTACAATTTTTCAAAAGTGACACTAAAAAAATTCTCAAAATAAAAACGAGAAAGAAAGATATAGTCGATGAAGACCTACTATATGATACCCTACATCATTGTGTACGAGCATAAAAATTGGGGAAGCGGACTTATATTACACCTGTGGCAATTTTACTAAATGTAAAAAAAATATACAAATACAGAATAATGCGTTGATACTAGCATCTAAATGATTTTATGCACTTTAAACATCGTTAGATCGATTTAAAAAATGATTCTGAGTCGATTGGAATACTTTAAGGTAGGTGTTCGATAACTTTTTCTATACGCTACAAACATCAGCACAAACGCATAATACGCCTACCACCTATGGCGGTGTCGAGTATAATAAAAAGAAACATTTTCCAAAAAGGTAATAATTTGGAAAAAGTCCCCAAAAAATTACTTGGATTTTATCAATTCATAAATCATACATTTTTCAGAAGTGAAATTAATGGTTTTAAATAAATTTCAGATTTAATAGCAACTCTAGAGTTCCCAAAATTACTAAAAACTCAACTGAATTAGAATTAAACTAGAACTGAACAAGAATAGAACTAACACTGAACTAGAACTGAACTAGAATTGAGTTAGAACTGACATAGAACTTAACTAGAACTGAACTAGAACCAAAACTGAACTAGAACTGAAGTAAAACTAAAATAGAACTAAACTAGAACTGACCAATAACTGGAACTTAACTAGGACTGAACTAGAACTAAATTAGAACTGAACCTGAACTAGAACTGACCAAGAACAGGAACTTAACTAGAACTGAATTAGAACTAAACAACAATTAAACAAGAACTAAACCAGAACTGAACTCGAACTGCAATAGAACCTAACTAGAACTGAACTAAAACTAAATTATAAGTGAACTAAAACTGAACTGGAACTTACCTAGAACTGAGCTAGAACTGAACTAGAACTGAGCTAGAACTGACTTAGAACTGAACTTGAACTAAAACTGAACTGAAAATGAACTAGAACTGAACTAGAACTGAAGTAAAACTAAACTAGAACTAAAACTGAATTAGAACTGAACTAGAACTAAACTAAAACTGAACTGAATTAGAACTGAACAAAAACTAAACTTGAACTGACCTAGAACTAACCTAAAACTTAACTAGAACTGAACTAGAACTAAACTTGAACTGAACTTTAACAATAACTGACCTAGAACTGGAAATTAACTAGAACTGAACTAGAACTGACCTTGAACTTAACTATAACTGAATTACAACTAAACTAAAACTTAAATAAAGCCTTATAGTTCAGTTCTATTAAAGTTCTAGTTTAGTTCTCAATACCAAAGGGTATTGAGATTTTCGATTATTTCCCGAAAATATTTATAATATTGACCAATCTTAGACAAATTCAGTCTGTTTTACCCTTATAACTAGAACTGACCTATAACTAAAACTTAACTAGGACTGAACTCGAACTAAATTAGAACTGAACTTGAACTAATATTGACCAAGAACAGGAAATTAACTAGAACTGAATTAGAACTGAACTAGAACTAAACCAAAACTGAACTCGAACTGGCCTAGAACCTAACTAGAACTGAACTAAAACTAAATTACTAGTGAACTAAAACTGAACTGAAACTTAAGTAGAACAGAGCTAGAACTGAACTTGAACTAAACTATAACTGAATTACAACTAAACTAAAACTTAAATAAAGCCTTATAGTTCAGTTCTATTAAAGTTCTAGTTTAGTTCTCAATACTAAAGGGTATTGAGATTTTCGATTATTTCCCGAAAATAATTATAATATTGACCAATCTTAGATAAAGTCAGTCTGCTTTACACTTATAACAAATTATTTATTTTTGCCAAATGTCATTAAGAATTTTTCAAAATTGTGACCTATGCTTTATTAACAGGGAGCCGTCCAGACGAAAGGATGAACATCGTTAATTAAAGGTGGTAATACTATACGTTTTTGTCTGTGTTATAAACATTAGCACAAACACAAGTGGTGTAGGGTAAATTTTAACGTTAATTATTAACATAATCGTTTAACCAGAATTGCACGAGTTGAATTGTTTAAAAGCATTAAAAATTAAGATTCCTGTCAGATAAGCACTAAAAACCTATTTCTAATTTTTAGACTTTACTCCTTGAAATTTAAACGTTTAATTTCATTCGATTTTTTCACGCATTTAATTATTCATTAATCATTTTTTGAAAGCATAATTCCTTTGAAATGACATTCACTGATGAAGAACGACAACGTATGTCCTTAATATACTTACCACTAATTATTGTTCATTTAGCACTTACTTACTTACTTCCCACATATGTATGTACATATCAATTGTAACACTATGTTGCACATTTCTGTTACTGATTACCTTTGATGAGCTATAATTTAATGTTTGTACATGAAGACGGAAAACTTACAACAAATATTTGTTGAAACTTATAACGACAACATCTAAATGACGATGTTGAGATGACTACGTAAATGATGACCAACCATGCTAAAAGCTTGACATCATGAAATGGTTCTTTTCTCTTTTTGAAGTTGCGACATTCTGTCTAATGTCTGCGTTTTGATAAACATTTTGATGAAGAAATTTTTTGTAATCATATGAAATAACTTACAGATGTGTCTCTGGCCATTAAAACGTCACAAAAAATACTATAAACTGAAAAAAGGGAAGAAAAAAAAACCAAACTTGAAATGCATTTTTCAACATAAAAGTACTGAAATTCATATAAAATAGTTGTACATATGGTAAACATACATAAGTATTAACTTTTGAAAAATTCAAATATCTTTTATGCCATAAGAGATAATTTAGTACAGTAAGCGTGTTTTTTCTTTGTAAACATATTTAGAACCAGTTAATATAGTAAAAGTTGTAAAAGTTACAAGCTCCGATTTGTTTTTCACTCCTGAGGTAGTCAACTTTGGCCCACTGTAGCGCCGTTCTTGTTCCAGCTACAAACTCTAGGCAACACATTCTGAAAGCCTTACTCCTCCTCTATTTATGTCCCTAGTTTTATCAAAATCGTTTCAGCGGTTTAAAATATTCCAAAGTATTAAATTTATTTTGCAAATAGCCCCACTGAGCAATATAAACGATAAACAATACCGCAACATTAGCAAATAACATGATAAAATGTAAAATGGGAACAAATGTAGATTTTCTTTAAATTAAAAGAAATTATAAGACACAAACACTCTTTACAAAATATTAATTAAGTTGGCAAGAAATAAGTATATATAATTTAAATTTCCCACTATACAAAAGCTTTAAACTAACGTTTAAATAATAGTATTTGTATCAATAGTTTGCCATAACAAATAAAAGTACTATATATATATATATATATATATATATATATATATATATATATATACTTATATATATCAAAACAAAGCTTTTCTCCCTCAACTTCCTTTCTCGATTCTATTAGTTATACGAAAAGTATATTACCAATATAAAGCTTATGGTTTTTATTTATTTTAAAATCTTTTGTTATGGTCAATTCAATGCAGTTTTTTTTTTTTATTCATTTTATTCCTTTATGAATTTCATATTCAGTAAATCATTTGCCTTAAGCTGGAATTTAGTATTTAAAGAATATTTAATGCATTTTTACCTTGTTAAAGAAAAATAAACAATAAATTAAAGATTTTCTTTTTGATCTCTTTTTTTTTTTGTCATTCCAACCAAAGACAATCAAACCAAGCAGCGAACCAATACGTCCAATAACACAAAGAAGAGCAAATAAATCAGTTAGTAGCTCAGAGTCACTTTATTTTTAAAGTTTTTGTTTTATAAATATTGTATACATATAAATATGTACATATTTCATTTTATTTTACTAACTAAAACAATACAATGGAAATGTGTATATACATTAAAGTGCCTAGATTCGTATGTATGGATATGTATCCCCAAAATATTTCGGACCAAAACATGGTTGGTGTACATAATTTTTAACTTTTTGTAAAAAAAATTAAAAAATTTATATATATATATATATATATATATATATATATATATTTATATTGATATATCTTTATATATATATATTTATATTTACATATATATATATATATCTTCAATTAACCCTTTAGTTGCATAAGTAATATTTTGAGATTTTCTGTCCATAATTGGTTAAGTTAATTTTTATGTCAAATAAATGGCTAGTTAAGAAAATAAATGTCACCAAAAAAAAGGCAGTTATCATAAAAACTATAAATTTGTGTAGTGACTAAATTTCAAAGAGTTTCTTTTATTCGCTTATAATTGCTATTTTAAAGGAACTTATAATATTTTTCATAAATTCATCTATATTTAAGTATAACAAATACTTCCATGTGAATTTTTTTCAAAAATTTTTAATTTAACCTTTTGGGAACAAAATGCATAAAATTGACCCTCTTGCTGTTGAAGGGTTAATTACGTGCAATCCTCACTAGTATCAGGATAGACCATTCCAATGATACATTAAAACCCAATATATGTTGAAATAAATCCGAAATATGTAAAATTATATGTTTGAATAAGGAAAATATGACAAAAAAAAACGTTAGTAAAATATTCCGCGACTGAAAAGAAGAGACATTGCAATTATTTAAATGAATATTCCAAGCTTTAATTTGCATCTATGCAATTTGAATTTAATTTTCTTTGAACGAAAATTTTGATAATGATACTGAAAGAAATACGTATTTTTAGAGGTTTTTTGAAAATGGTCCAGCTCACGTAAATTTAATCATTCAAATTAAATATTTTTGAGAATCATATAAGAACAGACCAATCTTCACTTCTAGAGGAGTTCATTTGCAATTTTTCCGTGAGGCTCTTTAATGTACATACGTAAAATAAAATTTTACTTGTTGGCATTACATTCCCATCGTACCAAGCTACTGAAAAATACAAGGGAGGAATAAATTTATATTTTTTTATGATTTTTTTTAAAGGGCAGAATAAAATATTTTGTTTCCAATTCCGTTTATTGGGCATTTTACGGAATACCTTTCTATGACACAGCGTAACAAAAAAAAATGCCTCAATAATTCCAACGCTGAATGAAAGTGTATCAATAGTCTAGCAAGACCCCCAAAGGATTTTTCAAAGTTAGTTCGAATTTATGGCCTTATGAAAATCATTTTTATAAAAATTGTGTTAAAAAAGTGCGAATTGCTTAAATAAAAAGGACATGTTTACTCTGTAACTGATTGAAAATAATAATATCTTATAGGATTTATTAGAATACGTGTACCCCTTATTTAAGATTTAACATAATATAAACAAAAAGTTTACTCTCCTCTGCCGGCGTTATCTCACATATTATATCAGCGTTAATCTCAGTTGTAGACCTGGGGTAACCATTTTGTTTATATTATGTTAAATCTTAAATAAGGGGTACACGTATTCTAATAAATCATATAAGATGTTATTATTTTCAATCAATTTTTATAAAAATGATTTGTAACATGTAAAACAAACGCTAAAAGGAAACAATTTTACAAAATAACATTGTTTCCAATAATTTCCAAAATACACATGCACACACACAAGCAAAACTTTCGTGTATGTGTATTTTTTTTGACAGTTCATCTTATAAGATGGTTGTGTAGAGAAATCTTATCACAAAAGTCTCATAATACATCTTATAATACTAATATTTGAATCTACACTTGAAATAATTCTCTCAGAGAGCGAATTTGACACTCTCTGATACAAAAATCTTACATATTATGTTACGTCTAGACGGGCTATTAATTAATGTAGACATATTTTAGATGTTTTAAAGAATTTTTATATTTTATTAATACTAATTGTTAAATTGTATGTTAAATTTAGTTTACCTTGTTAAGTTAACTCGCAAAACAAATTTAAACAAATAATAATAATAATAATTTTTAACTAAAATTTTTTTTATTAAATATAACGATTTTTCTTTTGTTGCTCTAAAGTAATGATTAATTTAAAGCAATATATATATTTTTAAGCAAAAAAAAAAAAATAATAATAATAATAAATAAATAAATTAATACATAATCGTTAATTTTTAATCAAAAAAATAATTGTTATTTTTATAAAATTGCTCGCAATCATTACGGTCCGTACAGTGTTGCACATTTAGAGTTTTAGTGCTAGATCTAGCACTTTTTAAACTCACTTAGCACGAAAGAAATGATTCTAGTACATAGCACCTTTTTCAGCACTATTCGAATTATCGTTGGCATTTTTTTTATTAATTTGCAGGTTTGTACTATAGAAAGATTATCCGTTTTTTTTTTTTTAATCATTAAAGCTGTAACTAAATTTTGGTGTGTTTTTAACGATAGTAACTACTGCGATATTTAAAGAGTGTGTTTAGCAAAATAAACTTTGTAAAAACCAAAATAATTACAAACAATTAACCTAAAACATAAAATTGTGGCAATTAATTGTTGCAAATAATTATATTAAAAACTCTGATTATGTTAAAAGTGTTAAACGACTTTGTGATTATGAAAGAAAGATATGTCCCAATTAATATAGTATATTGCACTTGCAGCTAAAAATAGTATTAATGAAAAATGTGAACGCAAATTAGTAAAAAATGAGCTTACACCTTGGACGAATAAAAATTTAATGGAACTTATAAATTACAAGAAAAAACTACTTAAAATTCGGAGACAAGGTAATTAGGAAGGCTTATAAAGAAAATATGAATAACTATTATTATAACAATTTAAATCAAATTTAACAGGACTCCAAAAAATGTTGGAAATTTTTAAATGAACATCTTGGTAGGCAACCAAATGGAGAAATAAAAATTTGTGATGTTGCAGACAATCAAAAATGCTTTCTTCAAATTCCAACGACCTTGAGGCTACAAATTGAATGATTACCTGGAGACTATTATAAACTATTATATTTAAGAACACTAAACCGATGTCAAAGTGATTTTAAATTTTGTCATACAACTATTTTTGAAATTGATAACATTATTTCGAAACTTGATTTAAATAAATGTTGTGGTTATGATGGAGTTTCACCAAGAATGTTGTTTATGTGCAAAGATATTATATCTCCTTATCTTACAAATATTTTCAATAACGTTGTCGATTCTTCTATATATCCTGAAGATTTAAAAATAGCAAAAATTATTCCGATACCTAAAGAAAATAACGCTATGCAAATAAAACAATTTAGACCAATAGCTTTACTTCCTATAATTGATAAAGTATTCGAAAAAATTCTTTACCAGCAATTATCATCTTATTTAGATGAAAATAATTTTTTATATGAATGTCAATATGGTTTCAGAAAAGGATGCGGTACTGAAGAAGCTGTTGTTAATTTAGTGAACAATATATGCCAAGGATTGGACAATGGATTTAGCGGCGTAGCAGGTGTTTTTTACGACTTTAAGAAAGCTTTTGATCTGATAGATCATAATAAGAGATAATGATGATAATAGAATCATCATAAGAGTGGCATGGATGCTGTTGATTATGGTGTATTGGATCCGTTACTTTTTAAAGTTTTTCTTAATGATATAAAAAATCTACAACTTTTTGGAAAATTATTTATATTTGCTGATGACATTAGTGTTTTCTATCCATACGAGAATAAATACGAAATATCTATAAAAACTCAAATGGAATATGATGCAGCAATTACTACAGAGTTTTCTAGAATAAATAGATTGTGTTTAAATGCTGATAAAACCAAAATGATAAGATTTAGATCATATCTTGTTCAGAATCAAAATTTTAGCAACTTTGTTGATGGAAAAGAATTACGTGAATCAATTTCGACAAAATATCTGGGAATATACTTTTAATCTACCGTTAACTTTTTCAACATTATCTCTATATAAAGATATGTAAACTACAGTACTCCCTGTTTATGGTTTGCACAAAATACTTCTATTGTAAGTTTTTAAAACTTTAAATAATATAGGTTTTCACAGAAATCAAACTATATTTAATACAAGAAATGCGTTGAACTTAAGAGTTGCGAGATACCGTTTGGTGACTACGAAGCGAAGGGTTGAACACTTGGGTAGTTTGGATTATAATAATATTCCAGAAAATTTTAAGAATATTGAAAGAATATCGACTTTCAAAAAAGAAATAAAGAAATATTTATTAGAGAATATATTCTTCTATTGTAATAATCTCATTGTTATTAACATATATATATATATATATATAAGAAATAATTATGATAAAATAACTTTTTAATCTTTAAATATAGTTTGCAATTTAGTTGTGTATGTAACTGAATTTATATCGTCAATTAAGATAAAACAAAATTTTAATTAATTTCGAATCTTCTTGATAATTAAAATATTTATACATAATTAAACAACTTTTTACTCAATTTAAAAATCATCAGGTAATATGATGGAAATCGATTATTTCTAAATCAAAAGGTTTGAAAAGTTGTGATGAATTTCGATCGATTTAAGAATAATTTTAGGAACAATGGTTTATTTTTCCTTTACAAGATACAGCACTATTGAAAACCAAAGAAATAAATTTCGTGGAACACTTAAAATTTTATAATAAAATCTGACAAAAAAAAAAATGAGTTTACTGTAATTTTCATCAATAAAGGAAACGAGAAAATAAATACATCACACATTTTTTTCTATTTCAATTCGTTTCGTTTTCCAAATCGATTTCCATCACATTATGGTCCGTTAAATTATAATTTATGAATTCAACCGATAACTGTCGGTTTTTCAAACCGTTCTTCGAGTTTCTGAATCCCCTTTATAAGTTTGGGACTTCTTTTTTTCAAAACAAAATTGAAAATTTTTTTCTGAATTTTTTTTAATGAACTCAGTCGGTCCATTCGCATTTTTGACCGATATCCAAGTCCTAAATAAGCTACGGACTTGGTTCTTATATAGATCGATCATAAATATTTTTCTTGAGTTTCGGGTTTTTGAATCAACCCAATCGGTTCATAAACAATCGAATTATTGGCAAATCTATTTTTTTTTTAATTTAATGTCTGCTTCTCTTATAGTTGTTGTTTTTATGATTATTTAAAAACAACAACACATATTAACTAACATATAACTAAGACATATTTGTTTTTTTTTCAACTTTTTGAAGCACCTGTATAAGCTAGAGACTTCTTTCTTTCACAACAAAATTTGAAACTTTTTAAAGAATTTTTATTTTGAAAAAACTAACTAAGTAGATCCAGTATTAAACAAGTTATGGGTCAAAACACGTTGTTAGATTTTTTGAAGCTTCTATGTAAGCTATGGACCTCGTTCTTGCATAAGTCTAACATAAATGTTTTTTTTTTTTTTTTTTGTAATTTCGGTTTTTTTTAAATCAGTCAAACCGGTCCATAAATTTACCACCATATCCTTTTTTAATTTAATATTGTCTTACATTTATAAAGTATTTGTTCTTCACCGAAACAAATATTCGAACAAATTTTTCAATTAATCTGTTGTTTCATTTTATTTTAAATGTTAATTATGTTAATAATTTATTAAATTGATTTTTGAATTGGTTATAGTCTCTGCTATACAAAAGGTGACAGCCTTTCAAAAAATTTAAAGCAAAAAGAAAATATTATAAAAATATATAAAAATGTTTCCACAACAGCAATAAATGAACTAAAAATTTTTTATATGTAAGTCCATACGTCGACGATTTTCTTGAATATTTTGCGATTTGTTTAAGTAAAGCTTATGTAACACAAACTGTATAGGTAATTTTAATTAGATTTTTTTGTAATCAATTTGGTAATTTAATTTGATTTTTTAATGTCTAGTGTTTCTGTTAAGAATTTTGACGTATTGCAGATATTCATTTCACTGATTCAGAGTATTTACATCAAGGTAAATAAGTTTTGATTATATAATCTTGTCAACACATTATGTTATTTTTCTTATTAGTATCCTAAAGGTTACACTCCATCTTTGTTGGACTGTTCCTAGGAGATAAATGCTTCTGTCTAAAAATGTGTTTTGTCGAGATTCAGGAAATTATATCAAATACAGTTTACGAAGACTCAATATTTTTCTTATCTTACATAAGTATGTAATTTATATTTCATGCATTTAAATAAGTTTACAATAAATATTTTACATCAAGCTTTTACATTTTTATTGTATTTTATTTGTTATGCAAAGGTACAGATTCAGATAATATTTATATGGAATCAACTATCAGCTTGATCAATTTCAACCAAAGTTTTATTCAAAATCAATTGTTTTACTTAACTAATATTATCATTTTATGACTAGTGCAAAATCAAAAAAATTTTTAATTAATATAAGCAATTTTGTAATTGAAGTCGATTCATTGATTCATTCCTTAAATATGTGAGAACTTTTGTAAAATTCTAAAGTATTAAATTTATTATTTACTAGTTTTCGCCGCTGTGCTTCCCTACCCCATTTGACGCAATAATAAGGGCTCTCACTGTAATAGTTCCTTAGATATGCCAGAATGAATATTTGTTTAATATGGGAGTACTACACCCCCTGTCCCGATCTATTTTAAGCTAATTGGTTCATCCGTTTGAGAGTGGGCGTAAAATATGAGCGTGGCGTCCGTTCAAGATTCAACATAACCTATAATATTCTACAGTGCAAGCACTATCTGTGCATCAAATTTAATGTAAATAGCTTTATTAATAATGTGTAAAATTTAAAAAAATAGATTTTTCCAAAGTAGGCGTAAAATGGGTGTGACGGCCAATCGAGATCTAACAAAGCCTATAATCACCTCTGGCACTGGTACTATTTGTGTGGTAAATTTCGAAAAAAAAAATATATATATATATATATATATATATATATATATATATTGCTTACATAGATACATTTAATATAATGTATTTCATTTTCTGGTGAAGGGTATATAAGATTTGCCACAGCCGAATATAGCACTCTAATTTATTTTATATATGGTTATGCTTTAACATTTGCTTAAAATTTGATATGTTAACAGCCCTATGATATTTTATTTTTTTAAATATTATTGTGATTATTTTGTTACATTTTTAAATTATTTTTTGAAGATAAAATTTTCCGAGAATTTTATTTTTTGCTATATATTTTTGGTAAAAGTCTCTTTATTTAGTTAAGATTATTTTTTAATATTATTTCAATATCATTTACTTAGTTAAAAATTCGAATTTTAATAAAAATTTGATTTGGCTCATTTAAAGAGAAAATTTCTTTAACAATTTCATGAATATAATATAAACTCGATAATCCAGATTATTCGGTAATGAGGGCGGCATTTTCTAACTTTCCATTCCGGATTGTTTAGATTTCAACGAAACCAAAATGGATATGACACCATGAATACTGATGAAGTGTGTGGCGGTACAGAAAATGCGTATTCAGTTCTGCTGGTGTCTAATTATAGTCCACAACTCTGCTTTGACACCACCAAATAGAGACAGCAATGCAATTTACGATTACCAGTTAAATTGATAAAATATGATCTAAAGTAAGGATTTTCTATGAAAATATGACAAAATGTGCTATTAAGCCCAAAATATGCAAAAAATGATGTTATGATCAAAATAAGCAAAAATATTCTGTAACAAATCGATGCCAAAATTATTAAAATTGCCTAAAACAAATAAATAACTAACAGTTTGGTTCATTTGAACCCCAGGAAAAGATATGATTTTGCTTATTTTTGGTTGCCTTGATAATCATCATGCAAATTATATATGAAGAATATACATTCAACTATCATTTCAATCCTTCGAATTTTTCACTTTACGTCTACAAACATTTGTCCATTCTAGTAGTGAACTTTATAAAATAAACGGGATATTGTTGTTATTGTCATTGTTTATTTTTTATTCACCTTCATATAAACTTTGTTTTCCCCCAAAATATATATAACAAAAGAGCACACTTGTGTGTATTTTTGTTGATTTACAACACCAGCGTAATAATGGTCAACAATTGTTGTTACGACCCACAAAGTGAAGAAGTCACTGTGTTGACTTCCAATTATATTTTGTATGCAATTCACAACGTGTGTGTTCAAAATGTTACTCAAATACATTTTTTTCTTTGTTGTCTTCCTTTTATGTCACATAAAAGTCATTAATGTCACATTAAGGTGATCAGAATTACACTTTTGTAATAAATTACCTAAAGAGAAATTATACGTCTACGCAGGAATTTTATCTTAATGAAGAATCAATGTTGTTATCCAAATTAGACTTAAATTGTTCTATCCTTACATTTGTCATTAAAATTGTCAATTTAAATTAATGAAAGATGAGTTTTTCTATCTTCACTTACATGTACAGTGAGGAATAGAAGTATATGCACACAAAACTTGAATTATCTGTAGGAAGCCATAGAGAAATCCAATTCTTATAATAAACAAACATTTTATAATTATAGGTTTATTAGATTAAGGTGCACAGATTTTATATTAATTTGTATATAAATATAAAATTTAATAACTATATTTTTACTATATATTTAACAGAATGGGACCAATAGGACCCAAGTTTTTACTTACATTTACAGCTGCCTATCTAACCTAACTTTACATCTATTCCACTATTTATGCTATTCAGCTTCTTCTAACTTACATGCATAAACGATCTTTATTTCCAAAAAAAAAAATATATATATATATATGTATATATATATATATATATATATATATATATATATTTATTTACAATTTCTTTTTGAAGACAGGTAACAACAAACTCATAAATTGTTTTTATTACAATTTTGTATGATGCCATTTGACGCCACTTAATGTTCTTTTTCGTCTTTTTTCTTATGCAAGTGAAATGGGTTATTTGTATGATTGCACGTCTGTTTATCTGTACGTTTGTCCGTGCGTCCTTCCATCTATTCACTTGTCCATCGGTCAGTTCGTCTGGTTGTGTGTCCCCATGAAGTGTTTATGATAAAAATCAACAAAGCGGTTGCAATAAAACAAAGAACCCATTACGTGAGAAAACAATTAACACCTTTTTTGATGTTTTTCTCATTGTAGTTGTTGTAGATATTCTTCTGTTGCATCATCACCAGCATCAAAACATAAGTAACGATGAGTTGGTGTAGGAAATAAAAAGTAGTGTAAAAATTGCTCAGAATAAAAAAAAGCTCACTAGTAACATTCACACTAATACTTACTATATGTTCATTTAGGAGGCAAGTTGTGTATGAAACATTTAACTGCATTTTTGTTGTTTTTCTAGATATTAAGTGCAACAAGTAAGCTTTACTTACACATACTTACATACCAACAACTAGATACTGCTGCACGTATTTTAAGTGAAAATGAGAAAAAGGATAAGTAAAAAAGGATATATTGGCAAAGAATAGTAAGTTTAAATTAGTACCTTCAGTGAGACGTAGAAGTTTACACACACTTTTAAAATGAACTGCTGATGTTTTCTAAACTGAATTGATTTGACAATTAACCATTTGTCCATTCAAGTCTCATTGTTGTTAAACTTATGGTAATTAACGACCTCTCTTTTATATATATATATATATTATATATATTTAAATCACAAGGATCTCTTGTTAATCTTCTAATCTATACCAAATTGGCCATAGCTTCCATTTAATAAATCTTCTATAATAAATCTTCTATAAATGTACACTTAGGCCCCGTTCTGTTTCGTTAATGGGGCTGGAGAAATGCGACGCAAATTGAAACGACGCGAATCGAATCACTATTTTCTATATATTTACACCATTTTCTTAATAATTGGTTCCAGAATAGAAATATTTGAACAGAAAGGAAATTAATTTTTTATAAAAAGTAGTGTTTTTTGTAAAAGGAGTTGAAATAAAAACACTTATATAAATTCTATTTCACTTTCTTACTTAACACAAAGAATTAAATTCATTTCCTTTCATTAAAATTTTCTTCAATACCTTTACACCTGCTATTAACAACTATGAAAATTATGGCGAAGCAAATGGAAATCATAATGACGCAAATCGCAATTGAAATTTCAAACAGCGACGCAAAGCGAAACGTAACTAATCGAGGCCTGAGTATAAAATTTAACACAAGTATATTTTCTGCAAACTTCAATATTGATGTGATTCTGTGGCAAAAAGGAAAAACTACACAGAAAATCCAAAATTGCAAACAACTTCGATATTATCAATATAAAAATGTAGTTTAGTTGATAAAAATACAGTTAGTTGATAAAATAATTAGTCAAAAAACATGTTATGATAAAAAGCAATCGATAAATTTAATCAAAAATTTGTTGATTGGAGTACAAAATTTATTATCGAAAATTAAAAAAAAAAAATGTTTAATAAAAAATGTGATTGAAAATAATAATAAAAATTATCTTGAGAAAAAAAATCAGCCAATAAATAATTTTGATAAAAACATTGTAAATTTTAAGTAAGTTTTGACCGAAAAGTTTGTTAATTGGATTAAATAACGTTGTGTTTTGTTATAAATTTCTTTCATTTTGTTGTTATCAAGAAAAAATCGTTGGTGTTTGGTAATGACAACTACTTACTAGACTCATTACCTGGTAATGAGTTTTCATTATTTTTCTTATTTCTTTGGGCAGTGCAACAACTAGTTATCAGTTAACAAGTTCATTTAGTTCTGCAGTGGCTTAATTCGCTAGAGCGGTTAAACCCATAATTTAAAAAAAATCATTTGAGTATCTACTGGTATGTTAAGATTAATAACAACCCAGCAAACCAAAGGTTTGATTTAAAATTTGAAAGTGATTTGAAATCAATTTTTTCCTAAATGTAAACGTTTTAGGATGATTTGATAACGATTTGAGAATAATAGCATTCTCAATCAAAAAAGGATTTTTTCTCTAATTTTGATGCAGATTTGAATTAAGGTTTGAACTAACATTTGATATCAAAGGAAAAAGACATACTTTTTCAAGCGTTTAAAATATGATGACTCCATGTTTGTTAGCGCAGTGAGAAAGACAGTAAGTAGTCTACGTTCAAATCTCAGTTGAACCAACATTTTTATTTTATAGCAATTTTATAGTTTTGTAGTATTTAATTACTAGAGTACTTATTTTAAACTATCATATAAGTACTCTAGTAATGGGGACCGATGAATTCATGAACATCGCCATAAAAAGGTAATGAGTTTTCACCCGAATTATACGTTGATAGCTTACCGAGTAAGTAAAGTTTTTGCATTTTTTTAAATGCATTTTTTACTATTCTATGTATGATAATATGGAAAAATACTTATGTATATGCTCAATTCAGAATGATAGGAATTATACATTTTTGGATTATACATAATTTAAAACGATACTAGCTTTCGGGAGGAGTTTGGTAAGATTAAATATTTCTTAGTTAATGTAATTAATGTAAAATAAAAATACAAATACATATATTCGGCGTTATCGTTGGGCGACTTTAGTCGCCAATTGCCACTTTTTCAACAACCTATCCGAATCTTTTTGGACCGCATTGGGAATATTAAAAAACAGATACGATGAATACTTAATTTAAATTTTTTTCTTTGCCTCATAGCAGTGCCTCGGCGGAACGTATTTTTTGTAAATTATCTCCAATGATAAATAAATTATTAAACAGACTTAAGGTCAACACTTATAAATCCATAATATTAATATTAATATTAATATTAATATAAATATTATAATTTTATATAATAATAATATAGAGGAAATAATTGATTTTTATATCAATTTCTATTAATTTTTTTTAATCAGATCAAAAAAAAGTTATAACTGCAATTTTGCTAGACCACTTTATTATTGATGCGATTCAAAATTTAATGAATACATACATTGTGTAAAAAGTACAATTCAAATTCAGAGCTTTAAAAAAATCACAAAGTGCAAAAATTCGCGACATATTACATACATTTTAAATTTATTATTGTTAGATAAAAAATTTTTATAATTTTTAATTTTTTTCCTCTGTTTTTTTTAAGAATTTGAATTTTTAGTGAAAAATCAAATTTTTATTAAAAAATCGAATTTATAATAAAAAATCAAATTTTTTTTTTTTTTTTTTTGAATTTGGTAATAAATTCATTTCTCAAGATATATACACACATTTTATCTGCTACCTTTTTATTTTCACTCGAAAAACAATCTCGATAGATAGGAGTGGCCCTACGCACCACGACGCAAAGGGATAATTTTGTGGAGGTACTATAGCTTCCCCTAAGACTTTATCTTATGAGATCTAATAGCGGAGCAATCACATAGTACATGTTCAGATATCTCCTCATGAATTCCCTAAGATATGTTGATGGTAAGTAAGACCACAGTGCACGGTAAGTGAACCCGTTAGTACTTTGAGTTCGCTTTTATCAAGCAGTGCTTTTGGGATCTTTCTCGGGATAGTAAAAAAAAACTTCTTACCTTACCTCAGTCCAGAGATATCTTCCCAAATTTTCTCTTAAACCAGGTGTTGATCCTTTCTCTAGTATATCCCACAGTAATACCAAAAAATGGTTCAGGCCCAATGAAAACACGTCCAGCTCCCCTGTTTTTTAATCAATCAGCCAGTTAGTTTCCAGAGTGAATTTACCTCATAAAAAGACAAAGCCCCTAGAGCAGTCTGACTATATGACATCATATATATACATTATATACACTTTTATAAGTCTATATAATGAAATTTGAACCAAGATCTGCAAAATTGTGAATTTCAAATGCAAATAACTTGAAAACTTTGTAAAATTTTAAAAATTTTTTTCCAGTTAGTTATCTTACAAAAAATTCTCCGAGCACTCGAATTTATAATCTATCTTGTGCATTTTACTTTGTGCTGCTTATGAATTAGTTTACATGTATAGAAAAATATTAAATGCAATTCACAAAAAAAAAAAAAAAAAAAAATTAAAATTTTTTTAAATTTATACTTTAACTTAAATGTTTCTGTACAAAATGTAAAGTAAGCTTGGTTGTGTATATATTTCAAAGTATTTACGAATATTAAGAGAAAAATAACATATGCAAGCATATTTTTCACAGACCTTATCGAGAGCTTTAAGAAAATATTTGAAATCGAATAAGAAACATAAATTTAGCAAGCGGTTAAATTTTTTCTATGTCAGAAATACTCAATTTTGAGCCCCAACAGCTCTGCTACTGAGGGGTCTGTGGAGCCCCCTTTCCAAAAATGTACACTCCTCTGCTACATCTATGTGAAATTTCATGTAAATCCAACTAGCCGATTAGAAGTTACAGATTTATTTCCAAAAATTTTCGATTCTGCCCCACTGTGCATTAGTATATTAAAGTAAGAAAATCTAGATTTAAAAATCGTGAAAATAGTGGATGCTGTAAAAATACATACTTGGTATGATGAAACTCATTTAAATGGTCTGTGCGTTTCAAGTGTTCAAAAATTATAGCAACTTATTAAATCTATGAATTAGACTATACCAAATACAAGAAATAACTGCCTATTTTTATGGATTTTGTTTTATTATTTTCTAATAGTTTTATCAGTTATTACCTATCTGGTTTCATTTATTGAAATTTATTTTACGAGTGATCTCGTAAATATAAAAATCATTGAAAATATTTTATAAACACTAAATATTTTTAAACTTGCCATTTTTTCTATGTTCCACTTTACCTTAACATTTCCCATTTTAGCCAAAAATAATTGATTTGAAAAAAATAACGCTGAAAATTAATATCAAAAGTTTAATTAATCTTATTATTTTTATACGAAACATTAGCCAATAATTCATTCTATATAACAGTTCCATTGCAGGGTTCAAAACATTTTTGCTTGATATTTTATTGAAGTTAGATGAAAGTATTATCCACGAGAGAATGGGGAAATCTCCCCTATATTAAAACATAAAATATTATAATTTAATGTATTCGAAATAAGTAATGACTTATTTAACATTATTATATTTATTTCCCTCTTCTTTTTTAAAATTTCGACTTTGATGTAAATTTTTTGGACTTTTTTTTAAAAAATAAACATTAAATAAAGTTTTTTATTTTATGTTTGATGAAAAGTTTAAGTTATTACAGATTAAAGAAAAAATCATTTCAAACAGTTTTTGTTCGATTTGAAAACTAAAAAATAACAATAAAATCTTGTTTTGTTTACAACCAAAATAATAATACTACTGGAATGAAAAAAATTTTTCATTAAACAAAAATAGGTGAAATATGATGATTTTAATGTGCTAAATAAGAATCTGTTCCCAGTTTTTTTTTTTTTTTTTTTGTCACTCATGCACAGATTTTTTAAGGGCATAATAAATATGACTTCCTTAATAAGGGAGTCAAACTAGTATAACTCAAAAATGGTGTGTCTGATTTAGATGATTAAAACACCAAAATAAGCTCCAAATAAGCGGATAAAAAATAATAACATATGCAATGTTTTTCAAAAGTAGCAGACATTTTTTTAAATATACATAGTTCTGCTAAAATAAAAATATGCTTTTTTATATTTCTACAACTTTCCTACAAAATATTCCCATTTTTATGCAATGTAATTTTTGTGTAAATACAATTAATAAATTACGTTAACTAATCATAAAATTGCTTATGTGTGTTAAACACTAATAAATGTAGCAACAATAATAAGTGTAATTTTGAGAAAATTAGTACAAATTCTTATTTAAATAGACTTTAAATGCCAAGAATTTAAATTAATATAAACTACTAAACAACTAAAATATAATCAACCAACCAACTAAACTAAATTAGTAACTAAGAAAAAAAAAATCACTAAAACATGAGCATTTAACATTCCCCCCATTTATAAAAGAAAACATACACACACATAAATCCCTTTAAATGTGCCTTGAAAGAGGAATTGTTCAATAGTAGTCAAAGTTTTAAGTACCCTACAAGACATTTTGTTTGTATTTGAATTTCTAATCAGTGGAAATATTGCTATTAAATTTAATAAATTAGAATTGTTTAGTAGTTTAATTTTCTCTACTCTTATTCCTCTGACATATGCTAAATCTTTTAGTTGTAATATTTACATTTCTGAAAATAGTTCAAATTTCCTGACAAAATTTTTAAATACCACCTTGGGCCTATAGCGCACAACATAAATAAATTTTTCGTCAAATTTCAATTTCATTTGATTAAAACTCAGCAACCTTACAAACACAATTTATAAGTTTTTTTTTTTTTTCATCTTTTTATCTTTCTTATAATTTGCTTAATGTGATCAAAAGATTTCACAAAAATGATCATTTACAAAGAAGAAAAAAGAACTAAGTATAAAAGAATACAAACAAATTAAAGACAAGACTCGCAGAATACAAGTTTATAGACACTTTAAAGTGTATAATCAACAATAACGACCCCAACACTACAACAATATCATTAAAAACTATCCAACCACCTACATTCCATTCCATTCATACAGCAAACATCTTGGGTATCAAAGACCATTGTAACTGCTGTTGCTGCTGCAGAGGAGGAAGTAACTAGAGCATGCGATCATTTGTAATAATACGAAGAAAAAAACAACGTAGTATTTGTTGTCAAAAGCCCAATGGGCACTTATTTGTTTGTTTGGTTTTTTCTCCAATTTTGATATCATACTAAAACCATCACCATTTATACCGCCTCCGCGACCGCAAAACACCATGACACTGGGCTACATTGAGTGGTGGCATGACATACCATACTTACGAGTAGATTACCATGGTATTGAAATTAGAAATGTAAATGGAGGAAGAAAGAATATCATGGTGTCATAATTTGTTTAGAAATGTAAATAAATAATATTTGAAAATTCATTGATTCAGTCATTCCTCCATTCCTCCATTCTTCATTATTATTTATTTCCCTTTTGTAATAAAAACTTAATTTTTCAATAAATCTTTTGTTGTTGAAATTTCGTTTAGGAGATAAAACAAATTTCTATACGTATACATACATACATACATACATACATACATACATACATAAATACATACATACTTAGATACGTTTATACATATATATACCTATAATTAATTATTGTAAACAAATTAGTTTATTGTTTGTAAAATTCTTCAGAAAAATATGAATGACCGTTAATATAAGCAAACGAGATTCAAAAAATCTTATTAATCAATATCATTTTTACACCATATGAGTCTGTGAGATAGTTCAGTAAAGTGTAAACTAATATCATGAGAAGAGACAACTTTATGAATTTTTGGCATTTTAACTTTAATAGATACAGGTGATGTGTCGGCCCAGAATAACAGAGACAGCGACATATTCATTTAAATTTGACAGATAACTACGCTGCTCACTGTTGCTGTGGAATAGAATTTATATTATTTTCAGAGCGACATTTCTTAATCACTGTTATCGCTAAATTAGACTAAGAAATAGCTGAAAAATAGTTAAATTTAAAAAAAAAAAATAGCGATAAATCGTTACATTTTCCATATATTTTCATATTCAGCTGTAACTTTCACAAAAATTTGCTAAATTTGCAGTTTTTTTTTAATTTGGCTATTTCTTGGATTGAATAAAATCAGATAAGGATAAGGATTGCAACCTGTTGTATAAAATTTCGACATCCCTATAATTATTTCTGAAAAAATGACAAAATAAAATAAATAATCTTCGTGACCTTTTTCAGACTATTTTGGATCTTTTTCTGATATTTTTCCAAAGCAACATTAGAAAATTAGTATATCATATGTAGGTCAACCATATGTATGCAGAATTCATATTTTTTCTTGGGCTTCAAATGAACCACTGTTTATCTATTTATTTATTTATTTATTTATGTTAGTTATTTATTTATATTAGTTATTATCCATTTCAAAAAAATTTAAGAATTTTGACATCGATTTGTAATAGCATATTTTTGCATATTTTAGTCCTAACAGCATATGTTTGCATATTTTGGGATTAGCGGCATATTTAAATAAAAAATCTTTATTTTTAAACATATTTTAGCAATTTAAATGATATTTTTGCGTATTTTATACTTAAGACCACAGAAAGATTTTGAATGTTTTGCACCTAATAAAATCTTTTACATAATTTGCCATTAGTGAAATGTTACTATCACATACGTTTTTCAAATCAGAATCCCTAATAATTTTCATCTTATAAATTGATAGAAATTTTGTAATTTTCTGATTTAATATACATATTAGCTTTGATTATTTTTAAGTGCAAATATTTTTTAATCAATATCTCCCCAAATACTTGTTAAATGTGTGTATATTAAAAGAATTTAAAAATAGAAAACCGTGACTATTTCATATCTTGAGATATATATAATATATATTTACATATAAAATATCAAAGCTAAGAATATATAAGAAGCTATATACCAAGAGTCAGGTTGTTATTGCAAATTATTTTTAATGTTGTGTTAGTTATTAATATTTGAAATTATGTTAAAATTTAAACTGGTTAAAATTTTCAAATAAAGGTGTCAAAAAAAAAGCTTAAAAAATAAGGAAATCTGCAATGCAAAAATGTCTAGATTTTAACTGAATCATATTTTTTTTTTTTAGCAAAATGCGTTTTAAAATCGCTAGATTTGAGGAGAAAATATCTAAAATGGTAACAGTGTTCTTATTCTCTTAATTTTTTTCTCACATACACTTATTTGTCTCTCATACATAGTTATTCGGATGTAAAACAGCGTTGCCACAAGGAAAATATTTTTCCTACCAAAATTTTCCCTAAAAACTACCAAAACCTTCCAAAATGTACCAACAACCAATTTTGGTCCAATCGGACCAAAACGGCAACACTGGTGTAAGATAACGCCGTCAGAAGAGGGTAACCATTTTATTTATATTACATTAACTCTTAAATAAGGGGTACACGTATTCTAATAAATCCTATAAGAATTTCTTATTTATTCAAGAAATTCGCACTTTTAAGTACCATTTTCATAAAAACGTTTTCTTTTTAATGTAAAACATACATTAAAAAGAAGCAATTTTACAGGAACCCTTGTTTTTTAGTAATTTCCAAGATATACATGCACACACACAAACAAACTTTCGTATATGACAGTTTATCTTATAAGATGGTGGTGTAGAGAAATCTCATAACAACAGTCTTATAATGCATCTTACCTAGTGTCTACATTAGGTAAAGTGCGTATATATACAAGGTAACGTTAGTTAAACAGCTGGTTATTATTTTGATTGTTACAGTTGTCAAACTACATATATAAAAACAATAATGAATACGCCATATTGTTGTTTTTTTGCAACTGTTGCCACCTTCCATAAATTCGCGTTAAGTTTAACGTTTGTCTTGATAAAAAATTCTCTAATGTAGACACTATGTAATAATACTAATATTTGAATCTACACGCAGGTTTACCAGTTTTTTAAGCCTCTGTCGCCAAATTGTTAATCAGAAATCGCCAAAAATCGCCAAATTTAAAGAAATACTAAAAAATCATCTAAGATTTTAAAGTGTCGTACAATTTTTAGCATTTAAAATTTCGTATAATTTACAAATGTAAATTCAGCTGTAACAAAGTCAACGATAATTGCAATACCTAATAATTGAAAAAAGAAAAATTTCAACTCTATATAACAACATTGGCCCCATTTAACTTATAAATTATTTCAAAGTTTAATTTATTCATAAACGTTTTTATTGCCTTGTGACCGAAACCATTAATATCCTTAATATATTTGAAAGATGATGGAAAACAAATTATCAAACATTTACTACATAAGTATTGTAAAACACATTTTTTGGGTATAAGTGAAGCAATTGATAAATTAAGGCGCATCATTTTGCTAGATAAGCAAATACTCAAAATAGTCGATTTGTAGTAAGAAAATTTAACAGTTTTTCTCCATAAATGCATATTTAATAAAATTTTAAAAATTAGCCAAACAAATTGTCACCTGTTTATAAATCGCCAAAAAAATCCCCATGTCGGCAAACAGAAAATTCAGTTGCCAAAAGCGATTAAAAATCGCTACGTTTGGCGAAAAACCGCCACACATGACAACCCTGTCTACACGTGAAATAATTCTCTCAGAGAGCGAATTTGATACTCTCTGACACAAAAATCTTACGTATTGTGTTACATCTAGACGGGCTGTTACCTGTAGATGGGCTGTTATAAACAAAACAGTGTAAAGTGTTGCATACACTAAGAGATAAAATTGTAATCGAAGCTTATAAAAAACGTTATTAAACAGAAAATTTTAATGCTATAAATCCACTGCACATTTAAAGCTGTTTACTGTAATAAGAATGTTAAAAATCACTATTTATTTAAATAAAAAATAAAAAAACAACAGTATCATAATTAGTATAAGTAAAAAAGTTGTATTTTTATTTTATAATGGTTTCAAACTATAATTTTTTTGGTATAACATAAAATATTTTTAGAGTAAAGTTTAAAAGTATATAGAATTTAAATTGTTTGATCTTAGAACCAAAACTGATTACACATTTTTATCAAATATTTAACTTTGTATTTACTATAATTATTTATTTTAATTTGTCGCATAATTTACTACACTTCTTAAATATAGTATTATTCTGGGTAAAATTTTTTTATAGAGAAAAACTAGTATCGCTGCGCTGTTATTCTTTGCCGACACGATAAGTTATTTAGGTATAAGCTATATGTGAAAGCGCAAAAAAATCACTGAGTATGATAAGCGAAAAGGACTTAGTGTATAAAACACAAATGTTTATTATATTAAGCGAAAACTCCCCAAACATCGTAACAAAATAAATAACACAAAAGGCAAATTGTCTTACAAAAGTTCTAGACTTGAAGATGTCAAACTGACTATAAGCCAGAATATTACCTGCATTATGTATACGAGTGTACTATGAGCTAATTTGAAGTATGCATCGTTGGTGTGTTGACTATTTTAGAGAGGATATTCCCCAGAGAATATTTTATCAATATTTCGGTCGAGAAGGATCTAACCACCGCACAATGTCACATTTGCCAGTTTTAGAATGACAAAACTCCAGTTTTAGAGATATTGAACTGAAATGTTATATTCTGTTAGTAGACAAAACCATAAACATTCGCACTAAAAATGGGTAGATAGAATCACTGTCACTTCCATACTAACAAAAAACATTTTCTTTCGTAAGAATTTCGGACCAGGGCTGTCAGATGTGGTGATTTTTAACGGTTTTCGGCGACTATATTATCCGTTTGGGGACAAAGCGAATTTTTTGGCGATTTATAAACAAGGTGGCGATTTATTTGGCTAATTTTAAAAATTTTATAAAATAGGTATTTGCGGAGAAACACGTTTACATTTTCTTACATGCAATCGACCATTTTTAATATTAGTCTATCTAACAAAACGAAGGGTCTTAATTTATAAATAGCTTCAACTTAGATTAGGAAATATCAAAAGATGGAGTTGAATCAGGGGTTCAAGTGATGATGATCTGATTCAATTTAGGTGGAAACATGCATGATTTTAATATTAGCTCATCATTGGAGTTCATGTGGTAATGCGAAAATTCAATGAAACGTTTTTTTTTTTGAGTTCATTTAAATGATTTCCAAATATAAAAAAAAAAATTGTATTAAAATAACTTATTTTTTTTCGAAGACAATATTTTAATGGGACTAAAAACTAATTTATTATTTAAATAAAAATCATGTTTATTATTTATTAAAAAAAAAATTGAAAATAAATTAATATAACAACTCTTAGATCATAGTTAAATAATATTTTTGGAAAATCGTTTTAATGAAATTGATTGCACTATTGATTTAGAAGTTCTGAAAATGACAACCACTTTGAACTACTTCAATTTATTTATTTATTTTTTTGCTGGGTACTAATGTTATAAATGTTTGACCATTTCTTTTCCTTCATCTTTAAAATTTTGTCGATCACAATAAAATGGAAACGTTCATGAATAAATTAATTCCTTGAAATCATTTACACTCGTAAGTTCAAGAGAACAAACGTTGTTATACAATATTAGAATTATTATCTTTTAAATAAATGTCAATAAATTGTTGTTACTCTAAAATGGAGATACATATATGTATGTATGTATGTATGTTAGAAAAATGTATATTAAATTATAAATTAATTTTTTATTCAATTACTATTAGCTACTGCAATTATCATTGGCTTTGTTGAAGCTGAATTTACATTTATAAATTATATGAATCACTAAAAATTAAAAATCACTAAAAATTACACGATATTAAATATTTTTGTTTTTTTTTTTTCTTGGTGATTTCTGATTAGCAATTTTGCGATAGAGGCTAAAAAAGATCTGACAACTCTGTTTCGGACATTTTTTTTATAAAATCTAATGAAAGAACAATACTTTCAAAGTGCAACGATCTAACCACACCCAACTTAACCAACTTATTTACATAACAAATTTTTAGATATTACCTTAAAATTTTACACTAATTCTTAACAAATTGGTTTATATGAGCAGTGTTGTCAGTTTAGTCTTTTTATGCCTAAATCTAGACCTTTTATTTTGCTTTCAGCCTGAATATTTCGTTTTAGCTTCTAGCTTTTTTCTAAGATTTTTTAATTTTTTAATTTGTCTTAAAAATTCTGAAATCTTGTTATTTGAGCAGCAAAGAAAATAATTTCTAGTTTATAGAATTATCCATTTAAGCTTTTTTGTATATTTATTTGCACAAACAAATTGAGATTATTTATATTTAACAAAAAATTTCGTTTGCGGCGCTTCATTCTCCAAATCTTAATAAAAATAACTTAATTAATTTTATGGACTTACTAAATTACTAAAATTTAATGTACTTAATTCATTAACCATAGAAACTATTTATGAATATAATTAAAAAATAAATCTTATAAAGGAGAAACATCATATAACATTTGGAAATGCCTCATCAAAAAGGAATTATAATTCAAAAACGTCAAAAAAAAAATCCCTTCAAATCATTGGGTTATTTTTCATATGAAATATATGTATCCCAAGTTTAAAGAGAAAATTTTGAGCAAACGACTGTCAGTCGTTCTATATATTATTTATAAATTTATTACAATATATTAAGGCCCCTGTCTGCGTCCTTAGAGGGAACCGGAGATTTGCGACGTAATTTAAACGACACAAATCGAATCACTATTTTCTTATGCTTCAGGATAAAATATTTGAACAGAAAAGAAGTTAATTTTTAATAAAGAAAGGAGTATTTTTTATAAAAAGAGGTGAAATTAAAATACTTATAAATTTTATCTTGATTTTCTAACTTAACGCAGAGAATTTAATCAATTTTTTCCATTAAAATTTTCTTCAATATGTTTACACCTGTTATTAACAATTTTGAAATTCCTTATAAAGCGACGCAAATCGAAATAATGAAATTTCAAACATCGACGCAAATATAAACGACTAAAATCGAGGATTGAGTGTACCTTTAAAAATGATCAAAATAATGAGAACAAGAAAAAGTAAAAATTTTAAATTAAAAAAATTAAATTTTTTCTGGTCTTTTTTTTTTGTGTAAGGGGGAGGGAGGCATTTAGCCTTTATTCACATTTTTTAAAGTTCAATTTAGCCTCTTTTTTCTCACCTCCTGGCAACATTGAATATGAGCTACCGTACAATTTTTCAAATATTTTAAAAGATCGCAAGAAGTCACAGCTAATATTTTCAAATATATTTTTATGGATGTCCACTTATATACAAATCATATTTTTAAAGTGGAACCATATGGAACTTTTTAGTTCTAGTCCATTAAGAACAGAATTTAGAATATATGTCGTTCATTCCACGAGAGATTTATAAAAAATTACAGAGTTCTTTCATATTTGGTACGCATATAACCTAAGGAATCATTTAGTCTTTCTCATTATTACTTTTTCCAATTTCATAAAAATCGCGAATTCATTCACAATTAAAATTTTTATAAAAATACAAAAAAAACGACAAAGTATATAACTTTAAATGTTAATATCTTTTTACAAGGTAGACAGATTTTAATGATTTAAGGCTCTAATAAAGACCAATTGAGACCGCCTTAAAGGCAATAATTCAAAGATAAATTGTTGATTTAAAAATGCACTCCTAATGCAATTGCAGTTTTACAATGCATTTTTGAAGATTTTAATTTTTTTTTTTTTTTTTTGATATGTTTAAAGCAATATCATTTCTACAATTACAGTAATAATTGTTCTGGAACAAGGTAATATACTATTGTTAATATATTTTTATAAAAAAGAAATCCAGTTTTTTCTTACAAAATGTTATTTATTTTTTTCATAACATTTTTATTTTTAATATAAATATATATTTTTTTATATATAAATATATATTTTATTTTTGGTTTATTTTTGGATATGTAACTTTAAGTGTTCTTTAACTATACGACGGATTTTATTTATTTAAAAACCAGTATGAATTTTATTACAATAAATGTTATAAATGGTATTGCATAATTCAAATATAATGTTTTTAGTAAAGACGCACTCAGAACAACAATGCAATTTTCAGTTGCATTTTTAAGAAACTTCTACCCTTTTGATTTTAAATATTTATGCTTAATATTGAAGACAAATACATGTTTATTACACAGTGCATTAGTAACTATTGTGGGAACAAAAATATATTATACCATTAATAACAAACTAAAAAATGTTATGAATAAAATTAATTATAAAATAAACTTACTTTTTATAATATCAAAGGAAGACTAAAATTTAAAAAGTAGACATTTTTAAAAATTGAATCCAAAATTGCATTTGCATTATGAAAGTATTTTTAAGTGTTAATATTATTTTTAAATTATTGTATTTAATATGGACATATTCTTCTACATGTAATTTAAATCCGTTTACAGCTTATAGGGATATTGGAATTTAAAATTACACACTTTTTCGATATTTTGTACTTTAAAAAAAAATTAAAATAATTAATAAATTCGTGAGTTTTTCAAAATTCAAAAAATAAAAATATAAAATGGAGATATTCAAATAGCTCCATAGGTTATGCGTATGCCAAATATCCGAAGACTTAAGGAATATTTTTGGGCGTTCTTTCATGGAATGAATAATATTTTTTAATATACGATTTTTTTAATAAAAAAAAAAAAAATTGTTTACAAATCGAATTTCTACCTTAAAATTTATAATATAATAATTTGGATATATTTATTATTATTATATATCAAACAATAATGAAATATCCAATCTTCCAATACTCTAAGTGACTTTTCTATAATAATATCATAGACGCGTAGAAGGACGTATAAACCATAAAGAAAATTGTACATGAGACGATAAAAACTTCATAAAATCATAAAACTTAATAATTTTCTTAACTTTTTTCGATATTAAATAAATAAGATTTATTAAGCATTTATCTGTATGCAAAGTATCACAAAAAAGTTCTGGTCAGAACAAATTTTGTGACATAAAATAGCTTAAAATGATTAATTTTTTTACAACAGAAGCAAAAACCATTATGAAAATGCAAAAGGCCGTAACCACAATATTTAATTTTTTGCTATAAAATTAAGCAATTAAGTAAAATTTTTAGTTGTTCACTTAAAGCATAAATAAATACTCTTCAAACAATTTTTTTTCTTAAATGGAACAAATTTTACGACTGTTTCGTTTATGAAGTTGATGTCTTTTGGCTTTTGTTAATATTGATGTAATTTTTTAAGATATGAATATGAAATTATTTGAGTAGCTGTAATTTGGGTCAGTACATATAAATCCAACATTATTTGTTTTCCAGTGGTTACGACCTTTTGCATTTCAGGAGACGATATATTCTTATAGAAGCTTAGTATAGTAATGGATGTTTATAAATGCGATTTCATCTAAATTCAGACCAAGTGAGCTCTGTATAAGCGGAAATCAGAGTGCCAAATTTCACGAAGATCGGTAGAAAACTAACCATGACTCACATATTAGTACCTCTTCCGAAAATTATTTTAAAGTGCATAAGTCGTACATAAATGCCAACATAACAATAATATTTGACGCCAATAAATTTTATATGAGTAGAAAACCTAATGGTCCACAATTGGTGCTAGGCCCCATATAAAGTCTACTTTAGGGAATCAACGCATAATAAACGCCATATAAATGATAATATCATGATAATATCACAAATACATATGTTTTACACAAATATAAATTATACTATTAAATCTTATAATAACGGTCAACAATTGACCATAACGCCCTCCAAAAATATTAAAGATGCATGGTGTATCAAGTGATCGGACCTGACCAACTACATGTTGTTTACTTGTTTTTCCAAATAAATTTGTTAAAATTATTAACAACATCACATCAAAAGATCATCTTATTATATTGTTAAAAAATGGTTATATGCCTTTTTACTTGTCCTTAATTTGATGCTTTAAAACTCACTTGAAATGTTTTCTTTCTATTCTGATCCCTTATTCCAATAAGGGATTGGACTTCATTTATTGGAGAACATCTAAAAACATAAATAAAAATTAAAATGAAAAAATAAAAGAAATTCATAAAATTGTGTCTTTAAAGTAATTTTTTGTTGAAATGGTCGGTTTTTCTTTAATATTTTTATATAAATATATATGTAAATTGGTTACTAAAGCAATATTACGCAAAAAAGACGCATTTTTAAAAATCAGGTTTCTGCGACCCCATACGCAAAAAATTATATCAATTACTAAGCTTTTTTCGTATTTTTGTCGTTCTAATTTGGTTACATGGGACGCTGTGCACTTCTGCACGTTTTTCTGATACAAGTCATTAAACAAGTTTACAATTGTAAATTGCCTTGTTGTCTCTGTTTGGCAGTACCAAAACAGAGTCTGTGGACTATAATTAAATATCAACAGAATGTAATATGTATTTTCTGTGCCACTACACACTTCATCAGCATTCGTAATATAGGCAAATACTTTAGGTATTCAGCTGAGTGCGTAATGGGCTAAATGTTTGGAAGGATCTGATAGCCACTATAAAGGATTGAGTTTCATAAGACCATGTCAAAACTGACAGAATATTCATATTATAGTATCTTATGGAGAAACCTTAATATTTATAGTTAAAACCAAAATCGATTCAAAAGGCTTGTTGGTGCTTTTACAGGACATAAAGTGCTTAGAAAGTTACAACCGATGAATCAGTCAAGATTTTCTGTATTGTGATAGTCTCTTCGTCATGACAACTTCAATTGTAGTCCAATGCATCTGCTTCTATCATTTTCAATATTGTCATTGAGGAACTAAAGAACCACTTCAGTGCAGTCATTTCGAAATGTGTTCGTTTTATATGAAATTTTCAGTCGAATACTAACTACTATGTAGCACTGACCGCAATTTATTTACTTATTTATCTGTCTACCTATATATGTTGTATGTATGTATGTATGTATGTGTGTATATTACTGTCTATCTATCTATCCACCTAACTATCTATCTATCTTATCTATCTATCTATCTATCTATCTATATATCTATCTATCTAACTATCCGTCCATCTATCCATCTATCCATCTATCTATATATTTATATATCTATCTATCTATCTATATATATCTATCTATCTATATATATATATATATATATATATATATATATATATATATATATATATTTATCTATCTGTCTATCTATTTGCCTATCTATCTGTCTATCCATCTGTCTCTTTATCTATCTG
The DNA here is from genome assembly GCA_932274085.1 of Protocalliphora azurea. Classification (NCBI taxonomy): domain Eukaryota; kingdom Metazoa; phylum Arthropoda; class Insecta; order Diptera; family Calliphoridae; genus Protocalliphora; species Protocalliphora azurea. Next base: position 132,596,617 of record OW026521.1, on the reverse strand, counting down.
TCTATCTATCTATCTATCTATATATCTATCTATATATCTATATATCTATATATCTATATATCTATCTATCTATCTATCTATATGTCTATCTATCTGTCTATCTATCTATCTGTCTGTCTATCTATCTATATATCTATATATCCATTTATCTGTCGTCAGATTTTCCGTCGTTCTCGTAATATTCTCAAGAGTAAAGCATTATGTCGATCAACTTCATGTCCAAAATATTTAATAAGTAAGAATCTTCATATTAAGCCTTTGTAAAAACGTATTCTCAGATCATTGTAAGATTCCTCAGTAGTCATTTAAGCCACGGTTATAAAACTTTGGAAATCGAGCTTCCTGAGAACCAGATCTATGGCCAAATTTTATGAAGATCTGATATAACCATATCGCGTTCTGAAATTTTATTTTATTTTCAAATAAAATAACGACTCATAAAAAATAAGACTAAATGATTTTGAGCTCTTTAAGTTTAATGTTTAAAAATGTTTTGGCATTTTACCAGTTAATAAATGAGCAATATGCTTAGCTTCTAATGAAAGGTAAACAATAATTATTAATGTACCTTTTAGAAAAAGAAGCGGCAAAATGTAAAATTCTTATTTTAAATAGTATACATAAGGTTGTGTCAACACCTACAGTGTTTTACTATTAAGAATAAATGCTTTTCTAACAAGATTAACATTAATATTATTAAATTTGCAAACAATCACTTTTTTATCTATATTAGGTTTCCTTAAACAAAAGAAAATTTTTTCCAAATATTAATTCTCCCAATAAACTAAATTAATTGCAATGAGTTTTATATACAATTAAATAAATGTAGTCCAATTTAATCATCTTAAACATTCCACAACACTTACTTCTATGACATTTTTCTGTAAATCCAAAGCTTTTTATTAATTCCAATAATTCATCTTATAATATTTATTTATTTATTTTAAATAGAGAAGAAAAAAACTTAAACTCGTATTTTAATTAATTTTCATGTTTGAAATCGATCTGTTAATGTGTTGTAATTTGTCATCAAATGTGGTTTGTTTCTTCTTTTTTTTTTCTTTTTTTGTTATAATTATTCCACTTTTGTTTTTTTGCTGTGATTCCATTCTCTCACTCGCTGCTGAATGGTTGGCTTTTAGTCACTTTTGGAAGATTATGTGGGATTATTGAAATGAATTGAATTGTGACTAAAAAGGTCGTCCGTCATTATAATTATGGAAACGAAATGTACATTAGTTGTACACTTCGTTCGTAATATGCGATAAGATTTTAACAAAAAGGGATTAATAATAATTCATTTGCATTAATAGCATTTCAGCTTTTGTATATATTTTTGTCTGTGGATGTTTTCATGATTAATAATAAGTAATAATTAAGGTTCTATTCAAAAAATAAAAAAAAAACAAAAAAACTAAAATTCTAATGGTATTAGAGATTGAAACTAGAGATAGTTTTGGAAATACATATTTATTTTTATTTTGTTTAAAGATGATTCATTATATTAAAAAACTAAAAATTAATGGATATGATTAAAGATCGTGGAATTCAAATAAAAAGTTTTCTTTTTTTTTTTTAATGATCGTATTACTAAGATGATAAGGAGTTTTGTAATTAAGGATCAATTAATAACACAAGAACAGACAATTTTTAAATAACAAATGCGCTTGTTTCATGATCAGGTACAGATCAATGAGATCGAAGTTTTATGTTTTATACAACAAATTTAATACAAAATTTTACCTACTATGACAGATAATCTATGGACCTACGATTAAAACTAAATAATATGGGACTATATGAAAATTATTTTATATATTTATATATTTCTTCAAGATGAATTTTCATATTCCGGACAGAAAAAAACTTTAGACAAACGAATATTGTTAAATCAACTGGAGAGAAAATTTTTTATTTGAAAATTATACTTTTTTGTTAATAATAATAGCGTTATAAGTAAGGGATTTTAAGCGATTTAAGGGTTAATGTTTTCTGGTGTTAAGTGTAATATGGTAAAATACGGTTCACAATTTTGGGGACTATGGAATCCTTAGTAAAATTTCCAAAGCACTTCTTCAATTCTTTTACATATTTATCCATATTTTCATATTCAAAATAATACAAATAATAGTCTTCTATGGGTAAAGTCATTTTGATATTAACACCTGAGAAATACTCGAGCAAGAGGCAATAATCCAAAAATCTAACACAGCTTTCCTTTCACAAAACCTATCACTATTATTCTTGAGACCATTTTTGAGGCTTTACTGTCTCCAATAGTAGGTCGCCACCTACATGGATCCATAATATACATAGATACATACCAGTATTAACCTCTATATCCACTCAAATCTATTGTGGCTTAAAACAATGAAGGCAATATGAAAGAAAGTATGATGACAGCCAAGCAACATTTGAACCTATTAACTTTAAAATATAAAATGTCAGATAATGTTCTTTAGGGTCATAATAAAGATTTCGACATCCAATTATATTTCTACTTAAAATCTAAAAAAAGGCTCTAAGTGGATCATTCTATACATCATAGAAAGCAATAATTACAAGAACATCTTCTAATAACGTTGATTCGTCAATGTTCTTTCGGGTCATAATAAAGATTTCGACATTAAAATATATTTGAAATTAAAATCTAAAACAAGGCTATAATTGGATCACTCTATACATCACAGAAAGCAATAATGCCAAGAACTTCTTCTTATGAAGTCGACTTATTGCCTTTTAAAAATTTTAATTATAGAATTATTATCCTTGGAATAACATTGGTGCCCCATCTTAATGCTGATTATATAAAACTTTTATTTCGAAGAGAACTTCGCCGACTATAAAAGGAAAACTTGCTTATAATTTTTAAAGACGGAAAAAAATCGTAATTAAATATGAAAAAATATAAGATTTATTTTGAAAAGCTTTAACTCATGAGTTAAATTTGATTTCGAATCAACAGATTTTAGTTTCAATATAGCAAAGTTTATTAGAATAATTTTTATCAATTTATTACTTTATTTGAAACTATTCCTTTTGCACCTTTGTCCATCAAAACAAAAACAATCCACCTTTTGTGGATGCAGAGAATGAAGTTAAAAATCTGCATGATCCGAATAGTCTCCTAATATTAAAGAACTCATTAAGCAATGTCGTAATTATTAACATTATTTTTTAAAACACTTATAACTTTATACAACATTTTACCTGATTTTTAACTAGTAAAAGTTGTAGTAAAGTTGTAGTGAGTCGAGTCTCCATTGCAACGTCAAAAGGGGGTCGCGAAACAACTACTTTTGGGAACCTCTGATCTAAACTAGTATCATATGATTTTCAGTTTAAATTTATAAAAAAAAAAAATATATATATATATAATTTCTATATTTTTGTGTAATTTTTAATTTTTTTTAGATAATTTGAAGTTTTTGGTTGTGTAACATGAACAATCGACTACGGCAACACTGCTTAAATATTTTTTTTTAAATTCATATGAAATCGTTCCACAGTGTTTTTTCAAGGTCATGCCAGAAATTGACCCCGCCATCTACATGTCACATTGAAAGGTATGGTAAGTGTCTAGGCTAAATAATTCGTACATCTATACGTCAATAGATGGCGCCATATACAAAACTTGTATATGTATTGCAGGTACGAAGCGTGTACTATATATATAATACACACTTCGTACCTGCTTCACTATATACTATATATATATATACTAATAATGTCGCTGCTGGGAAATACAATTCTAGCAAGAGCTTGAACGTTTCAGGAAAATATGTGAATTAACAACAGAAATTGATAAGAATGCATAAATGTAAATTAACATAAATAAATTCAGACTATTTTTAGAAAATATATAGAATACAGAATTGTAAAAATGAAGTAGTATTTGAATAATAAATACCGGAACTCAAAAAAGTTAACTTAACTTCTAAGAAGCATATATAATTCTTACCTGTTACTTAAATTTATGATTTTTATTTGACTATTCCCAGCAGATTACGAAAAGTGGCAATTTACCTGCCTTGGTTTATTGAGTTTAAATTTCTATAGTATCTAGCTACTCAGTGGCTAAGGGCTCACTTCCATCAGTTACCAATCATGCTATCATGGATAGCAACTGAGCCTATGGAAGAAGGCGAAGAGAATATAACAAAAATGTTTTACTGAATCAGTAAAATGATTGTGTGTGCAAAAATTTGCCACTTCTTGGTGTTCGTGGAATTGACAAGGTATTTTTTGAACGAAATTTTAAAAGAGAGTACCTCCCATTAATTGCTAAAAAGTCTCATATTAATGCCTCTGAAAAAGCAGCCAATAATGTTGCTACAATCTGCCTCTCTAATGCACAGTGGGGGAGAATAGAAAAATTTTTGGAAATAAATCTGCAAAAATTGGATTTACATAAAATTTCGCATAGGCGTAGCAGAGGAGTGTACAATTTTAATTTTGCAAGGAGGTCCCTCAGTAGTGGAGCTATAGGGCTCAAAGAAGAGTACCTCTGACATAAAAAAAAAAATTTAAATGCTTGCCAATTTTTTGGTTCTTATTCAATTTTAAATATTTTTTATATCTTCTTAAAAAAAGTCAAGTTCATACTTTTTCCTTTATCATTTAAAATGATAAAGTGTAAAAAACTTTAAGATTTTCGTAAAAAAAATCCCACAATTCAAAAAAAAAAATCCGAAAATGAGATTTTTTATTTTTTCGCAAATTTATAGTTTCGCACGTTTATAGTTTTTGGATAAACAATAAATGTTTTTTTATCCGTAATAAAATCTTTGTTAATTAAGATATCTCAACGAAATTGTATATTTTATCATTTAAAATGATAAAGTGTAAAAAATTTTAATTAAAAAAAAAAAAAAACGCTGAAAATGAGATTTTTTATTTTTTTTTCGCAACTGAACAATAAAGTTCAAATTTTCCCGATGTCCCAGAGATAGCGATTGCAAACTTTTAAGAACACATTATAAATTCCAAAACTGTATTCTATTTGCAGATTCATGCTTTGTGATTTTAGCACATATAGACTAAAGTCAAAACTTTCATATGAAATAGGTAAAATTTGGCAAGGTGAGTACTTAGACCGCTTCGGCTATTAAAATTTTTTTCTATTTTAAAATCATTCCAGTGAAGATAGATAGATACCTTTCACAAAAGCATAGAATTATTATATGTTGTGAAAGAAAATTTTATTTTAGAGAAAAAAGTGTAGACATTTTTTCGGAAAAAAAAAATTCACAAAAAAATTTTAATTTTGACAATTTTCAAAATCATTTATTTTTGGACTCGGTTAAGATATGGACTTCAAATTTTCTTTATTCAATAGATAATTTTTTTTTTCTTTCATTAGTGAGAAAAATTAAAAGGTAGTTAAAATTTCAAATGCTAATAACTCGAAAATTGTAAGAGACAAATAGCACAAGTAACCATGTCTTTTATAGGTCTTATTAAGGCTTTAAGGGTCCTAAGGGACATGGACCCCACAAACTTAAAATTATACACTCCTCTACTAGGCCTATGTAAAATTTTATGTAAATCTAACCAGTCGATTATAGATCTATTTTCAAAAATTTTCGATTCTACCCTACAGTGCAATGAACAATTGCTGGAACTGTTAGTGCAGTGGAAAATGCTAGATTTTGATTTTTAAACCTTGGTAGCATCTTATCCATCGTGCAAATAATTAAATATGATATGGGCTCATGTTTTCAAAACTTACTACTTTTTTTTCCAAAACGAATAAATAAAATCAAACACATATTATTAAAATTTATAAGAATTTATTTAAACTCAATTTATTGGTTTAATATTCCTGATGCATACAACAAGACTCACACTAGATGTACACACATTTTATTTTCCTTTTAATTAATAAATGAAGTATGTTAATAAAAGAAAAATAATAATAATTAAAACAAAATAATTAAAATTCATGTTTATAATGAATACGTTTCTTGTATTAAATTGTAAAGTTTTAATTTTGTTTAAATATTTTCTAAACTTCTAAACTTAATTAATGGTTTTATAATACAGTTTTATATAATACATAAACTAAAATTATTATAAAATGAAAACAAAAAATTGTTGAATTAATTTATTACCAATTTTTTATTTTTGTAAATTTTTAACTATAAAATTTTAAATAATTTTAATACAATTTTCATCGTACTTGGAAGAATTTCGTTTATAAAAATAATACGGCAACAAAGATTTTTTAATTATAATTAATTTAAAGCCAAGATTTTTGATAAGAGGATGATATAAATAAAGCAGTGTTGATTTTTTTTTTAATTTTGGAATTAAAAAAATATATACATTATTTCTTATACCAAGATGTTTTAAAATTTTTAGTTAAAATTTTACAGCTGTTCATATTTACTGTTTGTTCTAACAATGTCGAACAGAAGTCAGTCCAAAAATATTTCTATGAAATTCATTTTGAATGATTTCCATTCAAAATTTATTCACTCAATTTCCTTTGTCATCGTGTGTCTGGTAGTTAAAGTAGTAGCAATAAAATTGATATTTTCAGAAAAAATAATTTTCAAATTAAGAGTTAAAATAGTTTATATTGTCGCCTAAAATGCAAAAGGCCGTAACCATAAAAATTTTAATGTTGGTTTTTATAGGATTATGATGAACTGGTTCAAAATACATCTACACAAAAATTTCATATTCATATCATCAATATTAACAATAGTCAAAAGGTCGTAACATCAACTTCATAAACGAAAAACAGCCGTAAAAATAATGCATTTAAGAAAAATTTGGTTTTAAAGTATTTTATGCTTTATCTATTTTTGTTTTAAGTGAACGATTGAAGCATTTTACTTAATTGCTTAAATTTAAATCAAAAAAATTCAAAAGTGTGTTTTGAAAGATTTTACATTGCCTTAATTTACATATTTTGTATTTTAACACTTTCGATTATTTTTAGAAATGAATTATATAAAACTTGTCCACTTATTAGAAATTTAATTAACATCTTTTTGAACTACAAACTTTAGCCAATGTTAAAATCAATGTTGGATATGTATATTCTTTCAGAAGACTGATTTCAAGTTTTAAAATCGTTTTCAGTTTAAATAAGTTTTAAATATTCTATTAACCAAAGTTTAACTAGAAATAAATAATAATAATAAAATTTATTAAATATATAAAAGATTAAAGTAAAAGTTAAAATCATCTAGCCAATTTTTAATTGAAATGTAATGTAATAAGAATTGTTGTCTTTAAATAGTGGATTTTCTGGTTAATAATCTTGGTTTAATTACGCAGCATTGGTCAGTTAAATCCTGTAGGAAGGGAGTTTATTAGACCTGTGGCCAATTATGAACCAATACTTGTGTTAAATGTAAAAAAAAAACACGTACACAGAATATTAGGTTGACACTAACATTTATATGAATTCATGCACTTTTGTGTGATTTACGAAAGTGAGCCTTATATAGGAGGTATAGTAAATTATGGACCGATCTTTATAAAATGTGGCACTATCATTTATACTTATATAAAACTTATATGTGTTGAATATTGACTTGATACTAACATTTTTATGGGATTTATGCACGCTAAAGTGATTTTCGGAAGAGCGGTTTATATGGGAGTTTGGGTGAATTATGAACCGATGTTCATGAAATTTAGCACTAAGATTTATATTTATATATAACTTAATTGTGCCGAATTTATAATCGTTAAGCACTATTCCGAGAAAATATTTGTACGGGGATTAGGTGAAATAATTTCAATAGGCTTCCTCCTTATGTCAAATTTCTTGTACTTTGTTCACAAGTTTTACCAGCAAGCCACATGGACATCGTTAAATCGACTCAGAAAGTGAAAATCGAATTGTTTACTTAATGGTGGGTCTAGGACTAATATTTTTGTGCGTTACAAACATCAGCACAAACCTATAATAATACCTCAACCACCTATGGTGGTGTAGGGTATAAACATTTTATTATTTTATGATAATTATATTATCTTTTTACATGTCCAATTGGTTAACCATTTAACATGTTAACCATTTTGATCCAATTTAATCTCTACTTTTCTCAAAAAAAAAAAAAAAAAAAAAAATAATAATAAAAAAAAAATAAATATTTACAAGTACCATCTTCTCTAAAGTTTAATTATCAGTTAAAAACTACATAGTACTTTAATTGGAAAATTTATGTTTAAACTCAATTATTTATAATTCAGATTTAGGCATACAAATTCAATGATTGATTTATAATTAAGTAAAGAACTACAATCCTTTCCGGCCATTATCAGAAAAATGTAAATTTGAAACAAACTAAACATTTCAATAATTTAAGTCCAAAGACAATTTAAATTAGTAATTGAAGACAAAAAAATAAATAAAGCAATTGAACCTTTTCCTTAACTAAAACATTAAAATTTATTTAAATGCTTATTTCAAATAATTTAAAAAATTCTTACTGCAGCCTGGATTGTTAGGGAACCTGTTCTATCCCAGCGAACAAAAGGTTTGATTTAAAGTTTGAGAAACTTTTCTCAAATGTAAACGTTTGAGAACGCTTTGATAATTATTTGAGAATACAGCATTCTCAACAAAAAGGAATTTTTTCTACAAATTTGACGAAAATTTGAAGTAAGCTTTGGCTTCAGCTTTGGTATCAAAGAAAAAAGTTATTACTTATCAAACGTTTGAAATATGATCCTTAAAAATTTGTAATAGATAAAAAATACTTGTTTGAAACGCAAAGAGAACATGAGATCCACAGATTCACTCATCTACTTTTAAATATTCGAGTGTTTTTTATTTAATTTAAAAGTCAAAGTGGAGTTTTCAAATAGATCAAAATACCGATTCACAGAAAAAATATGGTCAATTAAATGATTTATCAAAAATACAATTTATTCCAATTACTTTTTTAATTATACCAATTATTCAAGTGTTCAAAATTCAAATCTATTATTTTTTCTAAAAATAAAACAATTTATCGGCTTTGAATTATTTTTCTTATTGTATTAATAAAGTAATCAAATATAAAAAATACGTTAATTGAATATAAAATTTTTTAACAGGTTGAATTTTAATTAATGAAATAATTATATAATGAACTTTTCGTAATTGAAATATAATTTTAGATTTTTCTGCACAGAAAAAAGTATTTTCGAAAAAATTTAATCAGAATTTTAAATTGATCTCAAATATTTTTATAATTAAATAAATTTCTCAAAATCAAACTATTCTAACAAATTAAATTAAAATTTTACAAAGAAAAATCTAAAATCCAATTTCAATTACGAATAATACATATTCAATTATTTTATGAAAAATTTTATATTCAATTATTCAAATTATCACTTATTTCTATTTATATCTGATTAATTTATTAATTGATACAAAGAGAAAACTAAATGAAATCCGAAAAATTGTTTTATTTTTAGTAAAAAAATATAAGAAAATTTGAATTTTTATAAATTTAATAATTGATACCATTGAAAACTTAATTGGAATAGTTTTTATCTTTGATAAATCGTTTAATATACAATATTTTTTTGTGTGTGTAGAATTTCAATTTAATATATTACAAAACATCGTTTTTGAGAAAATTATTCAATTATTAAAAATAATTAAAAGCATTTTGAATTTTTGATTAATAACTTAATTGAAAATTCTTTACTCCCAAGACAGAAAACTATGTTCAAATAAATGATTTAGCTAAGATAAAAATTATTCCAATTACTTTCTAAAAGTTTTTAATAAAAATAAAACAATTTATTGGCTTTCTTATTGTATCAATTAATAAATTAATCAAATATAAAAAAATAAGTGATGATTTGAATAATTGAATATGAAATTTTTTAATAGGTTGAATTTCAATTAATAAAATAATTAAATATGAATTTTTCGTAATTAAAATATAATTTTAGATTTTTCTGTGTAAAACTTGAATTTAATTTGTTATAATACTTCTAGTAATTTATTTGATTATAAAAATAATTAAAAGCATTTTAAATTTCTGATAAATAATTTCATTGAAAAATTGTCTTAAAGTAATTTTTTTCTGTGAAATTATTATAAAATTTCAATAAAGTAAAAAATATATAAAAAATTCACATTTTTGTAAAAACGAGACTGCTTAAAAACTATTTTACTTCTTCTTAAAAAAATTAGCACAATTGTAATTGTTGTTAAAATTATCCCTATATTAATTTGATGTAAAAATTTTATTAAAGTTCGAATAGAAAAAATTTGTTGACTTTTTATTAAAATTTTTTATGCCTCTGGTACCTGATTCTAGAACTAATGATTATTTTTTTATTATTAAATACATATATCGTCACGTAAAATGCAAAAATTTTTGCTTTAAAGTTAAGCAATTAAGTAAAATTTTTTAATTGTCCACGTAAAGCAAAAATAAATTAAGCACAAAACATTTCAAACCAATTTTTTCTTAAATGGAAAAAATTTTACAATTATTTCGTTTATGAAGTTTGAGTTACGGCTTTTTGACTTTTGTTAATATTGATGCCATTTTTGAAGACATGAATATGAAATTTTTTGTGTAGATATAGTTTGAGTCACTACATTATAATCCAATAAAAACACCAAGATTTGATTTTGCAGTGGTTACGACATTTTGAATTTTAGGTGACTATATGTTTTATATTAAAAAAATTGAGGAGTTTCTGTGTAATTCAAATAAAGAAAAAAATTTTTTTTTAATACCCGAGATTTTATAGAAGGTAACTAGCAATGAACACTGTTAAATATCCTGTGTAAATTTTATTTAATTCGGCTAAGTAGGTGGTAAATTATGTACATCTAAAAAATAAAAAACGTCATAGGTTTGTTCAGATTTTGTTCTATAACTTTCTTTCTACTAAACTGATTTAGCTAAATTTTAATAGTAAATTGCGTAGGAAATCAGCAAACTAATTTGAGTGAATTTAATTTAATTCTGTTTAATAGTTTAGACGTGAGAATGTTGCCCATAGACAGATGGAATTAACTAAATCTACTCTGAATTTCATACTGTGAAAATTATTTTCAAAATAAATTTTAATATTTCTCCAATTGTTTAAAATCAATAAAAAATACTTTTGTAAGGGTTCAAAGTTAATTTAAAGTAAAAGAAAGTTTAATTCACATATCAAAAAAACAAGATTTCGAAAAATTCAAAACAAAACAAACATAATTACTTTTAATTTTATATAAAATTCAACACTCTTTTACTTACTATTTATATCTTATTCTCTTCTTTTTGAGTATAACTTTAAAAATAAAAAAGCATTTTTTTTTTAATATTATCCAATTCACAACCTCTGTCGTATCATTGTAAAATATCGTAAAAAATTTTAAATTAGCTTGTTTTTGCTTTCAAAAATTTTGTTTGAAAAATATTTACAATATACACTGATACAACGATACGACAGTGGTTGTGAATTGGACATATGTATAATAAAGCTTAACGAAAAAAAAAAAACTATTTTTTAAAACGCAAACCAATAGAAATCCAAAATTACAAATTTTGTTAAAACAATTATTTTCAATTTATATTTTTATAATTTTTTTGTTTTTGTGTATTTGTTTATATATGTATGCTTTGTTCTAATGATTACTTAAAAAATGACATAATAATTTTTATTTCACTACAAACTAATTCATTGATTAATTAATTACGTATACATATAAAATATATAGACATACAAATAAGTGGTAAATTAATAAAGTATTTTAATGTACATAAAAATACATAATACATACGTTAAAAGTTTAAATCTAAGTAAATCTTAAATTTAAGTTTAAGATTAGTACACAAGTATACAAGGCTTTGGACCAGAGCAACCAATAACTGATTCTAATAATATTTGGGATGTTGAATTCGAATCTTCACAACGTTTTTCAAAACTGGTTCCAGTTTTCGAGATATTGGTAAAAAAGCATTTTGACCATACTAAATTTTAATGAATAAAGTTATAAATTAGAAATAAATAGCTGTCGATCTAAGTATTTTCTATTGTTTAGGATTGGTTTCACGTTTTAGAATAAATTTTAAGGTTTACAATATCAATAATATGAAATTGTTCGAAACGCCCTCTTTTATGAGTTTTATTGACTGCAGCCAGCATGCGAGAACTTAATAAAAAGAACCAATATTAAGAAACGGATTTCATATTTGAATTCAACGCCCAAATTACATCATCATAAGTTTCTCATCTGCTCTGACCCTAATTTGTAAACTTGTGTTATTATTTTTTTAATATATAATAATTTTTTTTTAAATAGCTATTTGAGCTTTTGTTTTTTAATATTTATGCACACAATGTTAAAAATTGTCTTAATTGAAAATTTTATTAGTTAAAAACTTTAGTCAATTTTAAACATTGACTAAAAAACTAGACTTTTTAAAATTTATTTTTTTCTATAGATTAGACACCTTTTTTGTTATATATTTCTTGTTTGTGTTAGCGACGACTTTGGTCTAATTTGTTTAGTATTTTTTTTTATCTTTGTAAATTAAAAATAACAATCAATTTATGGTTTTAAATGTTTGAGCGATCAAATTATTAAACGATGTACATGACTTGGATTAATTGACTGTTGACGTGTTACCATATTGCCATTTTCACCTATAGAAATGGTACTGGTATTATTATTGTTGCTAATATTATTATTATTATTATTGTTGTTATTGTGGGATGTGTTGCTAACATGCAACAGAGATGTGGTAGCCTTGACACGTCGATGTAGACCACGTTTGCCCTGAGGAAGAGAAAAATAAAATAAATAAAAATAAATTTGTAGAAAATAATGAAGTTGTTCACAATAGTCTGGTTATTAGGTTATGTGATTTTGTGGTTATATTACAAATAACAAAACACATTATTTAATTAAATTTTTATTATTTTTCAACAATATATATAAACAGGTAAACATAATCTATAAACAAGGAAAAAGTTGCTGTTTGTAATATAACTACATAATTACATAACCTGATAACCAGACTATCGTGAACAACCTTAATATTCAAGATAAAATTTTAAAAAAGCATAAAAAAGATTCAAAGTTTTAAAATACAAAAAAAATTTTCCAAATAATTATTGTTGAATATTTTTGTAAACGTATTAAACTTACACCTAAAAGCTCCTTTAAAAATTTACAGATTCAAATCGTAAAACAGCTTTTAATTTTATTTTTATTTTATAAGAACACGAAGAAGCTTTTAATGAAATGAATAATTAAAGCTTTTCGCAAAAATGTTAAAAAATAGACCAAACCTTATCAAAAAAGTTTCCAAATTATTTTAATACATAAAAAAATCTTTTAAACGCTTAAAAATAATAGCTTGGAAGTTTGTTAAAAAAGTCTGCTAAAAGTTTAAAAAAAATATTTAACCATTTTTTTTAATAATTGCGCTTGTTCTTATAAAAAAAATTCTTAAACTAATTTTTTTGATAAAAATCCTATAAAAGGTCATATAAAATAAATAAAATTAGATTTTTCTGGTTAATATAATTCTTCTGAAAATATATATTTAAAGCTTTCAGTAACAAAAAAGTTTTAAACAAACATAAAAGGACCTGCAAAAAGCTTTATCTAACTTAATAAAAAAAAAACTAACTATTGTATGCAAAACTACAAATAAATTAAAATTTTTTAAATTTATTTTTCAATATAAATTGTCGAAACGAATTTTCGTCTTATTTTCCTTCGGTATCGAGAAAAAGACAGTAATTAAATATTCAGAAACAATTTAATTAAGCTTTATTAAAAGTTCATGAACATTTCAAAAGAAATATTAAGAAAGCCTTAGTAGAAAAGTTCATTAAACATTTTTAAGGAAAATGACTTTAGAAATTTTTCAAAAAAAGCTCATTGAAGTTAATTATAACTTTCATAGAAAAAGTAAAAATAAGAAAGTTCACTAAGGCTTTTAAGAAAAAATTATTCAAACAAGTAATAAAAAAACATTCCTAAAAGCTTTAATATTAAAAGGCAATAAAAAAGAAATTACTTGAAGTTAATAACAAAAAAAAAAAAGCTTTCTTTGACCTTTAATAAAAAATTTAACTACAGCTTTTACAAGAGGAAGCTCTAAAAAATACTCCACAAAGTTCTTAGAAGCTTTTAAGAAATAGTTTTTTATAATTTTAGTATATGAGGCTAATAAAAGCACTAATATAAAATGTTAAAGAAAAATATGGTAAAAAAAGTTTTTTTCAGCAATTTTTTAAAAAAGCCCTCCATTTATTATTAAAGCTCATTGAAAATAGTTTGAATTCTTAAGGAAAAAGTTAATTAAAAAATACCAAAGCCTTTGTAAAGATTTTGTAGAAATATATCTTTAAGGCGCTTATAAAAAAGTTCTTGAAAGCTTTAGTCAAGGAGGTCATTACAGTTTTTGACAGATAACGCTAATTAAAGCTTAAGTGAAAAAAAGTTTAGGAAACCCTTTTTGGAAAAAGCTTATTCACGCTTTTCACTAATGACTTCTAGAAAAAAACTTTTTAAGGCTTTAGAAGAAAACCACACAAACTTATTTAGTATTTTTGAAACTATAATAGAAAAAATTTTGTAAAACTTTTGCTAGGAACAGAATTTCAAATGACAAATGTTGTCGTACTAAAAATATAATTAGATCTATTCGAACGTATGACGTACATGCATATATTACATATATGTATGTACGTACATATAAACATGTACGTAGAAGTTCAACGTACCGACGTAGTACGCTTCTACGAACATACGATGCAATTCTGTTCGTAGTATTAATTGGAAAAAGCTCTTTAAGTTTTCAAAATAATTGACATTAAATCGATTTTTTTCTGAAAAAGATTTTTTTGCTGAAAAACAAATTTGCTAAGAAAAATCCCAAAAGTTTTTTCAATATTCAAAAATGTTTTAATGAACTCCGTTTCCTTTAGGAACTTCTCTTCCCTATTAAAAAAAAACTCTCTTACCTGTCTCGTTTTGTTCGACGCCTTCGACTCTTCAATCAAATTATTTGGCACTTGAAATAGTGTTTCACAACGCATTATCAACACATTCGTCAGACGACAACACTGTGCCGCCATCTTCACCTGATCCTCAATGCTGTTCTTATCGATCGGATGCACAAAACGGGGCGGAAAGAACGAGGGCGCAATAATCGTAGCAACATTATGTAAATTCATTTTATTTAAATCTTTATGTTCGATTATGTTATTGAGAAAACGCAGTAGCGTACGTAGAGTATTGCGATTTTCATGTGGCAACATTTGGCAAATAATGGCCAATGCTTTGGCTTGATCTGTGGGCGGGAGAGCATGACACTGATAGAATAATTGTATAAGTTCGTTGGTGAGTAGGGGTTGGGGTAGTTCTCGTAGCCAACGTTTGAGCAAGGCGCTCAAATCGTGAACACTGGCTGAGCTTAAGAGTTGTTGGAATTTTTTTGGTTTTTGATAGAAACTCGATTCAAGTTCTTGGTAAAGTAATTCAGTCTGATAAAAAGAAATGGAAATCTTGTAAATACAAATAAACAATTGTTTTTTTGGGATATTTTTCGCATACCTTATGTTTGTGTCCAGCGACACGTAATATACCTTCTTCACGGGCACCTCGTTTACTTAATTCTTCCAGTAAACCTTCCAAAAACAAAGGTACCAATGTGGAATCGGTACCGGTTATCTGTTGATCACGTCTTATGAGAGCATTTAGAGAAACACCAAATAAATTGCCCTCTTCTTTGCGACGACGCTTAACAGGTTTCCGTTTATCCAGCTGAACGTGATTACGATCGAATATGGAAGCTAGTTCCAACCAGAATAAAGGTTGTAAACGCTTCAATTCGGTTTCGTTAATTGTATCAATGTCGGAGTAAAATTCCAATGATAAATCACTGCTATCGACAGTATCCTATAAGAAATAGAATTATTAGGAAATATTTAAATAAAACTATTCAATTTCTTATATTTACCACTCCATCTTGACTAGAGGACTCACGGCACATGCTCTCAAAGCTTATACCATCTCGTGAGGAGGGGGAATTTTGCACACTCTGTGGTGGTGTATCCAAATGTATTTTACTGATTAATATCTTTTGTGGCGAAGTTTCTGGCGACGAAGAATTCGATAATCTTTGATGATTAGACAGACATTCATCACTTGAATCACCCGAAGAGGTGTTGTTATCACTTTGAGAATCCTGGGTCATTAATTCACCACGGGCGCGTCTAAATATTGCAATTATGAATTATATTTATATGTTATTCTTTAGGATGATATTTGCTTTGTATGACTTACCCTACAGAACATGAAGGATCCGAACCTGATCGATTTCTATTCCTTGGTATGTGTATGGTTCCAATACGTGAAAATCCTAATAGTTCTATACCATCGGCCGAATACAATGGTATATCACAGCGTACATGAGAACCACGAAATATATCTGTAGAACCTTTAAGCGGAGCACTTGGTGTACGTCTCAATTTTTGTTTGAGATTTTTACTCGAAAACAATGGTGAATGACCATTACCATTATCCGTTGTATTGCCATGATCAAAGATACTAACAAAACTGGGTCTAAGCCAGGAGAAGAGAGACATTAATGTGTTATTACAAAGAAGTTTCCAAAAAGCATTGAAAAGATAAACAAATTTTCAAAATAAAATTAAAAATACTAAAATAAAAGTTTAACAATTTTTAAGACAATAGAAATAAGTTGAATTGTAATTCCTTTATAAAAGCTTTATAAAAGCTCTTAAACAAAAAAGAAACATTTTTGTAAATGAGAAGTTTCATTTTTTTTCACAAAATTATAAGACGAACAAGCAGAAAATTTCATGAAAGTTTGGAAAAGAGATCTTTTAAAAATTCACAATAACTTTAATAAAAATTTTCACCTACTTTACAAAATCTTCTTTTAAACTTCATATGTACTTTGAGACATGAAAGTATGAAAGTATTTATAACATTTATACAAGCTTTTATAAAAGGTCAAAATAGCTTTCCTTAATGCTTATAAATGCCGATATGCATTTCTTTGGAAAGGACTTATTATAGAAATACGGTTTGGAATGTTGTAAAGAATTATATTTTACAAAAAAAAAAAAAAAAAAAAAAACATTGGTAAAAGCTTTAGTTTGATCAAATTCAGAAATTTTTATAGATTTTAATAAAATTTATTATAAAAGTTTTTAAGAGCTTCAATAAAACAAGTCTCAGATTTATTGTATTTTGTAACAGATTTTAAAAATATGTTTTAAAGGCTTTTACCAGATTTCATAAGAGTTTAGAAGCTATTAAAAGTTGTTTTAATTGTACAAAGAACTCATACAAAATTTTGGTATAAAAAATCTTTTCTACGAAGAGCTTATAAAAGCTTTAGTACATAAATGATTTTATAAACTAATTAAACTACATGAGTGATTTTATTAAAAGTTTTAAGATTTATAACACTTTATGCGAGCTCATAAATCCTTTATTACGAAAGCTCATAAAAGCTTTTATACGAAAACATCAAAAAAGGTTTAAAACTAAAAGATCATTAAAAATGTTGATATAATATCTTTTTTACGAAGAGCTTATAAAAGCTGTAGTACATATAAATCACACAAGTGTTTTTATTAACAATTTCAAGAAGAGTTTTTATAAGAGCTCATAAATCCTTTATTGGAAAAGCTCATAAAAGCTTTTATATAAAAACGTCAAAAAAGTAAACGAAAAGATCATAAAAACTAATAAAAGCTTTAAAAAGTTATTTATACGAAAAGCTCATCTTAGCCTTTATTACTTTATTATACAGAAAACTAATAAAAGCTTTAATATGAAAATCTTTTAAAAGTTTTTATAAGAAAAGCATATCGTAGCCTTTATAAGTGCAGGTCATCATGACTTAAACAAGAAAAGCGAATTAGAGTTATTTAAAATTTAAAGATACTTACATGGATGTATTGCCCCACTCATCGCCAGGTATGGAATCCAAAGAATCGGGTGTCGCACTTCGTGATCTAGTACCAGTGCTTGATTCCTAAAAAAAAAAAATCATTTTTAAAACTTCAAATAAAATAAAAATCATCTTTTACTCACATCAAAATCTCGAAAAACATCTCGTATATCAGGTTTACGTTTTTGACGATTTTTAGTGCGACCTCTAACGGTCTGATTTAAAGTGCGTACTCTCTGTTTAATGGCATCAGCATGGGGTTTTGATAACGAGGCCAAAATGGGTTCCAATTCAGATGTTCTTAATTCCAAACCCTTTAAAAGAAAAATAAAAATAAAAGTAATAAAAAAAATTTAAGAATTAAAAAAACACAACTCCCACCATTATATAATGTATAAAAAATTTTATAACAATTTTATTTCTAAATTTTTTAGGCATTTTATTTATTAGTTTAAACATAATTTATTAAACTATTTTTATTTATTATTATTTTTTCTTTTTTTTTTGTTATATTTTCTTAATAATTGCCGTTTTATGTCATTAAACTTTCATGGCAAATCAAATGCCAATTTACAACTGTCACCAAAAAACTTGACAACTACTAACAGAGCACAACTTTATTAAATTGTTGTTACGTTTTTCCTTTTCATTTGTTGCGATTGTGCAACATAATCAATTTGAACGATTTGAACTTGTTTATTGTAGGAGATCGTTTAACTTGAATTGTCTAATTCGTCAAATTTCCAATATTGTTGTTATTTCTACTAAACAGTTTTTGTTATACAATAAACAATAAGAGGAAAAAAAATTAGTTGCAATTGGAGTGTTTTTAAGTGTCAAGTTCTTTTAAAATTAAATTATCTAGTATCTTATAAATTGGCTTTTGTATGCTGATTTTATTTGTTTTTACATGAAATATAAATAAAAATAATACGACTTTTTCTTATTATTTATTTAGTACTTAGTACTTTTTATTGTAAAGATACTTTTATTAGCTAAGATTATGTGTAGTTGGGTGATTTTATTTTATTTTAGAAAAATATATATCTATCATGAATAATCATTATTTGCATTGAAAAAAAAAAAAAAAAAAAATAAAAATATGACCATCAATGATCAATATGTATTTAAAATAAACACAACTTATATAATGAACCATAGCAAAATATTTTTAAATCCTTGACAAACAACAGTTTTCTGAAATGGTATCAATATTAAAAAGAAGTACCATTTATGTATGAGAAATGATTTTCTTTAAACATCTGATGGAAGTATTTAAAAATCTCACTTAATGTAAAAAAATTAATATAAAATTTAAAAATTACCTGTTCAAATGGTTTTGTCAATTGTGGAAAACCGGCAGCTATTAACCATTCAGCTTCCAATTCACCCTCTGCAAATAAGGCAAAAGAAAAAATTTAATAAATTGTAGTGAAATAAAAAAAAAAAAAAAAACAAGTAAGAAAGATATAGTCGATCAAGCCGAACCATATGATACTCCACACCATTGTGTATGTCCATTAAAATTCGTGGAGGGGTCTTATATTAGACATGTGGAGAATTGTGGACCGATACTTTTAATAAGTGTAAAGTAAAATATACGAATACAGAATATTACGTTAATGCTAAGATTTATATGAATTTATGCACTTTAGGGTGATTAGGGCTTATATGGGAGCTATGGTAAATTATGGAGCGATCTTCATAAAATTTTTCACTGTGATTTCTACTTATATAAAATTTATTTGTGTCGAATAAAAATTTGATAATAACATGTGTGTGTAATTTATGCAGGTTAAAGTCTTCATGACATTTAGCAGAAATATTGATACTATACAAAACTTCCTTATACCGGATTTCATTAAAATATTACTATATTTAATGCATTTATGATCGTTAAACCCCTATTCCGGGAAGATATTTGTATGGGGGCTAGGTGAAATAATGTACCGATCATAACAAATTTCAATAGGCTTCGTCCCTGTGTCATGAAAGTCCTACATGCCAAATTTTATTGAATTATCTTCAAAATTGGGACCTATACTTTGTGCACAAGGTTTACATTAATAGTCAGCCGTACAGTCAGACGGACGTTAGATAAACTCAAAAAGTTATTCTGAGTCGATTGATACACTTTAAGGTGAGTTTTTTTCTGTGAGTTACAAACATCAGCACAAACCCATAATACCCCAACCACCTATGGTGATGTAGGGTATAAAAATATATATTAAGATACATTAAGTTGATTTATTTTAAAAGAGCTTTATTAACAAAAACACAATACAGTTAAACTTCTACAAATATCTGGAAAATGTTGAGGTAATCGGTATCCTGATCCTGTCTCGTATTGCATTTGTTGTTTAGAAACGAGAATAACATCTTTTTTAACTGTAGTAAACGGTTCCTGTGACAAAATTCCATTTGTAATTTTTAAAATCTTCACTTATATTCAACACCAGAAAGTAAAAGGGAAAGGTTGTTGAGATAGGAAGTTTGCCTTACAAAAACATCACTATAAGAATTAATAACACTCTGCTACAAAATTATAATTTTTATTTTTAAATGAAAAATAACCATTTCGAAAAACTAAATTTTTTAAAAATCTTTTGCATTCTATTCTTTCCAAAATTTCGACTTTATGTGCATAGATTTTTTTGAGTTTTTTCTTTAAGACTAAACATATTTGTCTACAAAGATTTAAGTGCTATTATTTTTTTTTTAGAAGAAAAACCCATTTAAAAAAATTCAATTTTAAATAAATTTTTGATTTTAAAAATTTTGTGCTTTCTATTCTTTTAAAAATTTCAACTTTGATATAAATAGTTTTGTGTTTTTCTTTAAGTCTAAACATATTTGTATATGTACAAAGTTTTAAATTCTATTTATTTTAGAATAAAAAGATATATAAATTTTAAAATCTCAAAATGTTATTAAATCTTCTTCATATATTATAAGACAAAGTATTTTATTTGATGTTCGATTTAAATAAGAAATGTATGGAAATTTTCAGTAAGTTACTCTAGATAAAATTGAATAAGTTCAACGTTTTTTGTGTAATTTTAAAAATTAGATCTTGTTATGTTTAAAAAAAATCTTTAGAATTTATTGCATCGCTACATAGCTTTTTATAGCAAAATGTAAAATAAATTGTAGTTAATCTTGTAAATTTTTGGAAAATTTTTATTTTTATTTTAAATGTTTAAAAATGTACAAAAACATAAACAAACCTATACGGTTGAAAAGCCTGATTCTTGCGAAAAAATTAAAAAACAACATAATAATAATAGAATTAGGGATATATTTATACAACAAACTATCAAAAAACTGTTTTTTTGAGGATGTATTGGAAATTTTAAAAGCTGATTTATGATGTTCTCAGGTAGGCTATATCATTTCTCAACTGATTTTTCACTGTAGCAGAGTGTAATTATATACTACTGGTATTCAGCATCTAATATTGATTAAAATTTAAATATTTTTTTAATTTAATTTCATTTTCAATATCATAAATAACAACATTGTACACTCTACTTAAATCTTAAATCCTAGAGACATACTTTCCATTCTTTCTACTCTTTTGTATAATGTAAGTGAAAAAATGACAAACTAAAAGTAAAAAAATGTTATGGAAAAATTTATTACAGTAATCAAATCGAAAGCATTTCGATAATGACAAACCTTTAAGAATCATTACTTAGCACAATTATGCAATGCCTAAAACATTAAACCAATACGAGATTAAGAAGCGAAATTCTTGAAGGCTGAAAATAAAGACAACCCTAAACGATAAAGACCAGGGCAATTATTATACAAAATCATGGTTTTTACTAGGGTATCAAATAAACCAAATTGTTATTTATCTGTTTTAGACAATTTTAAGAATTTTAGCATCGTTCTGTTACAAGGTTTTAGCATATTAAGGACGCAAAGGCATATTTTTGATTATTTTGGGCTTAGCAGCATGTTTTGTTATATTTCATGAAAAATCCTTATTTTAGAGCGTATTTTAGCAACCTAATGACGTATTTATAATATATTTATATATAATTATATATAAAAATATGGGCCATTATCAAAAATTTTTAATCTGCCTTAAACTGACTTTAATCTTTACTAAGTTTTGTTGTAATATTACTTTAAACAAACGGTTTACAAATCTGAACTCACGGGACTATAAACTAATAGAGAGCAAAATTTTAGCACCATAGGTTTCACTTTATAATCATGATTGTTGTTCAAAGTTCAAAAACTTATAAAAAGGTCTGAAATTTAGTTAAATTTTTCCAATTTTTCTACACTTTTGGTTTGCGCGTTTATACTTTTTGATCTCACGCGCTCTTATATAAACTAATCGGACGTCGTGGATAACTTCTGCGTCTTGCTTGTTGTTATGTAGACTTTCAATATTTACATAGAGAAGTAAAATTTCGATGACAAAATTTTTTAATTTTTGATATTTTTTGGACGGCGTCTGTGCGCCCCTTAACGGAATAAAAATTTTTAAATAGATATTAACACATGTTGCTATTGTGCGTATTTTGCTCTATATCTCGTTGATGTGCTCAAAAAGAGAAAAAAAAAACTTTTAAAAAAATTAGTTTTTCGCAAGGCACATTGACAATGGAATAGCATGGATTACTGCGTGAACTTAGTTCTTTTTTTTATTATTTTACACAATAATATCGAAGGACCATTAAAAATAAATTTAACAAAAGAATCTCATGGATTTTTTGAAAATTACGCAAAAATTGAACTTTTTGTTTTTATATTTTTATATAGCAAATTGCAATTTGTATAAATCTTGTATGTATAGATATAGGAACAGCGATAAATATAATTGATAAGGACCATGAATTTAAGTCGTGTCGTTAAAAAATGAAAACGGGACACTTTTGTCAAAACAGATTTTGCTAAGGCACATGTCATGAACAATACGAAATTGACCATAATTGGCACAAATAGTTGGAATTTGTAATGCTTAACGGAAATGTAGAGGTACATCAAAAAATTTCGAAAGATAAAAATTTTATGGACCAAAAAAAAAAAAAAAACAAAAAAATCACTTGGTTTAAAAAAGGATCACCATATTAAATAGCATTTCTTTGTAATAAACTTTAATATAATATATTTTAATATATTCGATCAGCATTTTTCGCAAAATTTTAAGAAATTGCAATTTTTAGTGTAATGAAAATTTTAATCGTAAACCCTAAAATATGTCACACTAATGATATAAAACACTGAAAATATCATAAATTGTATTTAAAAAACTCAGTCCGTTTTGATATTACGCGAAAATTTTTCCAGAATTATAAATAAACTTCTAAGCTGTAAAACTGTTTATATGTATGTTCAAATTAAAATCGCTATAACTTTCGCGCACCCTGCACGAAATGATTAAAGCGAACTGATTTTATATGCATTCGGGTCACTTTATATATATACAAACGGATTTTAATGTGTCATCAAAAAAAAAAAAAAAAAAATTATAATTTTGTCAAATCAAATTTTTGATAATGACTTATACATATGTTTTTTTTATATATTTAAGTATATTTTATACTTAATTTTGCTTATTTTGCATGAATATACAATTTTTTATATAATTATTTTACTTAGTGAATTTTCTTTTTATAGTCATACACGTTCATAAAATCCGAATACATAATAATTTTCTTCTTATAATTTCATACACAGAAAAAATATTACCGTACATTTTTTCAATTGACACAGTTGTTTTATTTTGCCTCTAAATTTAATAAATATATTTAAGTAAATATAAAATTAAAATAAAATTTAAGTAAAATTTTATTTCTCGCTTAAATTTTTAATTCATTCAATCATCTACTTGAATGATTTGATCAATTTTTTAATTGGAAATATTTTCCTGTTTTTCTTTTTTTTATAGTTTTTAGTAATTTTGTAATTTCCTGATACAATTTATTAGCTTTGAATATTTTTAAGTGCAAAATGGACATATTTGTTAGCAATTGCTAATAAAAATTAAATTATTTTTATCATAAATAGAGATAATTTAAATTTTAACCAGAAAACATAATATTTTAAGAGCATATTTTCTTAATTTTAATTGCATATTTTCCGATTTTAAGATCACTTTTATGAGCATACGTTTTTTAGAGCACATTTTTGGTTACCCTGATAATGACGATGACGTGAAGATGTTTATGCTCGTATATTTTTATAGGAGCTTTCTCAATTTCTAATATTGTAAGCTTAATTTTAACTTCAAATATTGCACATGGAAATTTTTGTTGTAGCACTTTACTAGCGTTGAATTTTTTCTTAATTTTGAAACTTAAAAAGTATGTGTGTTCTAGTCAATATTTTTCTGATAATAAAGAATGTTTTTTTTTTTTAATAAATTGGAACCCAAAACAATAAAAAATATATGAAGACTTCACCGGTATTGGTGTCTGAACTTTTAAAATGATCGCTAAAAATGAATATAGTATTTCTTTATAACTTTCAATGTTATACAAGGCCTTAAGGGGACTATAAAAATAATATTTTAAAATGTATTGAAGTGCAAATATCTTCAATATTTTGTTTTTTGCATTTCGTATATTAAATATACGTAAATAATATATAAAATATTTTATTTGTAGTTTTATTATACCCTACACCACCATAGGTGGTAGGGGTATTATGCGTTTGTGCTGATGTTTGTAACGCATAGAAAAAGTTATCCAACATCCACCTTATAGTATACTAATTGACTCAGAATCACTTTTTTAAATCTATCTAACGATATCCGTCTGTCCGTCCGTCTGGTCGGTTGGACTGGACGGCTGGCTGGCTGTCCATGTAAACCTTGTGCACAAAGTACAGGTCGCAATTTTAAAGATAATTCAATGAAATTTGGCACGTGGGACTTTTATGATACAAGGGCAAAGCCTATTGAAATTGATTGTGTTCGGTCCATTATTTCACCATACAAATGTATAAAATATTTTAATGAAGAACTTCTGTACAAGTATCAATCTTTGTACCAAATTTTATGATCGGTTCACAATTGACCATAGCTCCCATATAAACCCACTTCCAGGAATCGCCCTAAAGTGTATAAAATCATCTAAATGTTAGTATCAACGCATTATTCTGTATTTGTATATTTCATTTTACATTTAGTAAAATTGGCCACAAGTGTAAGATAAGTCCCCTTCCCGAATTTTTATGCTCGTACACAATGGTGTAGGGTATCACATAGTGGTTGAACTGTGGTTCCAAAACCCTTTTTTTAATAATTCTGTAACTAGTGAATTTTAATATTCACAAGTTAAAAAGAAAACGCTTACATTATAAATTAATTTTTGTCTCATTTTTAGCATCGTTTTTTTTTTATTTTATTTTTTAACTTGGCGGTCTTAATATTGCCCATAAAATTTTTTTAAGATATTCATCAGATTTCTTACAAAATTCTAAATAATTTTGCTACAAGAACCATATAAATATACGAATTCGATAAAAAGTTATATTAATCTGAAGCTGGAACTGTAGAAGAATTTAATTTTTATGGGTTTTTTTCAAATAAGGTGGCAATATTTCTTTACTTTTAAAATTTGTTTTTTGTTTTGGCTCACGTAATTTTTTTTATGTTATCAAAACGAATCTGAATGTAAATCTGTGTAAAGTAAACCACTTGCCCTATCCAAACTTTGTCAATTTTCCAATTTTTTTTAAATTTGTTTGTAAAATTCTGAAATCGCTGGGATCAAACAAAAATTATGTTAATTAAATACCTCAACATGGTGGGTAAACAAACAAAAAGTATTTTCTGACGGACGCCTCTTATAACGACAGTGTGACCATTTGAATGGAAAAAATCAATTTTTAAAACACGTTATTTTCTGGAGAGGACTATCTATATATAAAATTTCTTTTCTATTATATCATAAATGAATTTTTTGACAATTAAAGAAAAAATTACATACACGAGATGACCAACTTTGGAGGGACCCCCCTGACAGGCTAGGAATTTGTACTCCTCCAAATCAATTCAAAAACACCTCAACTTTTGCCATGTGAAATTTTATTTTCCAACGGTTCACAAGCTACAAAATTATTAAAAAGCGTTTTGGAACCACTACGCTTTAATATATTTTAATAAAGAAAAGAAAAAATATTACTACTAAAAATACTTTGATTGTGTATTATAGAAAATAAAACTCTGATATTAATACAAAGTTCTGTGATGTAAAACTCCCTTTATTGTGGTATTTTTGATATTGGCGAAAAATAAAGTAAGAAAAATTACGCATAATTATCCTTTATTCTAAATTAATTTTCAATTGTAATTCTTACTTACCTTCATA
The DNA here is from genome assembly GCA_932274085.1 of Protocalliphora azurea. Classification (NCBI taxonomy): domain Eukaryota; kingdom Metazoa; phylum Arthropoda; class Insecta; order Diptera; family Calliphoridae; genus Protocalliphora; species Protocalliphora azurea. Next base: position 132,570,366 of record OW026521.1, on the reverse strand, counting down.
TTGTATTTCCGGCTCATTGTGTGGTGAATGTGTCTGCAGTAAATACTCGTTTAAAAATTCACTATAATCCTGATCCGATGTATTGTCCAATGAGGTATTACTACTCATTTTATTACTACTTTTACTGATATTTGGAAAATATGGCATGATGATTTATTATTAAAATTTTGCTTTGTTATTTGCAGCGGCCTTTATACGATAAAAATATTTATCGGATGTTTATTTTTTTATAATTTTATTTAAAGTAATTGATACACTTTTATTAGGAAAAAATACAAAACTTAAACAAGACTGTTTTGTCTTGTGTATAAATTGCTAGTAAAACATATTTTTCCAGTTTTTAGGTGACGACAATAAAATTGATTGCTGTCAGTGGTGTTGCTGACATAATGCAAAAGCAGACGCAAAATGCCCACAGGAAGATCACTGTGAGGTGTAAGCGATGACAATTGTTATGATCTGAAATGAATGAAACAGAATTATAAAAAATAAATAAATTTGTTATAGTAGTTATAGTCTTTTTATGCATAAAAGTAAAAGAGAGATTATAGTATCAAAAGTAAGAGTGCAAGCAAAACTAATAAAAAAATTAAAATATAAATTTTGTTCTAACCTTGATTTATGTAAAATGTATGGGGAGTTCTCTTTTTAGGTTTATCTTTAAGAAACTGACCTTAAACCTCAAATTTTTTTTTTAAATTCTGATTTCTTCATAAATATTTGATGCAATTATGTTAACAACATTGTGTGGAGTGAAACAATAACAATTCAAATATACAAATAATTCCATGTGGCACCGGCAAGCAGTCAAATTTAAAAGATTAAAAAAAAATAACAAGCTTTTTTCTTTCTTTTGATTGCTGTAAGCGCGGATTTTAGTACGAGTGATCAGTGTTAAATTATATTGTGGACAAGTGGTGAAACCAAAATTTTCAAAATTTAAAATTTTTGCAGTTTTTTGATTAAAAAATTGGCGTCATTTTGAGTATTGCAAAATAATGAATCGAGGTTTATTGCTCTTGTAATTATGAATCGTTTGAGATATATCTCGTTAATATGCCCTCAATAGAAACGCTATAGGAGGTTACCAAACTTGAGGAGAAAAAAACGTGAAAGCTCCAAGAGGTGCTTTTATCATAGCGATCCACACTCACAGCGTAATTTCAATGAAGCCAAAGTATCGCGTAATCAAAAAAGGTTTCTCAATTACATTTAAAAATTATTATGCCGTGATAAAATATTAATTTGCAAACATTTTATAACTCTTTCTAATCGATCTAAAATTTTGCGTATTTTGTGTTGGCATTATTTTACATTTTATGTAAAATTATATTTAGAATAAGTTCCTCTATTCTGTTTAAGTTAAGCGAAAAAATGGATTTCAAGAGAAAAAAATGAATATAAAGTATGACCTGAGATCACGATGTTTTTAATATTTCATAAATCGTCGAGGCTCTAGTTGAAATCGGTAAATGTACACCAATCTGTAGCTGTTACGAAGTGGCACTAAAAAATAGTTACGCATTTTAATTTAATGTAACTTTAAAATTTTTTTGGTATGTATTTTTGTCATTAAAAATTAACTTTATAATAATATAATTAATATTTGCAACTTTTTACTTATTATTTTCATTTGAAGAGTTTTTTGAGGTTAGATATGAAAAATATTTCACACACTATATTTTTTACTCGATATTGTTAAGGGACGTTCAAACAGATATATGATTGCGATTGTGTGTACTAATATAAAACTTATGGAACTTTCTTTATAATTTGTATTTTGTATTGTAATGCAGTTTTTTTTTCCAGCTGGGGTATACTCAGTCTGACCAGTTTCTTTAAAGGTCTGCTTCCTTTGATTGTTACCACAGAGCTTCCTTGTTCCTTTTTGACACTAACAGCACCGAAGAGATACCTAACTACGATAGAGAATGACAGTATTGGCAAAGTTAACTCCCAGTTAGAATGTGTTAGTTAACAAAAATCCGACAAGACAAATTCTTCTGCTCTCGACCGGATGTCTACGATTATACGACTAACTGGGTTTACAAATACTTTTGCTAAAACTAACTATTGGGATTCAATCCGCTGAGATAAATTCTTCGGATCTCAGTCGGTTAACTATAAGTTTCTGCCAACAAAATATAATTGGATAAGTTAGGTGCTTTAACTCCCAATCGGCTGACTAAGATCGTTACTATCCGTCGAGATAAATGCTTCGGCTCTAGTTAGGTTAGCTACAGGTTTTTGTCTCAAAATAAAATCCGACGAGCTTCGTCTTCACAATACAATCCGATGAGATAAATGCTTCAGCTCTCAGTCGGCTTACTAAGATCGTATGAACTACGCTAAATCCTGAATACAATTCGAGGAAATAAATTCTTCAGCTCTAAATCGGCTAACTACGATCCGACGAGATCAATTCTTCGGTTCTACGTCGGCTATCTAGAATCGTATGAACTACTTTATAAACTAAATACAATCCGACGAGATAAATTCTTCGGCTCTCGATCGACTAACTATGGGTCCGGAAGAAAGAACTTCGGTCGTTTCTGATGATACTTTGATCCCTAAAAGCAAAGTATAACAAGATCGGTACTTCAGTTCTTGCTCAAATATATCGCTCCAATCTCGATTATTTATGTTTAAATTTATATAAACTAAATGAGAATTATAAATACTCTTATTGTATTGTAACTACTAAAGTAGTTACAACATGTTAATATGTTGGTGGTGTAATATTTGTAACTGCACTTTATGTATGTGAATTTACTTTTGATAACGGGCTTAAGTTGGAATTTTTTAAATTTTTTAAAATTTCTTATTTTTAACTACGTACTTGTATCATAAAATAAAGGGTCATTTCTTGTTCATTAATATATATAAAAAAATACATAAATTTATAATTAAGTCAAAAGAGGAGAAAATCTATGCATACTTTGTCGATAACAAATTTGTTTAATGAAATGTTAAAAAATCATTATGATCGCGATTATATTCGGCTTCATCGACTGTATCGTATCACTTTTAACTTGTATTTTAGTCATATTGATGTGGGTTACATGCGTATGGTAATTTTTGAAATATTGTTGAAAATAGAATTTTGGTAATTTTTTGTGACTTTTTACGTTAAACTACCATAACACTGACGGTGTCCCGCGAACAGATTTGTGTTTCGTTAAAGCTTGCTAATATTGGTACTAAATAGCGTTGATGTGCCATTGAAAAAATTTTCATAATTTTTTTAACCCCAAAAGTAAACGAATTTGAAGAAATGCTCATATTACAATTAATTTATTTTTTATTAATATTTTTTATATTGTAAGATTAAAAATTCTCATTTTTAAACACCCTGTATTTATAAATTGTATAATTACATTTGAACTATGTTTTACAAATATCTTAATTACAAAATAATATAAGAAAAAAATCTATGAACTGCAACAAACCGTTAAAATTCGTCTTTTTAAAAATGCCATACAATAAATATTGTTTATATGAACTCTAGTCTTGTAAAGTGTGTCAAATGGTATTAAACACCTTTTATTAATTGTTTAACAATGTGGGTCATTACGGCTAAAAATGCTGACTTCTAAACAACACCACCGTAATTCAATAACTTTTGTTGGGCCTTTCGTCTGTCTGTCTGTCTGTCTGTCTGTCTATCTGTCCGTCTGTTTATATCTTGCACTGTTTGCAAGTTGCATTTCCGTTCCTTTCATAGTTTTAAGCGTTTTTTTAATAATAATTGTTTTGTTTATTTACTCGTATTTGTATTTAAAAAGCCACCTTTAAAATTGTGCAGCATTATTTGTTGCACCCAGTTATTATCGCAATTAATATAGAGTATGATTTCTTGTTTTTGTTTTAATTACTATTTAATAAAAAATATATTTTACAAAATCTATTAAGAAATCGTATCAGTATTTGGAGGGTTATTAAATATGTGAAAAAAGTGAATGTTAAACGATCTTGAGGTGGTTGTGAAAAATTTTTTTTTGAAAATTGAGTTATAATAAAATATTTGTTGTGATAGTTTTCTAAACTAAACGAAATTTCAATTGGGTCTAATTGTTTTTCAGTTAGAAATGAAAAAGTTTTATAGGATTATCTAGGAATTGTTAAATATATATTTTTTTTTTCGGAAAATCGGAAATCAAAAACACTAAATTTCCCTTCTCAAATGAATATTATATGTTCTATATAAAAAAGCTAATTATGTACTATAAAATAATACGATTAAGTCTAATTTAAGTTTATAAATTTATACCAAGTAAACCAAAATATAACTATATTTCGAACTAATATATAAAAAAGACTGACTGTTTAAGCTAATCTGAGTTAAATCAAGACTTATAATTCAAACTCATTTCATAGTTAAACTCGGATTATATAAAAATCTACAATTAAGGATAATCTAAAACTATAAAAAGTTTTACTAAAAAAGCTAAGCTGAATATAAATGAATTCTAACTATTAAAGCTAAAATAGTACTTAAACTTTAAACTTATCTTCAAATTAATATTTATATAGGGCTAAGTTTAAAGCTAATATGGAATTAAAGAAAGATCTGCGATTAAAGACAAATCAAGATAATCAAGATATAAAAATATATAATATCATATGAAAGATTATATCAAGACTTAAGTTCAAAGTTAATCTAGAACTTTATAAATGATTACACTTAAAAAATAACTAGGATTGTATAAAAACCCTTAATTAAATACTACCTATGAATACAAATTCCTTAAGCTGATATAAACTTTCACCAAAATACGATATTTTATTATATTAATACAAATCTAGAAAGTTGTTTAAGGTTTAAAGAATGAGAAATGTAAATATTTTGTAATTTTTTAAATTTGCTCTTACTCTTCTGCATGACGTACGAATTTGTCAAAGGAGGATCTAAAAGCATATCAGATTTATTCTGATAGTTCATAGAAACATAGGGGCTCAATTGTCATTGCCAATTATCTTGGAAACGGTGTGGCACTAAACGATTCTCTTTTCTTTTATCGATGACTTCTTATTCATCAAACTTTTACATATGATCGGAGGCAGACATGATTAATTCTTTTTATTTAGTTTACAAAAATTTAAACAAATTATGTTATTTTTATTTGTTTTATTAATTAAAACGATTTTGCCCCACATATTTCGGTGGGGTAGTATCGCGTTTTTTTTTATCAGAAATTCATAAAAAATAATGAAAAGAAATTTTAAAAGAATCGCTTACGATTACGAGAAGAGAGCACTTAAAAGAAAGTGGCATATGGTCCCCACATTACCCATACATATATTCTCATTTGCAGTTTTATAAGAATATAGTGTTCTGAATATTTACTATAAGCTGGAAAAATAACGACGTTCATCTGTCACACAGTGGGTTAGAATCGCCAAAAATGGCGCTTAATTCAGGGAAAGTGTATAGTGCTTTGTTTATAATTTTGTTGCAATAAATAGCTCATTAACATATCGAAAAAATACTTTTTTTGAATTTATAAAAATTTTTTGTTGAATTAATTACTTTTTCAAAATATTAATTTTAAATTTTTAATTAATCGCCATATTTTTCAGTTTAATCTCTCCGAGTGTCAGTTTAAATGAAGCTTCTAAAGCCTCAGATAGCTTATGGACTTGTCTTATATATTAATATTTATGTATATCGAAAAATCTCTTGAAAATATTTATATTTAGAATAAAAGAAATCGGTATAAATGTTTCCATGTATTTCATGGTTCGATCTTGTGGATTTCAATTCAAGAAGGGCACTCTTCCGATGACTATTAAGGCCATAATTTAAAATCAGATTAAGACGTTATATCTATCGAAAAACCTATATATGTTCAAATCACATGAACGTATGGATTGGAAGTGAATATGTGTTACAGATTTTTTGTCAGGTCTGCCCGATTAGCATTTCATAAAAAAATGAATTAAGGAGAATTTTGGCATTTTGCCTATAAATAGCACAAGATTACTTGCATGTCTGTTAAAAACGTTCATAATAAATTTAGATCATTAGAGTTTCTAAAAATATATAGCATTTGATAATCCTAATTCCACAAAAACCCAAATTTATACTAAAATTCGATTTTTTTTACCAATATTTAGATTTTTCATCAAAAATTAGATTTTTTACCAAAAATTAAATTTTTTTTACCAAAAATTCTATTTTTCCCCAATCTATTTTTCCAAAAATCTTATTTTTCGTAAAAGATTTGATTATTAATAAAAATTCGATTTTTTATAAAAATATCAGTTTTTAAAAAAAGTAAATTTTTTTCAAAAAATTCTATTTTTCGTAGAAAGAGTGAATGAACTCATTTTTCTAAAAATTATTATTATTCTTTTTTTAATTTTCAAACTTTTTCATAATACTCTTAATGGATTTTTTTTAATCCCACTTAATAGTTAATGGTATTTTGATGTAAAAAAAAATCCACCAAAAACAAACAAAATTAATTTCAAAATGTTGTAACTTTATTGCATTTTATAACAATTATAGATAATTGATGAGATTTAAACAACAAATACACCACAAATTAGATAAATTATAAAAGAAATAAATAATAAAATCAAACTAATTACAAGCGTGATAATATTTCTCTAAGTGTAAAGCAAATAAAAAATAAATCCCAAAAGGAACGTGATGTGAGGTTTGTGAGTAAAGGCGAAGCCCCTAAGTATTTTCAATTGATATAAAAAATATATTCGTATCTTTTGGATTTTATAGTGTTTTTTTTTTTTTTTAAAGAGTAAGCGGGAGAAAAAAAAGGGTCATGCTTTATTAAATTTATTTTTTTAATTATCTCTAATGCATTTTAGGTGTTGTAGTTTTCTTTATTATTAATTAATTATATTTATTTAGTATGGAAAATAAAACGAAAATTTTATTTATTATTTTAAGGCAATTGGTACGTAGGAACGTGCTTTATAAATTTTTGTGGTTTCCAAAAATTGTTTCTTAAGATTAAGTAACATTAAACACCATCTTTAAAATCATCTACTCTTTTGTGGGTTTTGATTAATAAATAAGATAAAAATTTGTGGTTTTAAGTTGCATTTGAAAAAGAAAAAAAAAAAAAAAGAAACAAAACTGAAATGCGTTTCATTTGTTAATTTACCAAAAGAAGCAGATAATTATTATTTTAAATTTTGTCTGACTGTTTTTCAAAAGTTAAGATAATATTATTTTATTGTACATTATTTATTTTAACACTTGGTTAATTTGCCAAATAACCCAAATGTGCAGACAGCTGTGTGAATTTTTTCTTTTTCGTTAAGATATAAATATTTAATATACGTTTAGAAAATTTGGAAAAGATTTATCACAAATAAATGATAAACTGCATAAGAGAAAAACAAAAAGAAGATATAAAAAAAGCTTTAATTTGGAATAGAAAAAATTAAGAAAATATTTATTAACAATTTAAGATTTAAAATAACTAGAAAAAATTTCAAAAAAGGCGATTAAATGTTCTTTAAAAATTAATCTTCTTAATAAAATAGATAGCGAATAAAAATAGATCAAATTATTTATCAATAGCAATAAAAGTCATTGGTGTAGAATGTGTTTTTTTTTTGTACTACTCGTATACTGTCAAAATTAGCAATTTTTTAGATATTAAAAAAAAATCAAATTTCATCAACTTTAGTTGTACTTTTTTAATAAAAAGTTTTTTAAAGCAAAATTTTACAATGTATCCATAAACTTCAGGTATTATAGTGTGTTTTTCCTCAAGTATTTTAAAATCTAGTTTTCCATATTTAATTTTTATATTTTTTTCAACATTGTTCTAAAATACACTAATTTTGAATTTTGATGGAATGTAACATAAAATGTTACAGGTTGTTTGTTCTCATATTTTTCTGAAAAATAGTACATATTGTCCTTTTTAATATTATAAAAAAATTCGTGCGCACATATAGCCCGATTTGAGAAATTAAATTTTTTGCAAAAAGAAACTCCAGTTTCTTCCATACAAAGAACACCTTAAGTTCAGACTTTTTTCTTTATTGCTTTATTAAACTTTACAAAGCGGGGCAGAATTGAACATTTTTGGAAATAAATCTATAACTTTTAATCGACTGGTTGGATTTACATAAAATTTCACATAAGTGTTGCAGAGTAAGATACCTCTTTTTTTAACTTTTAATTTATATATTGAATCTGCCTTTTTTAAGGCCTCATAATATGTACTTAAATTTTAAAACTAAACACTAAAGACTAATTGATCTCTAACGAGAGAATAGCTAAGTGAATAACTCATCCTCCTAGTAACGTGGTGGAAGATCGTCTCTACGAAGCCTTGAATTTGTTGGAACCTCTAAGTCTCTATGGTTATTCTCATTTCTTATGTACCAAGTTGCACCCGTCATGGTTCTAAGATATTATACTCGGTATAATATCGATACTCGTATTATTCGCTGTTCTCCACAATTGCATGTCATATGTCTAAATTGGTCTTAAAATCGTTTTATACAGGATGACTTTATTGTCAAGGCTGTTTATTAACCAGTGAATGCTAGAAGCTTTTAACTTAATATGAAGTCTCTTGGTTTCTATATGACGACGCCAAGTTAGTCGCCTATCTAAATGAATACCAAGGTACGTAACATGATCTGACTGAGGTGCACTTATACCATTAAGTGTAAAGGAGGACAATTTCCTCTTCCGATTGTGAATGTAACGCGATTACTTTTCAATTCATTTAATGGTATACACCAGTTTTTCAACCATGTCTCCACACGTCAGAAGTAAAAAATTAAGTTGGCTAAAAAAATGTAGCTTAACAATACTTCTTTAATTCAAAACATCTCCTTATCTCTCCAGATAAGCGATTCACTTGTCCTATGGTTCCATGTTTTTCACGAAAACCAAACTGGTGAACTGGAACGATATTTCTTTCTATCGTTCAATAATGGTATAATTGTTTCTAATAGCTTTGACAAACAATATAGTAGGCGAATAGGTCTATAAAAAGGTGATATATTAGAATGCTTTTCTGGATTTAGTATCATTTTAATCTGAGAAGTTTTCCATATTTTTGGAAAAACTCTTAGTTTTAAAAGGGTGCCTCTGACACATTTTTATTGTCTACCCGATTTTAAGGATATTACCTTAAAGCTCTTGAAAAGATCTTTGAAAAACATGCTCTCATATACTATTTATTGGATGATATAAAAAATATCCGCAGTTTCTTGTCACTAGATCGGGTAAAACTAATTTGAATGTGTCAAACGAAAGGTGAAATTTCAGGTTACATTTTTGGTGTCGACTGTTCTTTTATTCGTCGCTCGTGTAAAAAGTTATATTGATTTGAAAATGAGTGAAAAATCTGAAGAAATACGCTGTTTGAATTAAAGCCTTTTTGTAATTAAAAGAGGCTAGCTACTCAAGGAAGCTCGATTTTCGAAAAGAAATTTGATCGACTGAATTACCATAAGTGAAATGCTGCTGAAAGGCAACAAATTTTGAATGCGAATATTTGAACCGAATCATTTTAATTTTTGAACCGAATTAAAATGGCTTCATTACCAGTATATTAAACGAAATCATCATCATGGTTTGGCGCAAACAAGATTATGTTGAGTGTTTAGTGGGATTGGAAGGGAATTATCCATTATAAGCAACTATAATCTGACGAAATGATCAATTCCGTATTCTACTGTTCTACCGTTTGAATGAAACAATCAAAAAAGAGCGACCAGAATTTGCTAACATCATGTTCCATCATGACAATGCCAGGCTAAACACATCTTTGATAACTCGCCAAAAATTTATTGCACTTGGCTGGGAAGTTTTGATGAACCCACCGTATTGCCCGGAACTTGCACCGTTTGACTACCACTTCTTTCGGTATCTGCAAAAATCTCTCGATGATAAAAAATTGACCAACCGAAGACCTTTTGAAAATCACTTGGCTAAGCTTTTCGCCGATAGACCACAGAAGTTCTACAGAGATGGAATTATAAAGCTATCTGAAAAATGACAAGAGGTCACAGATAATAATTTCGAATATACATATATTTGATTTAAATTGATTTTCAATAAAGAACATTTTATTTCAAACATTTTCCAAAAATATAAGAAAACTCAATTTGTCAAGTTTTTTCGACAGATTTTATTATATATATTTTGTTTTTATTAGTTAAAGAACAAAATTATCTATCAATAAAGTCAATATATTTATTGAATCCGAAAACAAACCAATTTGAAAATTACAAAAATTAGCAATCAGACGGACGGACTTCAGCGTTCTCTCAAAGAAAAAAAAAAAAAATATCTTCAAATCCAAAAAATGTATTTTTCACCTATTGATCAATATAAAAGCAAGTGTAAACATTAAAATATTGATGTCACCTTTTCCTGAATTAAGCACCATTTTCAACCCATTTTACGCCAATATGTTTCGTTATCAAATTTAACAAATTAATTAATTAAAAAAGAAAAATCAAGTACAACCACTTTATTTAACTAATTATAAATTTACCAACATACTAACAAGTAGCAACTGTTATTAAAAAAAAAAAATACAAAAAAAAAAAGAAACAAACAAAATTAAGCTTTTAACATTACATCTCCTCTATTTAATATAAAGACTTAACAGTAAGAAAAAAAAATTAAAACTAATTTGTTGAGAAAATGGTAACAAATAAATGCACTTAAATACTTAACAACCATAATAAGTTGCAACTTTGCAACAAATAAATAATTAAATGACAATGACAAAATGCAACTAAATACTAGTTAAAAGCAATTAAAACAAAATCTATAAATTATTTTGATTTTTTTTTTTTTTTTTTTAAATTTTTAAAACAAACCAAACAGGAGGCTTAAATATCTAAACACAAAGAAAAAATTGTGCATGACTGACAAAAACCGTAAAACTTTAAATCATGATTTATTTGGCTACCATTGTCATTGACAGCATTTTAAAATTGAGTGAAATAGTTTTAAAGGTAAAATTACCACCACTTGAATACACACTCCAAAATAAAATATTGATTACCAAAACCATGTTTGATTTTAAAGACAAAAATATATATAAATAAATTAAGTATAAAAAATATTAAGCTTTTTGGTTAAAAAATTAAATCAATATAGTTTTTCTTTTTTCTATATGAGATTTAGTTATAACCACTGAGGCGTGCTTTGCAACAAAATATATAAAGCAAAATATATAAATACATATGTAAAGAATATAAAAAAAAAAAAAAAATAAAAATATTAATAAAACTTTTATATTAGACTATTTTTCTACAGTAGACTCATATTAATTTACAATAACTTTGTGTTGTTTTAGTTTTTAGCAGAAACGATTTTTTTTAAATCAAGCTTGTTGTAGCATTAAAGTTTACACTGAAAAAAAGATAGTTAGTAAAAAAACTAAAAAGAAGAATAAAATTTCAAACACTTGTTGCTATAAATATTCAAACATTTTCTAGTATTTTGGAACATTTTAGAATTTATTACATATTATTATTATTTGATTCTTTGACAAATTTTAATAAAACTAAAGAAAAATATTGTACCATAAAGGGTTAATTAAATATATTTGATTTTATATATTTACAAAAATTGTTGCTTGAAATTTTTGAAAAATGGTTTAAATTTAAGGATTCAGTTTTTAAAAACAAATTTTATAATGACTTTTTACAATTATTTTTATCTTGTTTGGTACTATTTTTGTCCCTATCAATAAAGGGTTAACTTAAGCATAAGTTCAAGTATCATTAATTAGACATTTTAGACATTTGAAATATAATGTCTAAAATTTAGGTCAGAAATTTTTAATTTTAAAAAGACAAGTTGAAAATAAAATTTTAAAAAATTTGTTTGAAAAATTTTCGAAATGAGATGAAAGGATTCATGAAATAATTTTTTTTTATAATTTTTCTAGAAAACTGCATTAAAGAATAATTTTGGTTTTATTTACTAACGACTGCACATAAAAAAATCCGTGCACATTTTAAGGCTTATAACTTTTATTACACGTGAAAAAAAAAATTAGTACCATTAAATAGTTTACAGTTGTTATTATACTCAGTAACTATGGGCTAAATTTTGTTGTAATAGCATAGTTTTTCTTAAAATGAAAATTTAATAAAATTCATGGAAACACATAATTCAAATTTATAACCAAAACACATGTCAAACATATAAAACAAATACTACGAGTGCAGGTGAGTTGGGAAATTCAGTTTTTTGAGTCATAAAAAATACAAAGAGTTCATTATCAGCGAAAGGAACGAAAGGAAAAAAAAGTAGATTTACAGACTGTAGGGTCGCAGAAAAAAATAATACGTATTTTGAGGGAAAAACTCAACATATTTGAATAAAATGCCATTCATTTATTAAATTGCTCAGTATCTTTTATCAGAAAATTTTAATAAAGGTAACCTGAAACTCACAAAGTAATAAAAGTTTCTAATAGGAACGCTGGAAAAAATGTGGAGGCAAAGAGGATGAAACTTATTGAGATTAATTTTTTTCAAAAATATAAATGCATAAAATAAAATATAAATGTATAAATACATTTTACAACATACTGGTCAGGAAGTCCATATCACAGATGTTATGGAAAATGCAGTAGATAATTAATGTGTAAAAAAAAACAAAAATTGAAAAATGTTTTAGGTCTAGCGAGCCATTTGTACGTGCGAGAAAAAAAGTACTTTAGTCATAACAAATTACACTTTTAACAGAGAAATGTAAGCAAATAAGTGCTCTTGTAAAAGATTCCTTTCTAACATTAATAAAGCACAGCGAATTCTAATTTTTTTGAACTGATATCGCATCTCATCATTACAACAAAAAAGTAGCTGAGTGGTATCAAACAAATGGTGCTGTTATGAACCAAAGGACACAAAACCACTAAACTGTCCAAAACTCAGTCCATTTGAAATGTATTGGGTGTTAGTAAAAAAATATTTAAAGAACACTTAAAGCTGAGAAAAAATAAAATAGAGTTTAAAAAGAAGTGGATACATTTCAACTAAAAAATAATCCATAACCCAATAAAACTAATAATGAGTGTATTTGGAAAACATTAAATATTTTAATAAAAAAATATAATAATAATAATAATTTTTCTTTTAAATTTAAAATAGTCTTTGATTTCATTTTTATAAGCTCTAAACTTAATGCCCCCTAAAATTAACTAAAATTTGGTTAAACATGTTTTAACTCTAGATTTTAGTAAGCTATTAACTTTTTATTTTGTGGTCATTTTGGGTCTAATTTTATAAGGACTATTTTGGTTTTATTTACGCTTTACAACAATTTTAAAGTGAGCTTAATATTTTTTCTGAGTTTTACTAAAATTCACTAATAAATTGTATGCTTCGGAATATGATCAATATGGGTCTAATTTAGAATGGTTTAATTAAGCTTTTATTAGTACTTTCTATGTCGGTATTAAATTTGTTTGAATGCGTTTTTTCAAAGATATTAATCGAAACTAAAGTAAACATTTGACTAAAAATATATATTGTTAGGTACCAGCTGATAAATAACTAGTTACCTTGTACATATGCATGACATGAACTATTGGATCAATTCCATATTATAGAAAAACTTTTAAACTTAAAAAAATATGAATTAAAATGCCAGCTTTCTGTAAAGATCAGTTCTTAGTTCATCATTGAACTTATGTAAAGTCAAGTTCCGAAAAAAACTCTAAGCTATAAAAGTCTCATACATATCGTAACATATTTCGGAATGCATAAAAGATACAGTATCAAATTAAATAATATTCGGTCTTTAATTGAATATAATTCCTATATAAGGCCCACTATTGGGAATCGCTTGAAAGCAATTAAGCCTATAAACATAAAATGTTAATAAAACTGAATAGTCCCTGACTGTTTCCGACGACAATAAGATCTAATTAATAAATCAATTTTAGAAATCTAAATATTTAGGTAATAAAACATTGTACAAATGGGTCAAATACATTTTGAAATAGAACTTATTATTATGAAAATTATTATAAAATTTAATAACAAGTCATAAGTATTTGAACATAAGAATATTAATAAAATTATACTATTTAGTCGCCGAGCACTAAATGAGTATAAAGAGGAAAAAAACCAATAAATACTTTGGTGTTTTTTTTTAAGAACATAATGGAATCTTTAGTAATATGAATGAAAAATTGTGTAAAATAAACTTTCAGTAAAATGGTTGCAGAAATAAATTTTCCGAAGGCTCCGATAAAAGAGGCGAATTTTTATACATCAATATATCGGGTAAGACCCTATAGAGTTTAAATATTGAAATATAATAACAGGTATTTTTACATAATTTTCAACGCTACGGATTTCTTGCTTTCAAAAATTTCTATATCAAAAAGGACTATAAAAAACTGAGCTACGAACGCAACTAAAATCTTTTAAACATTACTTGTTGTTGTTTTATCATTGGCTGAGTTATTTGCGCCGAGCAAAATTTTCGAAGGCGGAGGACTCTAAAAAAGTACAAAATTTTCAAAAAGGTATAATTTCTTTAAAATGTATTAATTTTTCAAAAAAAAAAAAAATGTCTAATTCTCAGAAAAATGACCAAAGTGACAATAATTTTTAAAAGTACAAATTTTTTTAAATAAAATAAAAAATTATTTCCAAAATGGTCAAATTAAAAAAAAAGTATCAGATTTCTATATTTTACCAATTTATAATTAAAGTACCAATTTATCAAAAAGGGTACAGATTTTTATAAAAAGTATCCATTTTCAGAAGAAAGTACTTCAATTAAAACGTACCAGATATCTAAAAAGTATCATTCTTAAAAAATAATAGTAAAAAAGTACCACATGTTTGAAAAGTATATATTTTTATAAGACTAGAAAAATGCCCGTTTCAAAAAAAAAAAAAACATATTTCAAAAACATATTTTTTTTTAAATTACCAATTTCAAAAAAGTTCAATTTACAAAATATTTACTATTTTTCAAAAAAAAGTAATAATTTTTAAAACAATACAAATTAGAAAAAAAGCAAGTAATATTATGTTCGACTTCGCCAAATCTATTATCTTCACTCTTTTTTTGCCACTAGAATTTATATATACTAATTACGGATTAAGCCCACTTTAAGGTGTTTATATCGATCTCTTAACTATTTGTACGAAATTTCGTTGATGATTAACCGATTTTTGGCCCATACATTTTTTGTTTATGAATTAATTATGTCCATTTTCAATACCGAATAAACCTTATCAAAGGTGAATATTTGAACAACATTTAGTCCCCCTAGGTGATTCGCCCCGAGCCTTATCGTGCCTCGGAATATGTATACTTTATGGGGTCTTACATGAATATTTCGACATGTAACTTACAGAGTGACAACCCCCAATATATGGTGGATATAAAAAACACTAATTAAAAAAAATCAATTTTAAATAAATCACACATTTTATGTGAGAAATTTCAAAAATGTCCGAAATTTTTTGAAACCGATTATATGTGTGTTGTATTACTAAAACTTGTTTTAAAAACAGAAAAACTGTTGATGTATTTTTGTAGATCTTACAAAATAACTAAAAAATTCAAAAATTTTAAATTATTCATATAAAATCTCAAACCTAAAAAAGTATACAAAATTGAGTTGAAATCTTCGAAGATTTTATGTTTTATTTCAGTTTTGCAATGACAATTTTCATCTTTTAGATTCAAAGTATTAACCGCTCGAAAGACAATACTTGAAATTCATGCGTTGTATAACACGTAATCGTTTAACTATCTGATGGAAAGTTATGCGGTGATAAAAAATGAAACCAAAAATTTTCCGATTTTTTAAATTCTCAGTTTTTTTTTTATAGAAAATATTCGCGCATAAGTGAAATTAAATTTAAGGAACAGCATTTTAAAGACAAAGTGATTCTCTACAGTTTGAGGTATATCTCGTTGATGTCAGGAAACGAGGCATGTGATATCATTACACACTTACATATAATTGGCGCAAATGTTTGTAAAATTTATGTTTTTCACTAATGACAAATATCGCTTTTACAGAAATTGTCCAAAATATCGCGTAAACAGAATTTTTTTTAAATAAATAACATTTCCGAGTTAACAAATTTTAAAATTCAAAAATTTTATGCAGCTTTTAAAATTCTCACAAATTTTTGAAATTTTGTTCCACATTTTTTTAAGTACTCGTATCTATAAAATATCATTTTAATGGGTTAAATTGATAATGTGAAAAAAATTTAAGAAACTCATTTATATCGGCTATAGCGGCATTCTTCTCCAAACACATTTCGCAAGCATTTCATTAGCTTAATACTAAAATGCAGGGGGCGTCAAAAATTTTTAAGGTCTTATAATTTTATGGACCAAAAGAGATGTTCTTAACGTTAAAAATCAGCCCCAAAAATTTCGCATTATAGCTCGAATTTTATACATGTTCGAGAATCATGTTTAAAATTTTGCAAAAATCCCTTAAAAAAAACTAAAACTAATATTGCGCTTTTGTAAGGAACTATTTTATTTTTCAAATCACTACTGATATTCATTTGATTTTTTTCAGCAAAATATTCCAAAATGTGTCTTGTAGATTATTTTTAGAGATTTTTAACTAATAAATATTTTTTGTTATTTTCGAAATTGCACAAAAAATAAAATTGAATTTTTTTCTTTTCAGTGTAGTAGTTTTGACATATGCTGATAACACCTTTTAGAAGTTCTATAAAATCGCGTTATTTCTTTTTTTTTTTTTTTTGGTTGTGATAAAGCGAAAACTCTATTTTTAAGATTTATTTTTTTAAACTTTCAACTTTAAACCTCCACAACTTTTGACTGTCATTATTATGATTAACGCGAACAGATTTTTGCGTGCATAAATATTCGTTAATAAAATCACAGATCACAGACGTTAGTGTCAGAAGAAAAAAAAAAAATTTAAAATATTTTTACTTCAAATTTTCAAAATTTTTGAAATTCCTCATATATGTATTATATACGTACAAGTAGTATATTTTTGAATGACCTAAGTAAAAATATCGCTAGTTGTAGGCTAGTTGAAGTTTTATTTTATGGTTAATAGTATATAAATTATGTTGTAGTAGCACTATATAATCCAGTTTTTAATTTATAATAATTCCAATTTATCTAAAGATAGAACAAAGCAAAGCTTCCCGAGGATTTTTAAGGTAATAATAATGACAGTCAAACCAATGGTTTTAACTATGTTTATCAATTATTTCCATCCTAATTTGAATGTAATAAATTTACAAATTTCCTTTTAACACACTTTTTTCCAAGTGTATTTCATATTTACTATACGTTTTCTATATTTATTTACATACATACAAGATAGTAGATACTAGTATCATGCAACTAATAGACAACCTGTATTACACCTAAATATACATACACATATAAAAACATAGTCAACATTTGTCATTATATTGAATGATATTCATTTTACTGATGTTGTATGCGACATCATCTACCTATGGATATTAAATTTCATTTGATATCGATACATATTTGCTACATGACATCAAACACATTCATTCATATATATATATGTGTGTGTGTAAGTAGTAAAAGCATCCATATTCCATATCGTTAGACATGTAAATGTTGTATAATCACAGGTAGTAAATTTGGAATACGAATAAGAGAGTAGTAAGTAGTAAAACATGGAAATCAAAAAGATGTAGACACGATACGGAAATAAAAAATAAAAAATAAAAAATAAAAGTTTGTTTGACATCTCGTTTGAGGTTTTTGTTTTGAAAAATAAATATATAATTTTTTTTTTTATTAAAGAAAGCAAAAATCGAAAAGTTAAAGAAGGATCTTGAAAAGATCGTAATAATAAGAAGTATTTCAGAGTGTTATAATTATTGAGAATTTATATAATTATTTATTCTATGGAATGCAAATAAATCCTTACAGACTAGCAACTTAAATCGAATTACAAAATTATAATAATTTATTTAACTATATTTTAACAATATTTTAACTATATATTTAATATTAAATTATTTTATATTATATTTAACTATAATTTATAATAATTTATTTAAATTAAACAAAATGATAAATCAACTACAAGAAAGTATATTTTTAATAGCTACTGAATACAATTTTATTAGAATTTGAAATCATTAAACAAAAGCCGCAAAAAGCCATTTTAAATTATAGAACAAAAAAGTAAAACTTATTTTAAAGAAAGTGTTATTTCATATTGTTATTTCTTTCAAACATAAAAGACACTTTTTCCAAATAAAACCCATATGAAAAGAAAGAGAAAAAAATCTCTAAAAAATAAAACATGTAAACGAAAACTTCTTAAATTACAATTATAAAAGCTACTACTCAGCAAAAACATTTTGGTTCTAGGTAATGGCAACTACTTATTAAAGTAGATTCTTGGTAATGAGGCATCATTATTACTTGCCTACTCTATATTACACAAATAAATACTCAATAGTATAATAGCACAGTAACATTGCAATCAAGTGGATCAGTTGGCAAGAGAGCTGGATTAACAACCAAAATATTGTTGGTTCAACACCATTCTGATGCTGTTAGTTTTTCTTCACAAAAATTCTAAAATGATATTTTACACCAAAAAATGTTTGTCACTTAGAAAATTAAGTGCGAAATGGTGTACATTAGTCATTAAAAAAGAATAGTTAATTTATGTCCAATTTCAAATCTCATAGACAGCAAAATTTTTTTTGTTCTTTTTTATTTTTATTTTCGTTTAGTTAGATATTTTTGAATTACCCTAGAGTCTAAAAATAACTACATGAATTTATGGACAATCGAACAAAAAATAGCTAGTTATTCAGGCAAAAAAAAAGTAGTTTATTTTTGTTTCCAATTATACTTGCTAGTTTACTATTATATATATTCATTTACATTTTACATCAGAAAAAAAAAAATAAAAAAATGGACAAATTTATTTAAAAAATTCGTAGATGATTTTTTTTTTCATTTTAAAACGTAAATATTTCAGTCCTGCCAGAAATATGGTATAGATCGGATATTATTCTGAATCTGTGAAGTCCAAAGATTATAAGTATGTTATATTTTATTTATAAAATCTAAACCGTTTATTCATAAACTTGAAAATTGGAATATAAAACAACATTAATTTTGGTCGAATTTTTTCTTTTTGAACTTCAAGTCGAAAAAAAGTTAGTTAATCAAAGATAAATTCGGCAAATGATATATCAAAGAAATTATTTCATAATCTATCAATTAAAATACCAAACTTACAGATCGATATTCCGAATAGATTTGGCAACGAAAAGTAAATCGGTAAAATGGTTCAATTTTAAAAGCAGCAAAACACACTGAATAATAAGGATTGAACCCAGTTTAAAATAAAATTGTAAATATTAACTAAAGTTCTTAAAAAATGGTATGAAAAAAATAGTTTTTTTGAATTTTTACAATTTTTATATTTTTTCCTTGACTGATAACTTAAAAAAAAAAATAAACATATAAACATATTTTTATGATACCCCCTATACATGCTTTAATCAAAATTAATTAGAATCAAAGCTGTTGTAATATATATATATATATATATATATATATATATATATATATATATATATAAGCTGGCAATTTATTTAATTCGCAAAAATGAAAAAAAAACAAAAATAAATTGTTAAAATAGAGAAATTTCAATTAAAACACAAAAAAGAGAAAAACTAAATCTGCAATCAAAAATAATTTAATCTTATTATCTTATCAAAATACATAATATCAAAATGTCAGATATGTGCTCTGCTGTTAAAGAGAGTTACAGATAAATATAACATAGCAACTACAAGCTTATGAGTATGAGTATGACTTTGAAACGACAGTTGGGGTAATTAGCTTTTTTCACTTTTTTTTAAACAAAGATTTTCTTCTGAAAACCTCTGGAAAATAGTTTATTTTTTATGTTACTTTTTCTTCATTTTTAATTTTTTTTTATCAAAGTCTTAGAAAATGAAAATAAAGTTTTTTTTCTTTGCGAATGCTCGTCAGAGTATGAATAAAAACATTGTCATCTTAAAAAGCACTTTCTTTTTCTCTTTACTTTTTTTTTTGCTGATCATGAAATAAAAACTATAAAAAAATTAAGATTTAAACAAAAGATTTCAAGTATTTGTTTGTTCACATCTTAGGCAAAAAAGTGTATGCAGTGTTGATAAACTACATGTCTAAATATGACAATAATTATACAAAGAAATATATAAACAAATATGTAAAAATAAGATTTTATAACAGATTTAGCTAATTTAAAATAAAATAGTAAAAAATATAAATAATGGAAATTTTAATCATATTTTAAAAGTAAAATTTAATGGGGGGGGAAATATTGTAAAGTTAATGATGAACTAAAGGAAAGTGAAGTGAATCATTTTGAAACAATTTATTTCGTAAATTATTTACTTTTATTAATTTAATTTATTCAGCCATTTAAAAACTGATTTTAATGATATTCAATAGGAAAAATCTTACGTCCTTAGCCGATATTTTTATATATCATACTTGCCCGTCTAATATCGGCGGCCTTCGGAAAGTTGATTTCAACAGACAAACCAACATCTTTGTTTTGACTTCATGGGGTCCCTGATGAATAGAATTACAAACGAATTGACAAACTTAACAAACTCGGCTAAAGGATACTAAAACGTTTCCTTTTCTGGCCCCTAACTAAAAACCCTATAGCATTAAGTTTTTATCAGACTAATTTTTGTGACCTGTGATTATTTCTTGTGAAATTTGGAAATGAGATTTATTAATTTATTACTATCATAAACATACATGCGAGTTAAAATTATGGACAGATCTCATACTTGCCCGTCTAATATCGGCGGCCTTCGGAAAGTTGATTTCAACAGACAAACCAAGATCTTTGTTTTGACTTCATGGAGTCCCTGATGAATAGAATTACAAACGAATTGACAAACTTAACAAACTCGGCTAAAGGATACTAAAACGTTTCCTTTTCTGGCCCCTAACTAAAAACCCTATAGCATTAAGTTTTTATCAGACTAATTTTTGTGACCTGTGATTATTTCTTGTGAAATTTGGAAATGAGATTTATTAATTTATTACTATCATAAACATACATGCGAGTTAAAATTATGGACAGATCTCATACTTGCCCGTCTAATATCGGCGGCCTTCGGAAAGTTGATTTCAACAGACAAACCAAGATCTTTGTTTTGACTTCATGGGGTCCCTGATGAATAGAATTACAAACGAATTGACAAACTTAACAAACTCGGCTAAAGGATACTAAAACGTTTCCTTTTCTGGCCCCTAACTAAAAACCCTATAGCATTAAGTTTTTATCAGACTAATTTTTGTGACCTGTGATTATTTCTTGTGAAATTTGGAAATGATATTTATTAATTTATTACTATCATAAACATACATGCGAGTTAAAATTATGGACAGATCTTTGTGAAATTTGGTACAATGATATACACTTATCTAATTTGTTCAGAATTTCGTTAACATATTGATATATTTAACTTACTTACAAGCGTTAAAATATATGGGGGCTAGGATAAATAATGGAGAGACCAAAACCATTTTCAATTGGCTTTGTTCTAACAGTGTTGCCAGTTTAGCCTTTTTAAGGCTAAATCTTGTCTTTTTATTTTGCTTTTAGCCTCAAAATTTTCGTTTTAACTTCTAACTTTTTTCTAGCCTTTTCGATTTTTAAATTACCTTAAAAAGCCTAAAATGTTAAAATTTCAATCACGAAGAATTTAATTACTTAGTCTAAGTTCACACAAGATAGCTTTTCTTGCTGAAATTCTGATTTTGTGTGGGAGCGAGCAAGAGGGAACATGAAAGACTACATGAATGCCTTCGAAATTCGTTTTGTTTTTCACTTCGTACTTCAGATCAACAACACACAAAATTTTCTGTGTGAACGTAAATGCAAATTCAAAAGAAAACAAAAAAATTCAGACGGAAAAATTGCTGTGTGTGAACACACTTATTTGATATTATTAATTTTATGTTTAAAGAATCATGCATTTAAACATTTCAGTGTATTTATTCGCACAATATATATATATATATATATATATATATATATATATTGGTATAATAACATTAAGGACCAGTGTTGCTAGGAGGTGAAAAAAGAGGCTAAATTGAACTCTAAGATAGGTCAGAAAAGGCTAAATGTCCCAAATATAATTTAATACTACGGAACCTACTACATAGGTATCGATCTGATTGATAACAACTTTGGGAAAAAGTTTTAAAGGAGGATCTAAGCATTAAAATGATGAGTAAAATTTTTAAAAAACGACCTAACCTTTTCCAATAAGGTTGAGGAATTTTGTGTCTACACGAGATGAGCTGTTGGTTGTGAAAATTTATAGTCGAAGGTTTTCATATATTGTTCGATTAGGTTTAATATTATAAAGATTATAATCTTCGACATAACCTTTAAATTATCTCAGATTAGCCAAAATAAATCTTTTTTTATATTTGTAGTTGTAAATGAGCTTTTATCGAAAGTCTTTATGCATATCAAGTTACTCAAATTAGCATTGTAAATCTATATGTAGTCCTATGTTTTCCTGTTTACGCAAAATATTTGGAATATTTTCAATGTATTTGGTTTTAAATCTAATTTCACTGGTCGGCAAAAAATAAAAAATGGTTAACTAGAAAAAAATTTTACGTGCTAAACAGGAATTTGCTTTATAGCATACTTAATATTTTCCCACTAATAAGGTGTTTACACGAGTATATTCCATAAGTCAAAAACGGTTTGTCTGATTTAAATAAAAATATAGACCAAAATTGCCTTCAAGTCATCTTTGCATTATTTTTTATCTGCTCAATAGTTTGGAGTTATTCAGAAATTAGTGTCGGAAATTTTTTATGCAAAATTGCAACATTTTTTTCTTTAAAAGTTCTTTTCAAACATTAAAACGGTAAAAATGCTATACTTAATCATAAAGAACGCTTCGAATAAAACAAGCCATGTTTCATCAAACCTTGATTTTATTCACAATTAATTAAAGACATATCAATATTTGAATATTTGCATTTTCTTTTTATATTGATCAATAACTAAAAAAAGCATTTTTGGATTTTTTTTTTAAAGAATTCTGATGTCCGTCCTTCTGTTCGTCTGTTTATTTTTGGTCTCAATAAAGATATCGACTTCAAATTTCCTTTATTCGATAAATTAGTTCTTAAGTTAATTACGGAAGATATAATAAAATCGGTCAAAAATATTGGGCTTTATATGGAAAAAACTTAACCAAGATCTTGCAAAATTGAGATAGTTGAAATTTCAAATGCATATAATTCGAAAAATATATGACGTAAATAGTATAACTTTTAAAGTGATATAAAATCTTTGAAATCGGGTAAGGAACAAAAATTTGGCTAGTGGTTAAAAATTTTCTATGTTAAAGGTACTCTACTTTGAGCCTCCATAGCACCGCTACTGAGATGTATGTTAGGTCATCCTTCTAGAATTAAAAATCTACTCTTCTCTGCTACGTCTGTATAAAATTTTATGTAAATCCAAGGTGTCGATTAGAAGTTGCAGATTTATTTTCAAAAATGTTCTATTCTGCCTCACTGCGTTTGATAAAGCAATGGAGAAGTCTTCACTTAAGATGTTTTTTGTATGGGAGCAACTGGAGTTTTTTTTTACAAAAATTCTAATTCCCAAAATCGGGCCATATAGTGAAAATTTTTATTTAGAATATTAAAAAATAAGTTATATACTATTTTTCAGAAAAAAATGAGAACATTTTAAGTTCCATTCCATCAATGTTCAAAATTAGTGTATTTTAGGAGAAGAATTTAAAAAAAAAATAATGAAAATATTTGGAAAAAATTAAATTTTCAATACTTGGCGAAAAACACACTTAAACACCTAAAGTTGATGGTTCCATTTTAAAAATTTTAAAATTTTGCTTTAGACAATCTTTTATTAAAAAAAAAGTACAACTAAAGTTGATGAAATTTTATTATTAATTTTTTTTTTGCAATATTTAAAAAATATAGCTAATTTTTATAGCATAGTAAAAAAACAACGCATCCTAGACCAATGAATTTTATTGCTATTAACAATTAATTTTATCTATTTTTATTCGATATTTATTTTTGTTACGAAAATTCTATTAATTCCCACTGTTGACAAATTTTACCCCAAAGAGAGACCTAGATTTTCACGAGACCCCATAATATATTTACTTTATGGTGTCTTAGATGATTATTTCGACATGTTACACACGGAGTAACAAACTCAATATACTCCCATCTTTTTTGATGGTGGGTATATTTTTATTTTATTTATTTTTCATTACAATACAATTACAAATTATATTCTAACCTAATTTTAACCGAGCATAGTAACATATACCATCAGGCCGTTGTAGTGCAACAGACCAGAGACATTGATCGGAATCAAACTCACGACTCCAGACTGATAGACTAGATCACTATTAACTATAACATTCAAAGGTGGCCCAAAGGTGGATATAAAAATATTACGTATACTTAATATTATGTATAGTAAATATGATAAATATTACGTATAATTGTATTCAGTTAAATGTGAATAAAATTATTTTATTCATAGTATATTTTTTAATAACTTTTAAGGAGAACATTTTTCCAATTTTGCATAAAATTTTTTTATGTTTTATTTTTTTTTGCCACTAATTTCCAAATACATAACTCCGAAATTATTGAACGGATGAAAAAAAAAATGTTAACATAATTTGAAGGAAATTTCAGTCGGCACCTTCTGATGTCTAATTTATCTAAATTTGTCAAACTGAAAGCAGATTTTTGTTTAGCACGTAAAATTCCATTTTGTCCACCTATTTTTATATAAAGAGGATTTTTTTTTGCCGACTAATGTTATTTTATTATATTGCCAATAAAGAATCGAATAAAACTTACCACTAAGTTAATAAGATTTCAATTAACCATTGAAAAAATACCTGAAATTATAAGAAAATAAACAAACATTATTTTAGAATCATAAACAATATAATTTTTGAAAAATTTGCTTTAGATAGAAAAAAAAAAACATGTTACTGATTAAATTTTGTTTTGCAGAAAAACATATCTGGCCTACACTTTCAAAAATTAAAAACAAGCCACAAAAACATCAAAGTGGCATATATATTACTAATTTGCATTTGAATGTTATATTATTAACACAACACACCCACTTAACCCTAAATGGTTTGAATACTTAAAAAATAAAAATAAAATTCATTCATACAATTTCAGTTTCATTTAAACGCGAGTGAGAAAATAAAGCCAAAAACCAAACAGTTGAACATTTATTACCTTCGTTAACAGTTCAGTGACAGTAATTAACAATATTTATATAAATATTCAATTTTTTCATATGAACATACTAAATTCACAGTCAACAACAAATAACAACTTCTTATTTGGTCAACAACATCATTTTAGTAAACAAAAAAATAAAAGAAATAAAATATAAAAAATATAAGCAAAAGTAGAAAAAAACCTTTCACTTTCATTTAGAGTTCATGATCAAATCTATTAATTGAAAAGTAAAAAAAAACTGAAATAAAACATATTTAAGAAGCCAATAACGCCAACAAACATGTGTTTTAAATCATTCATTTCAGTTGCAAACTAAACAAAAAAAAAAAAAATGTCACTCATCTAACGAATGCTTAAGAAAAAAAAAAAATACATAGACTCTTGTTAAAACTCTTTAATAAAATAATGATGATCTTCATCAAGTTAATGATGAATGAATGACGTGTATTTAAACGTTGAAGTTGGAATAAACATTGGCGTTGTTTTACGACACAATTGGAGGGTTAAAACAATAGATTAACATAGATATGAAACTTCGTTATAAATAAATATATATAATAAATATATATATATATATATATATATATATATATAACAAACAACTAAGTCTAAGAATGTGTTAGCAAAAGCTTTCAATGAAAATAAAAACAATTCAAATGCATGGTGTTGTCATTGGTGTTGCTAAAAGTTTTAGGGTCCTTTATTTATCTAGAAGAGCGAATTCTCCCGCCCAGATGTTACGCCAATGCGTTGCTGCAGGATTTTTTTTATGAAAATAAAAAGACATATAAAAAGACTTTTACAGTGTTGCCAGTTTAGCTTTTTTAAAGCTAAATCTAGCCTTTTTATATTGTTTAGCCTGAAATTTGTCGTTTTCGTTTCTAGCTTTTTTACTAGCCTTTTTTGATTCTCAAAATTACTTGAAAGGGCTAAAATGTTACTATTTCAAAAACTATGAAAATTATTTCTTTTTTGCCATACCATAGGTGGTTGGGGTACTATGCGTTTGTGCTGATATTTGTAACGCACAGAAATAAATCATCCGACACCCATCTTAAAATATACCAATCGACTAAGAATCACTTTTTGAGTCGATCTAACGATGTCCGCCCGTCCGTCTGGGCGGCTGGCTGGATAGCTGGCTGTCTGTCCATGTAAACATTGTATACAAAGTACAGGTCGCAATTTTGTAGATAATTCAATGAAATTTGCGCGTAGCACTTTTATGACACAAGGACGAAGTCTATTAAAATTATTTCACCTAGCCCCCATATAAATGTTATCCCTGAATAGGGTTTAATGCCTTAAATATAGCAATATTTTAATGAAATTCTGTGTTTTGTATAAGTATCAATCTTTGTGTCATATTTCTTGAAGATCGGTCTATAATTTCCGAAAATTACATACAGATGTTAGTATCAAGTAGTTAGTATAAGTTAGTATAATTTTTAGTATAAGCAGAAATCACAGTGACATATTTTATGAGGATCGCTCCATAATTTAAAATAGCTCCCACATAAGCCCACTTTCGGGAGTCACCCTAAAGTGCAAAAATTGACATAAATGTTAGTATTAGCGTAATATTCTGTATTCGTATATTTTATTTTACACTTAGTAAAAGTATCGATTCACAATTGTCCACATGTCTAATATAAGACCCCTTCACGAATTTTGACGGTCATACGAAATGGTGTGCGATGTGATATGGTCGGGCGTGACCGACTATATCTTTCTTACTTGTTTTATTTTTACAAAATCATCCATTTAATCAAAAAAAAAAAAAAAAAAAAAAAACAATATTATTTATATTAAAAAAATTTTGTCAGCGGCGCTACATTCTACAAATCAAAAATAACTTAACAAATTTTATGGACTTACTAAATAGATTAGACGCTGCTACAAAAGGATACTTTTTATTTTCATTCGAAAAACAATCTAATGTGGGCTGTGGATATTATTGAGGACATCACATAAGAATTTTCTAAAATTTCGAAACACCCCCTTTAGATATATTGCGGAAAACCGTTTTTAGGGCTGTTCCTGCACTAAAGATTGAATTTTAAGTAAATTTAAGATTTTTAAATTGACTTTAAAAATTAGAAAAAACATACTTTTAACTGTATTAAAATCTTTTATATATACTCCAAATAAGTATTCATATATTCAACATTTTAAGACCCCAGCAAAAACTTTTTGGTTTTCGGTAATGGTAACTACTTATTAAAGTAGTTTCTTGGTAATGAGACGTCATTATTATTTGTCTACCCTGTATTACATAAATAAATACTCAATAGTATAATAGCACAGTATTACGTGGATCATTTGGCTAGAGCGCTGGATTAATAACCAGAAAGTTGTTGGTTCAACCCCAATCTGATGCTCTTAGTCTTTTATAACAAAATGTCTAAAAACACATATTTATACTAAAAAGTTTTTGTAACTTAGAAAATTAAGTGCGGGATGGTGTACTGAGACGTTAGCCATTAAAAATGAATGGTTGATTTATTTCCAAGTTCAAATCTCACTGACGGGAAAATTTATTGGTTATTTTATTTTAGTTTAGGTACATATTTTTGAGTACCCCTAGAGTCTAAATTTGTGGATAACTCGAACAAAAATGACTAGTTATTCAGGCAAATAATAAGTAGTTTATTTTTGTTTCCAATTATAGCAGCTAGCTTACCAAGAAAGAAAAATTCTTTTTGCTGGGACTGAACATATTTATATAAACAATTTTAAATTCTGTTTTTTTTTAGAACAAAACGTGATGCCCCATATAAAATAGCTTAAAAACTCAAAAAGTTATTAATTATTTCCTAAATATTATTAAAGAATTCTTCATATATTTCAAGTAAGTTTTTTAATGTTTTTTATTTATTTATTTGTTTACTTAATTATTTATTTATTCCTACATTCCATAATAAAAAAGCCCATAGGGCCAAACAAACTTATTATATAGTAATGGTCATTGCGAATTTAGGCAACAATGTTAAGACCACACAAGTTATGCGTGGAACTCCACAAGGAGGTGTGATTTCTCCGCTGTTGTGGCTTATTGTCATTAATACCATCCTGTGCGAATTGGAAGACAAGGGAGTGAAAGTCCAAATAATAAACTACTTATTATTTGCCCGAATAACTTTTTATTTTTGTTCGAGTTATCCACAAATTTATGTGGTTCTTTTTAGACTCTAGGGGTACTCAAAAATATGTACCTAAACTAAAATAAAAAAAACCAACAAATTTTCCCGTCAGTGGATTTGAAGAAAATGCAAAAAATCATTAAAGAATTTGGTAATGCTTAATCAAAAAGGAATTGTAGTTTAAAAATTATCAAAAACATTGGGTCATCTTGCGCTAGAAATATAAGCTAAATTATTATGGGAATTTTTTGGGCGACATTTTCATTGGGTCTTTTTTTTAAATTTAAAAGCAAAATATGCTAACTTTTTTCTGGCATTTAGTATTTTTTGACCTTTTTTAAAGTTTAATTTAGCCTCTTTTTTCTTATCTCCAGACAATACTTTATTTTCGTTCAAAAGATTTAAATTTAGCTTTGAATCTTGCTATTGTGCCCCATTAAACGTGGGTCTTTATGGATTTCTAGTTTCGATTTAATCTTGGGTCTTGCTATATCATTATAGTTTTAACTTCGAAGGTCTTGTTATAATCCTGGATTAACTTAAAAATCCACTTTTATTTAGCTTTAAATTAAGTTTTATTAAAGGAACTTATTCGTTTAAGTTTATATAGTACTAGATTTAATTAAAGTCTTGAAAAAATCTTAGATAAACCCAAATTAGCTTCTTCTATATATAATCCTAGATTAGCTTTAAACACAAGAAATAAGTATTTTTTTTATCATCAATGATCATCTTTAATCATATATTTTATCGTATAGCTTTAATCGTACTTTATAAAGTTTAAGTTAAACTTTGATCGTTGGTCTTCATACAGTAATTGGTTAACATTAATCGTATGTCTTTATATAGTCTTAGATAAATTCTTAATATATTTTTAGAGTAACTTTAATTGCAGATTTTTATATTAGTTCAATACCTATAATCGAAAAAATACTCTAGATTCTTATTGTAGGTCCTCATAAACATATATAAACCGATATTATTTATATTATACATCGAAAAAAGCATAACTTTTTTCCTCTTTTTGAATTGGCACATGTGTAAGCGAAATTTCTCTATAGAAATTTAATATAGAGAAAGCTTGAAACATTTTATTTTAAAGCAAAGTGCGGTGTCAAAAGCTTTTGGAGGCAGAGGAACGTTTCCCAATTTTTACATATACAACACAAACTTCAATGAAACTAATAAAAATATATTTTTCATGTTTATATTTATGATTTTATTACAAAGTAGCAAAGTATGTGTAGAAAATATTATCCTGTCCCGGAATTCAGTTTATACGTTTTTAAGTTTTTAAGTTTTTAAGTAGCTTTATTGGCACATTTATTTAATTTCGGAACGAATCTTTATATATCGAAATTAAAAAATGTGATCTTTTTATCCAAAATTTACGCATGAATACAAAAAAAAAAAGAGAAAAATTCTTGAAATATGAATGTAACGGAAATTATTTTAAAGTAGCTTTAAAGTAGGGTCGAACCTACTTTAAAATATTTAAAGTTAACAATGGTTTACTAAAGTTACATTAAGTGAATCATCATTTTTGAATACAACTTTAAGGAATTTTGCTTAACAATGGTTAGTAAATCTGTATTGTTTTTTTTTTTTTTTTTTTTTTTTTTTTGAATACGGCTGAATATCTTTTTGCATAATATGAAGCCAGAGATGTACCATGTATAGTTTAGAAGTTATTAGCAATTTTAAAGAAGTCCACCTTTGTGAACTTTTTTTTTTTTTGTTGACATTTGAAACTTGTTTATGGTCCTTCGAAACAAAAGCTGGTTGACAACTACCGATTTCAACATATTTTCTTGATAAGTATTGAATGACACGCCCCTTTTGTAAATTATTGAAAATAAAGTGTGCAATGAAATTACGTTATGGAAGATAGAATTAGAAGCATAGAATCGAATATTAATAGTAAGTTTCTGGTAACCCATAGTCAAGCCGGTAACTCATATTTCCTTTTAAATTGTATTCATGTTTTAATCAATACCTCAGTCTATAATCATCGCTTCAAAAAACCTTAACTTTAAAATTATCTAAATTCATATATTTATGGAATTTTGATTGTTATTTCTTAATATAAATTTCTTTACCGATTATAAACTTTATTACTTCATACATTTTATTATGCAACAGTGAAGAACATTTAAAAAGAATCATAAAAAATTGTATAATAAAACTCATTTTATGTGTTAACTTTGTGTGGTAATATTAAAAATCAATTAACCCTAAGGGAACACAAAAGCAAAAACTTAACAAAATAGGACTTTTTGTCTTAATCTCAAAATTACTATTAGTTTTATTGTTTATTTTATTGTCATATTATTTGATAATATTTGCTTTTGTTTAAAAATTTGTTAAGGCAAATTAATATTTACTGTTAACAACCAAAATGTTTTTTTTCTCTGTGTGTTTTTGCCAATTTATTACTTATTAATCAATAGAATTGTGTATTTTGTGATTTACATTTAAATAGCATGAATTTATTTACAAAAGAAATATATTTTGTATTTAATAACAATAACAAAAATAACCTTAACCTGATATATTGAAACATAAAAAATAAAAATAATAATGTTAATTTTATGCCGCAATCTTAACTGTTTATATTTTTTATTCTTTTATTTTTATTTCATTTTTAACAAGAGAAAAATTATATTATATATAAAATTATAGTTGCCATGCGCTATTTCATTTTGTTTCGTGCCAAAAAAAAAAAAAAAAGATACAAATTTGTTTAACTAATGATCGTATATTTTTTTAAATATTTAGAAAGGATTCGAAAGGTTAACAATAAAAATATTGATAATAGTTATATTTGGTTTGCTCTAATTTTTAAAGTTTTCTTTGTTATTGTTTTTTCTTTTTCTTTTTTTTTATTATTCCAAATAATCCAGATTTTATTTAATATAATTCTATAATCTTTAGATATTGATTAGATTATATTTTGTCTATTTTGAAACTATGTAGGTAATCAGAAAATTAAAATATTTATGTTAAATGTGCTAAAAACTGTCTTTGTTTGCTTTATTGTGAATGGATTATGAAAGCAAAGAAAATTACTGACCTATTTTGTTTTATAAACTTACGAGACATTCTATTGATGTAAAGATCCCGTAAAAAATGAAGTAGTAAAAATGGAGTTTGTAAGGGATAAAATAAAAGAAACGGTTGGATGAAAAATTACTCTTGAAAAGTACTCTTTTCAATACGACAAAAGATGCGAATATTTAATTATACAGAAAAAATTAAATTTCGTATTCTATTATTAAATTTATAAACTCAAATATTTTTTTTTACTGAAATCGGACCTATCACGAAATTAGTGAAACCAAACATTTAAATTCGTAAATGAGTTATTGAAAAAAATAATAAAATTTTTCTTATTAAAATATTATATAATTTATTAAACACGACGTTTGAAAATTATAAAAAATTCCACAATTTTTTTTTTTTTAAATTGTAAACAAAATTTTTGAGCTTGAATAAATATTCAAATAAAATTATTTTAAAATCAATAAAGTAAAAAAAAACATGTTTTAAAATAAATGATTTTTATTTTTTTTTTTTTACAAATACAGTTTTATGTATGTTTATCTGTAATGTATATGCACATCTTTGGACTTTATATAGTCCAACTTGATCTTAATTTTAGAGCCCAATTTTATATTAAGATCGATGTATGTTATTCTGAGCATTTTGTATCCCAAAAAGATAATATTATTCTTTTTCTACAATTTCAAGATGCTTTTATGTTAATGTCATTAATATAAATGTGGTCACGAAAATTTATAAACAATATGTATCTTAGGAACGGGAGCAATATCTTTTACATACACCCTTTGATATAAATATCCGAGTTTGGTGAGCCCAACGTAACAACTTTAGAGGGAAGAGAATCTGTTCAAAACTAATCACATGATAGGTTCTTCGGTGGTGGGTATCGGTCCTAGCTCTAACACTTTATATGAAGAGGACCTAACACTTTAACATAGCACTGTCATTGGAGGGGATTAATTAACACCATTTGGATGCTATTGGACAGGCATCGGACTAGTCTAAATGAACGTGATCAATACTGGTCACTATAATAAACATTTTGACAGTCTCAGAACGAGTACCATTAGAAAAATTTTCACAAATCTCATTTAGAGTTACTACTAACACAGAAAAAAATAAAAAATAAAAATGAGTTTTATTTTCGAAATTAGCTTACTTCAATTAAAATTTTAAATGATTTTACCACAATCATCAAAATGATAATATTAATTAAATGAAATTAATTGATATTTCCCTAAGTTTAACTAAATTTAAAATCAAATTAATTACTTTCGTGATTGGAACTTTTATTGAAATGAATTAAAATATTTATTGACACAAACAAATGTCCCTTATATTGTAAAATGTTCGCTGCTTAAAAAAAAAACAATATTTACATCAATATTTTCTTTATATAAAAGTTGATATCTTTATTAAATTTCCTTTTGTATTTCCAAACATACGAGTCAAAAATAAATATGTTTTTCACTTTTTAAAGACGCGCATTTGACTGAACATTTCAACAAAAGAGATTGATTAGAAATTTTATATCGACCTTTAATGTTAAGCAATAGCTTATTTATGACATTATCAAGCTTATAACAAGGCTTACCTATATGAGATCGTTTTTCTAAAAAAACTTTCGAAGTAGTTGGTACCATATGGACGTTAAAATCGCTGCATGATGCATCTAAAATAAAACCGGAGAAAATAATATATATACGGATATTATAAAAAACTCTAAACGTACACTTATAATATTGTATTTACATAAAAATCCTTTGTTCTGGGTTGGTCAAAATTCACTTAAAGTTAAACATTTTCATAATTCAAAATATGTTGGATGTTAATATTTTTTCAAAATAATTTTTATTTTTAATTTAAATTTTCAAATTTTAAATGAAAATTTTGTTTTATTTTTATGTTATATTTCATTTTAGCAAATGACAATTTTTTCTTATTCCTCTTCAAATTTATTAATTATAAAAAAAGTAATTAATAATTTGAATTTTAATTACTAATTTTATTGAATTAATTATTAACAATTTTATTGAATTCCAATTTAAAATTAAATAAAAAAAAATTATTAAAAAATTGCTTCGAATAATTTTTTCTGTGAAAGTACATTTTTTTATTTCTTTTAGTGATTGAGGAGGTGACAACTGGCTCGCAACGAACACATTGTGGGCGACAAGGTATCAATTCGTACCCAACAGGCACTTGGTAAACGAGTAGGGAACAGTCATATTGTACCAAATTTCATTCTCCTATCAAAAAGTTTTAATTATTTATTTTGTATAATATTGAAATTCATGTCTATGAAGCTCTGAAAAATCAGTAAGTCTAAGTTTACATACAGCAATTTTTCTTTCTGAAAGTTTTAGTTCTTTTTTTTTTTTTTTTGAACTTGCATTTACGTTCACACAGAAGATTTTACTTTAGCAATTCTTGTTTCAATTGTCTTCGAAACGAATTTCGAAGTATAGGTAGGTTTGTACGCTTTCATATTCCCTCTCGCTCTTTCTCTCTCTCTCTCACACACGAAATCAGCATTTCAGCAAGAAAAATTGCCTTGTATGAACAGAGACTAAAATATTAAAATTTGTTATTGACTAGTTTTGCCCCTTTTTTTTACTGTCAACGATCTTCGTTTATATATGGAACTTTTTGAACTTAAAGAAAATAAATTAAAAGCGCAACTTTAGATTTAATTTAGCGTTCAAAGCATTCCGAAAATTGTGCATCACGAAACATTTCGGCCTGGTACATTTCTGACATAACTGTAAATTTTTTTGTTTTTATCTGAACCAATTTTTTTCCTGTCATCGTTAAACCCTCTGATTGGTTTAAGACCAATTAGAATAATTTTTACTATTTATAAAAATTGTTTTGTAAATTTTTTGTAAAGTTAAGGAATTACCACAAAATATTTTAAAATTTCAGTCTAATTATTAAAAAATGTATTTATAGTTTAAATATTTACGTCATAATAACGACATTAACTTATTTCCAGTTTGTTCTCAATATCTTTGGCAAATTAATCATCATCAAAGATTAAAAAAAAAATACTTTTAAGGCATAAACAATATAAGTAATTTTTTTATTTAAACATTAATCTTTCCACAACAACAGATTAAGATTAAAGAAAGTGTTACGACTGGCAAAAAAAAAAAAAAAAAAAAAAGACAGAAAAATCTTTATAAAACCTAGAA
Source organism: Protocalliphora azurea (assembly GCA_932274085.1). Lineage (NCBI taxonomy): Eukaryota > Metazoa > Arthropoda > Insecta > Diptera > Calliphoridae > Protocalliphora > Protocalliphora azurea. The sequence goes on along the minus strand of OW026521.1, from coordinate 132,535,636 downwards.
TTTTTTTTCTGAGAAAATTAAACACACTTTATATTTTTATAAAATACGAGTAAGAAGAAGTAAATTAAACACCAGCTTTTTTAACCAAAATAAAACCCATTAACATAATTTGTGCCACGTTTATTTATTTTTTATATTAAAATGAATATCTTAAATATAAAAATTCCTTTCCCATTAATAAAAAAAAAATAACTCAAAGTTTGAAATATTTCCTCCTAATGACACACCCATTAGTACTTGAAGTTTTAATGGAATAAAAACATGATAAAGGTTTATGATCTTTAAGAATTTTAGCTGAGACATTGATTCATTCCAACACTTTTATTTATTTATTCTTTTCCCTAATTCTTGTCGTGGCTGTGACATTTTTACCGTCATCATCATCTGTCTTCCAGCACCTACACCAAAATAAGAAAAAAACTTTATTTCATACAACGAACGAAAGTCACCCATAAAAACTGACAAGTTTACTTTTTTTAAACTTGGCCGCCAGACCTAAAACATTGATAAAATGTTCATGTGTTTACAAGAAGAAATAAAAAATAAGAAAAAAGATTTGTATAATATACCAAAAAAAGCATTAAATAATATAGAAATAAAGAGAGACAATTAAGACCTCAAAACCTACTTATTGGCATTGTTGTGTCGTATTTTTTTTTTTTTTTTTTTATAAATTTACTTTATTTATTAAATAAAATAATACGTCTCAATAATAAAATAAAAAAAATTGCGATATGGGAGTTTTAAATTAAAATAGTTTTTTTCTGTTTTTTTTAAGACTAATTATAATAAAATTTGTTTTACATAATAATTACTTAAAATTTAACTTAAACCAGGGGATAAATAATAAAATTAAAAGAGATAAAACTAAGAAATATTAATTTAAAACGTCTCTAAGTATATAAAAAGTCAGATCGAAAAAATCTTAACATATATAAAATTCAATAATTTGGAAACGGTTAATCTTAGAGTTTTGATTTTTTTCTTTAATTGATATTATATTATAGATTAAAGAAAAATACAACTTTTATAGTTCTAACTACTACTTATGAATTCGTGGATCTTTTTTTTTTGTAACCCTTCCATTAGAGACTTGATAGTTATTTCAGTCACTTTTTTTTTGCCCATCTCCTTTAAAAGATGTTTTTGTACTCTTCAAATCTTTTTTCACAAGTGCCCAATATCTCTTCACTGGTCTTAGCTCCGGACAATTTGAAGGGTTAATCTTTCTTAGTACAAAAACTATGTTATTGTTTTGGTACCACTCCAGAGCTTTTTTACCGTAGTGGCATGATGCCAAATCGGGCCAAAAATATGTGAACACATGGCTTCCGAAAAAAGTTAAGAGGCGAAACATTCGAAAAACATACTCACGTCAAATTAACAGAAATTCATGCAAGAAATTTCTTATTTTCATAGGTACTTTGATATTGAAAATCTGCTTAATCGTTAAAAAAAATTATAAACCATAATATAAGCTTTGTCTTCCATGTTAAATTTTAAATTTCTCAAATTAAGGTGTGCGTTCAAATAAAACATAACATTTTTTTTTTAATCAACTACTTGTAGCATTTCTTCTCCAGATTTTTCTTTTATATCATTTAATATAACAATTAATTGCTTACTAGATTATTTCTAATTTTTTTTAGGTATGGCTTCGGAACAAAATTTTAAAGTACTTTTACAAAATTTTTCGCGGTATCTCTCTATAAGGCCTTCTTAAATTTTCTTTTAACTCTATGGAACTAAAAATGTTAAAAACACTGCTGCATGTCACGAGTGTCGCAATGTTTTTTTTATGATTATGATTACTCGAGTTTATTCAGACTAGAAAAGCAAAATAATAATAATTTTGAGTAAACTTGTCATATGATAAATTGTTTCGATTGTTTCTTCGATTAGTCGGTATACAAAACCTGTAACTAGGAACATGAGAAAAGTCAGAAATAACATATGTTTTCCTGGCTATAACGAAATAATGAAAATATATTTATTTTTTTTTATATTATTGAGGAGCTTTGATCATTCTTTGCCTCAGAGTTCTTCTCAGCTTTGTTATTGATTTTTTTAGCTTTGATTAACTAAAGCTTAGGCATAGCTTTAACATAGCTCATATTTCATTTTGGCATAGCACCCTCCTTTTTTGCTTAGAATTCATTCTTGTGACTTTTTCTTTTTCTGAATCAAATTTCATCTCATTCTTTAGGTCCTTGTTAAGCTTTTTTTATTACTCGGAAATGTAATAATTTTGTCAAAATTTACTCAATCAACATTTTCTAGTAAGTTCAAAAAAAGTTGAAAAAAAAATCAAATTTTATTTAAAATTTCTTGATTTCATAAATTCAAGAAATTTGCTATTTAATTTGACATGTCTCTAGAAGATAGTGTAATCAAGATAGATATTTAAAATTACGAAAATTTTGTGTTATGTTTTATTCGAACGCACACTTTATATACAAGCTTCTAAACGAAATTTATTGAAATTTATTCGAAGCATTTATTTTTTAAACTACTCAAACCAATTAAATTAATTTCAACTATAATTTTTACCAATTGGTTTAGATTCTTTAGAAGGCAAAAAGTTTTTTATTTGGTATACTCTCTGTTAGAAATTTAACTGTACCGCCATATGTTAATATTTATGGCTCCATCTGCTTATTTGTATTCAAAGTTTGTAAGTACTTTAGACCTGTGCTTGTAACTGCTTCTTGTCCTTTATTTTGTTTATACAGCAATATATTTCAATTGACTGTAATTCTGAGGACTTTAACGGAAGAAATATAAAATTATTATTTTGTACTTAAAAGTTATAATGATAAATCTGGCCAGAAAAATATAGCAACAATATTCATATTAGCAATAGAATAAATATGTATATATTTATATCCACCATCCAAAAAGGTAACATATCGAAATATTCATCTAAGATCCCATAAAGAATATATATTCTGTGTTCTCGTGACTTTCTAAGATGGTCTGGCTATGCCCTTCCGTTCACCCGACTGTCTCTCTATCGAAAGCACGATAGGGCTCGTGGCGAATCACCTCAAATTCACCTTCAATATTTTTTTTTTTTTTTGGAATTCAAAATGGGATTAATCGGTTGATAAACAAAAAAGTTATGGGCCAAAAACCAAGAAAAATCAACGTCCAACGTAACATTGGTTCATATTTTTCCTCCGATATATTATGAATTAATAAATTTGGTAAGATGAAATTTGGCGAAACAATTTTTTATTAATCCGAAATACAATATACCAAAATAAATTAAATTTTCAAAAAAAAAAAAAAGTTTCTTGGATGTCTACGCAGTTTGGTATTAAAAATCTGATAAATCGGTTAAGTAGAAGAAAATATATAGATTACAATCTTAATATTTACTTTTAGTACAATTCAATTCAATTTTTTAAGATATTTGATAAATTATTAAAATCGAACTTAAATTATTCTTTAAATTAGGATTTATAGAAAAATTAATTAAACATTTGCCCCTTTGATTTAAAGCCATTAAATAACCAACAACCATTTGATTACTTGTGTGTTATTTGATACATGAAAATATTTGAGTATTTTCATAAATAATTTATGCATTTTTTTCCCCTTTCTATCTCTACCCCCTTCATTCATAATCATAATCTGCATAAGTATGTCATAACCTCTTAAAATTATATTAACAATTTAATATTTATTGTTGCTGTTTATATGCAAATTATGCTTTTAAAAAATTCAAATTCATTTATCTTCTCGCCTTCAATTAACAACTGTTCCAATCTCTTAAAATATTTTTCATTTTAGTTTTGATGCTGTAAACCTACATAAAGTTATTGGTTGGCTGATCATTGTCTTGTTATTTCTTTTTTTTTCATATTTAGGTTGTTGTCTGTCAGTTTTTTTCTTTTATTTCTTTTGTTTATAATTTTTATATTAAACATTTTATGCATAATCTTTAACAGCATCTAAAATATTATTATTAAAAAAAAAAGGCTGAAAATCATGGGAAAAATCTATATTCAACTGAAATATTTTCATAATGGATATAGTTAATGGATTATCACGTTAAATTAACAGAAATTCTTGCAAGAAATTTCTTATTTTCATAGGTACTTTGATATTGAAGCTTAATCGTTTAAAAATAAAAAAAAAGTTATAAACCATAATATGAGCTTTGTCTTCCATGTCAAATTTTAAATTTGTCAAATTAAGGTGTGCGTTCAAATAAAACATAACATGTTTTTATTATTTTGTTTTTGAATAAAAGACGAACGGAATAAGTTATGATTAAAACTGCATCAACTTGTAGCATTTCTTCTCCATATTTTTCTTATATATCATTTAATATAACAATTAATTATGAAGAAAGAGAAAAAAATTTAATAAAAATAAAATATATATTTTATATACATCGCAATTCAAAATAATGAGACCTTAAGATCTCTTAGTAAAAAAATCTATATAATATAATAAAGTGATGAAAATCATTCCTTTTCCCTGCTAAACATCACAGCTAAATTCGCTACAGTAGCAAAATTATAAACATCTATTCGCGGTCGCAAAACTTTTTCTTGTCTTTACTAAGTGTTGGCATTTTTTTTTTTACTGTAATTAGGTCGGCCCCTCTATAAAACTATAAACAATCGATTAACTAAAATCGATTAACAAAACAAATTTAACGGTTGTATGACATGAAGAGTTGGAAGGTGTTTACAAAAGTTTTTTTTTATTCTATTTATGTCTTTATCGTGTTTTCTTTATTTAGACCAAGTTTTTATTATTGTATTATACTATTTGGTTGATTAATTTTGGTTATGTTTGTTTTTTTTTTTTTTTTATAAATATATTATGCAAAAAAGTTTACAACTTAGTTTTTATGGAATTCTTGAGTAATACTGATGCTAAAGGTGCTTTAAGTGTTCTAATCTACCATTTTTTTTTTTTTTTTTAATTTTAAAAATGTTAATGAAAATGTTAAAAAAAATCTATAACAAGTTTGTTTGGGTACAGAATAATTTAAGAGTAAAATAACGGTTTTAATAGAAAAGATAACAGGGTCAGAAAATGGACTATAAATGAAATATAAAATATAGATAAAATATAGATTTTTCCCTTTAAATTAACGAATATATTGTATATTGTTTAAAAGTTATTTGTTCTATTTTGAAATAGAAATGTTCTACACAATTTTCCCGTTATAAATGAAATATAAATAAATGAATTTTTAAACAATATCTACAACCTATCATATAGCATTTTATATTACATAATATTGATTCCAATAGAACCCTTAAGTGCAAGGGTACACATGCAAATTCTTTAAGCTCTTGCCAATTCTTTGCTTCTCATTTAATTTCAAAGTGAGATATTGACTTTTACATAAAGGACGGGTATTTGGAAACAAAAAAAAAAATTATTTTGGAAGAAACTTTAAATAAATCTGTAGAAGAATATTTATTAGCTGAGATATTATAGCGGTGAATGACGGCATTGTAACTCGAAATAGTAAAGTGTAAAGAACAATTTCTAAAAAAAATCCGGCTAAAAACACAAAAATGTGATTTTATAGAATTTTGACCATAAAGTGAACATTTATTGTAGACTTGGTAAAATAATTTTTTTTAAGATTTCGAACAAATCAGGGGTTTCGAAACTGCAATGATATTTTACAACATTTAGGCTAAATTCAAAATTTTGAACTAAAATATTCCGAAAATTCAGAAGTGTCTAGACTTTACAGTTAGGGATAATTAATTGAATCTTTCTGAAAAAAAAAATAATTTTTAGACTCGGCGAAGATAACGACATGAACATTTTTTATGTGATTGATAATTTTGTTTAAGTAAAATAAATAAGAAAGATATAGACGTTAAAGCCCAATCATGTAAGTACATCTAAAATTTGGGATTTTATATATAACCTGTGACTTATTCTGAAATATCTCAAATACGAACGCTGATTTTTAAAAACGGTTAACACCATTAAATTCAGCGTCGTCGATTTAGTTTTAGCGAGTGGGTGTCCATCTTGTTAAAAAAATAAAATTAGTCTAATTTTCAAGCACAGTGTGATTTTTTTGGGCTAACAAATATAAACGAAAATAATAAACAATCAAATGTTCAATGACTCTTTGACACTTTTTTCATTTTTTAAAGACTGGCATGACAATTTATATCGAAATTTATATTACAGGATTGATTGCACACAGTGGTTCAGAATCATTTTTGTTTTTTTTTTTTAATAAATAATTTGGTTGGATTTACATAAAATTTCACACAGACATAGCAGAAGAATGTACAACTTTAAGTTTGGAAGGAGGAATACAGAGTACCCTCAGGAGCGGAAGTAAGGGGGCTAAAAGGAGGTCAAATTTTTAAAGATTTTTAGATTTTAAAGATTTTTATATCTTTTTAAAGCTCTTGATAAGATATATGATTGTGCTATTTACCCGCTTAAGTTTTCGAGTTATTTATGTTTAAATTTCAACTGTATCAATTTTGCATGATCTTGAGGCAGTTTTTTCATATATAGCCCAACATTTTCAAACGATTTAGCTTGATTTTTCTGTAAATTGTTAAAGTACAAAATTGTCTATCGAATAAAAAACTTGAATTCGATATCTTTTCCGATTTTAAAAATAAATGATCTAGAATTTAAAATTTTCAAAAATTATAATTTTTTGTGTATATTTGGTGGAAAAAATCTCTACACTTTTCTTTCTCTAAAATAAAATTTTTCTTAAGAACATGGTATAATGATTTTGTACTTTTCTGAAAGTTATATTCAGTGAACTAATTTCAAAATTAAAAACGAGTCTAGTCACTTAATATTGCTAAGTACAGATCTCAAAGAATTTCACATATATTGTGTCAAAATTTTGACTTTAGCTAAAATCTCAAAGCAAGGATCTATAAAAGGAATGCAGTTTTGGAAATTTATGGGCAAAATTCAAAAAAATTCCGTTTTTGTGATTTTCCATGGTTTTTTGGGAATAGCAGGATTCGAGTGAAAAACAAAATTTGACATACGGTTAAAAATTTGAGCCCCCTCAGCCCCGCTCTTGAAGGTACTGTGGGATCCCCCTTTCAAGCTTAAAATTATACACTCCTCCCCTGCTCTGTCTATGTGAAACTTTATGTAAATTCAACCAAACGATTAAAAGCTACATATTTATTTCCAAAAATGTTCGATTCTGCCCCACTGTGGATTGGTTACTTTGAAAATTATAATTTTGGAAAATGTTCGTATATCATAGCAATGATTTTTAAGTTTTGCAGCTTATTTCACCTTTTTAATATATTTTAGACCTGATAAATGGCATCTTTTTTCTTTTAAAAAATTAAATTTTATTATTTTATTTAACACCTAAACATTTTTTTTTATTAAAATTGCATTGTGAAATTTAATATGTTGCTTTTAGAATTAATGATGTTTTTAATGAATATAATAAAATTTTCAACACATTATCAAATTTTAATGTAGGTGTTTAAGAAACTGAATTTAAAAACGAACAGAAAAATTCAAATTAATAATAGTAGCAAAACTATTATTAATTATATATATATATATATATATTTGTTTTAATTTTATACAAATTATAGTAGTTTACATAATTACTTTGCTAAACACAGAACACGATTTGTTAAAACTTTTGCTTCTACTTCTACTATTAGAACTTATCACTACTTAGTATTTGAAGAACTTAAGTCAAAAATCATAGAATATTATCATTTTTCTCAATGAAAAAAATTTTTGGTATATTCAAGTTTTTTTTTAAATCCTTTGTGCTAGTGACAACTTGTTATATATATATATATATATATATATATATATATATATATATATATATCTGCGTATTTATTGCAATAGATTTGCTATTTTTTTTATATTTTCTACTCTTTATAAATAGTTAAACATAGATATTAATAAATCATTATTATTTTTTAAATTAGATAAAAATAGTTTTATTTTTTGTTGTTTAATAAAACCTCTTGCGTGGGTGCAAATTGTTAAGACTTAAAAACCATTCAAATCTTTAAGTAACAAATTTATGTAAAAGATACGAGTAAATCTTGAAAAAATTTCACCTCTCATAAAACAGCTTTAAGCTTTTTTAAAATTATTCAGAAATTTTTTGAGGTATATATACATAAAGTATGATTCTACGTTCTATTATTATAAAACAGCAAATGTTATTAATTTTATACACTTACAGATACAATTGAAATATATTTAAAAATTTGTTTTTTGAAATAAAAATGAATACTCATAATAGAGAAATAATAGAAAAACAAATTTATTTTATTATGTTAGATTTGTATTGAACGTTGAAGTAATTTATAAACAGGTAAACAAATATTAAGGCTGATCACAGTTTAAGTATTTATGTTCTTTAACCCCTAAAAAAAAATAAGTTATCAAAATCATAATGTTTTTAAATAAAAGGATTTTTTGTTTGAATTATTTTTGAATTTATTTAAAAATCTTAACAAGAGCTTGGGAGTTTTTGGTTTAAATTATATTTAAATTACAATTCTCCACCATTTTTAAGGGATTAATATTATTTGATACTAGTTAACATATAAGTTCAAACCTAGATATTGCATGTGAAAGGAATTTACAATAATTTCTCGCATTTATACCCTACACCACCTTAGTTGGTTGGGGTATTATGAGTTTGTGCTGATGTTTGTAACGCATAGAAAAAGTTATCCAACATCCACCTTATAGTACACTAATTGACTCAGAATCACTTTTTTAAATCTATCTAACGATATCCGTCCGTCCCTCCGTCCGTCTGGCTGGACGGATGGCTGGCTGGCTGTACATGTAAACCTTGTGTACAAAGTACAGGTCGCAATTTTGAAGATAATTCAATGAAATTTGCACGTAGGACTTTCATGACGAAGCCTATTGAAATTGGTTATGATCGGTCCATTATTTCACCTAGCCCCCATACTAATGTCCTCCCGGAATAGGGATTTAACGATCATAAATGTCTTAAGTATACTAATATTTTAATGAAATCCGGTATAAGGAAGTTTTGTATAAGTATCAATCTTTCTGGCAAATTTCATGAAGATCAGTCTATAATTGACCATAGCTAACATATAAAGCCCTCTTCCGAAAATCATTTTAACCTGCATAAATTACATATACATGTTAGTATCCAGTTTATATTCGACACAAATAAGTTTTATATGAGTAGAAATCACTGTGACAAATTTTATGAGGATCGCTCTATAATTTACCATAGCTCCCATGTAAGCCCACTTTCGGGAATCACACTAAAGTGGGCTTATACATATGAATGTTAGTATTAACGTAATATTTTGTATTCGTATATTCTATTTTACACTTAGTAAAAGTATCGGTCCACAAGTATCCACATATCTAATATAACACCTCTCCACAAGTTTTGATGGAAATGCACAATGGCGTAGGGTCGGGCTTGTCCGACTATATCTTTCTTGTTTTTAATTGTTTTTGGGTTAGACATTTAATTAAGCTATATAAACTAAGTTTAATTATAATTTAAGTTCTTTTTTCTTTAATTTAAAAAGTTTAATACAAACGCAGCCTGTGATAAATATGTTCTTTTATTCTTTATATTTTTCAAAGATATGCAAAATCAGTTTTTTTCCAGAGCTTCAAATAAACCAAATTGTTATTTATTCGTTTCAGACAATTTTAAGAATTTAGGCTTCGATTTGTTACACCATTTTTGTATCTTTTAGTAATAACACCACATTTTTATATATTTTGAACTTAGCAGCATATTCTGTCATATTTTCATAGAAAATCCTTATTTGAGAGCATATTTTAGTAATTTAAATGACATATTTTTACATATTTTATATGCAAGGAAATAACTGTATATATTACACTAAAGAGCATAATTTTGCATATTTCACATTTGAGAGAAAAATGTTGTATATTTTTTACCCAACAGAATTTTTTCTTTACATATTTTGCCTTTAGTGAAATTTTCTTCTTACTGTCACATACGTTTTGCAAATAAGATTTTCATATTATAAATTAATAGAAATATTATAATTTTCTGGTGCAATGTATTAGGTTTGAATATTTTTAAGTGCTAAAAGGAAATATTTTTGAGCAATTGCTAATAAAATTCGAGTTACTTTTAGCATGAATAGTAGATAATTTAAAAGTTAGCCAGAAAAAAAAAATTGTTAACAGCATATTTTTTAATTTTAAGGGCCGATTTTAGGAGCATTTTTATGCGCTTTACTTTTTTAGAGCACATATTTGATTTCCCTGGTTACTAGCTTTAGACACTTTTTTTGATTTAAACTTAAGTTAACCAAAGTTTTAGCTAACTTCTATCATCACAGCCCTTTCCAGTCCACCATTTTTAAATGGTTGATCTTTAAAGTTTTGAAAGTCAAAAGAAATTGAGGATTTAAGCACGAGTTATTATTAATTTTGTGTTTAATATTATATTTTCCTTTTACTTAATCTGTAATTGAATGTTGTTGTTTGCAATATGTGAATAGCACTATTATAATAATGTTTAAATTTTTTAAATACTTATTAGGAAAGACTTGTTTAAAACCTATAAAATATAATGACAGGCAAATTATTACGGCTGTCACTTTGAATAATTAAAACCAATCGTAAAGACTGCAAAAAATGGGATTCGGATTGAAATAAAGTAAGTTATAATATGATTTTGATTTTCAAATCAACAGATTTAGAGATCAAATGGTTTTAAACTGTTGAAAATTATATAAAAAAAAAAAAAAAAAATCAGCCACTTTTATGCTGGTTAAAATTACAATAAAACGGTGATGCAGTGAAAAAGAAACACTTAGAATGTAACATAGTGTAGTTTGTAGATTATTATACCATTTTTCCAATTCTCGATATATACCCAATCGGGAGCTATTCAGACTTTGCGGCTTTAAAAATTTTTATATCGAATACCTGTTAACCAAATTAAAATTTTTAAACGGCATTAGAAAGAAAAAGTATATACACACATATATTTATAGCAAAACTGTGTGAAATATTATTAATATTTTATGACCATTTTTGACCAACATTTTATTAGAAAACATATTCTTTTCATATTTTTTCCTAAGACTATATTTTATTAGGAATAACATGAACTATTGCTTTATAAAATTATATATGAATTGTAGACGATATAATTTTTTTTTTCAAAATTTTAAAACACACAAAAACTCTTTATTTTATGTATATTTTGTTGTTGCCATTATTTTGCATCATAAATATGGCAATATCAAAATACAAGTAAAATAATAGTTTTCATGAGTTTTACTATTATGAAAAAAATAATAATAAATAAAAAATCATATGTTTTTCAATTCTTATCCAATTTTATCATATCATAGCTCATTTTATACCAAATAAAATATACTAATAGAAAAAAATAAGAAAAAAATATACCTTCTAACAAAGTATGGGTCAAAAATGGCCACAAAGTTCCAAAAATACGAATAAAGATGAAAAAAAAAAAATTTAGTTTGTATCTTTAATATCTTATGCTTTTTAAAAAGGATAAAATCTTTTCTTTCTAATGTCATTTAAAAAGCTATCCAAACTACATTAAACATTTATTATAATAAATTATTATATTAATATAAATATCTTAATTTATTAATATAAGCAAATTTTAATTTAACTAGTTTGTAATTTATATTATTGAAGTGCTATTGTTAATCTATTACAATCTCAAAATTATAGCAGTAACTAAGCTATAAAAAACTTCATGTTTTTCGTTAAAGCTGAAGTTTCATCTAACTAAATTAAATTTTTAAATTTACTTACATTTCAGCCATCTTGGAGTCAAACTAACCTGAAAATAAATATAAAATAACCTAAACATTTACGTGTTATAATTGCGGCTCCTGTGAATTATAAAGGTGAGAATAATCCTATTATATACTATTATTCTAATAATAATCATCACATTATTATAAAAGCTTAAATTCGATAACTGATATTCGTGTTAAAAACTTTTAAATCCGCGTATTCTGAAAACTCGGTTTTGGTTTGGGGGTATATCGGGGTTTTTTTTGGAAATAATTCCCGATTTTGGGGGTATATATAAAATTCTAAAAATGGTATAATAAACTACTCACTCATCCCTATATATATATTCTTATTTACTTTTTTTATTTTTTTATTTTGTAGCACCGCGTAATTACCCGATGTTTAGGTACAAGATTTTTAAAACTATACAATTTAAATGATCCACATGTTAAACTAAAATGTTTAAATATAATTCTGAGTTTTCTTACACTCTTTGTTGTGAATTTTATTTGTTTTATTAATAATATGATTAATAATATGACATGAAATTACTTTCATAAAATTGAAGGATTTTTTTGCTTATTTCTATGCTGAAAATGCTGAATTATATTTTGCCCTGAGGTCTTTAGAAGCCGACTTTTGGTTTAAACTAACTGGTTTTAGTTATAATAACTTTTCAATTAAGTTCTTTAAATAGTTAAACCTTTAATAAAATAAATTTAGAAAATTATATATTATATATAATTATATTTAGCATTAATTTAAATTTATTTAATGTTCTTTTGATTATTCTCTATTTCGCAATGACCTTTAATCATTTAACTAATCATTTATTAAATTTTAAATTAGTTAAATTAAAGCATTTAAAGATGTGATTTATCATTTATCAAAACATAATTATAAACTATTTATAGTAAATTATTATAATTAATTATTTAATTTATTGTTTGTTTTTATTTAAATAAATTTCTCATAGTCTTAATTACTTATATGACATAATATGTCTAAGTTGTTTAATATTTAACCAATTCACAACTTCGTTATTGTGTTATTTGTTAAAGTATTATATGAAGAAAAATAACATTTTTGGAAAAGTATTAAATACACTTTGTGAAGAAATGTGTTATGTTAAAATGAATTAAAATATTATAATTTTCAAAATTCTGTATTATTTATTATTATTATTATTATTATTATTATTATTATTATTATTATCATTACTATTTTTTTTTTTTGCTTTTTCTAAATATGTATGTTTTTAATGAAAAATGTTGGAGAAAATCTTATTTTTTGCAAACTCTGATTTTTTAAATTTCGCAACACTCACCTTAATCACTTTTTTATATAAGTGAATTAGAATACCTTATTTCATCGACCCATAATTAAGCATAGTTCCCATATAAGACCTGAAAATCACTTTAACTGGCATAAATACCACATAAATAACAGTATCAAGATATTATTTGACACAAATTAGTTTTATATATGTGTGTAAAGATAAATTTTAAAATTTATAACCCCAGACGCAAACCATGTTAGTTAACAGATCTGAAAAGTGGGACACCTTATCTATCATCTCCAAAAAGTATTGTCCGCCCACGTTGCCTTGTTTCCCTGGAATCTGGATTCATCCCACTCAGAATATCAAATTTTAAATTTTTGAACAATTTGTATAACTCCTTCCAACTCACACTGTTAAAGGATCTGAAAAGTGGAGAACATAGTGGGACACCTTATCTATCATTTCCAAAAAGTATTGTCCGCCCACGTTGCCTTGTTTCCCTGGAATCTGGATTCATCCCACTCAGAATGTGTAAAGATAAATTTTAAAATTTATAACCCCAGACGCAAACCATGTTAGTTAACAGATCTGAAAAGTGGGACACCTTATCTATCATCTCCAAAAAGTATTGTCCGCCCACGTTGCCTTGTTTCCCTGGAATCTGGATTCATCCCACTCAGAATATCAAATTTTAAATTTTTGAACAATTTGTATAACTCCTTCCAACTCACACTGTTAAAGGATCTGAAAAGTGGAGAACATAGTGGGACACCTTATCTATCATTTCCAAAAAGTATTGTCCGCCCACGTTGCCTTGTTTCCCTGGAATCTGGATTCATCCCACTCAGAATGTGTAAAGATAAATTTTAAAATTTATAACCCCAGACGCAAACCATGTTAGTTAACAGATCTGAAAAGTGGGACACCTTATCTATCATCTCCAAAAAGTATTGTCCGCCCACGTTGCCTTGTTTCCCTGGAATCTGGATTCATCCCACTCAGAATATCAAATTTTAAATTTTTGAACAATTTGTATAACTCCTTCCAACTCACACTGTTAAAGGATCTGAAAAGTGGAGAACATAGTGGGACACCTTATCTATCATTTCCAAAAAGTATTGTCCGCCCACGTTGCCTTGTTTCCCTGGAATCTGGATTCATCCCACTCAGAATCCCAAATTTTTAAATTTTTTAAAAATTTGTATAACTCCTTCCAACTCACACTGTTAAAGAATCTGAAAAGTGGAGGACATAGTGGGATACCTTATCTATCATCTCCAAAACGTTTTGTCCGCCCACGTTGGAATCTGGATTCATCCCACTCAGAATCCCAAATTTTGAATGATCTTCAAATTCATGTTTTAAAGCCAATTCTGATAAAGTTGCCTTAATTTAAGATAAGTGAGTATATTTCCTGGTGATAACGGTTTTCTGGAGCCATTTGGTCCAAAAATGTGTTCCTAATTCCATTTTTATTGAATATATCAGTTTTTCCATGCTTAACAGAGCTATGTTAACGTGCTAACAGACCTCTGTTAACTAACATGGTTTGCGTCTAGGGTTATAAATTTTAAAATTTATCTTCACACACATGTTTTATATAAGCATAGAAATCATAAGATTGTTCCATATAAGGTCATTTCCGAGACTCAAACGCAATTATATAGTATATCATATTGTCGGGCTTGGCTGACTAAAACTTTTTTTTATGGATAAATCGATTTTTTTAATTTTTGTTAAAAATCGGATTTTTAATGAAAAATTAGATTTCTAGTAGAGAATCAGATTTCTAGTAAAAAAAGCTGTTTTACTGAAAAATCTAATTTTTACTGAAAAATTGAATTTTTAGCGAAAAATGGAATTTTTGGTGAAAATTTGGATTTTTAGTGAAAAATCGAATTTTTGGTGAAAATTTGGATTTTTAGTGAAAAATCGAATTTTTTGTGAAAATTTGGATTTTTAGTGAAAAATCGAATTTTTTGTGAAAATTTGGATTTTTAGTGAAAACCCGAATTTTTGGTGAAAATTTGAATTTTTTGTGAAAATTTGGATTTTTAGTGAAAAATCGAAATTTTAGCGAAAAATCGGATTTTTAGTGAAAATTTGGATTTTTAGTGAAAATTTGGATTTTTGATTAAAAAAAACATATCAAATTTTTGGTGTAAATTTGGGTTTTGGGTGAAAAATTTTTAATGAAAAATATATATATTTTTTAAGAAATCAACAAATTTTTAAACAAAATAATTTTTAACAGAAATCATAAACAAAGGTTTCACAAAGTTATAATGTAATTTTAAATTTTCATATAAATTAAAAAAAAAAATAAATAATAAATAAATAATGTGTTATTTTTGAAATAACATATAACACAATCACAAAAGTAATAAACTTTGTGAATTGGATAATTGTTTTTTTTTTTTTTTTTTTTTTTTTTTTTTTTTGTTCACAAAAATAAATTTAGCATAAATCAAAAAGTTTAACATTTAATACGTGTTTTCTATTTGTTTGAGAGTAAAAAAAAAGAGAGAAATAAATAAAGCTGCCAATAAAAATTAGTTTTTTTTAACGCAATTCAAATTTTGACATTAAATACATTTGCATACAGTCACCGAAATAAGAATAGGTTTACCAACAAAAATCAAATCTTTTTTTCCTTCAAATTGGCAGTAGAAAATTATATAATCTACTCGTATTAAAAAACTTTTTACAGTTTTTTTTCTGCATTAAATACAAAGTTTTTTAGCTCTTTTGATTTATGAGAACAAAATAATGATAGGTTAATTATGATTTTAACACTATTTTCACGTAATATAAAAAGAGGAAAGTGAATAAAATTGTCATTTTGTTATTTATCAATATGTTTTTGTTATTTTAATTAACAATTGATTTTATTAAAGACTTTTTGGTGAAATCTAAGAACAAATTTTAAAAATTATTCTAGAAAACTTTAAAAAAAAAAAAAAAAAAAAACCAAAGAAGAAGTTTACTAAGTAATTTAAGTTTAATGGTGTTCAACACTAACATGAACACTGGCCGACTTCTAAAACCGATTCCGCTCAAAAAATCCATAGCTTTTTGAATTGTATCGAGTCTAAATTTATTTTTATCGTAAATAATGAATCATATTTATTTGTTTTCGTAAGAAAGAAGAGTTAAACACAATTTTTTTTTAATGAAATCCTTATTTAGTAAAAACTAACAAAATAATTAAAAAATGTCAACTTTATCTTAATTCGAGTTTATTGATACTACGGACAATATTCATAAATTTTTCTTAAAGATTTTTTTTATTTATTTTTTAATTAAAATAAGACACACAATTTTTTCTTTGCAAATCCTTTTTTCATACTTCAGTTGAAACCCATTTGCGCTTAGTTAACTTCATAAACCCATTTGGAACATATGCGAAACCAATGTTAATTTTATTGTGATGAAAAAATGCATCTCTAAGAGTTGCAGTTAAAAAATTCTATGCTTTTTTATTTGGTTAAAATTCACCTCTGAGGTTATTTTTGGTTTTTTCAAAGTTAGTTCGAATTTCGATTTTATGGCCTCTTGAAGTTCGAATATTTTGGAGCGCTTTTTTCAATATGATTGGAAATAAAAATCATTTAAATTATTGAATTCAAATGTTGTTGTTGTACTAACACTCTTATACTAGATTTTTGCTGAAGCCCACTCCCTTTTTACGGCCATTTTTGTCATAATATTTTTAGCTTTACTTGATTTGACCATATGTCTAAACTATTGAAAGGAAACATGATACATATGTATATCCTTGAAATAAGTAATGACTGAATGACATACTCATATTTTTTTAATAAAATGTTGCTTTGCTTCAAATTTCATAAACATTTTGAAGACAGTGGTAAAAAAATATCACAGAGTAATAAAAGAGGCGTGGTGCTCATACAGAATTAATTTTATAATACACAATATTTTCTATTCTTGGTGTATGTCAAATTTTATGTGAATTATCTTAGTAGCATGAAGAAGGTAGCAAAATTGATGTTTACTAAAAGTAGGATAAGAACTGGGCGTGGCATCCAAATTATATTTTAGCCCATTGTTTTTTCAAAAAAAAAAAAAAAAAAAAAACTTGATAATGTGCTAAATTTCATTTAAACTTACAAAAAAATTAATAAGTTACAAAAAGTGGGCGTGGCATTTATATATATATATATATCAGTTACATCGGTTGAATAATATAATTACTCATATATTTCACACAATATTTTTGATATTACTTAATATCTAAGAGAAGCTTTTACTCTATAAAATGATATATACCAATAAATATATTGAAATTTTCTGATTTAAATGTTTTTTTACACTCATAATGAAAAAAGTGCTCCAAAATATTCAAAGTTTAAGATTCCACAAAATCGATATTCGAACTAACTTTGCAAATCCCTTTGAAGATTTTATTGATATAATCGTATACTTTCATTTCGCGTTGGAATCATTGAGGCAATATTTGATGAGCTAAAATTTGTCGCATAGTAATATTAGAAATGGAAAAGTTTTTTGTCGTCTTTCTTTCAAAAGGCGGTTTTCCTCGAATAATTTAAAAAATTTACTTACAGCTTCCTTCCACAAAAAAATTTTGATGAAATCAATTGTTACCAAAAGTAATTGTAACATGTCAAATAATTAAATGACAATTTTTTTTACTTTCTTTTTACAATTTTGCGTGAATTACAATCACAATGATCCTATCATTATTATTTATTGTTATCAATATTTCGCTCTCATAAATGAAAAAACTTAAAAATTTTGTATTTAATGCAGAAAACGCTCAAAGAAACTTAGTAGTAGAATTTATAATTTTCTATTAACACTGAAATTTCTATTACATAACTACTGAAGTTCAGAGAAATTATATATACCAATTTTAAACGAAAAAAAATTGATTTTTATTGGTGAACCTATCTTCATTTCGGTGACTGTAGGAACTTGTTTTTGAAAACTAAAACCAAGTTTTTTTTATAAAAATAATAAAAAAATACTAAAAATGGCACAATTTTATGTCAAATAAAATCCATTAAATGTTTGATGACTTAACAACTGTATTTCCTGTAAATTGTATGTTAAGCGAAATTTTATTGGCAAGAAATATAATTTCCGCAAGTGAAAATATTTGAAAAATTAACACAAATCAGTAATATTTTATTTTTCGCTATTATAATTTTAAAATGTTGTATTAAAAGGGAATACAAAAGTTTATTTCTAGTTGAGTACCAAATTAGTTCTAGTTCAATTCTAAATCAATTTCCAATCAGTTTTGTTTCAAAAAAAGTAAGAATTCAATTTTACTTTAGTTCTATTTCATTTCTATTCCAAGTTTCAAGTTTAGTTCTAAAACATTTTTAAATTATTTCTAATTTAGAAAAGTAAGAATTCTAGATTTTTAGAAACGCAAAAGTTCATTTAACAATATCCTACTTTCCGTCACTCCACCAGACTGTTGAAATTAACTTTCCCTAGGTCCCAGATAACTCAGGTATATTTATGATACATCAATATATCAGAAATTTTCGAAAATTTTGCTATTAAAAATCAGTAAGATCGGTTTACAAACACCTGAGTAATGAGCGAAGAACCAAATACAAAAAAAAAAAATAATAAATAAATAAATAACAAAAGTCATGTTGTTTCAGTTGTTAATTTTATAAAAACTTTACTAAAAACTGAAATAAATTTTATTTGCCTTGCAAATTATTTAACTTTTATTTATATAAAGAAAAAATATAAATATTTAATATAATTTTTATTTATTTTTATACCCAACCACTATTTGCAGTTTAAACAAGAAATTACCACATTTCAATTAGCTGCCAACCCAGACACTTGTATCTACTTGCATTTAGTTGTCAATGTAATAAATTCTTTATTTAATATAAATTCAAATGTGTTTTATGGTGGGTGTAAATCATTAATAATAATAAAAAATATATATTTTCTAAACATTAATTATTTCTAACAATTATCACATTATACTACAGCATGCAACGACAAGACAAGGTCGTTTATTATTTAGCTGTTGTTCTTTTATTGCGATCACAATCAAACCACATTTTCATAACGTCATTCATAAATATTTTTATTTGAATTCAATTAGACGCTAATAATTGTTATGTACACGGGCCACAATTGTACAATAGTTAAATAGATAGAGAGAAAGAAATACTGATACAAATGCATATCTATAGAAAAAATAATAATAAAATGAATTTACCTTGAAATCGTAAAAAAAGAAAAATTATATTAAACAAAAGGGGAGTTACAAATATTTACAAGAATGAGGGTTAAATATATAATAGTATCTTATGCTTCTTGCAACTAAATATTTAATTGGGCACATACTAAGGCTTCATAGGAGCTTTTATGCAAATATATTAAAATCGTTAAACTTTAAATTATTTTAAGGTCCGGTTTTATACTGTTCCCTTAGTATATACTTAAGTTCAAACCTACTTAAGAAACATTTAAGTAAGATCTCACACTTAAGTAATGTTTCGTTTTACAGTTTAAAACTTAAGTTGACAAAAAAATAAATAAAGAGCTTTAAGTTTTTATGTATTTAGCATTGGGTGGTCCCAACTTTCAAAATATTTTTCTTTAACTAAAAATCATAGATATATTTTTTATTTTATATTTAACTAAAAGTCATAGATATATTTTAATTATAGTAAAATGCTTTATACTAGTTATGTTAATTTCTATTGAATATCCTTCAGTTTATGGTAATGCCAAAAATCATTATAAATATAAAACTTCCTTTTTTGGGCAAAACATTTTTCGATGTCACGCTAATGTGGCACCAAAAGTAATTAATAAAAACTAACAATTTTGAAAAATTTGAAATAACTTTAAAGATGTAAAGAAATCTCAAGCCTATTATGGGCTATAAAATTAAAAAGGTGTTGGTGCAAAATATATAAGCACAAAGAAAAAAGGGTGTGAAGACAGCTACGAAAGTTAGCTACGTTTTTTAATTTTATGTTACCTAACAGTTCTCTCACTCAAAGACTGTTATTTTAGCAGAATTTAATTATTTTCAATTTTAATAACATTTTTAATAATGTTAATGACTTTTATTTAACAAAATAGATTTAGCTGTACTTTTCTTTACATTTTTAAAAATGTTAATAGCATTTTTGTAATATTTTTTCATTAAAATTATTATAATTTAAATGTTTGAATAAAAAAAAATTATAATTAAAAACTATGATTTTTAATATACTTATGTTTCAGAAATATGTGTTTAAAATAAATACTTTTAAAAATTTTTATTTCTCAAAAAATTTATATGATGATCCAATTGGTGATCAAAAAATGATCATTAATTTTGACCCATTTTTTGATCATCAATAGGGCCCTTATATGAGAAAATTAATTTTTTCAAAATTTTCAAAATTCTATTACTCAAAACCGATGATCAATCTTAATAATATCTTTTCTGCTCTGAAATCCTTAAGATAATAGCTTTCGACCTTACTAGGTCTAAATAGAGCACCTTTTTAATTTTGACCCATTTTTTGATCATCAATAGGGCCCTTATATGAGAAAATTAATTTTTTCAAAATTTTCAAAATTCTATTACTCAAAAAACCTATGATCAATCTTAATATTATCTTTTCTGCTCTGAAATCCTTAAGATAATAGCTTTCGACCCTACTAGGTCTAAATAGAGTACCTTTTTAATTTTGATCCATTTTTTAATCATCAATAGGGCCCTTATATGAGAAAATGAATTTTTTCAAAATTTTCAAAATTCTATTACTCAAAACCTATGATCAATCTTAATATTATCTTTTCTGCTCTGAAATCCTTAAGATAATAGCTTTCGAGCCTACTAGGTCTAAATAGAGTACCTTTTTAACTTTGGCCCATTTTTTGATCATCAATAGGGCCCTTATATGAGAAAATGAATTTTTTCAAAATTTTCAAAATTCTATTACTCAAAACCTTGATCATTTTTTGATCACCAATTGGATCATCAATAAAAGATTTTTTGAGAAATAAAAAATTTTAAAAGTATTTATTTTAAACACATATTTCTGAAACATAAGTAGATTAAAAATCATAGTTTTTAATTATAATTTTTTTTTATTCAAACATTTAAATTATAATAATTTTAATGAAAAAATATTACAAAAATGCTATTAACATTTTTAAAAATGTAAAGAAAAGTACAACTAAATCTATTTCGTTAAATAAGTCATTAACATTTTTAAAAATGTTATTAAAATGAAAATAATCAAATTCTGCTAAAATAACAGTCTTTGAGTGAGAGAACTGTTAGGTAACATAAAATTAAAAAACGTAGCTAACTTTCGTAGCTATCTTCACACCCTTCAAAGAAAATATAAATTTAGGGCGTATTTTAATTTTTTTCTTTTAATTTAAAATACTTTTATTATATTTTGTATTTTTATTTATTTTCAATAAATATTTTTTAAGACGTCCAACAATTTTCATACTTAGGAGAAACTTAAGGAATCGACTAAAAATACTTAAGTTATCAATCATAAAGCAATTTTAAGAACTTAGGTGCGATTTTGCCACTAAGTGGGCAGTATAATACCGGGCCTAATTCTTTTTAGCTAAAACAAAAGCTAATTAAATTCGAGCTTTAGTCAAAATGAAAGTCAGTTGAACTATATATGAAAGCTAAGCTTTAAAAAGATTTTATAAAAATATACCTAAATCTCAAAACTTAAAGCTCCTCTTTGCTAATTTTTTTTCCACATTTCTTTTCAATTTAAATACTAATCAAATTCTAGCTTATTGCAGTCCAAATAAAATTCAAGTTAAAACTATAAACTACATAAAATTTAATCTTTGCCAGCTAGCCACCTGAAATCCACTATATGAATTCACCTAATTCAATTACATACTCTAAATGCTACTGTATGCTGTACACTTTGCTATAAGCTTTTAGATTATTAAGTTATTTTTTTTTAAACTTTAAATGCAGCCATTTAATATTAGTACCAAACATAATGCCTGTAAACTATGTAAATGTAATGTGTAATACTTTTAACAGCTGCTTAATTTTTTTTTTTTTTCTTCCAATTATGAATTAAATTTTTTTGTTTCTTTCTTTTAAGCCGCAAAATATCGCTTAAAGGCAGGCATATGTTTTTTTTCAGGTTGTTAACAAATAAACTTATGGTTTAACTTATGTTTGAATGTATGAATACATATTTAGTTAGATCTAAGTTGATAAAGTTTACAGGAATTTTTATGGCAAAAATTAACATAATTTTATTTTTTAGGGAGAGGCTAGTGCTCACAGTTGAAAATTAATAAAAAAAATATTAAAAAAATAATAAATAATTCTGTGTAAATTATAAGAAATAGACTAAAAAAAGTCAACCGTGCAAAAAATTGCTTGATCCATTTCCGAGAAATTCAGGTTCCTAGGTGGTATATTTCCATTTCCTATATGTCTGATCTTTTGGCACTGACTGTGTTCCCAGTTACAGTAGAATCTATAGTTTGTATTGGGCAAAATGGAGGAACTTGAATTTCTCGGAAAGGGATCGAGCAATTTTTTTGCACGGTTAACTTTTTATAGTCTCTAGGTGGTATATTTCCATTTCCTATATGTCTGATCTCTTGGCACTGGCTATGTCCCAAGATATGATAGAATCTATGGCCAAGGTGGATGAAGTAAGATTTCTTAAAAACCAATTGAAGAATTTTTTGCTCTGATACCTTTTTATAATCTCTTGAGTGTACACTTCCTTTTCGGTATATACAGTCTAGTGGAACTGACCAGATCGCGAGATATAATAGAATGCAAAATAGTGAAAAAATATGCAAAAAGGTGTTGCCATGGTGCAATTTTCAAAATATTTGCTAACTTTCGTTGCTATTTTGGCGCATGTATGAAATTTTTAGTCATTTTTCTACATTTCACATCAATTTTAACTTATTTATTTCATTTAATATAAAAAAACTTAAAAATGAAACGAAAACAAACATCCTTTCCGAGATTTTAAATTACTCTAGACTTCAATAAAATAGTTTTGTTTTTATTTTATATTAGATCAGTAATATATATAGAAAATGACAAGCTAAACATAATTTCAGAATTTTGGGCAAAAAAAAAAACACAGAATGAATGAATAATTGGAAGCATAAATTTACAGAATTATTTTCCCCTTCACTTCACTCAAGGTTTCATTACCATAAACAAAAAGACTTTCTTCCAAAAAGCTAAGAATTTTCGCTTCTTCTTTGTCACTTATAATTTTATCGCCACACAATCCATTTATATTTTTATCAACGCTCTTATTTAATTTGTTTTCCAGTATTACATCTTCATCTAAATTTCGCTACATTTTTGTTTCAAAGTATTGAAAAAGACAAAAATTGCATTCTAATACAAATTAGAAAAATACATACAGTAGGTCCATCTGGGACCCAATTTTGTTATATCTCCACTTCTAGTAAATTCTAAGTATGTACTTCCGGCACCAACTATAGTACGCGACTTACTGAGATTACTTAGAGGTACATGAGTCTAAAAAAATATATGTATACCAAAGCAATAACTTTAAAACCTGGGGTCCATTTGCACCCTACGATACCACTTAAGGGATAAAAATTTAACTTTCGACAGCAAAATCCTTGAAACTTAAACTTGTTTATTTTTTATTTATTAAATATATATATTTTTATTTTATTTTCTTTTCAAATGAATTATAAAAAATTTAATTGAAAGTTTGTGATATGACATTGAAGCTTAAAGCTTTAAATATAAAAGTCTTTTTAAAATTGTAGTGAATGTCTGCTAGAATATTTTTATAAAACTTTTACATTTAAACTGATTTTTTATTTTAAATTAACGTTTTAAGCCTTTTAACATTTCTCTCAATATAGGTTTAATTTTTGACAGATAATGCCTAAAACTTAAAATATTTAAAAGATATTTTTTCCAAATTATATGTTGATTTTCTTTCATTCATTTTATCTAAATAGATTTTTTTATCTTTATTAGGCTTTTAGACTTAGAATATATAAATTAAAAAATTGTTCATTGAGTTAGGCATTATTTCTCGATCTTTAAATATAAATCAATAATTTATTTAAACTTTGAAAGAAGCTTTAAGCTATTTAAAGTAGTTTTTTTTTTAACTAATGCTCATTATGTTTTGTAATGAATTTTAAGTTTGTGCTTTTTTATTCAATTTCGACATTCAATTGGCAAAGTATGTTTTAAGCTTTTAATGCAAATCGCCTGTAACTTACTAATCTTTTCTCTTTAACTTTCACATTCAATATTAAATTATTTTAAATTTAAAGATTTTTATATATTTTTAATTTTTGAACCGGAAACTCATTGAAGCTTTTAATAAAAATATTTAACTCCACTGAAGATTTAATTTTCAAGATTTATTTATTTATTTATTTTGTAAACAGTAAAATATATTTTTGAAGAATTTAGATACTAAAAAAAAACAAAAATTTTAAAAATTAAATTTTTTATAATGTTGGTCCATAAAGTCCAGACTATATATAGAACCTAATGTGATAAAATACTTTTATTAACAATTAAAAACACATCTTGGTTTACGAAAAATACAGCTGTAGAGCTAAGGCTTTAAGAAATAGTTTATATAAACTTTTTATGTTTAATCAAACACAATTTTAATGAAAACTTTTTCTGGCTTAAAGATTTGTTTAATTTACCCTATTTCCTTTTAAATTAATTTAAAATAACCTTTCTTAAACTACCTTTAAAGAATGTTTAATAATAAAAATCTGTCGAAAGCTAAAAGGATTTGTTTAATTAGCTTATAAAACCTTGCTTCAATTTATTATTTGTTTTCAAAAAGCTCTTTTAATAAGGCGAAGTTATGTTTTACATATATTTTTTTTTTTGCAATTTTTTGATTTATAAACGAAAAGCTTCATTAATAATATATAGCTTTTTTAGATAAACTGATATTTACAAAATGCGTCTATTTCAAATGGAAGGGAAAGTAACACACATTTAAAATAACGATCTTATTGTTAGCCTCAAAAGTCATTAGTAAAGATTAAATCAAAATAAACTTTAAGAAATAATTTAAAAAATATTAATTCTCATAAAATCAAAAAAAAAGAAAAAACGAAAAGCGTGTTTTAAACATGGCTTTATAAAATAGAAAAGAAAAGCTTTAAATTAACTGCGTGTGTGTCTTTTTTTCTTTGATACACTTGCCTTAATGTTGGCCAGACACTCGCTCCAACACGGCAACTTTACAGTGCAGCAGGGGAAAAATAATTCTAATTTATTTTAAATGAAAGGCGCCTTTTTTGTGTTTTCTTAAAGAACTACCTTAAAATTCTTTGGGAATATTTTTTTTTTTTTGCTTTTGTTAATTAAAAAATAGTTTTTAGATAAGAAATAGAAAAATATTCGAAGAAAAATGTTTTTTTTTTAGTTTTTTTTTCTAATTCTATATGACTGCAAGTTTGTATAAATTCCTAAACTCCCCATGACTGATTATTTACACTGATAGTTGAAAATTAATGTAGTCGAGATAAAAAGAAACATTAACTTTACCAAATAAATATTTAGGTTTTATTTTTTGTTTATAATTATATTTAAGCTGCACCATTAGGTTTTATTTCTTCAAAGTATTTTTTTTTTTCAATTTTATGTATTTCCAGTGTATTGACCACACTCCATTCACCGCCAAGGTGTTTTTTTTTTTATTTATTTCGGCTTTGCTGACTGTTACAAAAATTTAGGTTATGCGGCAATTTAAAATATCTTAAAAAACATGCACACATTTTTTTTTCATAAAAAATCAGGTCTTTATATTATTTTTTTATTTATTAATAAAGATTTTAAAAACATGTCTAAAATGTTTTTATTTAATATTAATTTATTTAAAATTTGTTTTGTTCTCCCTTACATCATGTTAAGAAAAACTCGTAATATATAAAAATTGATATTAAAACGATGAGAATTTTTGTTAAAACAAAAGCTCATTTTAGTTAGAATTATGTTTTTATACCCACCCTTCATTTGGGTTTGAAATTTCCATAATTTTTGTCGGAAAGAAAAAAGTTTATATTTTCTGGATTTCGATAGAACGATGTCAGTCCTTCCATCCGTTTATCGGTTGAAATGGCGTTTATGAAGCCATATATAATATATACCAAACGATCGAAAAACCTTTCGAGAATTTTGCTATTGAAATTCAGCAAGATCGACTTATAAATGTCGGAGATATGTAAAAAAAAAACGGTTTTTTTGAACCGGTTTATATAAGCTAGGAATTTGGTTTTGCAAAGAAGATTCGGAAAATTTTTTCTGAATTTTTACGCCAAAGAAATAAACTAAATCGGTCCATTAATAAGTGAGATATCGTCCAAAACGCATTTTTGACTTTTCGGAGCGCCTATTTAACTACGAATTTCGTTTTTATATAGATCGGCGATAAATATTTTTCTAAAATTTTAGTTTTTTTAATCAACCAAATTGGTTTATAATTGTTATTTTTTTTTATAAGCAAACAGTTTAGTTTATAGCAGCAGTATTAGAATGATTATCAGTGTTGTTGTTTTTTGTGCATGCAGTCAGTTAGTTCGTATTTACACTGCGAAAAAACGATCAAGTGCTTCCAAAAAAGAACATTTTCACCACTTTAAAATTAGAGTTAAGTGCATATTTTGCACTTTTTTGGAAGTTATTAATAATCACTGTCAAAAAAGTGAAAAATAAATGTATTTTTAGCAAGAAAAATGGTGAATAATTTCTTAGAAAATTAGAATTTCAAAAATTTTTAAGTTTTTTATTAACTCTAAATAAGGCTAAAACAGAATTTTTATTAAAAATTTGTATAAACATAGCTTTAAGAGAAGTATTTCGAAAGCAATGAACAAGAAGCATAAACAACTGCTAATAACAACCATAGGTTAAAAAAATGAACTTCTGCAGTTCTTTTTCAGCACTAAGTACTCCCTTCCAATGACAACAGAATGTTACAATCATGACTTTTTCAACTCTTTACTTATGCTTACAAGTGGTATGTATGTATGTATGTATGTATTATTTTTTAAGCATAAATACGAAAATGTTAAAGCATATTATTATTTTTTATTTGCCGGTAATGTGGTGAAGGGTATAAAATATTTGGCGCAGCCGAAAATAGAGAACTAACTTGTTTAAGAAACAATTTAATTATTTCAGCTTTTGTAAAAAAACAAATTAATAATTTTTATAATATTATATTATAATGTGAAATATTAAGGACTGCGCACGAAAAAATTAATACATACACTTTAGCTTATAAAAATGAAACCAATGGGTCAATCTTTTTGAAATTTAAAGACCATTATATTCAAGTTTTTAATTTTAAAGAAAAATTCATTTTTTTATTCGTTTTGAATAAAATATTTAATATTTTCTGGAATATCCTAAATAAGAGCTTTATTATGTTTTTGGTAAATTGTTTGTTGTAATGAGTCCATTTATTTTTAATTCTATTACATCAGCTTTAAGTGTTCTTTAAATATTATATTACTATGATCCAATATATTTTAAATGGTTATTAGGTTTTCTTTTAAATAAAAAAATTGCTTAAATATTAAAGTTTTACTTAAAAATGTATATATTTTATATCAATATCTGCACTATTTAATGATATATATATATATATATATATATATATATATATATATATATAATGGGTGATCCATTTCGAGGTTCCCTACTTTTTTAAGAAAAAAACACAGAAAATTCAAATTTAATGTTTATTATCATTTGAAAGAACATTCTTTGGCATTTATTTTTTGAAGATTATGTCTATCAAATGTTGGCCGTTGTTACGTCGCAGATGGTCCATCCGTTGAGTCCAATTTTCGATGACTCGTTCGACCATTTCGACTGGTAACTGGCGAATGACACGCGTGATGTTTTCCTCCAAGGCCTGAATCGAAGCGGGTTTATCCGCATAAACTTTAGACTTTACATATCCCCACAGGAAAAAGTCTAACGGTATGATATCACACGATCTTGGTGGTCAATCGACCGACCCAAAACGTGAAATTATGTGCTCACCGATGTGTTCTCTCAATAAATCCATTGATTGATGGGAAGTGGCGTCATCTTGCTGAAACCAAATGTCACCGAGATCACGAGCTTCAATTTCAGGCATCAAATATTCGGTTATCATGGCACGATAACGGTCGCCATTGACGGTTACGTTCGCACCGGCATCATTTTTAAAGAAATATGGACCGATGATTCCACTGGCCCACAAACCACACCAAACCGTTGTTTTTTCTGGATGAAGTGGCAGGTCTTGAACCTCTTCAGGTTGCTCTTCGTCTCAAATGCGGCAATTTTGTTTGTTTACTACACATTGAGCCAGAAATGGACCTCATCGCTGAACAAAATTCGCCTCGAAAACGTCGGATCTTCTTGGAACTTTTCAAGAGCCCATAGAGCGAAGCGATGTCGCTTTGAAAGGTCGAGCAGCTTCAGTTGTTGCACAAGCTGTATTTTGTACGCTTTCAATTTAAGATCTCGACGTAAAATGCGCCAAGTCGTTCCATACGTCAGTCCGAGTTGCTGCGAAAGGCGCCGAATCGACTCTCCACGGTCTTCGTGTACACTCTCAGCTACGGCCGCTATATTTTCTTCACAGCGTGCTGGACGTGGTCTATTCGGTCGAATATTATCCAATAATGAATGCTGGGTCTCAAAATAGGTGACGGTGTTGCGAATAGTACGCTCAGTAGGCCGATTATATTGACCATAAGTTGCGCGAAGTGCACGAAACACATTCCTCACAGAACGTGAATTTTCGTAATAAAGTTGTTTGTAAATGTTGTTCAGGCGTAAGTCCTTATATCATGAAATGCCAAACAATACTAAACAAAAATAACATGACAGCATGACACGACTCACACGTGATCTGTCAAAAACAGGCTATTGAAAAAAGTACCTCTACTTGAATCACCCTTTATATATATATATATATATATATATATATATATATATATCATTAAATAGTGTAGATATTGATATAAGTTATATACATCTTTAAGTAAAACTTCAATATTTAAGTAATTTTTTATTTGAAAGAAAACCTAATATTAAAAAATATATATTTTTGAAAATTCTATTTCTAATGGATTAGAATTAAAAAGTTCCATCGAGTTGCATTTCAAAGATACAATTAGTATATAAAATATCATTCACAAAATTATATTTGAGAATATTGGCTGCGATTTCTTTCGATCCTTTAATATATTAGAAAAAATGTGTGATACACTTCATATTAGTAGTTTTCTAAGAATTTATTGAAAACTTTAAGATAATGGCTGAAAATTATATAAGCAAAAAGTGCATTAAGATAAGTGTCACGCCTACCTTAATAAAATATATATTTAAAAAAAAAAAATAAATAATAATAATATATTTTTTTTTTTTTTTAGTATAGGAGTGGCAGCGATTCTAGAGATTTTAGTGGGAATGATTATTAACCAATATACTGTGTAGAGTAAGTATGGCAAACCAAAATTTTGCCTGCTGTTGTTACAGCAAATATCTTTTTTCTTTGTATATACCCAGCAAAACCTTTTTGGTTTTCGGTAATGACAACTACTTATTAAAGTAGTTTCTTGGTAATGAGGCGTCATTATTATTTGCCTACTCTGTATTATATTAATAAGTACTCAATAGTATAATAGCGCAGTAATACTGCAATCACGTGGATGAGTTGGCTAGAGCGCCGGATTAACAACCAGAAGATTGTTGGTTCAACCCCCTTCTGAAGCTGTTAGATTTTTTATAATAAAATGACTAAAAAGATATTTTAAACTAAAAAGATTTTTTGTCGCTTAGGATGCTATGTGCGAAATGGCGTACTGAGTAAGACGTTAGTCAGTAAAAACGAATGGTTAGTTTGTATCCAAGTTCGAGTCTCACTGACGGCAAAATTTTTTTGTTTTTTTTTTATTTTTGTTTTCGTTTAGGTACATATTTTTGAGTACCCCTAGAGTCAAAAAATAACTACATGAATTTGTGGACAAGTCGAACAAAAATAACTAGTTATTCAGGCAAAAAATAAGTAGTTTATTTTTGTTTCCAATTATACCTGCTAGCTTACCAGGAAAGCAAAGTTTTTGCTGGGTAGTTACAAACACACTTACTTATTCTCGGCCTTTAATCGCTTGGATCGTCGTCATCGTCATCATATTGTATTAAGAATGTGAACAAGTCGCGGTTATAGTTGTAATTATATCACAATACATGCAATGGACCTTATATAATAATACTCTTGGTACATAACATAGCGTAGTTTGTAGGTATGGGTGAGCAGAATGATTACACCATTTATAGAATTTTCAATAAAGCGCCAAAATCGGGAGTAATTTCCAAAAAATCGATTTTTTGAACTTCGCGGCTTTAAACATTTTTGTCTCGAATACCTGTTATCCAATTTAAGTTTTTGAAACAACATTAGATAGAAAAGATTTTAATCCTTTTTAAAAAAGTAAATACACATTCTTTTCCCTATAAAACTGTGTAAGATGTTAAGAACACAAACTCAACTTTTTATATTTCAACTTTTCAGCCACACTTTATTAAAAAACATGTGTTTGTTCTTATTTTTGTATTAGAAGGAAAATGAGTCCTCATTTGATAAAATTGGATTAGAATTGTAGAACATATCTGTTATTTTTTCGTGCATTTTGTTATTGCCATTATTTTATGAGTTTCACAACTGTCAAAAAAAATCATATGCTCTATAATTCTACTTTCATTTTATCGAGCGATAGATAATTTTATTCCTAATAAAATATGGTATTAGGAATAAAAATTAAAAAATATGTTTTCTAATAAAATGTGGGTAAAAAATTTCCGAAAAGTTCAAAAAAATACGAATAAAAAATAAAAAAATTTGGTTTTTGTCTTTAATATATAACATCCCAGCAAAATCTTTGCTTTCCTGGTAAGCTAGCAGGTATAATTGGAAACAAAAATAAACTACTTATTTTTTGCCTGAATAACTAGTTATTTTTGTTTGTTATTTTTGTTACACAAATTCATGTAGTTATTTTTTGACTCTAGGGGTACTCAAAAATATGTACCTAAACGAAAACAGAAAAAATTTTGCCGTCAGTGGGACTCGAACTTGGACACACACTAACTATTCTTTTTTATTGACTAACGTCTTACTCAGTACACCATCTCGCACATAGCACCCTAAGCGATAAAAACTCTATTTAGTTTAAAATATCTTTTAAGACATTTTGTTATAAAAAACTAATAGCTTCAGAATGGGGTTGAACCAACAACCTTCTGGTTGTTAATCCGGCGCTCTAGCCAACTCATCCACGTGATTGCAGTATTGCTGTGCTATTATACTATTGAGTACTTATTAATGTAATACAGAGTAGGCAAATAATAATGACGCCTCACTACCAAGAAACTACTTTAATAAGTAGTTGTTATTACCGAAAACCAAAAAGTTTTTGCTGGGATGGTGTTGCTATGAATATAAATGTGTATATACTTTTTAAAAAGTACAAGGTCCCTTCATTCTATTGGCGTTAAAAAAAAAAAAAAAAAAACTTAAATTGGTTAACAGGTATTTAAGCTATAAATTTTTTAAAGCAGCGAAGTCGGAAAAATTGGTTTTTTTGCTTATAACTCCAGATTTTGGGAGCATAAAAGTATTTTGAGTATAAATTAAAATTTCGGGGGAGTATTAGAAACGTTTATAACTGATTTATAATATCCTCAAAAAAAAACTATAACGTTCGCTGTGTCATTGCACGAGTATTTTTTCACTGTGGCAAAAAGTTATTAATGAAAATCCCAAAATGTTTATAAATAATTTTAATAATTTATATCAAATTTTAAAACCATAACAAAAATTAATTTTATTTTAAATACTTAAAAACGATTTCATAAAAAAAAGAAATTTAACCGTTAATCATGTGTTAATCTATGTATTTATTTCCCTATTAAATATTTCCCATACAACGTAATCAACTTTTGATCAGCCGGCCATGCTGATTACATTCAAACACCTCTAGACAAGTTTTAAAAGATTTGCATTTCTACCAACTAAAACTGCGATTAGGAAATTATAGTGCGACTGCTAATATAAAACATACATATGAACGATAACATTCAAATGTTATAAATTAAAACAGAAATCCTAAAAACCCCCACCACCAACAAATAACAAGTTTTTAGTTTACTCTTTTTTCAAATTCAAAACACTACAAACACAAACAATAATCAAATAAATATTTGAAATTTTTAAAAATGACCAAAAGAAAAAATAATAAAATTATATAAACTTGGCTTTAGTAAATTATAACTTGTATTTATGTATTATCATTGATTTAATTTGCATTATGTATTTTTTTTTTTTTTTTGATTTTTTTCTTTTATTTGTTTTTATAAAGTAGTTTTGTATATTGTATTTTTAATATAAATTACATGTAAATATTAATATTGAAAAAACATACATATAGCAAGTTGTTTTTGTTATTATGTAAGATTTTTTATATGAGTGTGTTTAAATTTAATTTAACATTTAATGCACATATTTGTTTTACATTACTATATATGTCTTGAAAATTCAATATTTTTGTAATAAAGATTATAATAGTATTGCTATATTTTTTATTTAAAAATAAAATTTACATACCTTTTTAATAAGAGAATTTATCCCAGATTTCAAACTAGAACAGGAGTGCAGACAAAATCTGTAAAAAAAATAAAAAGATAATAAAATATTAATAACTATTAATATTTGCATGTATATGTTTTTTTCTAATAAAGCTTTAAATAATTAAAATATAAAGTAGTTTACCAATAAATCTAAAAACTGGAAATACATTTTTCAAAATGAGTTTTAGCTTAATTCACAATTTAGCCATTTATGAGAATTTAATAAAATCTTTTCGGATTTATTTTTGAATTTGTGGACTATATAAAGTTATTATTATAAAACCTAAAAAAAAAAAGAAAAAACATTTCAAAAATCAGAATTTACCTTATTGTGCAAAATGTTGCTTTTTTACAAGGAAATGTTTCCCTCATCCGTTAAAGTGTTCGTGATATTGTTTAAATAAAACCGCAATTAAGAAAAATAATTACTTTAGTAAAACAGTGCTTACAAAAAATACATGCTTTTACAAAAAAAAAAAAAAAAAAAAGGTAACAATTTCAATATGCAATAAATTTGAGGGCAAAAATTTGTGTTTATTTTTTTTTACCTTATGGCGTTTTTTTAATTATGTTTCTTGATAGGAAAAAAAATACATTCATCAATTAAAATAATAACTTTCTCATACGACAGCGATTATGAAAAATTATTTATTTAAAAGAGTAAATATTCTCAACATGTGACAAAATTAGAGACAAATATTTTTTTATTTGGTTTCTTCTTATTTTGTAAAGAAGCAAAGATCTGCAACATACTATTATGTCACTAATTAAACTATGGTATACAAAGATACCTATGGAATAATATAATACTCAGGCACTTAGAAATGGTGGCAGGGAGTCGAAAAATTAATCTTTTTAGGGGCACATATAACTTAGAAATCAAATCTTACATTAATTGGTACTCAACTGTTACTGAAGGAACGATACTATTGTACAAATCTGTACCAATTTCCACCAGGGTAATAATTAACATTTTAAATTTAATCATAAAAAGTTTAATTTCTGAAGACTCGTCAAATACAAATTTCTAAAGTTTTAAACTTAAGTAATTTTAAAGTGTAATTTACTTAAACAAATTCAGAAATAGCACAAGCAAAAATATAATATGTTGAAGTAGATTTTGTTAATCTGTTTAACTAGGCATGGAATCCAACTTATATTTTTCAACATTTCTTCAAAGAGTACTTGACTATGTGCAAAATTTAATTTGAACTTAAAAAAAAAGAATCGTTTACAAAAAGTGGGCGTGGCATTTTTTAATTCTATTTTGCCAAGCATACACGATATATATATATATATATATATATATATATATATATATATATATATATATATATACAATCTTATTACGAAAAGTGGACGCAAACGGAGTGGGATCTTTAGAAGAATCTTACATAAGATTTAAGAGAAGCTTTACATTACAAAAAACAATAATACCCATAAATATATTAACAATTACTGATTTAAATGTTTTTCATTTTCACGCCTAATGAAAAAATGGCTTTAAAATATCCGTTTAAGAGTTTAAGAGTCTACAAAATCGAAATTCGAACTAACTTAGCAAAACACTTTGGAGAGTTCATTTCGCGTTGGAATAATCTGGGCAATAATCAATGACCCAAAATTTGTCGCATAGTGTAATTCAATCGAAATTGTTAATCAAGCTTTGTTTAAACTTTTGTTGATGGTCACAGCAATTGCATATATTTATATATATAACAATAATATTTTTTTAATGCTATTTCAACTGAAAAAATAAATTTCACTTGATAAAAAAGGTTTATAGGTTAAACTTAAATAAAGTTTAAATGTAGTTTAGTTAAATTTTAATGTAAAATTAAAGCTAAAGGTTGTTAGTAATTAGTTAAACTTAGTTTAAACTAGAATTTTTTATATTGTCAATTTTTAATTTTTATATGAAGCTAAAATTGAAAATAATTAAACCTGGGATTAAATTAAATAACTTTGTTAAAAATTAGTAAATTAGTTAAACTGTCGTTTAATTTTAATGTCATTTGTAAAACATCCTTTAGATTTTTGTGTAATTTAATTTTATTAACATATAAAATAATATAAACTTATCGCAAATTTCTTCTTAATAACTCAGAAGCTAATTAAATATAGTAAAAAACATATAATTCTTTTTTGCAGGTCATTATGTAATTCCGTTATGAATTAATTCTATGAGTCTAGAATTCAAAATGCTTGACTACTTTAAGCGTTCCTAAAGTTCTGTTCGATGAAGTTGAAATTTTCAACACAAGCACAGATAATTCGATACAATACATCAATCAAAATGTGAAAAATGAATTTTTCTATTCTATTCAATATGTATTATGAAAATCGAACCATTACGGGCCCTTTTAAAACTATAATGTAGACAGTTCATTATTTTACGGAACGAAATTAATTTCTGTCAATTTGACACTTTATTAAAATTCCTTAGAGCTAATTTTCTTATTAATCAAAAATAATTTTGTAATTTAAAATCATTTCCGGATTTATAAAACAAGTTGTCAATTAAAAACAAGAAAAAACAAACCGTCTTAAATGACCAAAAAAGAAAGTTGAGGGAATATTATTTAGCCAGTATTTTCTTGGCTAAATAAATACAATAATAAAAATTGATTATTTTTTTATTTCATTAAACAAATAACAAATAAATTTTTTTTACCATAATAATTAAAAAAAGACGTTAGGTTGAATTGCCAAAATTCAACTACAGGTATAAGTTAATTAAAACTTCATGACTTGTTGTAAGTAAAAATATGTTAAAAAAATAAAATTTATTAACAATGTTGGGTAATATTAAAGAAATAAAATTAACTGTAAATAACACTAAACAACAAAAATAAAAAAAGTACAGACAAATTTGTTGGCTTAGTTTGAAGACAACAATACCAGGGGTTGAAAATTTAGATTTAATACATGTAATTTAAATACATGTCTATGATTTTTTTTAGTTTTTTGTGAGCGTCTGTTTGGTTATCTATTACTAGATGATTACCTGTCCCCTAGTGTTATCAATTTTGCATAAAAAGTGTTAAAAATAACGTAAAATAATAAATGCTTTCTAATAGCTTAGCAGGCCATTAGTCGGTAAGAAGAGAATTAAATCGAAAGCCAAAAACAAAACAAATATTAAGAAAATAAAAGAAGCTAAATTATTATTTCGAAAAAATAAAAACAAAAAACTTGAGCTAAATCAAACAAATGAACAGAGTACTCGAAATCTTATATGTAGAAGTAGAAGTAAAGTGGCGCATGCGTGCCATTTGGTCTTTAACTTAACTGGAATTTACTACACTAGTTAGCTTAAATACCCGCGTACCACTGCGTTTTGCTTACAATGAATTTGTTGCTGGTGATATTATTCTTCTATTCTTTCAAGTACAAATAGACAGAGCAGAGGTTTAGCATTTTTTAACGCCATTATTTGACGTTTAAACTGTAAAGTGAAAGAGTTAAACTCAAATTAGCAGTCATTTATGTAAATTTCTTTATAATTCTTGTTATTTTTCTTATTGTTGTTATTTTATTTTTGTTTTGTTTGTGGTTTTCTTCCTGTTGTTTTAACCACGTTCTTTTTTATGTTTCTTGTGGCATGTTTTCGGAAATATGAATCTGCCTAAGTTAGTCACAGTCATTTTTTTACCCAGAATACGGCTGTAAATGGGGTTTCTTTTTTGTAATTGAGAAAAAAAAAAAACTAAGTCATTAATATCTGTCTTTGGTGAAAAGGTAAGAACAACATTAACATTTTTATAAAAATGAGTCATGTTTTTAATTGAATATTAATTTATACGCATTAAGATTAAACTTCGTTTAACTGGTATTTAAAAATAAATTAATTTTTTTTTTTAAATTATTTTAAAATCGCAGCAAGTTGGCAGTATTTTAAATAAACTTTAACTAAACAAGGTTAAATTAAAAAAAATCTAGGTTTAATCTAAAAAAAAAGTCTGCAAATATAAAAAAAAGTTTCTCAAGTGAACGACAGTTTAAATCCTTAATAAAATAAATTATTTAATTTAATTCTAAGTTTAACTATTTTCATTTTTAGCTTCAAATACAGATTAAAAATTTACAAATATAATTTAACTATTTATTATAAAAACAAAATATTAAGCAAAAAACAACAAATTGTTAAATTTTATGGAACTGCTACAATCACTCGCTTAACTTAAGGTCAATTTACAAACTTCAAGTTAAATCAGAGTAAAGAGGGAGTTTAAGGGACTGTTTAATTAAATAAAGTTTAAGAGTATTGCATGAAATGTATCCCTTGAATATTTTTTGAACTCTTAATAAATTAGAAACATTCAAATTAAATTAATTTTAACTATTAAGGAATTTAACTGTTTAACTTCTCAATTTGTTATTTTAAACTTTATTTAAATTTTTAAACAGTAAATTTTTTTCAATTTTATCTTTATCAGTTGAAATGTTGAAATAAATAAACTGCAAATTCATAATAATATTTAGTCCAAATAAATATTGAATTGAAAAATTGAAAGTTTTATTAGCAATTATTACTGAATTGAAATGGAAATAAAATGTTAAAAATATTTTGGAATTTATGCAAGCTAAAACTATGAATATTTACTAAATATTTTTAAATCAAATTTGTCTTTTTAAATTTGAATGAGATTGAAATAAAGTTTAACCGTTAGGAAGCATAACTAAACCACAAGTAAATATTATTTAAATTTTATCATGTAAAACTTTAGAATACAGATTTAATTTAAATTTTATTACAAAATGATTTTAAACTAAATTGAAAACATTTATTAATCTTTCCATGTCTTCTATTTTAAAACGTTTCTGACCAACCAAAAATTATTTAATAAACTTAATGTTGGTAAAAACGATTTACAAATATTTACATCAAATATATCTTCTCGGACTACAGTATGATCAAATTGGACATAAGACACAGCATGATATAGCAAAAAATTGGAAAGCCAGATGGACTAAACAATTCAAAACACTGAAGTTCATATTTCATTAGTCAAGCTATAGAATAAAATTGAGTAGTGGACTCTTGAAGAAATGTCAAGTAAATGGTGCCATATTATCACTTGTGAGGGATCTAATGCAATATTTGTCGCGATCGAATATCATTTGGGTACCTATATAACTAGAACTATAACTTTTGTCTAAGGAAATTTCAGCGAGAGTCCATATTATATAAACAATTTTAATAAATAGTAATTAAATGAAGCTTAAAATTACATTTTGAAGATTTTGATTTTTCCCTTGGAAATATAGAGTGATACTCAGACAATAAGAACCCTATAATAGATTTTTATATTAACCTTCTTTTTTCCGGGAGAAATTATTAAAATTAACTACCATTTTTGTTTAATAAATGTTACAAACCAAAAAAGACTTTGTGCCAAAAATGTATTTATTGTAATAATTAATATTAATTAATGTTTGTATTAATGTTTGTAATGCACAAAATAGATGACCTTTCAAGGCTCCTTAAAAGTACATCAGTCGACTTATAAGCACATTCTTGGCTAATTTTGTGATGACTGTCTGTACGAAAGATTGTATTAAACTACAAAACGCAATTTTGAAGATAACTTAGTAGTGAATACAGTCGAAATTAAGGTAAACGATTCGTGGTTCGTTTATGACTAAAGAATAATTTCTAGCATTTTTAGACGTTTTTAATTTTTTATGAATTTATAATTTTTCCTCACATTTTTCTAATTATTTCCGAAATAATGGAGACAATTTGAATTCAATTTTTTTTGGTATATTATTAAACGAAATCGGAAGTATCATTTTCGAGTAATGCCTAAAAATTTGTTGCAACCTCCTTTATTTTATATTTAAAAGCTTATCACGAGAAACAGACATACAAAGTGACTTATAGTCTCTGAACTCTATTATGACAGACATCAATTTAACGAAAAATCCTAGCCGCAGAATCAGTTTTGCTCGGTGTTTAAAACATTACAACATTTTATATTATATACAATATTATATATATTTCCCATCTGTACCTTAAAACTAGAAATTTCAAAAATCAAATTTAAAAACCATTTTATATTTTTTATAACAATTTAAATATTTTTTATATCTACGAGTATATAAACCAAGGTTATTCACTGACACTGTCACAGTTCAATTTTTTATTTTTTTTATGGCCATTATAAGCTTTTGTTTTATTTTATATGTATACAACAACTACATACTAACTATTAACCAGAAAATTATATGGTCAATTGTGTTTACGTTTGATTGAGAATATTAACAAATAGATAGAAAAATCAAGTTAGAGTGCTACATTCCGCTGTGCCGAATGTTATAAACTCTTCACACGTGTTGGGATTTTATTCTAAAACAATATCAAATGAAGTCAGCGTTAATTAAAAAAGGAGCAATTTGAAAATGTATGGACTGACTGACTGATTTAAAAAACCGAAATTCCAAAAAAATAAAAAAAAAATATATAAAATAGATTTATTCAAGAACAAAGACCATAGCTTAAATAAGAGCTGGAAAAATCGTAATAACGTATTTCGGCCTATAACTCGGTTAATATTGGTTCGGCTTAGCTCATTTTTTCAACACAAAAATTCAGACAAAATGTCCGAATTTACTCCGAAATAAGTAAGATCCTAGCTTATATATGCACGTGTTTTAAGAAGACGAAAAAACCATCCATGCTTTATATGTCAATAATTCGGTTGTTTATGAACTGATTAGTATCCGATATGCCAGATACGAATGGACCGATTGAGTTTATTTCTTCAGCAAAAAAAAAAAAAGAAATCACCGGTTTTTGTCCGGAACCGGTTTTTTGTCGAATTTCGTTACAAAACTTAAAAAAAAAATTACAGATCTTTTGATGATAATATAATGTAAAACTAAGTTATCGTGGGGCTTCACTTTTAAATCGAAAAATCCCTTAAAAACCGAATTTCAATAGCAAAATTTTCGAAAAGATTTCCGATCGTTTAATATATATACTATATATGACAGTTATCGATGGGCTTCATAAACGCCATAACAAACGACAAACTGACGGATCTAGAAAATATTAACTTTTTTTGCTCTCAGACGAAAATTGTGGAAATTACAAACGGAATGACAAACTTATATATACCCTTTATACCTGTGGTGAAGGGTATAAAAAGTAGAAAAACATTGTTGTTAAATTTGAAAAAATGACGACAAACTCTTGGTATAACGGTATATAGAAAATTGCAAATTTCCGTTAAATACATTACAAAATCCAACAACAAAAGAGAGAACAAAAAATTAACAAAAGACA
Organism: Protocalliphora azurea; assembly: GCA_932274085.1. NCBI lineage: Eukaryota > Metazoa > Arthropoda > Insecta > Diptera > Calliphoridae > Protocalliphora > Protocalliphora azurea. Next base: position 132,495,565 of record OW026521.1, on the reverse strand, counting down.
AATTTAAATAAACATAAAGCACAATGAAACACATAGCAGATCCTTAAAAGAATTAAATCTTTTATTATTGTATTAACTAAACCAAGTTTAAACTATGATTAACAAAAGTTATTTACTATATACTAACACGGAGACGAACATATTTTTATGGATTTATGCAAAGTTTTTATTTTATATCGTAGATCGTTATGGAATCGAATATACTTTTAAGGTTCTATATATATATATATATATACATATATATATATATATATATATATATATATATATATATTATAGATTAGCTTTAATAGTATTTGTTTATATATTTCTTTGAATGCAGTCTATAGATTATAAGTAGCTTTAATAGAAGGTCTTTAGTCTTAGATTACTCTAAATCAAATATCTCATTTATCGAACGAAATGGTTTTAGGTTTGCAGTAATTGGAGGCCCTGATATAATTCCAGACTAACTCTTATTGTGGTTCTACTTTATTGATTGGAGAAGAAAATATATTTTTCCTCCTTATTAATACACTCCGGCCTTAAGTTAAAAATTCAGTCTACTCCTATTAGTTTTGAACTGCCTTTCCTAAATCCATGATTCATTTTTCGCTAAGTTTTAATTCTTTTACATTATTATGGGACAGCTACACTGCAAAACAATCTTAAGTGGTTTTAGCTGTAACAATAGCACAAAAACAAATATTCCATCAGCTACTCAATGGTAATGACAACAACGGATACAGGCCACACTACCAACTAGATATTTTTTTTATCCCGCCGCCATTCAACAGTGGTCGCGAAACCCATTCTAGCGACATTAAATTCATAACTGGAAGAAAAACGAAGTCTACTATTAATTTTTGTATTGAAATACTTAAAGAACTAATTTCTACACAACTTGTAGTTTGGTGAGCTTGATTGAATGCCACGTCCACATTTTACACACATTTTTTTAAAACAGTTATTTTTCACCTAACTAATGGAGGGAATTACATCTAATTCGACATATATATAACACAAAATATGTTCTATAATTAAAACAGTTCTTTTACTGAGAACCACGCCCCCATTACGCCCACTTTGACACAACTATACATTCTAATTTTAGAACTTACACATATGAAATTTTGGCCGTATATAATACACATAATTTGATTTATTATAAGATAAGTCAGACCTTTTGGGTGCCACGCTTTTCACGGTCGTTTTAATATATATGAGTTATAATATTATGTTTATAATATCATATATGTACTTTAGAGTGATTTCCAAAAGTGGGCCTCATATGGAAACTATAGCTAATTATGGATCGATACACATAAAATTTCTTACTTTGTTTTCTACTTACAAAAGTTGTTTATATCAAATACATTTGTATATGTTAAAGTGATTTTCGGCTAAGGGGTTTATATAGGAACTATGACTAATTATGGATCGATCTTCATTAAATTTATAATTACATAGAATTTATTTGTGCCAAATTTCATTAAAATATTTGTATATTATAGGTATTTATGAGAGTTAAACCCCTATTGCCGAAGAACAGATGTATGGTGGCTAGCAGAAATAATGAAGCAATCATAACATAACTTGTACTAAAATAAATATTTGTGGCAAATTTCATTAAGATATCTCAAAAATGGCGACCTATTCTTGGTTAGCAAAGGATACGTTTGGGAACATTCACTTTATATAAAAAGTTTATTAATAAATAAACGAGCAAACCATTTTGGACATTTCGCAACAACAATAAATCAAGTTAATATACGAAACTAGAATTGTACCGAATCCGATCAAATCCCAAAAGTTGCAGTCCACGAAACTATAGAACAGGGAGAGGCACAAAGAGAGGTCGTAAAAATTTGATTGTTTTAGTGAATTTGGTTTGTTTACGCTCTTTGTTACGAATGTTTTTGTTATACAAAAAAATATTTTTCTTCGCTGTCTGTTAGGTATTATTTAGGTTTTTGCTTAACCATGCGACGAGAGTCTGACTTACTGAAAGCTAGAACAAAATTAAATGATTTTTTGTTTTTTATTCGCTTCGTTAACTTTCGTTTTGTGTATGTGAAAATGCCGAATACACTCGGCTCCGGGGTGCTATGGATGCCTGTGTTTGCTATAGAGCATAACTCTTTAAAAATGCTATCACAAATGTTACATTCTGCAATAAATTTTTAATAAATTAGAAAAGCATGGGCACAAACATACATTCTTTAACTAATACACATCTTTCATTTTCGAAAAAATACTATAGTTTTTAAAATTGAAAATCACCTTCGTTAAAAATTTAAAAAAAAAACGCACATTGGATGTTCTTTGAATGTACTAACATATGCTATTTTTGACTGCTTTCAGCTGTGCGATTATTGAGAACAAAACCAAAAGTAAAAATATCAACTTACTTAGTGAAATATTGATAATCTGGATACCATAAAATATTTATCGATTTTAAGCTTTCAAAATGTTAATTCAATGCCGTTAGATCAGTCATTTTGACCACTGTGCATTCTCTACAACTTGAGGTTTTACTTATTACCATTCTTTTGAATATTTAATGATGTCGTAATTGATTTTACTGCAAATAAAATTTACAAAAATAAAGTAGCACGAGTAAAAATAATTTTGAGATAATATTAAAAGTAAATAATCATAAACAATTTGATTGTTAAAATAAGAATATAACTGCCAAATTAGAAAGACATTAAATAACAAATTTGAGTTTGGACTTTTGGCCATTAAAAAAAAAAAATACAAATTAATTTTGGCACACAAATAAAATTTTAAGACAAATAAGCGGCTAAATAATTAATTATTGCCTTCCGAAAAAAACTTCCCTATTCAATACTTTAGTTAACATCTATTGGATTATATGCAGAAATTGCGGCAATTAATAGTTATTTTTCATATTTTAATTTGCCTATCAATAATTTTATATTGTTATTTATTTTAATAATGTCCATATTATTATCAATTTTCCATATAAAAATCCTATTTACAATTTCTTTCTTAGTTTCATTTTGGAAATAGAATTTAAATTCTTAGAAAACAATTACACTTTATATAGAAAAAGAAAAAGTAAATTACCATAATTTCGTTACCATCAACTAGAAAAATTGGTATGCAAAATTTTCTCAAACGTAATTGGAGGAAAAAAAGAGCTCAATTTGCAAATAATTTCTTAAAACTATTTATGTTGAATGTAATAAATATAGAAAATGAAAAATAAAATACTAAAAATAGGGTGCTGCTATAAGAAAAGTTATTTCAAAATCAGAATCAATTTCGTCATTTTTACTCTAGCAATTTTATTTATATATGAAACTAATAAATTCCACATATTTTTAATTTTGCTTCTTTTTTTTTAATTTTATTAATTTATTTTTACTTATGTTGAAAATTGGTACTTTTTTGGAAAACTTATGCTTTTTGGAAATTATTATTATTATTTTGAAAATTTATTATTTTTTTTAATTTATACATTTCTTTGGCAATTTTTTTTTCTAAAATTTGTACTTTTTTGAAAATTGTTACTTTATTAAAAATGCTGCTTTTTATACCCTTCACCACAATATTAATCTAAGACAATAAAAGTATATATATATATATTCTGGATCCTTATTGATAGGAAAGTCGATATAACGATGTCTGTGTGTTGAAGTCAGATTTTAGAAAGTCAGATATATGTATATGTTTTATACATCAAATTATAGTGAACATTTCTTAAAATGAAGCTAATAAAAATCATCAAATTGGTCCATTATAGGCCATTATATCGCAAAAAAACCGGAAAGGCCTCTACAAACATATTTGTTTTCGACTTTTCTCAGCCGCTAGCTATAGACCTCGTTTTTGCACAGAAAATTTTGACTTTTTTTAGAATGTTTTTGCGGAAGTGAGATATCGGTCAAAACGCATTTGACTTTGTGAAACTACTACATAAGCTTCAGAATTCCTTTTTGTACAAATCTGTTGAAAATATTTTTTTTTTCTTTTGAATATTAAAAATTGCATAGGCATCTGTAGGACTTAACCATTCCAGGGGAAACGTAATAAAGATGGTTGACTTTTTATCTTTTTTTCAACATATTCCTTTATGCTATATCAAGACAAGCAAAATATTTTCAAGACAAACATTAACCTGTTGTCTGAATAGGTCTTTGGCTACATTGTCTTGAAGCTGCAATAATACAGTACATTAAAAAAAATTTTACACTGAAAAAAAAAAATAAAAAATTGTCTAGTCTAGACCCATCGTTAGAAACATAAGAAAAGTATGTTATAACCAAGGCAACCAAAAATATGCAAAATCATATTTTTTCTTGGGCTTTAAATGAACCAAAATGTTAGCTATTTATCTATTTCAGACAATTTTAACGATTTATTATAGCATATTTTTGCATATTTGGGCTTATTTTGGGCATATTTTGTCATATTTTCATAGAAAATCCTTCATTTAGAGCATATTTTAGCATTACAAATGACATATTTTTGCATATTTTAGCAATACAAATGACACATTTTTCCATATTTTATAATAAAGAACATAATTTTGCACATATTGCACTGAAGAGCATAATTTTGTACATTTTACACCTAAGTGACAAATTTTGCATAATCTGCATCTACGTTTTTCAAATCCGATTCCATAATAATTTTCATCTTATAAATTGATAGAATATTTATATGTTCTTGATACGATGTTTTGGCTTTGAATGTTTTTAAGTACAAAAAGAAAATATTTTTTAGCAATTGCTAATAAAAATCAATTTATTTTTTCTAAGCTAATTTGAAATTTAGCCCGAAAAAAATATTATTTTAAGAGCACATTTTTTTGAATATTAGGGACATATTTTCCGATTTTAAGAGTATTTTTATACGCATAAAAAATAGTTTTTTATGGTTATAACAAAATGTTGCAAAAAATTCTTAAAATTGAATTCTAATATTATTAATCCTAATAATTTCTGGATATCTAAGGAACTTAGTAAGTTTCTGACAAAAGAAATAAAATAACCTTTAAACTTGACATAAAATATACTCTTAAAAAATAAGCTTTCGAGCCTTATATTTACCAAAATATGGCTGTTAAAAATATAAGCAGAAATATATTCTTAGGAACCGTTGCAAAAATTCTTCAAATTGTTTACCTCTTCATGAGTTAAGTTTATCAAGGTGATAAGTATTTTTATATCTTTCCGATTTTCTGCTAACTATTTCCTAATATTTAAGATCTTTAGCTAGTTCCCTGTCAGTAGAATGAATGTTTAAATTTTATTTTCAGATTTAGATAAAGTCGTCCATAGAAAGTAATTTTTTTTAAAGGCATTAATATATAATAAAAAGAAATAAAAAAAATACAATTTTTTTAACGAATAAATGGGCACACCTAAATACAGAGATGTACTATATATATACATATTATTAAGAATTAATGAATAAATTAACCACACAATTTATTTCAGAAACTAAGTTGCTTTCTTAATAATTCATCCCATATCTTCTGTAAATTGTACAAAAATTATATATGATAATTTCACACTTTCGATAACCAGTTGATTTTAAATTAATATGCAATAACAAAATATATTTTTTTTTTATATTTTACTAGCGCATATCACATATTATAAAATTATGGATTTTCAAAGCTGCTACTTTTAAAAATATTTTCATTTTATTAAAAATGTTTGTGAAGAAAATATATTAACTTTAACTGAAAATATCTCTGTAAAATACTGCAAATATTGATATGATTGTTTTAGTATATAATAACATGTATCAGAATTATTTTCTTATAAAACTTTACCTAAAGTTCAATATTGAAACAATTTCTTTTTAATTTAATAGAAGTATTAATACTAAAAGATATATTGTTCATTCCACGAGGGATTTATAAAAAAAGTCTATTTTTCTGAGAACGATCATCAGATTTTGTTGATATTGGTACGCATATAATCTATGAAGCCATTTAGTCTTTCTCATTATTATTTTTTCCAATTTCAGAAAAATCGTGAATTTATGCCAGATTTAAATTTTATAAAAGTCAAAAAATTCAACAAAGTACGTAACTTTAAATTTTAATATCTCTTTACTATGTACATGGATTTTAATGATTCAAGGCTGTAATGAAGGCCAATTGAAACTTTTTTAAAGAAAATCGTGCAAAGGTTTATTTAAAGATGCACTTGTAATGCAATTTAAGTTTTACAATGCATTTTTGACATTTTCGATTTTAATTTTCTTTGAATAGGCTTAAAAGCAATAACTTTACTAAAAAATGCAATAATAATTATTCTGGGACAAGTTGATCTACTATTTTTAATATTTTTTTTTTAGAAAAATGACCACCAGTTTTTTCATACAAAAATTATTTTTTTTCATAATTTCTTATTTTTTTATTTTTATTTTATTTTTTGATTGTTTATAACTCTTTATCTATACTTCGTATTTTATCGATTTAAAAACCAGTATAAAGTTTATTACTATAAATATTTTAAACGATATTGTATAATTCAAAAATAACACTTTTGCTAAGACCTAAGAAAATTTTTGGACATTCTTTCATGGAATGAACGATATATATATTTGAAAAATTAATATTTTTAATGGACTAGAACTAAAAAAGTTCCATCGAGTTCCAATTTAAAAATATTATTGGTTTTTAAAAAGAACATCCATGAAATTATATTTGAGAATATTAGCTGCGACTTTTTGCGATCTTTTAACATATTAGAAACACATGTATCTATGTTACGTCATATTAGCAATTTGTTAAGAATTAATTCAAAATTTTAATATAATGTTGTGGATAGATCCTTCACCGCGTACCTTTAAAGTATTTATTCCTTTTTGTAATAAAATTTAATAAAATTTATATAAATGAAAATAATTTTAGTAAGTGACAGTGATTCTACCCGCCCACTTTTAGTGCGAAAGTTTACGACCAGCATCTCCACAACTGGAGATTCTAAAACTGCCAAATGTGATACTGTTTGATGTGAAGGAACAAATACTGAAAAAATTTACTCATATTTTGTTTCCGAATTTACATGGGTCCTTAGACTATTTGTACAAAATTTCGTTTATATTTCACCTTATATAGGAGGTGAACGGTAAAGTGGGCGTAACACGCCCGTTTTTAGTTTCCGAGCTTACATTGGTTCTTTTTAGTGGGAAAATTTACGCCCAGCAACTCCACAACGGGATTTTTGTCATTCTAAAACTGCCAAATGTGACACTGTTTCATTTGAAGGAACAAATACTGAAGAATTTACTATTTACTATATCGTTTCCAGATATCTCAAAAGTTTCTTGTGAGAATTTTGTCGTTAGGGAAAGCTTCTTATCAAGATATAATTATAACAAAAGAAAGAAATAAGCTTAATTTTTCTACTGTCTCGAATACAAGCACAAGATGTTTCGAACTCAAACAAGTGAAAATGTTATATTTAGCTTGGCCGAATCTATATACCCATCTTCAATTTTTTTTTTTAATTTCTCCTTATATGGGCGGTAAAGTGGGCGGGCAGCGCTCATTTGTTTGTTTCCGAGTTTACATTGGTCCTTGGACTATTTGTACAAAATTTCGTTTATATTTCACCTTATATAGGATGTAGACGGTAAAGTGGGCGGACAACGTTTTTGGTTTCTGAGTTTACATTGGTTCTTAAACTATTTTTGGAAAATTTCGTTGATGTACATGCATTTTTGTAAAAGATATCGGCCAAAAAGTATAAACTGGAGTTACGACAGACACCTTGTTTTTCTAGTATTTGGTCCATAACTTTTTTGTTTATAAATCGATTTTTCTCATTTTCAATACAAAGCAAACCACATATAAGTCAAATATTTGTCCAAATTTTGTCCCTCCTAGATGTCCGCCCCGAGCCCTATACTGCTCTCAAAAGGCAAACAGACAGATAGACAGACGAACGTTTTAGATTTTCACGAGGACCCAGAATACATATACTTAGACGATTATTTAGACATGTTACACACTGAATGACAAACCCCCTACAATTTTTTGATGGTGGGTATAAAAAGTTTTTACTGACATTTTAAACATTTTAAATTTCAAAATTTGTAACAAAATTGTTTAATACAAAAAAAAAAAAAATAAGTTTATAATGTATTTAAAACTATTGCTACCCTCATGGTCAAAAAAGTATATTTTATTTTTATGGTTGGTACAAAATAAAGTTAGCCATTATCCATTCCTGATTCTAAATGATACTTTAGAAAATTCAAATTATCTATAACATATACTCAAAAGTGTTTAAAGGAGTCTAATTGTGTGAGAATATGATTATTAAGACTGTAACAATACAACTGCTGTTACACTCATAATGATTTTTAAATTATTTAAGCCGTTAACGTCATTGCCATACTTTGCCATTTTTTTTTTTTTTTAGTCAACATTCCAATTATTGCTAGAGTGCACAAGGCAACAACAATTACTACTATTGCTGCACTTACAAATACTGCTGTTAGGCACCTTTGACAGCAAATACTCACCTCAAAGAGATACATAAAACAATAAAATATGTTTAGAGAAGTAATAATAAAAAAAATAAAAATGAAAAAAAAACATGACTAACAGAGTCCGCACAATGGCTGTTAGTTAGTCAAAGTTCAATACCTTTGATATATATTAAAAATTTATCACTAAAAGCTATTTATGCGGAACCAAATGGATACTTGGCTAAAAAATAATATGTTAAAAACGAATGGTTTTCAAAACAAATTTGTAGTTTTTTTATATATACAAGTCTTTTTCTGTGAGTTGTAGTTTTTTTATATTTGTAGTTTATGTGACTTTTTATTAACTCTTAATATTTGAAAACTTAAACTGCCGGTCAAGTCGAACTTTCAATTAACATTTTTCACATAAAAATTTTAAATGCAGAAAATAAGTAATTTTATTATAACAGACCAATTAAAAAACATACTCCAAAAAAGTGTTTTATGCGCATAAAAAATGCTCTTAAAATCAGAAAATATGCCCTTAAAATTCCGGAAATATGCTCTTAAAATAAGATTTTTGACGCTAAATTTCGAATTAGGTGTATTATTATTTTATTAGCAATTGCAAAAAAAAAAAAATATTTTCTTTTTGCACTTAAAAACATTCAAAGCTAATACATTCCATCAGGAAATTACTAATATTCTCTAAATTTATAAGATGATAGCTATTATGGAATCGGATTTAAAAAACGTATATAACACTAAAAAGAAATATTCAATAATGGTAAATTATGTAAAAAATTTTGTTGGATGCAAATTATGCAAAATTTGTCTTTTACATGTAAAAAGTGCAAAATTATGTTCTTCAGTGTAATATATGCAAAATAATGCTCTTTGCTAAATTGCTAACATATGCTCTAAAAGAAGGATTTTCTATGAATATATGACAAAATATGATGCTAAGCCCAAAATACACAAAAATGTTCTATTATGAGCAAAAAATGCAAAAAATGTGCTATTATGACCAAAATATGTGAAAATATGTTATAATAAATCGATGTCAAAATTCTTGAAATTGTCTGAAATGGTTAAGTAGCTAACAGTTTGGTTCATTTGAAGCACAAGAAAAAAATATGATTTTGCATATTTTTGGTTGCCCTGGTTAAAAGTTTTGGCTACAAGAAATGACACCAAGTAATAAAAATTATTCAAAACTAGAACAAATGAATGTTATTAAGGGTGTTCACTAAAGGCAATAGTAACAGTTAGTTAAAAAAAAAAATATTGCTTAAAAAGAAATTATCTCATTTTTAGAACATTTTGAAACAGAATCGATTACAAGAAATGGAAGAATAACTTCCTTAAAATTGCATTAGGCAACCATAATGTAGGACCTTTCAAGAAGAGTTATTTCTATAAAATATTATTAACACTTGAAACATTTTCATTAATTTCCACCTCTTAGAAACCTCTTTGAATGCCCCTAATCTTTGTGTAATACTTACAGGTGTCATATAAATGTATGCTTCAAGTTTTGTTGCTATTCTATTGTTTTTTTTTTTATTTCTAACATGTGAAATGCATTTTAATTAAAAAATATTTAAGTGCTGCTATGATTTTTTTTCAAATTTTAATTTTTGTTTACAACTTAACTATTTTTGATTTTTATAACTTAAGCAGCTGGCTGCTGCTGACTATAGTTATAGCATTTTTTTTTACTTTGGGTGTTGGTCACTTGTTAAAAAAATTTTTATTTCTTTTTTTTTTTTTTTTTTTTGTATTAAAAATAAAATTTAAAAACTTTTTTTTGTTTTGCATACACTATTTTATGTAAAACATGAACACGCTTTTCGCATGAGTTAAAGTTTAAGACGGAATTGGTGTTGGTTGGTTTGTATTTACTGGATTTGTCAGTTTAGATATAATTATATTTGCTTTGGAAGAAGCAAAAACTGGCGTTGGACACGTTTCAGTTTTAGTTTATTTATTTAACATACAAACAAATATATAGGCATTTAAATAAATATTAAATTGTTTATACATTTTTTATAAATAGCATATAACTTCCTTAACAAGCAAATGTTTAGTTTAAAAATAATTGAAATAGATTTGAAAGAAACATTTGCATAAAAATGTTAAATTTAAAATAAATTTGAATAAAACTATAAAGTGCGAAATGATTGGATAATTTATGGTAGGTAATATTTGTATTTTTTCCAAGAGCATATTTTTTTCAAATGTTACATTTTTGAAAAATTTTACTTATTTAAATTGAAAAATTTTTCTCTTTAAAATGATACTTTTCTTCAAAAAATTCTCGAAGTCATATTCGAGATATTGAAGTTATCTGCGGACTTCAGGAATTTGTTAACAACAGGCAAACGAAAGCACGAAATACTTCCATGCCTATAAGGAATCAAAATATTTGTTTTTTTTCTTTTGTTTCTTTTTTATTAATTATTCTTTTACATAACCGAACCGAATGGGACCTTATAGGGTTAATAAAAGCTACTATATAAATAACTTCAATAAATAGTTCCGGGTCGCTTAATGTTTCATTTCGACAATCTGCAATGACTAGCTAAGAACTCCAAATTTCACAGCTGCAGACTTGATTTTTTTGATTTTTTTTTATAATGGGTCTATGTTAACAATTCCCACAACCAGGAACTTTTAAAAAATATTATCCGAGTATGAGAATTAAATGCCCTAAATTTACGCTAAAAGAATTGAAAATGCGTTAAAATGGGTCAAAGTGTTTTTTACCACTGCGGGCTTGCTATTTTGCGCCATTCTTTTTTTAAGTACTGGCCATGTTAACAAATTCCACACCCTGAAACTTTTCCAAGAGATTATGTGAGAAGTATGTGGGAACAAATCGCCCGAAATTCACATCAGAAGAATTGAAAATGCTATCAATTTAACTAAACATCTGTTTGTTATCCGATTAAGCTAAAATTTTCATCAATTAGTTTTAGGTACTAAAGAGCAAAGTAAGGTCTCTATAAAATTTTAGAATTAAGAAATTAAGGCGTTCTTTTTTAAAGATATTATTTAGTCTTCAATGAAACCCAATACTGATGAAGTCTGAAATATAGCAAACTTTACTTTAGTAAGGCCAAACAGAAACAATAAAGAAAATAAACGATTGCAGCCTGTTTATGGTCATTCGAGCCGTATGACAACACTTCTGCCACACGTATCACGTCAAAGTTGACGATGTTAGGTTCTCTAACCAACTAAAAATATCTAATGCTGCAAAATGGATTTCTTAAAAGCGTATTTAGATTTCAATTAAATCCAGGTAGAAAGAACACCGTGAATGCTGATGAAGTGTGTTGTGGCACATTCTATTGGTGTTAAATTATAGTCAACAAACTAGTGGTACTTATGTTGAGAAAAAATTTGAAGTAGCTTTTATGGTAAATAGCTCAGTCATTTGATTTTCATTTGGTCATTTTGTCTGATTACACTGTGCAACAATTTCGTACAATTTTCTTCACACATAAAAAATCGATACCTGCTTCAAATTATAGTCTATACATAATATAACTATATACTCAGTATTTCTCCATATATGGTTTTTTCTTAATTTTTACAAAAAAAAAATAGTTTGCGCAATGTTTTACGTATAAATAAATGAATTTTGAGTTAAAGGACTATAGCTTTCGAATTTATGAACTTTTGTAAATGTCGCAAAAACTTAGATAGAAAATAACTCAAGGAATCCACCAGTATTATTAGTATGAAAATATCCCTCAGAACTGCTTGAATCTAGGCTTTGAAAATTCCTATTTTTGGAAAAAGAAAATTTATTATTGACAAATAAGATCACTATTTCATATGAAACTGCCTTATAATGTCACGATATTTTTATTTGATTTAAGCCATTTCCAAGCACCTTTTTGAGTAATTGTAAATTATATATACTATTTATAACAAATAAAAAATTTCCGAAAAAATATGATATTTTTACTTTGAAGTCTTACTCCTATTAATAATATTAAATTTGTTGGGCATAAAATCCTAGATAACACATCTGTATGAATTTTTTTCTTTCTATCTGAATTGGGATTTTTGCCAAAAAATCTTACTTGTGGCCCAAAGTGAGGAAGTAACATTTTCTCTAAAAAGGACTTCAAAGTTTTGAAAAATACTCAACATTAAACAAAATTCTAAATTATTTACCAAAATTATATTAATTCAATATGGATGTCAAATGAAAGCCAATAATTCCTGCAATATAACAAAAATTTATTTGTTGCAGCAAAAAAAGGTTAAGAAAATATACTTTATATAAAGTAGATAATTAACTAATAAATATAATATTGGTGTGTTAAATTTTCATAGTATATATTTTATAAACTTTTTGTACTTAAATCTTGCGCATCTTTCGAAACATTAAAGTTCTTTTGGGAGGAAACTTGACACCCTGACTAAAAAAACACAGTTCATGGATGGTTTTATCTATATAAAGATCTTTTGACGTGTGAAAAAGATTTTTGCATGCTGATATACATTTGGAAATAAATAGTAAAAGGTAACATTTTCAAAAGGATATTTTCTTAAGTTTTTGTGCTACAACATTTAAATAAAAAATATTATATTTCAGGGATTCTTAGCTTTCCTTTGACATCCATATTGGCTTAATATAGTATTCGTAAATATTTTATAAATTTTTTTATAAATGTGTATCTTTTGAAAATTTCAGTTTCTTTTAAGAGGAAATTTGACACAAGAAAAATTTGAGAACAAAAAGAAAAATATTTTGAAAATATTCGATAAAAATTAAAAACAAAGAAAAAAATAAAATAAAATAAAATAAAGAAAAAAATAATATTTTTAAATAAATTGAAAATTTATGACCTAACCTAAGTGTAAATATTGTATACTTAATATATATATATATATATATATACATATTATATATTATATATTATATATTACATATTATATATTATTTATTATATATTATATATTATATTTTATATATTATATATTATATACTATATATTATGTATTATATATTATATATTATATATTATATATTATATATTATATTTTATATATTATATATTACATAATATATATTATATACTAAATATTATATATTTTAAATACATATTTTTTGCAATAAATATTTAATTTGAAAATGCTAGAACTTTATTGCATTTTATTTTATTTTTATATTATTTTTTTCAATGGTAGACCTTCATTTAACAGTTCAATCGATTCAACTAATACCTTCATTAGTATTAAAAAAAAATTCCAATCATAAATGTTATTAATTTCATTAAAAAATTAATTGAAATTTATATCACAAATCAATTCATTTCGCTTAATTGATGTTGTCATTTTGATGATTGGAGCAAAATCAAACAAAATTCTAATTGTTATAAGCAATTTTGTAATTTAAAGCGATTTTTATTTTTTTCTGAGTTCGGTTGCAATTTTTTTTCACCAGGGAAGCCAAATCAGATATTCTTTTCTTTCAGCGCTTCAGATAATTTTAATTTTATGACTTTTGGTATTGATAAAATTTTAGACTAAGAAAAAAAGTCATGTATTATTGATTAATTTTTTTTTAACAGTTTTTTAGCTTTACAAAAAAAATTTAAAAATTAAAGTTATTTAAGTTTTGTGAAAGGTCCGCAAACATTTTTACTGGGTCCATATGAATTTCTAAGTCGATATAGATATTTATGTGCGTTTGTCTATGGGAAACATTCTCCCATCTAAATACTAAACCGAAATAAATAAATTTCAACAAATTGTTCGTTATTTTCTTAATCAGTTTGCTATTTAAAGTCAGTTAAAACGATTCAGTAGAAAAAAAAACTGCTAAGTGAAGCATATACAAAGTTTAACAATAGCTGAATATTTAGTTGCTATTGTTTTCTTTTTTTTTTTTTTTTGGCAAATAAAGTGAAATTTGTGTCAATGCACATTTCAGACACATTTCTTTAACAAACACTTAAAAAAAACGAGCCAATAAGTTTGCAAGAACTTGAGAAATTCCATTTAGAAATAGTACAAACTCTAGGCTATTGTTTTGTATTTTCGTTAAAATAAAAATTGTTGGCTAAAAAGGTTGGGTAAGTTTAAAATAAAATATGATTTTTTTTATTGTTTTACCAACTCTTATGTGAGTAATTGTAATTTATTTAAAATTTATCCAGCATAATTTAATATATTGTTTATAAAATATTATAAACGCATGGAAAACCGGTCAGTTTGCAAAGTTAGACTTTGGGTTATAGAAAAATTGCGTTTCTAATATGAACGTTTTATTTCAAAGTTTAAACTAAACATTTTTTTTCGTTTTTCTGCATTTTATTTTTTCAAGTACCTAGATTTGTAACAACACTTGGTTGAGCAAAAATATATCTAAATAAAAAACCATAAACTTAAGCATATGAATAAATAAATAAATAAAATAAAAGAAAATAATGTAAAACTTTAAGCTATTTAGATACTGATTTGTAGCTTACAATAAGACGGCCAGACGAATGTATGGACAGACTGACAGACTAGGTATTTGCAAAACTACGTCCAAACAAACAATAGCAACAAATAATACGAGTACAAATACATTAATTGTATTATATTTAATATTTAGTTGAGGTATACAGTAGAGCAAAAAAATGTACAAACTTTTTATTTTGTTAATTATACAATTTTAAATTTGTATGTATTGTGTAAAATTAACTTCTTAAGAGTTGAAAGTGGAAGTAAAATTTTAAATTTGAAACTACAAAAAAATAACTTCTGAAGAAACTTAAAAGAAAGTTGAATTTGCAAAAGTGAATTTAACAGATAATAATTTAATAATTTTACAAAGAAGAATAAAAAAAACAAACTGAAAAAATAACTTACTAAGAAGTTAAATGGAAGTAGAAAAATATATTGAAATAATAAAAAATAAAAATAACATTATCATCAATGAATTTTTTCCATCCTTATTAGAAGCACAAATTTTTGTAATTGATTTTCTAAAGTCAGTCCGACATTAAAAGCTTAACTTAAGCCACTGTGTCTGAGTTTAAAATATTTTGAAAAATTTCTTCTGTTTTCTATAGCAATTTATAGTAGCAAAATTTTTTACTCAACTTAAAATAACCGTATTTTTTATTTATTTATTTTTTTTAGTTATTTAAAAATAATACATTTTATTTTTAATTTAATTACATTTTACCATTTCTTTCTTAGCATTTTGGTACAAACTTTAATATATATGTAAGAAAATAAATAATTTTCGAATAAAAAAAGAAAAATCTAAAACTAATCAACAGACAATGGAAAAAAAACATTGAAAAGAAATGCAGGCAAATTAGAAGAAAAAAAAAAGAAGGAATTGAAATGCAATTACAGATTTTATTTTCCTTGAATAAATGCACGAATATTTATTTAAAATAAAAAGGAGAAAGGCAAAGTAATATTTTCTTTCTTCCTCAGATGCTTTAATATTTATCTTCAATTAATAATAAAACAAAATTAAAATAATTATTATTTTTATCTTATGGTTTTCCAGCATTTTTTCTAATATTTTACTTTAAAAGGCAATTCATTACAACAGAGATATTTTCTTAAGATAAAAGATAGGGATTCGTTATTAACTTCCGCTGTAGCTGTCTAAATAGGGTCATTTTTTTCAACGAATTTATTTCAAATCTACAAGTACAAAACAGATTTTAAATTAAGATAATTATTTTTTTATGTTTTATTAGACGTTTTTGCTGGTTTATTAAGTAAATATTGAGGTTTATATGACGGAGCCATGATTTTGAGCTGTTAATATATTAAGACTTTAAAAAGCTTAACATAAATTAGTTTAAAAATAAAAACTTAAATATAAAAGATATAATTTAAAGCTTAATATCAGCAAAAAAGAAAAAAAAACATTAAATAATTAATTTTCAAGGTGACAGTTTTAATAATAAAAAGAATTCAAAAAGTTTATGCCGACAAAGGTGATGAAATTTTTAAAGAAATAGTTTAGTTTTTGTGTAAAAGTTAAATAAGAAAAATATTTTCATAATATATATATATATATATATATATATATATATGTGAAAAAAGCTTTTTATCCCTTTTACGATTAAATTGTGGTCTTAGGCTCACTTTAATCGCTGGTTATATAGCTTAACAAATTTATTATAATGGAAAAACTAAATAAAAATCTTTTACTAATAAAATTTCATCTAAATGGAAATCTCTATAGTATTTTTTATTAAAAAGATTTTTTTATTCTTCTTTAAATATGAAAGAGTATTGAAAAAGTCTTAAACTGAAATAAAAGCTTTTGAAAAACTTTTATATAAATAAAAATAAATAAATATAACGCTATGAAACTGAACTTTTTAAATTTTTAATAGAGTTGTTGCTTAAAACTTGTTTATAATATAAATTAAAAATTTAACTTCTAATAGAGCTTTTTATTAAAAAAGTTTTTGGCTACGTTTTGCTCTAAATAACACATTTGTTTTAACAAAAACTTAAATAAAGCATAATAAACAGTTTTATAGAAATATTTAATAAAAATACACCTTCAAATTGGTACCCTAAAATTAATTGAAATTTTATGTAAAAATCTGATACAAAAAAGTCTTTCATTAAAATTAACAAATTTGAAAATTAATGAAAAAGCTTTGAATAAAATCAATTTGAAGTAAACCATTATAAACTTTTAGTTGCTTTTTACGCTACAAAAGGAAAAAAACTTTTTAGAGGAAGTTTTTGTGTAAGTTTTAGAAAAGCTTCAATATAAAATTTCAAATAAATATCACATTCAAATTTGTGCTACATCCAAAATTCTCTTTGAATTTGTATTACTTTTCAAGCTCATAAATAAAAGTATTACATTTAAAGCTTCATAAAGGAAGTTTTAAAGCTTTAAAAAATCTTAGTTTTTTGTATAAAGCTTTTATGAAGCTTATAGTTAAATTAAAATTTAAAAGACAGCTTTTGTTAACAAAATTATTATATTAAAAAAAAAGATATTTGTTTAAATAACTTTTAAAAACTAATCACAATAAAATGTAAATAAAAAATTTTTAATAAAATCTTAATAAGCTAAACTTTTCTATAGAGCTTTTAATTATAATTTATTGCTGAATTCTACTATAAATAAAAAAAAAGTTTTTAAAATTTTATATTTAAACTTTTTAATTTTAAAATTTTAATAAAGCTTTCGATTAAAAGAATTACAATTATACAGTAAAGAATGCTTTAAATAAAATGTTTTAAAACCAAACATTGTAAGGAACATTTTGTTCATAATTTTGTTGTCATTTTTAATAAAACTTTTAATTTATAGTTTTTAAAAACAATAATAAAAACAAATTTTAAAAATACTTTTTAATCATGAAAAAGTTACTAGAAATAAAATTAAACGATTTATTTACTTAAATTGAAATTAACGTTTCTATGGTAAGCTTTTAATATTTAAAAATGTTTCTAAAAACAAAAGAAAATTCTTAATGCAGCTTTTATAAGGAAATATGAAATTTCTAATAAAGCTTTCGTTTGAAAAAGTTAGAATTATTGAAATATTGTGAAATTAAAGGTTCCAATAGTGTTTTCGAAAAACTTTTGCAGCATTAAATTCAAAATTTCTCTTACGATTTTCAATGATACTTTTTTTTAAAGTGATTTTACTTTTAATTTTTTACAAAACTTTCATTTAAAAGCGATTAACTTTATAATTAAAGAAAAATTAATAATTTGGTTTGAAATTAATCTTAGTTTATTATTTATTATATTACAAAAAAATAAATAATAAAAGCTTTAAAGTAAAAAACTATCTACAATCTAACTACTAAAATAGCTTGGGTTTAAAAGAAGCTTTCTTAAAATACATAATTATAAATAAAAATTTAATTATAATAAAAAATAGCTTAGACTTTTAATAGAGCTTTTGAATATGACAAGCTTTTACAAGTAAAAGGTATTTTATTTTTATTTCGGTGAAATTTTAAAAGAAAGCTTTTGTAAAATAAGACTTGTAATCCAAAAACATATGGCTAAACGTAGATTCGTAGATTTTGCTACATAAAATTTTTATTTATTTATTTTTAGTGGGCACAATATTATAATATTTTCTTAAGCTTCTTAAATATTTGCCTTTTTGATAAAGCTTTGCTAAATTAAATTGAAATCAATCATATTCGAAATATCATCAAATCAGAACATGTGCTTTTAAAAAATCTTAAATCTTCTTTAAATCAGGCCAAGTTTAATATTTGTCTATATAATGATGTGTGATGTTTACATTAATAATTTTTTGTTCACAGATATATAATTAAATTAAGAGGATAGATGTTGAAAAATATACCTAAATACGTATAATATGACAAACCATATAAAATTTAACATGAATGTTCAATGTCAAGTTCACAATAAAATCATATGTTTATTTAAATTTTTTTCATATTGAAGATTTCAAATAAAAGTCATTAATTGTTAATAACAATTAATAAGGTATAATTTTACGGTTTTAATATTATTTAACAGAAATTTAATAAATTTTATCATAATTGTATATGATATTTATTTAAACAAATACGACCATTGTATAATTAATAATTTTAAAACCAACACTTCTTGCTGAAGTGTTCAAACCCATTGGCCAGGGCTAAAATAATAAATTGAATTGACAAAAAAAAAATATTCTACATAAATAAACTCATACTGATGGCAATGTATAGGAAAAGCCTACGCCATGTTTCATTTTCATTAATTTGTCTTTTGTCAAATAGACTTCAGACTTCTTTTTTCTTTTACTAGCTTTACGTACAAAACAAAAATACTCACACTACTCGATTTATAAGATTTAAATCTATTGTTCAATAGCTAAAGAAAAAAAAAACATTGAAAGCTTAAAACAAAACAATAGTTCAAAGTTAGATAAAATAATTTTTATGGTGTTTATAAGTTTCACTTTATACGAGAGTTAGAACAGAAGGTTTTAACAAATAAAAACAATAACTTAAAAGACCAATTCAGAAAACTGTTCTAAGCGGAAACATTATATTGATTTACTATAACTCTATCTCCGACGAGATCAAAGAGAGATTCTGTCAAAATATTGTTGCAAAATCAATTAAACATACTTGGAGTTTGTGCTTTTTCTTCTTTTGTTTTCATTTATTCTTTGTTTTTGTAATTCTGGTTTTAGTTTAAATATTCTATTTACATGATGTACGCAGTACGTGCTAGACAAAACATTCAAGACATTTTAACAATTTGTTGCAATTTTTTCTTTCTGCAAAAAGACTGCAATAGACACTAAGTAAAAAAAGTGGAGTAAAAATGTATGAGAAATTTCTATGATTCTAAACATATTTTACATAGAAAAATTACTCAGAACTACTCCGTTTTTGGACACGTTTTTAATAAGAGATTTACAAGAATCCGATTTTTTTTTTTTTTGATAGAAAAATTTTTTACAATTTGAATACCTTTTTAACTAGAAAAATAGCTAGGATTTATTTACCAAAACTTGATCACATTCTACAAAATTTTTCTAATAGAAAAATCACTTAGATGCTGAACAATATTTTAATAGAAAAATTTCTCCAGATTCTGAACAATTTTCCAATAGAAAAATTGCTCAGATTCAGAAAATATTTTTAATAGAAAAATTGCTCAGATTAAATTTTTTAATAGAAAAATTGCTCAGATTCTGAACAATTCTTCAACAGAAAAAGTGCTCAGATTACAAACAATTTTTTAACAGAAAAATTGATTAGGTTCTAAACAATTTTTCAACAAAAAAATAACTGATTCTGAAGAATTTTTTTACAGAAAAATTGCTCAGATTTTGAACAATTTTTCAACCGAAAAATTGCTCACACTCTGCACAATTTTTTTAACACAAAAATTGCTCAGATCCTGAACAATTTTTTTAGTAGAAAATTGCTCAGATTTTGAACAATTTTAACAGAAAAATTGCTCAGAAAATTGAAGAATTTTTTAACAGAAAAATTGCACAGATTTTGAACAATTTTTTAATAGAAAATTTTATCAGATTCTGAACAATTTTTTAATAGAAAAATTTATCAAATACTGAACAATTTTTTAACAGAAAAATTGCTTAGGTTCTGAATAATTTTTCAACAGAAAAATAACTCATATTCTGAAGAATTTTTTAAAAGAAAATTTACTCTGATTCTCAAGAATTTTTTAACAGAAAAATTACTCAGATTCTGAACAATTTTCTAATAGAAAAATTACTCAGATTCTGAACAATTTTTTAATAGAAAAATTGCTCAGATTATGAACAATTTTTTAATAGAAAAAATGCTCAGAATCTGAACAATTTTTTAACAGAAAAATTGCTCAGATACTGAACAATTTTGTAACAGAAAAATTACTCAGATTCTGAACAGTTTTCTAACAGAAAAGTTACTCTAATTCTTAAGAATTTTTTAACAGAAAAATTACTCAGATTCTGAACAATTTTTTAATAGAAAAATTGATCATATTCTGAAATAGAAAAATTGCTCAGATTCTAAACAATTTTTTCATATAAAAATATCTCAAATTCTGAACAATTTTTAGTAGAAGATCAGAATCTAAGCAATTTGTTTGACGGAAAAACTTAATAGAACAAGTGAGAATGTTATATTCGGCTTGGCCGAATCTATATACCCACCATCTGTAACTTTATAAATTTCAGCAGATATGAGAGGGCGTGAGGCTGACCACGACATTTTTTTGTTTCCGAATTTACATTGGTCCTTCAGCTATTTGTACAAAATTTCGTTGATGTTTCACCTTATGTGGGAAGTTGGAGGTAAAGTGGGCGGACCTAGATCATATCGCTCCTCGAACTATCTGTATAAAATTTCGTTGTCGTACATGCTTTTGTTTAAAAGATATCAACAGAAAAGTATGAACTGAAATTATAACATTTACCATGTGTTTCTAGTATTTGGCCCATAACATTTTTTTATTAACCGATTTTGCCCATCTTCTATAACAAACAAACTTTGTATAAGATAAATACTTGTGCCAAAGCTCGTCTCCTTTGGTTGTCCCCTCGATTCAGAATCTTACAGGGACCCCGAATATATACTTTATGGGGTCTTAAATGGTTTTTTTTTCGACATGTTACACATAAAATGACAAACACAATATTCCCCTTATTATTTTCTGCTGGTAGGTATAAAAATCAATAGCTGATTTAACGGAAAAATCGCTAAATTATTTGCTAATATAAATATGTCAGAAATGCATGATGGTTTACCGTTCTTAAGCTATTAAATGTTATTATCGTTTTAACTAAAAACACACGCTAATCCTATTCCTAAAGTTAAAGTGGTTGCCAAGTTGCTACTATGTTAAAAAAATTTGCTAATTTGACAAAAATAAAATATATCGTGTAATAACAAACATTTCACTGCAGTGATCTTATAAATTAAAAATTTATAAAATCTTTTACTTAATTAAATATTAACAGCACTTTTTATTAACACTAATCAACTGCAAAATATAATTTCTTTGTAAGACTGCTGCTGTTTTTTTGTTAACAAGCTGTCTGTCTTAGCTACTTGTAACATTTTGAGATGTATTGTTTAATTTTCTTTCTTAAGTTCACACATTCATAAGAGGTGGCAGTTAGATAGACAGCAAGTTGCAGTGGGAGTATCATACAATAACTATGATTAACATAAAACGTGCAACATAATAACACAACAAATGACACTTGGCAAAAGCCAAGCAACACCATCACTTGCAGCAGCAAAAGTGGAAAAATGTTATTAAATTTTTTTTCAAGCTTTCTTTCTTCTTCTTTCCACACATTGGCTGCTGTAGTAAAATTCCTGCGGGAAAATACGTCAAAAGCTAAGAGGTGTTTGCAAAAAAAAAAAAAAAAAAAAACAATTGAATATATTATTTGTTAATTTTCTATTTTATTCAATTATTATTTCAACATTTTTATATATTTTCCATAAGGCGGCTTGACTTTTATATGCAATTGTTAGTTTCATATGAGCGCTGTAGGAAAAGTGAGTCTCACACTTTTTGTTGCACGACACAATAACTTATAAATTCATATTCAGAAAGACAATATAAATAAAACAAAAATTGTATTTGTATTTTTATCAGATTAGTGCTGGCGAATTATGCTACTTTTGTATATTCGATACTTAACGGATTTTATTATTTAAAGTATAACTTCTAATTAAGGTTCTATTTTTTGAAATAAAACAAATATATTTAACCGATTAGCATGAAATTTTATAAATTTATTTATATAAAATATAAAATAAATAAAAACGTTAACTTTAAATTAAATAAAATTATTTTCATATATTTAAAAATTAATTTTAAAATTAAAAATTATTTTTAAAAAATTAAATTCTAAAAGAATTGAGTAACTACTTTACAGTGTTTAGTTTGCAAAAAGGGAGGCAAATAATCGGTATTCGATACTTAATACTCAATACCTGAACAGCACTATATCACATATGAATACAAAACTTATTTACACACAAACTTAGTTTTCAGTCAGCAAAAATTTATTATGAGAATTATAATTAAATCTTTATTACATTGTTTAATTAATAGCAAATGGAAACACTAAAAATATAAAGTTCTGATATATTCTGAACAATTTTTAATGGAAAATATACTTGTGTTCCGAACAACCTTTTAACAGAAAAATAGCTGGAATTTATTTACAAAAAATAGCTCGCATTCTAAAAAAAAATTTTAATAGAGAAATTGCTGAACAATGTTTTAATAGAAAATTTTCTCAAATTCTAAACAATTTCTTAACAGAAAAATTGCTTAAATTATGAACAATTTTTCAACGAAAAATTTATTCAGATTCTGAGAAATTTTTAATAGAAAAACATCTCAAGGTTTTATGACTTATGCATACATACATACATACATACATACATACATATATACATAAATATATAAATAAATAATAAATTTTCTTGGGATTAGGATTCCTATTCATTACTTTAGAAGTAGTCCTTTTAAGACTATGCTTATGTTTTGTTAATAACAAAAATACTGTTAAATTGGTAAAATTTTAATTTTTTTTTTTTAGAAATTATTAACGTTTTTTCCTAGAAAATTTCATTTATTTTTCACTTTTTTGGAAGTAGTTATTAATAAATTCCAGAAAAGTGCAAAATATGTACTTAGTTCTGCTTTTGAAGTGATTCAAATGTGAATTTTTTGGAAGCAGTTGCTCATATTTTTTTGCTGTTAATTTTTTATAGATAAATGTTTTATATTCGGAAAATTTTTTAAATATAAAGATTCTAAACAAAAAATTATTAATATTCTGAAGAAAAAAATGCTTAATTGAAAATTTTTTAAAACAAAGAATTTTCAAATTCGTAACAATTTATTTATAAAAAAAATTTAGATTCTAAAAAAAAATGTGGTAAATGTTGTGATTAAAAAGTTTGCTATATTTGCTAATCTGTAAACAATTTTTAACGAAAAATTGCTCAGAATACAAACAAATTTTTAATAGAAAAATAGCTTAAATTGTGAGGAATTATGATTTGAATAACTTAGCTTTATTGAATCTCAAAAGGTTTGCAACATAAAATGTTTGAGTTTCCCTATAAAAAAAAAAAACATTTTTAATTAATAATTAAAAGGCGTTTGTTTGGCTAAAGAAAAAAAGCAAAAAGTTTAAACCAAAAAACTCTTGCTAAATAAAATGTTTTCGTTAAAAGGTAAACTAAAATAAAATAAAATAAAAAAGAAGAGAAAAATAATATAAATCATAAAACACAATATGATGCTTAATGATCAATGATATTTGTTTGCTTATTTTTGGTGGAGATTTTTGAACCTTTTTTTTTTTTTTTTTTGAAAGCCAAATTAAAATTTTACTTTCAAAAAAGATTTAATGAGTGCATTTCTTTTTCACTTTTTGGATAATTTCATGTTTGAGTAAAGAAAATGTTATTTACAGTACTTACATTAAATTTGGTAGAAACTGTTGTGAAGTAGTTAAACTTTTGTTGGAAGTGAAAGAGCTGAAAATAGAAAAAAAAAATTAATTAATAAATAATTAAAAAAAATATTAATTCAAGGTTTAAATGAAATTTAAAATAAATCATATATTTTCAAATCAAATAGATCAACTTTAGTTATTTTTTATTATCTTATCTTATCTTATCTTATCTTATCTTATCTTATCTTATCTTATCTTATGTTTATTAATGATCTTAAACTAAATATCTTTTTTTTAGATTTTTTATTTTATTTTTTTTTTTTTTGCTATGATTTCTTAAAAGTTAAAGACCTGTTTTTTTTGTACAAAATTTATTTAAATTATTAGACATTTTCTAATTTTATACTTTTATCGTTTTGCGAAAGCCATTAATGTCACCCAAAATAGTGAGTATTTATTTTATTTGCATAAAAATATTGAAAATTTTGCACGTTTTTTGTATTCATTATATTCTTTTATTATTATTTTTTGTGCAGAATTTTCGCTTCTTTTGTTTAGCTTTTTTTTTGTAGAACAAGAGAAGTGGAAGTGAAATTTCTGTTTTTATTTGAAATACGTGCTTTAAATTATAATTTAATTCTTTAATAATACAAATTATTAAAGTTTTTTTTTTTTTGCAAATAAATTTCTTTTTCGTTTTATTTTGGTTTAGTTTTGAAAAGAAATCTATATTAAAACAATTTTATGGCTATACATTTTGAAAAAGAAATACAAATTGTTAACTAATAAGGAATTTTAAAGAGAACTTAGAAAATAGAAAGGAACAATTTCAAATGGAGCAAAAGAAATTCAAATTTCCTATAATTTAATGGAATCCAAACATCATATAAAGTCATAATAACCCTTCTAACATTCCATTATCAGCTTGTCCATTTATAACCTTCAAGTTCATTTCA
Organism: Protocalliphora azurea; assembly: GCA_932274085.1. Lineage (NCBI taxonomy): Eukaryota > Metazoa > Arthropoda > Insecta > Diptera > Calliphoridae > Protocalliphora > Protocalliphora azurea. The sequence goes on along the minus strand of OW026521.1, from coordinate 132,470,227 downwards.
AACATTAATAATCTCTACAATAAACCATAAAATTCCATTCAGTAATAATTTTAACAATTGCACTTGCCACATTCCACAAACAGCTGTAATACATTCTTTTATTTGCCAAACACCCAAAAAAAAGTAGAAAAACTGGTCAAGAAAAATATCGAAAAAAACACAACATAATTGCATGCAACATGGCCAAGAAACAAAGCAACAGCAACAGAAAAGAGGCAGGCAACAACCCAAAAAAAAAAAACTAAAACGTTAAGTATATTAAATTGTTGTTGGTTTAACGGCGGCAACACGAGATAGAGAAAAAAACTGCAACAGCAAATAAAACTGCAAGCAAAACAATTTAAGCACAAATACCGTTTTATTTCCTTTTACTACTGCTGCCACCACCACCAACTGACTGCCACACCATTATCATTATTATTATCATGACTATTGTTAATAATCATAAGTATTTGCTGTAAAGAGAGTGTGTTATTGCTTCTTGGCCATAAACTTTAAACATGATTTTATTGATAATTAGAGTAGAATAGCTGTTGTTAGAAATGATGAAAACAACGGTGAAGAAGCAGAAAAATTAAAGAAAATAATGTTGTATGTGCTGTAAAATTGGGGAGCTATTTATCTTTTCACTATTAAATAAATATCGGATACAGTTTGAATAACTAACAATCTAAGAACATGTAACGAAAACAAATGTGCATTAATAATGTAATTGCGAAATAATGCCCTACAGAAAGAAAATAAAGAATTTAAGGAAGTACTCTCAGAGAAAACGGTATAAATTTGTCCAACGAATAAACAGGACTGATAACTTTCAGAGGGATTTCTGTAATTTTTCTTAAGAACTTCCTTCTTTTAAAGAAACTCCCGCCCGACTAATTATTATCTAAAGAAACTCCTGTCCGATATAATCTCTTCTTAAGATACATGTCTGGCATAAACTAATCTAAAAATATTTCAATAGAAAAATTGCTCAGATTCAGAACAATTTTTAAATAGAAAATTTTCTATTAAAAAACAATTTATTAATAGAAAAATTGCACAGATTATTTTAAAAGAAAACTTGATCAGGTTCTAAACAATTATTTAATAGAGAAATTCAGATTCTGAAAAATTTTCTAATAGAAAAATGACCAGATTCTGAAAAATTTTATAACAAAAAATTTATCAGATTCTGAAAAATGTTCTAATAAAAACAATTTATCAATTATTTCTGAACAATTTTGTAATAGAAAAATTTATCAGATTATGAACAATATTCTAATAGAAAATTTGATCAGATTCTGAACAATTTTTTAATAAAAAATTTATCAAATCATAAACAATTTTTAAAAGAAAAATTTATCAGATTTTCTGAACAATTATTAATAGAAAAATTGTTCAGTTCATGAACAATTTTTTAAAAGAAAAGTTGAGCATATTCTGAACAATTTTTTAATAGAGAAATTTATCAGATTCCCCCAAATTTCTTAACATAGAAAATGATCAGATTCTTAAAAATTTTTCTATAGATAAAATTATCACATTCAGAACAATTTTGTAATAGAAAAATTTATCATATTCTGAAAAATTTTTTTGATAGAAAAATTTATCAGATTCTGAACAATTTTCTAACAAAAATATTTATCAGATTCTGAATAGTTTTTAATAAAGAATTGATCAGATCTTGAACAATTTTTAATAGAAAAATTGATTAAATTTTTTGAACAGTTATTAATAGAAAAATTGTTCAGTTCATGAACAATTTTTTAAAAGAAAAGTTGAGCATATTCTGAACAATTTTTTAATAGAGAAATTTATCAGATTCCCCCAAATTTCTTAATATAGAAAATGATCAGATTCTTAAACGTTTTTCTATAGATAAATTTATCACATTCAGAACAATTTTGTAATAGAAAAATTTATCAGATTCTGAACAATTTTCTAATAGAAAAATTTATTAGATTCGGAATAGTTTTTAATGAAAAATTGATCAGATCTTGAACAATTTTTAAAAGAAAAATTGATTAAATTTTTTGAACAGTTATTAATAGAAAAATTGTTCAGTTCATGAACAATTTTTTAAAAGAAAAGTTGAGCAGATTCTGAATAATTTTTTAATAGAGTATTTATAAGATTCTCCAAAATTTCTTAATATAGAAATTGATCAGATTCTTAAAAATGTTTCTATGGATAAATTTAACACATTCGGAACAATTTTTAATAGAAAAATTTATCAGATTCTAAAGTTTTTTCAATAAAAAATTAATCAGATTCTAAACTATTTTTTAGTAGAAAAATTTTAATAAAAAAAAAAATGTTTCTATTGCTCAGATTAAAAAATTTATGAATAAACAAATTTATCAGATTCTGAACATGTTTTTAATAGAAAACTTGGCAAGATATTTGTATAATTTTTTATATAAAACTTAATCAGTGTGAAAAATTTTCTATAGAAAATTTTCTCAAATTGTGAACAATTTTGAAATAAAAAAATTACCGAGATTCTAAACAATGTTTAATAAGAAAATTGTTCTGATTCTAAACAATATCTTAATGAAAAACTTCTTCTGGATCTGAACAATATTGCAATAGAAAAATTTATGTAATTGTGAACTCATGTCCGACACGGACGATTATCTTTTAAAGATAGTCGTATCAGCCTTATTATAAAATTTAATTTCAGTCATTAATTATTCAAAAGAAATTCATGTCTTAAATGTATTGCTTGGAAATAACTAAGATCTTAGAAGTGCTATTCTAATAAAATCATGTCCGATATAATGCTTTTTAAGAAATTGAAACTTCCTTATAACATGTTGTACCTGCCGTTTGGGATACCTTCTCCGGAGAAAACGGATATCGTTTTATTATAAATTAATGTTAGTTGGTCTTTCAAATATTTGAGTCATTATTGTTATTGTATTATATTACTGTATTACTTAAGAAATTTCTGGGAATTTATGTTCTTAACAAATTTATGATTAAATAATGAAATTTAATAATTTCAAAAGCCAATAATACTTTCAAGGGCTTTTAGTAAGATTGAAAAGAATATTTTTTTTTATCTGATCAAAAATATTTTTCTGATAGATTTTTTGTTTTTGCATAAGTTTAAGTAATATTTTTACTATTTGTACACTTACGTTAAACACCTCCTAATCATACATTAATTTTATGGCCTTAGTTAAAAAAAAATTCTTATGCCATCATAAATCTTTTGCTTAAAATCTACAAAAAAAAAATTTAATTAAAATCTTTATCATTCTCGCTCTCTCTCTCTCTCTCTCTTTCACTTAGCTTGCTGTAAACTGTCTTAATTAGTTACGTTCTAATTCAATTTATTAGTCAATACTTTCTATCATTAAACCATCAATTTAAAAGGAATTTCGTTTATGGAATTTCTTTCTTTATTAGCGATTGTATAACGAATTGTGTGTAAAATATGCTTAAAAAAATTTTAAAACATATATAAAAATTGTTTCTTTCATATCGTGTAAGTATAAGCTTAACTCTGATGTGAGTTTAATACTTAAATGATAATAAATTTTATTTCAACTTTTCAACCATCAATCTTTTGTGTAATAATAGGATTTTTGTAATAAAGAAAAAAACAAAAAAACTGACAGCTGAATGTAAAAATTTTTCTTTATTTTATGGGATTTTTTTTATTTATTTTATTTATTTATTTCTTTTTTCTTGCAAATTTAAAAAAAAACGAAATATATTTTATTAATTTTATGCATTTGAAAAATGTCTTAATGGTATAATTTGTTTATTAGAAATATCAAATATCAAAGATACAACTTTAAAGCAACCTGAAGAGGTCAACCAAAGAGGTCAAGCTGCTCTAAAGTAACTAATGTCTGACATGAGCCATTCTAAAGAAAATTATGTCCGAAATTTATATATGTAAATGTATATTTTTTTTTTTTTAAGTTTTGTTTATATGAATTTATGGTCCACCGTGATGTGATGCTGACAAGAGATGATCTGTGTAGTAATGACAATCATGATTACTTTACTTTTATGACAAAACATATTTGCTGCTAAAAGCAATAGTTCATAGGCGTTTGTTGCAAGTTCGCTGCAAATATTTATCTGTGATATAAATAAATTGTCTAAAGCACATGTTGCCAGACAGTGTCCACTGCCGCTCTCATCCGAGGCATAAAATGGAAATTCCTTTATAAGGTAGTAAATGAATGAGTGAGTGCACTGATTTAATTTTATTTTTCTCAACCATATTTTAACATTTTTATTTCTTTTTTACTCATCCTTTTCATGTGCGTTTTCAGATGGTACGCACATGATACAGACATAAAAGTTGGACAAGTTTTTCATTTATGGACTGGATAGGATGGACGAGTGGTTGCATGGTAGCAGTTGCCAAACAACTAAGTTAAATGCCATCCATCCAAACTGAGCAACTTTTTGTTTTAGTGCTGCATCATGACATTGTTGTATCATGTTGTTGGCTTTTTTATTTTATTTTTTGTTGCTTTTGATTGTTGTCTTTCCTTTGTCGGCTGTTACATTAATATTTGACATTTGATTTTGATGTATTTTTTCAGTATATACAACAATGACGTCTATAACAATAATAAGATCAACTGCAACCTGCTACAACTTGAATGTGCCTGATGACGGCTTGAGTAGGGAAGGATGATCGTTATTGTCATTATTGTCGTTAGCTATAAAGTTTGTTTTATATATTTCTGTTCAACGTAAAATTGAATGCAGATATTGTATGTGTTAGTATATTTAAGATTTAAAGGAGCTATTTCTTGATTTTTTTTTTTTCACTATAAAAATTGCTCAGATTTTTTACAAAAAATGTTAACTGAAAAATTGCTGAACAATTTTTTAATAGAAAAATTGCTCAGATTCTGAACAATTTTTTAATAGAAAAATTGCTCAGATTCTGAACAATTTTTTAATAGGAAAATTGCTCAGATTCTGAACAATTTTTTAATAGAAAAATTGCTCAGATTCTGAACAATTTTTTAATAGAAAAATTGCTCAGATTCTGAACAATTTTTTAATAGAAAAATTGCTCAGATTCTGAACAATTTTTTAATAGAAAAATTGCTCAGATTCTGAACAATTTTTTAATAGAAAAATTGCTCAGATTCTGAACAATTTTTTAATAGAAAAATTGCTCAGATTCTGAACAATTTTTTAATAGAAAAATTGCTCAGATTCTGAACAATTTTTTAATAGAAAAATTGCTCAGATTCTGAACAATTTTTTAATAGAAAAATTGCTCAGATTCTGAACAATTTTTTAATAGAAAAATTGCTCAGATTCTGAACAATTTTTTAATAGAAAAATTGCTCAGATTCTGAACAATTTTTTAATAGGAAAATTGCTCAGATTCTGAACAATTTTTTAATAGGAAAATTGCTCAGATTCTGAACAATTTTTTAATAGGAAAATTGCTCAGATTCTGAACAATTTTTTAATAGAAAAATTGCTCAGATTCTAAACAATTTTTTAATAGAAAAATTGCTCAGATTCTGAACAATTTTTTAATAGAAAAATTACTCAGATTCTGAACAATTTTTTAATAGAAAAATTACTCAGATTCTGAACAATTTTTTAATAGAAAAATTGCTCATATTCTTAACAATTTTTTAATAGAAAAATTGCTCAGATTCTTAACAATTTTTTAATAGAAAAATTGCTCAGATTCTTAACAATTTTTTAATAGAAAAATTGCTCAGATTCTGAACAATTTTATAATACAAAAATTGCTCAGATTCTTAGCAATTTTTAATAGAAAAATTGCTCAGGTTCTGAACAATTTTTTAATAGAAAAATTGCTCAGATTCTTAACAATTTTTTAATAGAAAAATTGCTCAGATTCTTAACAATTTTTTAATAGAAAAACTGCTCAGATTCTTAACAATTTCTTAATAGAAAAATTGCTCAGATTCTTAGCAATTTTTAATAGAAAAATTGCTCAGATTCTTAACAATTTTTTAATAGAAAAATTGCTCAGATTCTTAGCAATTTTTCAATAGAAAAATTGATCAGATTTTGAACAATTTTTTAACAGAAAAATTTCTCAGTTTCTCAACAATTTTTCTATTAAAAATTGCTCAGAAACTGAGCAACACAATTGGGAAAAATAAACTTTCTAGAATAACATGAATCATAACGAAATTTCCAGATGTGATGGAGATGACTTCACCCCAAATAAGAACCTGATCTACATCGATATGTAATTTAATCGATTGTTGCAAAAGCTAAATGATCTTAATCTAAAGTTTTGTTGCAAAAGCTAAATGATCTTAATCTAGTTTTTTTTTCAGAAAAATTATATAAAGCTGAGGGTGAAAGACTATGAGCGATACTTAATTCGTAATCACTTTTTATATATTTATTTTTTTTTTAATTCTTTTGACAATTTACTCCTTTAAAAAAACTGTTTTTTTTTTTTTTTTTTTTTTTTTTTTTGTTTTTAAATAAAAAGTTACACTCACTCATTATTAATTATATAAAAAGCAAATTCAGCCATACGGTGGACTTTTGTTTGATGGATTTTAAAGTTTAAAATGTTGTATGACTTAAACACGCATTAAATATCTGATAAATTTCTGTTTTGTTTTTTCCTTTCAGACATTTCGTGTTTTGTATTTAGTTGTATTTTTTTATTATTATTTATAATCATTATTAGTTTCTTTATTAAACTGAAAGAGTACATTCATATTTCTCCGCCCGTCCATCCATACAGACATACTGTCATTTTGGTAAAGATGATTCATCAAATCATTTAGTTTATTGTTAAATAAAATGTTCACTATTATTATTATTATTATTTTTATTTTTTTCTTTATAATTGTTTTCATATTTTTGTATTTTTAACTACATATTTATTCTCAAATACATGGTTTTTATTTAGTTATTGTGGTTTCACTCCTCATTTATTGTTTCATCCATTGATATTTTATGGCCTTTGGCAGAGTCTCCCTCCCCATATACTTACTATAATTCATCAACAGCAGCATGATCATGAATAGAGCAGAGAAGTAGTAGAAGTAGTTTTAGAGTTTTTTTTTTTTTTATATATGATTACTTAAGATTCATCTTTCAGCTTTGTACAGACACATGTTGAAAAAACAAAATATATTGATGATGATGTTGCTGATAGATGTAAAACTATTGCTTAATACTACAATACACAAAAGAGTACAAGTATCTGGTCTTTTAAAGATATTAGAAATTCTCCACATATGTGTATGAATATTAAAGTTGTTTGTTTGGTTGATACAATCTTTTAAAGTAATGGATATTAAGATAATCACAACACATTGCAGGGGTTATTTTTTTTAACAATTTTTTTCCTTTTCTTTCTATGTTGGTTGTTGTAGTTGTTTATGTTTATTCAATTAAATAATTCGTAATAAATAATGTTTGGAATTTGTAACTGAAAAACCTTTCACCTAATTTTCGTTTGAAATGAATTATGTGAATGGAGTTTTCCCAGACTTTGGTTCAAGCAAAAAAAAAATATTGTAGAAAATAATGTTGCGGTTTAACTTGATTTTTTGTGTTAATAACAATTTTAGTGTGTCAAAGTGAATTATTAGGAAAATTGTTTTGATACTTTTTAAATATATGAGAAAAAAAAAAAAAATAAAAAACATTTCTTAGCAACTAATAAGAGGTATTACCTTTAAAAAAGTTCTGGTTTTAGAATGTAAATGCGATGCGAATAATAATTAAAAAAAACTTTCATATGATATCAACATTTTGTATTTTTGCTTTGGGTCCCTTTGTTCGTAGGACTCAAAAATCTCACGAACAAGTGAAATACATTAGGACCTCGGAAAAGCTTCCAAAATGTTATTTACTTAAGATAATTGCTTACTATTTTCTAAAAAATTGAGTATCAGAAGCCCCCAAAGAAGCTATAAAAATATATTCCAAAATATTCTCCAAAATATTTAAATTGAATTTAAAGAATTTTTGGAAATCCCTTATAAATTTTCAAAGCTTAAAAAAACTAAATTTTACCACAAAATAAATGGAAAAAAGTCACTTTTAATAAATTTGATTTTTCGTAAAAAATCTATATTTTTAGCAAAAATTTCGCAAAAAAACAAATGTACAAAATATAACAAAAAACTGTTTTTGTTCACAAAAAGAACTCACAAATAAAATATTTTTTATCAGCGAAAAAAAAAAATATTTTTATCAGACAAAAAATTTGCCGTCTATTATTTTCTAAAAAATAGAATATTTGAAGCCCCCAGGGAAGTTATAAACTTCATTTTTACACAGATCTGTTCTATAAATTATTTAAATAGAATTTAAATAACTTTTACAAATCCTTTATAAATAGCCAAAACTTGAAAACAAAATCCTCAAATTTTATCACAAAATAAATTAAAAAAAAATTAAATTAAACTTTCAATAAAGATTATTTTTTTCAAAGAGAAATTTTTCTCCCAAAGAGAAGAAATATAGGTTCTCAAAGTGATTGTCAAATAGCCAATATATTTTATTTGACTGGAAGGGAGTTATGCCTTCCGTCAGCTTTAATAAAATTTGACTTTTCTAGCTGTTGAGTAGTTTCGGTTTTGGTTTCCAACTTTATATTAATCCTCGAACTTAGTGTACAAAATTTTGCTGTTGTACATGCTTTTGTTTAAGAGATATCAGCCGAAAAGTATGAACTGAAGTTACAACGGTCACCCTGTGTTACTAGTTTCAAAACTTTTTTTTTCATTAACTGATTTTGTCCATTTTCAATACCAAAAAAAACCTTATATAAGATAAACATTTGAGTCAAATTTTGTCCCCCTAGGTAGTACCGTCCCTCCCCCCAAGTCATATCCTGCTTTCAACAGATAGACGGACATAGGTATATATTTATATATATTTGATTATTGATTCGATTATTATCGCGGTTTTAAAGGAATTTATTATATTTTTCATAAATTCATTTATATTTAAGTATAATAAATACTTCCATGTGACTTATTTATAAAAATTGTTAATTTAACCTTTTGGGAACTAAATGCATAAAAATGCCCTCTTGCTGTTAAAGGATTAACTACGTATAATCTTCAATAGCATTTGGATAGACCATTCCAATGTTACATTAAAACCCAATACATATTAGTAAAATCTTAATATTTCACGACTGAATTGATACATAACAATTATTTAATAATTGTTAATAATTGTGTGAATATTCCGGACCATAGTATGCCTCTATTACAATTTGAAGTTAATTTTCTTTTCTTTCTTCTCTGATATTGAAAGAAGTACGTATTTTTAGAGGTGTTTTGAAAATGGTCCAGCTCACGTAAATTTAAACATTCAGTTGTAATATTTTGGGAGTCATATAAGAATAGACCAATCTTCATTTCTAGTGGGGTACATTTGCAACTTTTTTCGTGAGGCTTTTTAATTATTCTATTTCTTTAAATTAACTATCTTCACTTCTTCACTTTCTAAAAAACCTAAAAAATCTCAAAAGTATATAACTTGAAATAATAATATTTCTGGGTAGACTTTGTGGAAATCAATGATTTAAACGGCATTTGAATTGTGATTACATCAGCTTCAATACGAGTATTTCATAAATGTAAAAGATTTTTGAAAAATGCATTTTAATGCAATTGTATTTTTTAAATGCATTTTCCATTAAATATGCTATTTCAGATTTTTGAGTTTTTTGCATATTTAAAAGCACAATTTCGTTTTTTCAAAAATCCTGTTCACATTTTACCATATAAAAGTTCTATTTTTCTGGTATAATTTTAAAATATGAATGGGTTTACATATTTTACTAAAAATATTATTAAAAATTTATTAAAAATAGTAAACCTTTATGTACTAGGTAAATTAATATTGCAGTTTAAAAAGTAAACAAAACAATTTGAAATACACTTAAAGAAAAATTAAAATTTAATGAATTTACAATTGTCAAAAATGCATCTGTAAATTGCATTTTTATTTTGCAAATACCACAGCAAAAACTTTTTGATTCTCGGTAATGGTAACTACTTATTAAAATAGTTTCTTGGTAATGAAACGTCATTATTATTTGCCTGCTACAACGCTAGATTAACAACCAGAAGGTTGTTGGTTCAATCCCATTCTGATGCTGTTAGTTTTTTTTTTTTAACAAAATGTATAAGAAGATATTTTAAACTAAAGAGAGTTTTTGTCGCATAGGAAACTAAGTGCGTGATGGTGTACTGAGTAAGACGTTAGTTATTGAAAACGAATGGTTAATTTGTGTCCCAGTTCGAATCTTAAAAAAAAAAAAAAATTTTTTATTTATTTTTGTTTAGATACATATTTTTGAGTAACCCCTAGAGTCTGGTTGGTTTACGTGGTAGCACGTAATCTTACGGGCAATCAATTAGACTCGTTAGAATCTGCTTTGATGGAACCACACTAATCGCCAGGTGAATGAGTTGTATTGAGTCTCTAATGAGATAGAATTGTAGGGAAGAACAATGAGAACATAAATTAACTAGATCCAGCCTGTAGCATTGAGATATTTAATAATGTCACTGAGTCTAGTGTCAGATATCTCACAGAGGTTATCTAATTAGTACCTTCCCAGAAATTTATGTCTGATTGTGTTCAAGCTTGGGCACTCAAGTAGAAGATGATATACTGTCTCCTCCTTCCCGCGATTGCCACCGCTACGACAATATTCATTGTAAGGGAGACCAAGTCTGCTTGCATGTTTCCCGATCGTCCAGTGACCTGTAAACAATGCTATTAGTCTCGAGATGTCTTTACGTTTGTAGCCAATAAGTTGCATTGAGCGTTTTTCGTTGTAGGTAGGCCACGTTTCTTTCGCGACTCTACATTTGTCCAGATTTCGCCATCTATTTTTCGCCTTTTCTAGAAAGTGTTTTTGGATTCTGCTTTTGACTGTTCCTAACGGGATTGCGACAGAAACCGATAAGGAGGCATTAGGTGATTTAAGCGATAGTATTGCCGCTTGACTGTCGACAAATAAACCAATATTCCCTTGAATATTTCTATTGCAAATTAGTATAAAGAGTCTAAAATAACTAGAGTCTGAAAATAACTACATGAATTTGTGGACAACTCGTACAAAAATAAGTAGTTAATCAGGAAAAAATAACTAGTTTATTTTTGTTTCCAATTATAACTGCTAGCTTACCAGGAAAACAAAGTTTTTGCTGGGATCTTTAAACGAAAAGATTATTTTGGAAATTCTGACTACCACTACTAAAGGAGATAAAAGTTTTTTATATTTTTTACTTTTTATATTTTGTTAACTTTTATACAAATTTAAATATTTTGTTCAATTTTTTTTTTTTAAACTTTATTATAGATTTGCGCGTCCCAAAAATTTTGAAATTTTTACTTTAAATAAAGATTTTATACTTTCCAAATATTTCTATTTTTTTCTTAAATCGTGTTTTTTAAATCATGAGACAACTTTTATGTAATTACAGTATTTATTTGTTGCAATGCTTATGTAAAATCTCAAATATTGTTAATGTATTTTATAAACATTTCAAATAAATTTGAAAAAAAAAACTTTCCAAATATGATAGGTTAGGTTAGGTTCTGAGGACAGTTGTTTAGTCAATAAGAGACAGCTCACTTGGTTTCATTTTGGTCCCGTTGTGAAACCCTGAGGGATCATGTGTTGTTAACTCACGTATCCCCAACAGCGTTCGAAACCTACCAACTCGACGCATGTATGAAAGAATTGATCCATCTGATGTCAATATCAATGAGATCTGATAATACATACACAAAAGGATTTCCAAAATTAGCAGTCCTGATCACAGCAAGAGTGCGACAGTGGCACAAAAGATGCTCCGCCGTTTCCTCCTCTTCCTCATCCCGACAAATTTTACTAAAGTCGTTAAAAGGAAGCTCTAGCCTCCTAGCATGCGCACCAGTAATCCAGTGCTCTGTTACAACGGCTACCAGAATTCTTGGCCGATGCCTCAGTATTCCCACGATAATAAAAAGTCAAAAAATTTTAAATAGCATATTTAACGAAAAATGCATTTAAAAGATGGAATTCCATTAAAATGTATTTTTAAAAAGTCTTACTTATTTTAGAAATGTTCGTATTAAAGCCGACATTGTATTGATTAAGAAAGTAATCAAATATAAATTAAAAATAAGTGATGGTTTGAATAATTGAATATGATTTATTTTTACCTAATTGAAATATTATTTAAGATTTTTTTTGCGTAGAATTTGAATTAAATATATTACAATACTTTTGTAATTTTTTATTTTTTTGTTTTTCATTTTATTATTATTATTATCATTTTTTTGAGAAAATTATTCAATTATAAAAATATTTTAAAGCCTTTTATTTCTGATTAATAACACACTAACACTAAAAAACTATCATGAAAAATATGTTGGTATGGTAATTTAAATCACCAGGAACTTTTCGGTTTTTCTCCATCACGTCACATTTTCATTGACTAACAAAGAAACTATCCTTCCCTGATAAGTTTTTAGGTTATATAATTTCTTAGGTAAAAGGTAGAGTAAATTAGTCATTTATATTTTATAGACAAGAAATTGTGTTAGAAAACCGTAGCAATGAGATGTAGGGAGTGTGTGCAGAAGAGAAATTTGTATTTGACCGTAGATCTTGAAAATGGTAAGATTTTTTAAATCGCACTAACAGAAAATGCGTAGACATCAAAAGACTTTAAAAAAATAAAAATCCAAAATTAAATAAATCAACAAACAAATTAGAAAAATATGACATCGTAAATAAGTCCACGCAATTCTTACTTCTTAGGCTAAATATAGTATATATTATCTAGAAAATTATATAACCGAAAAACTTCGCAGCATATTTTCATTGGTCGTCAATGGAATAAAACTGGGATGTGATGGAAAATTTTCATTTAGCTTTCTTTTGCGATTTTGTTGACATTATATATATATATATATATATATATATATATATATTACAATTTCAAAACGACAAAACAACTCTTCCAAAACTCCAACAAACCAATTTACCATTATTGAGGGAAAAATATTATTTTTACTCCGATTACTATTTACTAACAATAAGGTTCCAAATTAAATTTAATAATACCAAATTGTCCATTCCTGTCTCAAAATATGTATCCATTATACTCAGCGCTCTATACGTATGAGTACTTTAAAAATAAACACACTGATGGTTTAGCTGGCAGTTTGGCTAACTGCCCGCCTGACTTGATGATTTATTTGGCTTAAACGAATATGTGTAATGGGAGTGTTGAGATAAATAGATAGTTGTATTAGTAGATTGGCTGAATATGTTGCAAGTCAAGTTGCGAAAACCACGAGTGAGCAAAAAAATTTAAAAAGAAATAAGAAATCCCGTTTTTTCTTTTGTAAAATTTAAACCTGTTGCCACGAAAAATATATGCGAACAAGTGTAGCTGTAATACAAAATGCAATTTTGTAACGCAAAAACATATTTTGATGTTGAAATAATAGTATTGATGGGTATCACAGGTACTAAAAGTGACAACTAAAGGGTTATAAAAGAATGAAAACTTTAGAAATTATAGAGAGAATTTGTAGAAATAAAAAGGATTTAAAAAGATTAACAAAATAGCAAGATCTGTTCTAAAGGACATATAGTTGTATCAAAAATATATAAAAATAATAAAAGAGTTATAAATAAAAACTAATGTTTAAAAGCCTGATTCAATAGACAAACAAACAAATTTGATTATCACAACAATATTTGTTTGTAATGGTAAAGAATTTGTTGTCAGAGCGTATAATTAATTGCCGCAGCAATTCATTTTTTGACATCACAAATGAAAATTCATGTTAATCTATTTGAACATTTAAATCAACAGCTAAAGTCGTCTTATCTCCTAACTGTATAAATTTTTATGTAAATCTATCTATCATATGTTTAGATTTAATTTAATTTTGTTGGTTTTAATGAATTTTGTGTTTTTTGTTTTTTTTTTTTTTTTTAACTTCTAATTTTTTTTCCTCACAAAGTTTATTGCTGCTACAACATAAATATTGCCAATATTCTGTTTAACATGATTTATGTTGTTTATAATTTTCAAACATTGACTATTGCAATCAATACCTTGTTTTTTACAGTTACTTGTTGCAAGTACAAGACGTTGAGCGCACATACATACCTGGAAATAAATATAAATAAAAAGATACACAGATATAATTAACATTGTAAAATATAATCAAATAATCATTAAAGAATTATAGTATAAATTAAATTGGTAACTAAATATTTGAAAAATGTATATTCATTAGGATGACTCCATTGCACAGTGGGGCAGAATCGAAAATTTTTGGAAACAAAGATATAATTTGCATTTCATATAAAGTTGAAATAGTAACAAGATTTTATAAAATCTTATATCCTTATATATATATTATAAAAATGAGTTGTAAATTTGTTTGTTTATTTGACACACAGATAACACCAATGCCGGAGGTGACTATCAGCTTTGTTATATCTCAATTGGACGTTACAACTACATTTTATGCCCACTTTAAGAAAAAAAAAATAATTTTTTTCAATTTTACATGTTATTCAATAAATTTAATAACGGGGTTTAGCCTATAACTTGATTAGTTAATTTTTTTCAACACAAAAATTCATAAAAAATTTACGATTTTTCTGTGGAAGAACCAAGTCTTTAGCTTACATAGATGCTTCAAAAAGTTTAAACAAACCAAATATGGCTTAATTTAGTGTTGTTTTTCTGTACCCATGAAAACAAAAACTATAAGGGAAGCAGATATTAAATAAATAAAAAATAAAACAGATATTTATGATCGATCTATATAAGAACCAAGTCCAGGGCTTATTTAGGACTTGGATATTGGTCCAAAAAGAGTTTTAACCGATATCTCTGTTACCAAGGGACCGACTGAGTTCATATCCCCAGCACAAAAATTCAGAAAATTTTCAACGATTTTGTTTTGTAAAAACGAAGTCCCTAGCTTACATAGAGGCTTCAGAAAATCGAAAACTGGTTTAAAAAACCAGTTTTTTTTTTTTAAATATCTTCGCGATTTTTTAATCCGCTTTTTCAAAATTTTTATAGAAAAGTTTTAGAAGAAGTTTTTAATATTTTGATATATACAGTGCAAGCTCGATTTTCGCGTCTAATTAAAACCAGACTTGTCGCGAAAACTTAATTTTCGCGATAACATAACCCAAAATTTTATTGAAAAATTTTATGTAATTTTTTAAAATAGAAGTGTTTTTATTGATATTTAGACAGTTTTAAAGAAACTGAAGATTTTGAGTTGCTTTTTTGGCAAATTATTTTTTAAAATAACAGCTGAATCATGTAGTTCATATAGTGCTGTTGTCGACTTATCATTTCCCAAAGCCCATTGTATGCATATGTTTATCGATGTTATACAATCGTCCACTTTAATATAGTTGTTTTTTTTTTTTTAATGACCACTATCGTATAAATCCTTCGATTCCGTAACTGATAATTCCATTTGCTTCTCATTACTTTCCAAATTAAATTTTTGGGAAATCTTTGGCATTAAAATATGTTGAACTTTTCCTATATTAAGAGATGTGTTTACACAACAAATGACACGAATAAACTGACAAAATTGAAGATCAAAATCATGCCAAAAGGTTAATATACCAAAAGAAGGGGATTTCCCTTTTTTGGTTATAGACATTGTAATCAAATTAAAAATAAAACAGATAAAAATCACGAAAATAGAACCTGATTTGTCGTAAATTGTCGCGATTATAGAACTTGCAATTTTAAAAATTAAGCCGTCGCGATAACAGGTCCGTCAAGATAATGGGTAGTCGCGAATACCGAGCTTGCACAGTATATCATATATCATATATCTATGCTATTGAAAGGATTCAAAATCGCCATTCAAAAAAATATGAAAATATATATATAATATATATATATATATATATATATATATATATATATATATATTGAAGCCATTCTAATATATGTATTTACATGTACACATGTTAGATTACTTTGTAAGAAAGTTAAGTGGAAAATTTTGTTGACAATCGAATGTATCGGTTACAGTTTTTAACAGCCTGAAAGAAATGCTATGCAATTTTAGTTTTATACCACGAAGATTTCTGAGGAATACATAAAATTC
Source organism: Protocalliphora azurea (assembly GCA_932274085.1). Lineage (NCBI taxonomy): Eukaryota > Metazoa > Arthropoda > Insecta > Diptera > Calliphoridae > Protocalliphora > Protocalliphora azurea. Next base: position 132,454,108 of record OW026521.1, on the reverse strand, counting down.
GAAATATGTTTAATAAGACTTCTATATTTTGGAAATAAAATATAGCATTTACAAATGAAGTGTATATAAATTGTGCTCTTACATATCAACAATAAATTTGCTTCTTACAACTTAAATACTATTTATGTAACTTTAATACCGACATCGTTCTGACCCATAAAGTCATTGAACTTTTCGTGCTTATTTCATTCCTACCATCAAAGGATTCATTTATTTTCTTTTTTATTTAAACAGAGAAAAAAAATCTTCCTCAATAAAAAGTATAAAATGTAAATAACTCTTAACATCTGTATACAAGAAAAAGAATAAAATTTCGAGAGAAAAAAAATATTGGTTTTGATTGTTTTTCAGTTCTTAGCCAGAATTTACACAATTAATTTGTTCAATTTAAATAAGAACGAAAAGCATTAAAGAAATATATGCATACAAAACGATAATTTATGAGCAGATAAAAAAAATAAGACAATTTTTTTTTTTTTAATTCGAAATTATGTACAAGATTTCAATGGCTAAAAATTTAAGTTGATAAGTGGGCGATCAAATTTTTTGCAATATTTTCATAATTAACTTTTGAACAAACAAATTTTTTTTGCCCCCAAAAAACTTGATATTTTACTTCATTATCCTTTTTAGTTTTTTAACTACAAACAGTTTTTTGAATTTATGGTTCGTAAATTTCAGGGAATAGATTTTAAGACGTGTTTTTATTTTATTGTTATCCTCTAATTAAATGAATTTCAGTGAAATTAATTAAAACGCATAAACTGAAAAACACGAAAGGTTAAGCTATGTAGGTTTTGATACTTAGAATATCAATTTTACTTAAATAGATCTAATTATATTCTTTAATATCAAAAACTTACTGATACAAACATTTGAAACTAATCTGATAAAGGGAACCGTACTTTATTTTTATTTGATTTCAGTTAATAATAGCTTTGCTCCATTATCTTTCATTACTTGCAAAAAGTAAGAAATTGTAAGAAAATCAACAAAGTTGTCAAACGCGAAAAACTAACAAATTTTCAAAAATTCGAAATACCCTGTAAATTTTGAGATATTTCAAAAAAATCGTTTTGGTGCACTAGAGATCTTGTAGCTACCTAAATTTTAAGTCAATTTTGAATTTAATTGAATAAAGAAAGCAACAGAACATAGCTTTTAAGCATTATTTAAATCTTTTATATTTACTACAAATAAGAAATAATTTATTACATTATTTATTTAAATTTGCTTTCATATATATCAAAATAACACTGAAGACAACAAGTTTCAAATGCTATTTGATTTTCAAATCGTTTAAATACTCAAATAATTATTTAAAAATTTCAAAACTTTAACAAATTATTTTTAATATATTTTTAATCAAATCACTTTATGCTTTATTTGAAATATACTTGGAGCAAAAATAAAAACGTATAAAAAGTTTAAATAAATAATTTCTTATAAAATCGAGTAAGTTCCAAAATTGTTGTCCAATTTAAAACAAAATAACTCTTGTTATGCTTACAAAAAAAGTGCTTAAAAAAATATTACATCGTTGCAGAGCCTTTGTAGAAAAATGTATAATAAATTACATTAGAACTTGAAAAATGTATTTTTTTTTTTAATTGTTGTTTAAAAATTTTCTGCCAATAATTGACTAAAACATACTCGTATGCAAATATATATGGATTCTTCTATTTTCCAAAAAAAAAAAATCTTAAAAAGAAAAAATTAACAAAACAATAACAGAATTTGTCCAGGAACTCACCCTACACCACCATAGGTGGTTGGGGTATTAGTGCTTTATGCTGATGTTTGTAACGCATGGAAAAAGTTATTCAAACCCCACTTTAAAGTATACCAATCGACTCATAATTTCTTTTTAAATCGATCTAACGATGTCCATCCATCTGGCTGGCTGGATGTCCATGTAAACCTTGTGCACAAAGTACGGTTCGCAATTTTAAAGATAATTCAATGAAATTTGGCACTTGGGACGAAGCCTATTGAAATTAGTTGTGATCGATCCATTATTTCACCTAGTCCCCATTCAAATGTCCCCCAGGAATAGAGTTTAAATACTCAAAAATGCCTTAAAGTAATAATATTTTAATAAAATTCGGTGCAAAATAATTTTTAATGCTATATTACGCCTTGTATATTATCCACTGGAATGGAAGGTGTCACTGATTACCATGATACCTAAGCCAGGAAAGTAGAGTCGTATAGACCCATAAGTCTATTAACTAATATGTGTAAGCTATTTGAGAAGCTCCTAATGAATAAGCTATACCCGCTAATAAGCCAATCATCAATTCGAATTTGGAAGAAAACACAGTAATATCCAACAAACACACAGACTTGTAAATGTTATAAACAAAACGTTTAAAGAAAAAAAATATCGCAAGCCTTTGACGGACGTTAAATACCTTGGAATACATCTCGACCAACGCCTTACTTGGAAATTCCATATTGATGCAAAGTTGACCCAAATTAAATTGAAAGCACTCCAAATAAATTGGCTAATTGGCAGAAATTCTGTGCTCAGTCTAGGAGTAGTTTACTCCTGTATAAGTCAGTTTTAAAGCCAATATGGTTATGGGATCCAATTATGGGATACGGCCTCAGCATCAAATATTGAGAAAATACAGAGACGCCAAAACAAAATATTGCGAACTATAACCACAGCCCCTTGGTATGTAAGAAATACTAACATACATAAGGATCTAAACGTTCCTTTGGTAAAAGATAAATACATCCTAACCCACTAGCACGAAATATACTAAGAAATAATGGATACATCCGATTGAGAAGAAGAAACATCGCAGAACTGAGCCGAAGTTAAACCATATGTATTAAAATCGCTTTTAGTCTGACGTTGGTTAGACTAAACAGATATTAAGATTTAGATTTAAGATTTGATTAATTATTGTTAGTTCACTTAACTTTTGTGAAGATTCAATAAATAAAATTACCGAAAAAAAAAAAAGTTCTGTACAAGTATCAATCTTTGTACCAAATTTTATAAAGATCGGTCAGCAATTGACCATAGCTCTCATATAAAACCATCTTCCGAAAATCAAGTTAATATTCGATATAAATAAGTTTTATGTTAGTAGAAACAACATTGCCAAATTTTATGAGAATCGGTCCATAATTTACCATAGCTCCCATATAAAACCACTTCCAGGAATCGCACTAAAGAGCATAAAATCATCCAGATGTTAGTACCAACGCATTGTTCTGTATTTGTATATTTTATTTTACATTTAGTAAAATTGGCCACAGGTGTTATATAAGTCCCCTTCCCGAATTTTTATGCTTGTATGCAATGGTATAGGGTATTATATATTCGGTCTTGACCGGCTATATATTTTTCGTTTTTTTTTTTCTTTTTTTAACCATAATCCAAATTTTTAATGATTTTTACTTACTAAATTATGCATATTTTTATTTATAATATTTCTTAAGATTTTACTTGAAAAATTACCATTTTTAAGCATTTATCGTTGATAATTTATATGTAAATATTTTTATTAAGTATCCAAAATAAAATTATTTCAAAATACGCAAAATTTTCATTATGAATAATTTAATAATATCTAAGATAAATATTATATTTTGTATGAAAAAATTTTTCGGGAAAACTTTTTCTGTGCTGTTACTTAAGCGCTTTTTGTAAAAAGTTTTGGATAGATTTTAATTTATAAAATAAAAATTATTTTTCATTAACTGATAAAACTATTACTTAGATAAATTAGTTTTTATCGAAAGAAATGAAATTACAAAATTATTTGCTATTAAAAAAATTCAACATTTTACAAAAATTCATATAAATATATTATGTAGTGCATTTCTTACATATTTTATTAAAAGAGTGCAAATTTTTAAAACCTATTGATTTACATAAAAATTTTCGAAACAAGATGCAAATTTTTTGATGACAATTTTCCAAACTGTCCTTTTTCTATTTATGACGAACTAATTTTTTCCAAAATAATGTTTATTTTTTATTTCCTTTTCTTATGGTAAATTTTTCTTCATGTTTAATTTTTCTTAGTTTAAAAAATTCATTTAGACAGAGGGGGGCAAATTTCTTTTACCCCCCGTGGATCTGCATAACAAAGGGTGATCCAAAATGCTTTTTGTCATTTTTAAATAGCATTAACTCAAAAACTAATAAACATATTTTCATAATTCTTTCACAGCCTAACTGATATAACTCCAAATAATATATGTGTAAAATTTTATACTGGTCAGAGTTGTATTTACTAACTTCTAATAATAATAATAAGAAGGAGAGAGAAAATTTATCACATTTGGGTAAAAATTGTGGTTTAATTCGAAATGGAGCTAATTATAATTCTTACGTAAAATATTTGGGAAAAAGAATTATATATTTTAAATTTGAAACAAATTTTACTATTAAATGGAAAAAATTAGTTAGTCTAACTAAATTGTTTATATGACTAATTGATTATACAAGTTTATAGAATTCATATATGTAACGTTAGAAAATTGAGAGATTATGAAACATAATCACTATAAGACAAATAAGAGTAAATTATCTTCTTATTGCCTTTTAAATATTGAAAATAATTGAACAATAAATTATAAAGTATTGAAAACTTGACACACAGCATTTATTCTGAGCATTGTAGCCCAAGTTTTTGCGTTATTTGGAGCAATTCAAGTCTCAAGATATATTTAGATATCATATTTTTAAATTATTTATGTTATGTTACGGATGATTTCTAAATTATGCTATTTAGAGATAACACCCCCTATTTTTACCAATTAACTAACTAAAATTGTATCATGACAAAGATTGTCAGGCATTTAATTTATTTTGTCTATGATCAGTCATTTTTTGTAAATGGGTTATGCCTTTCCAAATTTCAATTAGTGTAGTTTTGCTACTAAAGATGTTGAGCTATGTTTTCGCTATAACTAAACCATTTGCAGACATTTTATGCTCAATATTAATTTTTATTTGGGACAAAAGTATAGATAATTACCATTAATTGGGTATAATTAGTTTTACCATGGTGCAAAACTAATCATTTTATAGCGTTTCAAAAATGACAAAAAAAAAAACACTTCGCACCACCTTTTATCTTCCAATTAATTCTCAGATTTACCAAATTATTTCTAACTTAATCTATGACACACTTTTATTCAAGCATGGTAAAGCTGTCGAGTGCAATAATTTGTGTTTAAGGAAGTACAAAATATTTTTAGTAAAAACCCAAAATATTAGTTTCTGCGTAAAACTTAAAGAATGTCATTTACTGTTTTGCTTAAAATCATCATACTAAAAAAATGCTTATAACAAGAATTCTCTTATCTTTTTTTTTTTTTTTTTTTTTTGTTGACAAAAATATATGGCGTCAACCAGGTATTTTTTTTTTTTTTAATTTATATTGGAGCTTTAGCAGAAGCTTAAAGCAACATGCAAATATTTACTTTAAATTAATTTGCATGCGTACAAATCTTTAATATTCTTCTTCTGCTTCGTATGATGTTTTATTTTTTTATTTGTTTTGCTGGTTGATCTGTTGACTTTTTCGAGAGAAAAAAAAATATTAAAACGCACACAATATTTAAACAAATAACCCCAAATAAACAAACAAATATACATAAATGTACGACGAATATGTTTATAAATAATCTTCAACACCATCTCAAAAACGAAAAGACAGATAGACGGACTGACAGACAAACTTACATGTCTCAGACACACCTTAAACAAACACAAAAACACAAGACTTCTTGTTTTTTTTTTTTTTAATTCTTCGTTTCATGTATGTGTGTGTATTTGTTATTTATAGTTTTTTTCTCATTTCAGTTTCAATTCATTTCATTCTTAACACTTATAAATCATAATTTATATACAACTTTTACACCATAAATTCTTTATGGCAGAATATGTTTGAGGAAACTGAACAATAAAAAGACATTTTTGTACATGTTTGAGATTTTGTTGAGGATTTGTTTTTTTCCACAAAAGAATTGAAATATTATTTTATATATGGTCAAAATTTATTAAAGTCAAAGTTAGGGTGATCGATGCGGGTTTTCAACCGGTTTTAAAACCGGTTTTTCTCGGCTTGATGCCGTCGGTTTTACAAAATGTCATATTTTCGAATGTCGAATAATCCGGTTTTTTTTAACAATTTAAAAACAATTATAGACCGACCTAGATCATGTGTTAAAATCTTTAATAAATCGCAAGACAAACAAAAAAAGCTACAGGCTTACGTTAAAGAACAGGAAAAGAGGGAACATAAACTAATTCACGATGTGAAGCAACGTTGGTATTCCATGGCAAAAATGATTTCTCAATTCGTAAGAATTTATAAGTGCACTTTTAGACTTGGGACAGTAACCTTTTAATGAAAAGGAGATTAAAATATTGAGAGAATTAAATAATATTCTGAAACCTTTAGAAATTTGCAGTTAAATAATTATTTATCTAAGAAGTCAATTACCCTTCTAGAAACTGAAGGGATTTTTATATTTCTCTTTAAAAGACTTTCAAAAGTTGAAAACCCATTGGCAGAAGATTTACTTGAAGGTTTAAAAAAGCGAATTATCGAACGTCGCATAAAAGTTTTAAATACATTATTGTTATATTTATATAATAGGAAAGTAACCCAAAAGCGATAATTTTCTCAAATACTCCAAAACTAAGGAATTTGCCTGTAAATTATATGGTCGCTTATTCGGCGAAGAGGAGGATTGTTGTTCCGATGAAGAAGACGATGTAACAATTAATGATTCCGAGAATTTAGAAGCATTTTAACTTATTTCATATATTTAGACAAATGCAATGCAAAGTCTGAAAGACTGCATAAATTATATAAAACTTTAATTACTGTATATCCAACTAGCACGTTACGGAAAAGATCGTTTTCTATATGTAGTTTTATAAAAACTAAAGAAAAAAACAGATACTCTCCAAAGAATTTAAATTGTATTTTATTTTTAAGAAATCATTTTAAACAAAATACATACTTAAACAACAGTATTTAATACATCCTATAAGCAATATAGGTTGTTATTGTATTTTAATGATATTGTTATACTTTTTTATTTAATTTTTTTTTTTTATTGAAATGAATTTTTTAAGTTTGAAATTAATTTCATGTACTATACAATATTATTTTATTGTAATTCTTGAAAAGAAAGTTGAATAAATTGTTCGTTAAAGTAAAACACGTATAATAGTTGGTTTTTTCTTATAGAAAACCCGGTCAACAGGTTTTTTCTGAATTTAAAAAAATGCAAGCGGTTTTTTCAAAATACCAACTATTCGAACTAATCGAAAACCGGTTTCTCCAAAAAGTCAATTAATCGATCACCCTAGTCAAAGTCAAGAATTTGTGGTTGGTAAAAAAGATTTGGTAAAAATTTAAAAATTTTCTTGAAAAAAAAATTATATAATAAATTTTAAAATTTCTTAAACTTTACAAAAAGGTAAAATTTTTCTTAAGTTTTATATCTTGCCAGCAAAAAATTTGCTTTCCTGGTAAACTGCAGGTATAATTGGAAACAAAAATAAACTGCGTATTTCTTGCCTGAATAACTAGTTATTTTTGTTCGAGTTGTCCACAAATTCATGTAGTTATTTTAAGACTCTAGCGGTGCTCAAAAATATGTACCTAAACGAAAAAAAAAAAAAAATGTTGCCGCCAATGAGATTTGAACTTGGACACAAATTAACCATTCGTTTTTAATAACTAACAACTTAGTACACTATCTCTCACTTAATTTCCTAAGTAACAAAAATTTTTTTATATCTTTTTAGACATTTTGTTATAAAAAACTAACAGCAACAGAATGGGGTTGAACCAACAACCTTATGGTTTTTAATCCAGCGCTCTAGCCAAATCATCCACTTGATTGCAATATTACTGTGCTATTATACTATTGAGTACTTATTTATGTAATACAGAGTAGGCGAATAATAATGACGCCTAATTAACGAGAAAGTACTTTAATGTCATCAAAAGAAGTGAAACATTTAACACTTAAAGACCATTTAATCCAAATTCATAGAAATTTTAATAAATAAACTACTACAATATGCTATGGCTGCCTTTCTGGACATAGAAGGAGCTTTTAACAATGTCACGACTATGGCGATACAGAGAGCTCTGCACGAACTAGGTGTTGAGGATTATATCACCAACTGGCTAGTGTCAATGCTAGAGACAAGAATCGTCATTGCAAATTTAGGCAACAGTGTTAAAACCAAAGAAGTAATGCGCGAAACTCCACGAGGATGTGTGATTTCTCCGCTGTTGTGGCTTATTGTCATTAATATCATCCTGTGCAAATTGGAAGACAAGGGAGTCAAAGTCGTGGCTTATGCGGATGTTGTGGTAATACTAGTATCAGGACTGTTTCTGAACGTGATAAGCGATATCATGTCAACTGCTCTGACTACACTCAGCGACTGGGCCAAACAATGTGGACTAGGAGTGAATCCGGGCAAGACAGAGCTGGTACTTTTCACCACAAAGACTAAGATTCCGAGATTCAGACTACCACGATTAGAAAACTGTGAACTCACCTTGTCGGACAATGCAAAGTACTTGAGCATTATTTTGGACTGCAAGCTTTCATGGAAGCTAAACATTCAACATAGGGTAGCATACTACACCTGTAGAAAGATGTTCAGTGTGAAATAGGGTTTGAGTTCAAAATTGACAAAATGGCTATACACTGCAATAGTTCGGCCCATTCTTTTATATGAATCTCTTGTTTGGTGGACCGCTACTAGTAAAAGATACGTGGTGGCTCAACTCTACAGGATACAAAGATCCGCTTCCATTGGCATTGCAGGTGCATTACGTACTAGTTCATCAAAAGCTCTGAACACTATATTGCACTTAACACCTATAGACCTACACGTTATTGAATCAGTGGTCAATAGTGCGATAAGATTATCTGCAACGGAAAGCTGGAGATCAAGAAATTATGGGCACACGAGGATATTAAGTTTAATAACCCCGCAATTCAATCAATTTACAGATGGACTTCGGAAATACTATAAAAGTCCTATTCCCCACCAGAAGTGAATGGAGAAGGGGAAATCTTCTTGAACAATATTGAACTAGGATATACACAGACGGCTCAAAAATGAACTGCGGTGTCGGCTCTGGTGTCTTCTCTAACGATCTTGGAATTAGACACTCACATAGACTCCCTGACGAGGCAAGCGTATTCCAGGCGGAAATACTAGCGGTCAGGGAAGCGTGTAAACTAATTCTCGATAGAAATATTCAAGAAAATATTGGTTTATTTGTCAACAGTCAAGCGGCAATACTATCGCTCAAATCACCTAAAACTACCTCTATTCTAGTCAGAAGGTGTAAACAGGAACTGCTAGGACTAAGTCGACTGTATGACATTACTATAGTCTGGGTTCCTGGGCATAGGGATTACTATGGTAATGAACGGGCAGATGAATTAGCCCGGGCAGGCTCTGCTATGAATGCCTCCTTATCGGTTTCTGTCGAAATCCCGTTAGGAACAGTCAAAAGCAGAATCCAAAAACACTTTCTAGAAAAGGCGAAAAATAGATGGCGAAATCTGGAAAAATGTAGAGTCGCGAAAGAAACGTGGCCTACCTACAACGAAAAATGCACATTGCAACTCATTGGCTACAAACGTAAAGACATCTCGAGACTAATAGCATTGTTTACAGGTCACTGGACGATCGGGAAACATGCAAGCAGATTTGGTCTCCCATACAATGAATATTGTCGTAGTTGTGGCAATCGCGGGAAGGAGGAGACATTATATCATCTTCTATGTGAATGCCCAACCTTGAACACAATCAGACATAAATTTCTGGGAAGGTACCAATTAGACGACCTCTGTGAGATATCTGACACTAGACTCAGTGACATTATTAAATATCTCAATGCTATAGGCTGGATCTAATTAATTTATGTTCTCATTGTTCTTCCCTACACTTCTATCTCATTTCAGACTCAGTACAACTCAATCACCTGGCGAGTAGTGTGGTCCCATCAAAACGGATTCTAACGAGTCTAATTGATTGCCCGTAAGGCTACGGGCTACCACGTAAACCAACCAACCATGAACTACTTCACTTTATATATATATATATATATATATATATTTCTGGACTTCAAATGAACCAAACTGTTACTTATTTATCCATATGAAACATTTTAAAGAATTTTGCATCGATTTATCATATTTTCATAGAAAATCCTTACTTTAAAGCATATTTTAGCAATTTAAATGTCATATATTTGCATATTTTCGTATACAATTAAATATTTTTTAGCAATTGCTAACAAAAAACAAGTTATTTTAAACATGAATAATAAATAACAAAATTGAGCCAGATAAAATAATATTTTAAGAACATATTTTTTTTAATTTATGATCATATTTGCCGAATTTAAAGCATTTTTTATGCGCACAAAATCCTTTTATTACAGCATATTTGTTGTCCTGATGATCATCTACTTGGATATGTAAAAAATTAGTAAACGTCTAAAGGTTTTTTTCTTCAAATTTTTTTACAATTGATCACATGATCAATTGCCCTTGTTTTCCTATGTTATAAAATGAAGTGCATATAATAAGTTTAGTAAAATACTGTAAAATTCTATTTATATCAAAAATTAACAATAATTAGATAAAAATCTGAAAAAATTCAATTAAACAATAAAAAGTCAACAATGTTATCAACAAATATAAATAAAATGTAATCTCTCTCTCTCTAGTTTATCGCAAAATAATATAAACTGCTCACAGAATTTAACCAACAAAATGAAATAAAAATAGTTTTAAAAAATCAGTATTTTTTTATTTTATATTCGTACTTTAAATGCGAATAGCGTTAAGCAACGACCTTCTCAAATATACGTATAAATTTATCAAGTATTTTTATTTTTACATTTAATTTAAACGAATATAATTTACTAATTTTAATTATCATTTGGGTACTTTTTGCTAAATTATACACATTTTTTGAGATGGGGTGGGGGTATATGAGAACTATTTGTTTTACAGAATATTTAAGAGTAATATTAGTTGTAGGTAGTAGTGGTAACATAAGAAATTTTCCAAACAATTTTAGTAATTTGAAGCTAGTACTTTTTTAGTCATACAAGAACGGTAGAGGGTCTTCAAAGTACTGCTGAAATACTCTGCCAGTGGGTTTAAAGAGTAACAATAAATATGAATCATTCAAGGATTTTTTTTTAATTTAAGAGATTATATTGTTTTATAATTTTAGTTAATTTCTTTACAAATTCTTTATATAAATAATAACTATAGTTCAATTTAATTTCGTTTTGTATTTTATACATTTCTTTTTTAATTTTATTCTCTGTTTTTTATTTTTATTTCTATAAATCTCTTGAAAACATCATCATAAAATATGATTTAAATAATCAAAACGTGTAGAAAATTTAATTTACTTCCCAAATGATATAGTATATAAATGATATAAAAGTTTTTATATATTATGTGTTATCTAAATCATGTTAATTATTTTGTTAAGTTTTTTTTACTTTTTAAAGGAAGTATTTAAATACAAAAAATTCGCAATTAGCAGAAAAAAAACTTTTAAATTAAATGTACCTGAATAACAAATTATTACACTAAAAAAAATTTAAACGGAAATTAAAAGTTTGCAGTTAAAAAAGCTCATCTAGAATTTTTATTATTTAATTCTTATTTCATTTTTTTTTTTTCAAATCGTATTTAATTTTTGGGTAACAAGCAGAATAAATTTTTTTTATAAATTATATATATTAACTATAAATGGAAGTGAAAATAAGTGCAAACTTGCAGAGAATTAACAAGTCCTTGCAGGTATTCCGAATTAATAATATTTAAGGTTCGAAATAGGTATTTGTGAGATAAATGATAGTTAATCTTTTCAATTTAATTAAAGTCATTTGAAAACATAGGCTTCTAGAAAAAGTAACTCCGATATTAATTTTATTTTTGGTGGAAATGTAAAACCTTCACTTGGAAACCCGATGCTTCAAACATAAATCATTTTAAGCTATAAAAAAGTATTAAGAAATTAAGTATCAAAAGTACAATATCAAGAGATACTCAATCTTAGTGCCTGCCATTTAATCAATCAGTTTCCGGTTAAAACTAGATTATCACCTCAAAACCAACTAAACTTTTAAACAGACAATTTTTTATTTTAAATTGTTTTTTTTTAGTTTTTATTTTTTTAAATAATAATAGTAGTAATCACCACAAAACCAATTTTTCTTAAATAAAGTTTTTTACCACAAAATCGATTTTTTCGACATAAATTAAATTTTTCACCAAATCAAAAAATTCAACACTCAAAACCTATTAAAAAAAACAATTTCATGCTTTTTATTTTTCAGATCCTATTTTCACCTCAAAAATAGTTTTTTTTTATTGTCTAAAAATGGCTTTACTTACTTCAAAGCCGATGTTTATTACCACCAAAAGCAATTTTTCATTTCCAAACCTATTTTTACCTCAATGAGCATTTTCAATTCGAAAATAAAATTTTATGCCGCAAAGCCAATATTTCTCCACGCAATCAAATTTTTTTTTTTTTTAATTGAATTTTGAACACAAAACTATTTTTCCGTTTAAAAACCAATTCGCCTAAAATACGATTTTTCACCATAAAACTGTTGTTTCAACTCAATACTGATCTTATCCTCAAATTCAGTGTTTTACTCTTAAGCCGAATTTTTACCTCAAACTCAATTTTAACTACAAAAACATATTTTTTCCCATTTTTCTCCACAAAATAGTTATTTCAACTCAACCGGATTTTTTATCTCAAACCCATTTTCATACTGATTTTCACCGTAAAACCAAATTTTCTGCACAAAACTGAGTTTTCAGCTCAAAACTGAATTTTTACCTCAACAACGATTTTTAAATCAAAAATATATTTTTCACCACAAATTTGGTTTTTCACTTCAAAAGCGTTTTTTTTTTTTTATTTCAAAAATGAATTTCTTAACTCAAAAATAAATTTTTCACCTTAAAGATGACATCTTAACTCAAATTCGATTTTTCACCATAAAGCCAATATTTTAACTTCAAAACTGGCCTCATATTTCACATCAAAGCTTATTTTTTATCTCAAAGACAATTTTCTCCCCAAAAACAGATTTTTCATCTCAAACCAGTTACTCACCTCAAAGCCGATATTCACCATAAAACCCTTTTTTCACCACATTACTAGTTTTTCATCTCAAAATATTTTCTTATCTTAAAGGAAATTTTTCATCGCTAAAACAGTTTTTCACCAAAAAAAAAAAAATAAAAAAAACTGTCTATTTTTTCCTAAAATCCTATTTTCCACCATAAACATAAATTTTTCACCATAAAACCCCTCGATATTCACCATAAAACCCTTTTTTCACCGCATTACTAGTTTTTTTCACTTTGAACTGGATTTCCAACTCAAAAATATATTTTTCGGCTCAAAATATTTTCTTATCTTAAAGGCAATTTTTCACCACCAAAACAGTTTTTCACCAAAAATCTAAATCTATTTTCTCCTAAAATCCGATTTTTTACCATAAACATAAATTTTTCACCTCAGTTGATTTATCACCATAAATCCCTCAATTCACCACAAAATTAATTTTTCACCTCAAAATCTATCTTTTACTTTAAATCCAATTTCTCACCACTAACACCGATTTTTTATTACAAAATACTTTTTTCACTTTAATACCGAGATTTTTCACCTCAAAGCTGATTTATCATCTGGGTTTTCACCTCAAAAACAAACTTTTCGCAACAAAAGAAGTTGTTCGTTTCTAGTTAAAGTGATTTTTCATCACAAACACAATTTTTCAAAAAAAAAAAAAAAAAACAGAAAAAACAGCCTCCTGATTTTTATAAATGAAAACGTTTTTCACCAGGTTCCTGACTAAGAACTCAGTAGCTCACAAATCAGAATTATAGGAAATAATACGAAAATTATAGAAAATTATAGGAAAAAATTGTTCTATAAAGACTAAAGTTAATTAAACTTGTTCGGAATTCTCAAAATCTATCGAAGAAACTGCTGGCATTCGAACTGAAGAACAAACTTAGGATATATGTACTAATGTTTGAGCCGCTCTACAATGGTTTCAATGGCATGAAAAATTAAGCTTAATTCAGGAAATGATAATAGTAACTTTGTTTATATTTTGTTTTATTAACAAAAGATTAAATTTTGAAATTTTACGTTTTTTTTTTTTCGTAAAGTCCGCGTTTGTCTGTCCGTCATTAATTGACAAGATTTTTGATTAAAGTGCAGATGGCGGTTTTAAAGATAACTTAAACAAATTTTGTATATATATATTTATATTGATTTAGTCATTCATTGCGGTGAACTTAATTCAAATCGGTTCATTATTTTATATAGGTCCCATATCAAAATCCTTCCAAAATATGACCTAAAGTGCTTTCCCGTACACAGAAAAAAGTCATCAAATATATTAATAAATAAATAATTCATTCAATTAAAAAGTTTTTTAAATTTGCACCTCATACCTAAATTATTATATGAATTACTAAAAACTGTAAAAAATTAAAAACAGAAAATTTTTTCCAATTAAATAATTGACCAAATCAATCAAGTAGATGATTGAATCAATTAAAAATTTAATTGAGAAATAAAATGTTACTTAAATTTTATTTTTATTTTATAATTACTTGAATATATAAATAAATTTAGATGCAAAATGAAATAAATGTGTTAATTGAAAAATATATGATAATATTTGTTTCAGTGTATGGATGGATATAGTTATTGAAAAAAAAGAAATTTAAATTTTTTATGTGCACAACATTCTTTTTGCTAAATATAAAAAAGATTGGCCCACTATTGACCCTAGCACCCATATTAGACATACACCTAAGGATCACTTTTGTGCTTATAAATTTCTTAAATATGTGAATGTAAATAAAAAGCGACAATTTTTAAATAAAAATGTTTATAAATATCCCAAAGTTGGTCCTTTAAAAAAAAAATATTTTAAAATATTTATATACAATATTCAGAATTAATAACCTACAAAATACCTAAAGTTTAACGGATCCATCATAAAAATTTAATTTTTAGAAGGCTTTAATGAAAATATAGGCAGTCGACTTCAACAAAAAATCGATTTTTTTCCAATTTTTCTACCAATATTTTGCCAACTTTGACCGAGCACTACAGATAAACTAAACAACTGATTGATTTTAGCAATTAGCAAAATTTTATCTAGTTTCACCAGATACCAAACATTATTATCAAAAAAAAAAACTTAATTTTAAAATTTCAATTAATTGCCACTTTTGAGCCATTTGAAACCATAGTGCGTTCAAGAGGTAAATTAGGTATTTTTAAATTCTAGCCTACCACTTTTAAAATGAATAAACTTAAAACTAATAGCAATTAATTACTAACCTTACCTCACAATAGTTCAAAGAAATTTTCCTGCTGAGCCAAGTTTGAACAAATTGGGGTTCAGTTAACCCGATAAAAAAAAACAAAGATGATTAAACTCGCTAGAAAAAATAATTTAAATTAAAAAAACAATTTGTTTTATTGTCAAAGGTTAACGTACTAATCACACGTATTTTATTGTTATTTTCTTATTTTTTATCTTTTTTCAGTTATAAAATAATAATAATTAATTTTAAATTAAGAAAACAAGCTCTTCAAAAGTTTTATATCAGTTACGACTTTGAAATCATATAACAACTAACATATCAATAGTAGGCTTTAGGTTGATAAAAAAAAAAAAAGTTTTAAAGCAGAGACCAAAAATAACTATCATATATTTTTTTGTTCAAATTGAAAAAGTTAAGTAAATAATAAGAAATATTTTTTATGTTATTTGATAATTGTTATCGTTGACAAAAAATTTGTTTCTATTGCTCAATAACTTTATGTTTCAAAAATATTTTTTACGTTGCTTGATAACAGTTAGTATTAAAACGTATTTTTGCTGATTTTGATAATGTGCTAATAATCGCGATCGTTACTTTGAATAAATTCACAATTTATTTGTTGGAGGGAAGCTAGTTTCTGTACGCATTTAGCCGGTTTCTTAAGCCAGATCATCATTAAACCTTTCCCAATTACTGTAGAATATAATATATGTTTAGTTTTTCTAAAATAATTGGGAAAGGTTTCCCGATGAGTTGGCTTAAGTAACTGGCGAAATGCGCATAGGAACTAGCTTAATCCCACCCCAACAAATAAATTTTGAGTTTATTCAAAGTAGCGATTGCGATTATTAATATAATATTTAAATTATTAATATTCCATTATTCGCAGATAAATTGTTTTGAATATTTTTTTTTCTATTGTTCATAATTTTTATTTTTTGTAAAAAGTAATAGTCGTTTTTGAAAATAAATTTTTACTGCTGCTAATAATTTACATTTTTCACATTGTTTATAACTTTAATTTTATAAGCAGAAGCCCTTTCTTCAGAGCTGAGGGAAATTTTTGTTGCATTACTCTAACGCTCCCCTTGTAACTGACCAAATTATTTGCTATAAACCCTTGACACCTTGCGTAAGGGTCAATAATGATTACCATTGAATTGATTTTTGGGATGTTCAACGAATTTTTTGGAAATTGTGTAAAATGTATCAAGATGTTATTTTTTTTTATAACAGCAAATCGTCCCCAAAAATGCCATCGGCATTTTATTAAATTAAATAATATAAAACGACAAATACCTGAACACCAAAAAGGACAAAAGTGGCTATTTGCAATGTATAAATTATACATAATAAAAAATATTTCTAAAATTGTTTTCCCTTTTTATTTTTAGGACAACGCTTCTTTGTCGATAGGACGATCCGTCCGGTTGAAATGGCGTTTATGAAGCCCACTGCCATATAGTATATATATATATATATATATATATATATATATATATATATAGATACGATCGGAAATCCTTTCAAGAATTTTACTACTGAAATTTAGCAAGATCGGTTCATAAATGGCGGAAATATGTGTAAAAAACGGTTTTTTTGAGGTTTTAAAAATTTTTTAAATGGCGTTTGTGAAGCCCCCCGATAACGTAGATATGATATATATATATATATATATATATATATATATATATATCAAAAGATTCTTTCCAGAACTTTTCTATTAAAACTCGAAAAAACCGGTTCAAAAATAGCGGAGATATTTTAAAAAACCGGATTTCGATTTACTGAAGCCCTATATGAGCTAAGGACTTCGTTTTTGAAAACAAAATCAGAATTTTTTTTTCTAAATTTCTCCGCTGAAGAAATTAAATCAATCGGTCCATTAATTACAGAGATATCGACCAAGACACATTTTTGACCGATATTCAAGTCTTGAATAAGTTACGGACCTAGATCTATATAGATCGGTCACAAATATTTTTCTAGAATTTCGGTTTTTCGAATCAAGCAAATCGGTTCATGAACAACTGAGTTATGGGCAAATATGGTTTTTTTTATTATTTAATGTCTGCTTCCCTTATAGTTGTTGTTTCATGGTACTGAAAAACAACAACAACAATAAAGGAAGGCATATGTTGTTTTTTAAAATTTTTGAAGCACCTTTCACAGAAAAATCGGAATTTTTTTAAAAGAATAAACTAAGTAGATCCAGTATTAAACGAGTTAGGGATATGAAGTACCTATATAAACGACGGTCCTCATTCTTGCATAAATCTATCACAAATATATATTTTTTTTTTAATTTCTGTTTTTTAATTCAGTCAAATCGGTTCATAAATTTTCCTCCATACCCTTTTTTAATTTAATATTGAACTTACGTTTATAAAATATTTGTTCTGCACACTGAAGTATTTATATCTTCCTTAAATATGTGTGAATTTTGTAAAATTCCAAAGTTTTTGATTTGTACGCTTTACTATTTCTCTATTTGATGCGACAACTAATATTTACTTTTTATGGGAGCTATTACTCCCCCTGGACCCATTCAGCCTATTCGAAATTTGATATGAAAATTACTTTTAATTTTTTTTTTAAGACTTTCACTGTAATAGTCCTTTAGACTATATATATTTATATATTCTTTGTATGGGAGCTACATCTCCCCTTGGACCTATCGGTCCTATTTTCATATGATAGGATAAAGATTCCCACGAAACTTGAGGACTCTCACTATAATAGTTCCTTAAATATGCCATAATGAATATTTGCTTTATATGAGGAGTACTACACCCCCTGCTAATCCGTCTATTTCAAGCTAATCGATTCATGGGTGATGCATCCGATCAAGATCCAACATAATCTATAACATTTTACAGTGCAAGCACTATCTTTGCGTCACATTAGCTTTATTAATAACGTGTAAAATTGAAAAAATAGATTCTTTTTTGTGAAAATCGGTTCAGCCGTTTAGAGGTGACAAATTTACACCTCATTTTTAAAATATATATAAGGATATTAGGATTTATAAAATTTTGGTACTATTTTAGCTTTATATAAAATTACAAATTATTTAAAGTTTTTAATGTTTATGTAGATATATGGTACAAATATAGTAAATATATTTGTAATCAAATTCAATATAATGTATTTAATTTTCAACATGGCTGAAGGGTATATAAGATTCGGCACAAACGAATATAGCACTCTAACTTGTTTTTTTTTATTCTTTTTTTAATCAATTGATTAGATTTTGATTTTAAATATTCAGTCTTTTGTCTATCTATCAATCTGTTTGTTTTTTATTTAATTGAAGTGTTATAAATTTTTTGTTATATTGTTATATTAGTTAAACAACTGCTATATGAGTAATATTCTAATTTAATAACGCTTATTAATTTATTTTTTAACAGTTCTTATCATTTTAAGTTATAAATTTTATTTTAAACATTCAATGAATGGATGATGGTGATGATGTTATTTAAACACGTTTCAAGTAAAGGTTTCAAACAATGTATGATATTTAAATAGAGGTAAGAAAAAATATTAAAAAAGCAAGAAATGTTAAGAGCAATTTTGAAGTTAAAAAATAAAAAATAAAGAAGTATTACAAAATATGCCAGTTATTTAACAAAAAAGATTCATTTTTGTAACGTTGTTTTATATTAATATTCGGCTGCTCTTGTTCTAATATCAATTACTGTATTTTATTAAAATCTCGCTTTAGTATTTTTGCACATCAAGTTTTTTTTATAATTTATTAATTTTTATGTTTCTTTTACCTGTTCTAATAAACTAATCTTAATGAATCATTATTTTATTGTATCTTTAATAACAATATACCCAAAATGTACAATAAAAAAAAGAAAAAAAAACTTAAATTATCTTTTCAAATTTCTTAGAAAAAAAAATACGGCATTGTCATTATTATAAAGTAGATTTTTATCTTTTTTAAGTAGAATACTTAATGAAATAATATTTTTTTATCAGTTTAAAAATGCTTCATAAAACTAAAATTAATTAAATAAAATTATCATTTTATTATCTGTTAAATATTATTATTAAAAAAATTCTCTTATAAATTATAAAATTTCTTGATGACAAAATAATTATTTTCAGTCAAAAGATAAATTGTGAAAATTACTGTCGACAGTTAAAAAATTATTGTTATTAAAAATAATTGTTATTAAAAAAAAGTAACACTTTTTCTAAAGTGTTAATTCAATTGTTAGGAAAAATGTTAAATATTTAATGTTTATTTATAAGATAAATAAATATTATTTAAGTGCATATACAACAAATATAATTACAAAAGTTTTGAATGAGAATTTTCAATTTATGAGAAGAATATTTAAAAATTTTTATATTTATTGAATAGAATAACATATTTGATTGATTTTACTTTTTTTAAATATTCCCAAGCAAAACTACAAAAGTTTAAATAATTTATATTAAGCATTTAAAAAAGAGTTTCTTATTTCTCTCTGGCTCATATTGTTAGATATCGTATAAAAGAAAAGAAAATATTTTTTTAAGCTATTAAAATGTATACAAAAACTTTTGTCAGACCATTTTATAAACAAGACTAGTTCCAGTTTATTGTTCTTATAACTCAGTGATTTAAGAGTTAATTTAAGACTAATTTTAAGTAAGAAACATTTCAAAAATATTTCCCATTTATTTTGATGTTTTAAATATATCTGTTATCTACTGTGACCTTAGGAAAGTTGATTACATATGGACAAACTAATATAGACCATTTCACCTCTGAGTATGGTAAAGTACATTGCCTTGAGAATTAAACATGTCATCAGTGCTTATTGTTCGAATCATTGTATTAAATCAGCCAGTTTTAGTCCATCTATATACTTGAAAAGGCGTTGAAGCTCAAATTTAACCAAATAATTTAAAATATTACTTCACGTATTCACGAATAAAGCTCTCCAAAAAAATTTTGTTCACATATGAAAAAGCAGTGAATGAGAATGCTGTAAGAAAAAGCCCATTTCCCAACAAAACTTCCACAATTTACCTCACAATTAATTTTTCACTTAAAATCATCAAAAACAAAAGTTTTTGCAACAAACTCACCATAAAACACAAAAAACATCTTTTGACCATAAAACATATTACCCAAGAGTAAAAAAAAAACGATATTTTCACATTTTTTATTTTTTATTTTTTTCTTCAAAACCATTTTTCCACGTCCAATCCGAATTTTCAAACAACAGAAATACTGATTTTTGTCACCTCAAGGAAAATATTCTCCGCAAAAAAAAAATGTATTCACCTCTAAACCTATTGTTTAACCTCAAAGCAAATATTTAAAAAAATGAAGCTGTCAGCAAAACATAAACAATAACAGTTGCCCAAAAATCTTTTTTTTTTAACCAAAAAAGTCTAATTTTTCCCATAAAATAAATTTGTTTATCACAAAACAAAAATTTTTTTTACCATAGAGAATACAATTTTTTCACCACAAAACTTTCTTTTCACCTTAAACTAATTCTTTTACTCAAAAATAAATTTTTTACCACAAAACTGATTTTCACCTCAAAAAGTAATTGTTCAGCACTAAACCTGTTTTTCATAAAAAAAATCTCCGAATTTTCAATTTTAAACCAATTTTTTACCTTAAAACCGATCTTTATACCTAGCATCAAAAAAATTAGGTTTGTCATTCCATGTGTAACATTTCGAAGTATTACTCTAAAACCTCATAGCGTATATATATATATATATATATATATATATATATATATATATATATATATATATATATATGCTATGTAGTCTCCGTCCGTCTGTCTGTTGAAAGCAGAATAGGATTCCTATGGGGATATAAAGTTTATGTTGTTTTAAACAATATTTAATAAGCAAAAAAGTTATGGACCAAATACTAAAAAAAAACTTAATGTTCGCCGTAACTTCAATTCATATTTTTCCGCCGATATCTCTTAAATAAAAGCATATACGACAACAAAATTTTGTACAAATAGTTCAAGGGTCGATGTAAACTAAAACCAAAATTGGTCGTGATCCGCCCACTTTACCGCCCATCTTCCATATAAGGTAGAATTTTATATGAGGGTGACAAAAAAAGTAAGTATAATAGCTCCGACCACGCCGAATATAACATTCTTACTTCTTTCATTTCAAAACCCAATTTTTCACCACAACACTAATTTTTTACCATCAAAACAAAGATTCACCACTAAACCAATTTTTCACCTCAACAAAGCTTTTTCCACAAAATGCGATTTTCCACCTCAGGGACAATTTGTTTGCCAAAAAAAAAAAACAATTTTCATAACGAAAATTCTGTTTTCACTAAAAATGATATTTTTACTTTAAGAACTATTCACCATAATACAAATATTTCACCACAAACCTATTTCACTCTATAGGACTGATATTTCATCAAAAACCAAATTATTCACCATAAAAATTTTTCAAAACCATAAACTCATTTTTCACGTTAAAACAAATTTTTCAAATAGCAAATGCACTAAAAAGCCGACTTTCATCTCCAAACCTATTTTTCACATCTAAACCTATTTTTCATCACTAAATGAATTTTACACTTTACAACAGGTTTTTCAAGAAAAATTTTCACCACAAAATTAATTGTTCAATAACTGGTTTCGCCAAATTCTGGCAAACGATGTAAATACTGTATTTCAGCAGAAAAAGGCAAAATATTTAAATTTTTTATTTATTTATTTTTGCCTCCCAGTGTACTAAATTTTAGCGCTCTTAATTACATTTCTCGGAAAAGGGTAGGTCTTACTTGTGATATGCATTATCTAATTCTCTTATTTTAAAAACCATAAAAAAGCAAAAATTCCTTAAATTTTATTTTAAAATTCTGTTAACGCTGATTATTTCAAATATATAGACGCTGTCATCAATTTTAAATTTGATTTTGATTTACTTTATCATTGTTTTGTTTTTTAGCAAGTGCGTTTATTGTTAAATGCTTTTTGCGCATTTTATTATAAGAACTAAAATAAAATACAAATAAAAAAAAAACTGTAGAAATACCCAGAAACCAGTTAGGAAGCTAATACCGATAAATATAAATGTTTCTTAATAAAAAGTAAAATAAAAACAAAAATAACTTAGACACTGTGTTTAAGTCGGTCAGCCAATTAGTTAATAAGTAAGAGACACTCAAAAACATTATTGAATTAAAAACGATGTTATAAAAACAAAATAACCAAATTAGAATATTATATTTTTTTAAGGCGAGCACACGAATCATAAAGTATAGCTTCCATTTTTATTTTTAACTTTTTTTTTTTGCTATAAACAATTTTTTACTATTGGGACTATAATGCATATACATATTAGCTCAGGAAGGATGTTCCTTTCAGACGGATAATAAATAATTTATATACCTTACAGTGCACAGTGGGGCAGAATAGAAAATTTTTGGAAATAAATCTTTAATTTTTAATCGGATAGTTGGATATACATAAAATTTCAATAGGCATAGCAGAGGAGCGTACAATTTTAAGTTTGGAAGGGGGATCCCACATATCTCTCAGCAGCGGAGCTATGGGGGCTCAAAGAACGGTACCTCTGTCATAGACAATTTTTAAACGTTTGCCCATTTTTTGTTTCTTATTCGATTTGAAATTTTACATCTTCTTAAAGCTCTTAATAAGGCCTATAAAAAATACTTACTTGTGCTATTAATCGCTTATAATTGTAGTTATTTGAATTTGAAATTTTAATTACCTCAATTTTGCAAGTTCTTGATCTAGTTTTTTCGTATATATTTCCGATGGATTTATTACTTTTTTTATCTATTTAATTAAAGAACAAAATTATATTGAATAAAGAAGACTTGAGGTCGATATCTTAAGCGAGTCCATAAATAAACGATTTCGAAATTGAAAATTGCAAAAACTATGATTTTTGGTGTTTTTTGGCCAAAAAAATTTCTACATTCTTTTTTCTCTAAAATGTAATTTTCATATATAAAAATTTTATAATTTTCTGAAAGATATCTTTACGATGATTGCGATGATTCCAAAATAAAAAACATTTCCTATAGCCCAAGCGGTCTAAGCACACACCCTTCCAAATTTTACCTATTTTATATGAAAGTTTTGGTTTTAGTCTATATGTTCAGTACATGAATCTACAAACAGTATGCAGTTTCGAAATTTATAATGTGTTGTTAAGAGTTTGTAATCGCTATATCTGGGATATTGGGAAAATGTGCTATTTGTGAGCGAAAAAGTAAAAATTCCCATTTTTGGGATTTTCGGCGTTTTTTTTAGAGAATTGTGGGATTTCTTTTACAAAAATTTTAGCATTTTTTTTAGACTTTAATATTTTAAATGATAAAATCTACAATCACCAAAAATTTTTTTGAGATATATTAACTAACAAAAATTTTATTACGGATAAAACATTTATATTTTCCCCAAAACCAATCTTTTACAATAATATTACTTTAATTTCAAAAATCGGCAAAAATATGAACTCGATTTCTTCAAATAAATTATATTACCTGGCTAACATAATTCGTCATTATATACAAAAAGATTAAAGTCAACATCTTTTACGGAACCGAAATTACGCCTCTTCAAAGTTTAATATGTCACGAAAAATTGCATTTTTTGTGTATTTCAGCAGAAACACACCTTCGAACAGCTGCGGCAACGAATTCTTTATTTACTTATGGCTTTTTGACATCCACAATAGTACAATATTTATGGAAATTTCAGTGAATTAAAGAGCGATTCAAGTAGAGATACTTTTTTCAAGCCTTTTTTTAACAGACCACGTGTGAGTCGTGTCATGCTGTCATGTTATTTTTGTTTAGTATTGTTTGGCATTTCATAATAAAAAGACTTACACCAGAACAACGTTTACAAATCTTTCAACTTAATTACGAAAATTCAAGTCCTGTGACGAATGCGTTTCGTGCACTTCGCTCAATTTATGCTCAACATAATCGGCCTACTGAGCGTACTATTCGCAACACCATTACCCATTTTGAGACCCAGCATTCATTATTGGATAATATTCGACCGAATAGACCACGTCCAGCACGCTGTGAATAAAATATAGCGGCCGTAGCGAATTGACGTATGGAACGACTTGGCGCATTTTACGTCGAGATCTTAAATTGAAAGCGTACAAAATACAGTTGTTGCGCAAAACTGAAGCCGCTCCACCTTTCCAAGCGACATCGCTTCGCTCTATAGGCTCTCGAAAAGTTCCAAGAAGATCCGACGTTTTCGATTCAAATTTTGTTCAGTGATGAGGCCCATTTCTGGCTCAATGTGTATGCAAACAAACAAAATTGCCACATTTGAGACCAAGAGCAACCTAAAGAGGTTCAAGACCTGCCACTTCATCCAGAAAAAACAACGGTTTGGTATGGTTTGTGTAAAGTAGCATAAATTCAGGACTGTGAAAGATATTGTCTTTAGTCTTTTGCATATATAAAGAAGAATTATGTGAGAGATACCCTACTTTGAGCACACATAGCACCGCGCCAGAGGCATACTTGAGGTCCCGCTTGCAAAATTAAAATTCTACACTCCTCTGCTACGTTTATGTGAAACTATATGTAAAACCAACTAGCCGATTAGAAGCTTCACACTTATTTCGAAAAATTTTCGATTCTGACCCAGTGTGCAGTATTACATATGAAATAACAAACAAAAAATTTATTTAAAATTTTAAATAAAAAAATTTAAACTAATATTTAAATACATATTTTAAGTAAATATTATAGCAGTTGTAGTCGCTTAGCACATATCAAGTTTAAATATCAACTCGAAACTCAGTTCAATTTTATTTTTTATTTGTTTTAATAAAGGGCCTTGACAAGTATAAATATGTTCAAGAGCTTTAGTGAGTATGATGTATAAAATTTAATTTTTCGTTGTGTTTTTATTTAAAAAAAAAATTGAATAACAAAATATAAATATTTATTGACAACATGATTGAGCAATTTATATACAAACAAAAGTACCTAATTGTATAAATTATGAAAAGAATTTTGTTTTTTGCTATAATAAAAAAAAAGATCTTAAAATAAATTCGTAAAAAAAATATTAAAGTGTCAAAAATATGACTAGCAAGAAAAGAAAATTCTTTTAAACTAAAAAGAATAAAATATTTCTAAATTATGCTCAACCCCTTCTGTTATGACGGCTTTTAAACTCCGTTTTTACGCGGAAAAATTTTAATTTTAAAAAATTTGTATTTGCAAAAAGGGACTTACGAATAAACGCGGTATGTGATACTATGTCACTCTTTTTATTTTTTTCCCTTCCTTTTTTTAAATTTTATTTTATTCTTTAAGTGTAATTTTTATTTTGTATAAAAATTTAAATTTATTTCAAATAATATTTTACAATAAAATTAAAAAACCAGTTCAATTGTTTCTTTTTTTTACCAATAATATAGGTGATTCGTATTTTTTATGAGTGATTTTTTTTTCAAGAGATCCACCAGAAAAAAACCCACAAAACAAACTTGTCTTGATACAAAGCAGAAACAATTTGTATTTTATGACAATATCTGTTGTTGTTTACTGTTTTCTTGAAGTGTATTTAGCATTTATTTAAAATAAATTTTTATTTTTGTTTTTTTTTTTTTTATTCCTCGAGTTTGATCATAATGCTGATTTAAAAATAAATTTATTCATATTAGAGGTATTTATTAAAAAGAAGCGACTTGGGTGTTAAAAAAGATTAAGACACTTTTGGCACTTTAAAGTTTTTTTTTTTTTTTCTTTGAAATGATATACCGTTAGTTTCCATTTAAAAATATAGAAGTTTAAATAAAACACTTAAAGCTTTACTTTAAGACTTGTAAAGAAGTTAATTATTAAAAAAAATATATAAATGTTTCCTTCAATATTTAAAGACAATGACCTTAGATTTGTTAAGCATTCCTTCTGGTTTCATATACAGAAGAATAAAAGACTACTTCTACTAATAACCCAGATCAGAATCCACTAAATCACTAGTTATAGTCGGTTGTAAAAATCCCACATACATATGTTAGTTTCTGCACAAATACTACATACTGGTTGAGATGTGAACTCCTTTCTATTAAGAATTTTTTGCGCCCAATATAAATCTAGAGATTAGAGATTTTGCATAACAATTCTAATAAACTCTGAAAGTACAAAACTCAGCATAATTCTATACATTTCTTATCTCTACGCATTTTTTTTAAATAATTAATGTGTATCTAAAGATTCTGCTGCTTTAGAACTGCAACTACGAGGGACCAAGCAAAAGTCTTTGAAAAGTAAAAGAAGATTAAAATTTTAAAAGGAAATATTAAAAATCTAAAATAAATAATACATCAATTAAATTTATTTTAACATGCGAACTTAAATCCCAGCAAAAATTTTGTTTGCTATGTAATGAGTTAAGAAGCTAATTGCTTTTCACTACTTACACATTAGCTGAATAACCCATTATTTTAACACGGCGATGACACTGGGGGCAACTATTTACCTCATATTTTTACAAGTAGATATTTTAGAAAGTTATTGCTTAGATATCATTACAAGAACTAATTGCTTCCCAGCTGTTTTTATTTTAATAATTCATTGATTTTAAAATATTATTGAAGTCATTATTAGTAAAAACAATAGGAACTAGTTACATTTTAGGTTACAGTGACTAACGAAATGTCAGGATTTATAAAGTTTTTTTTATGTTTTTGTTTATTTTTAGTTTAAATTTCGTAAATTTTATTTTCGAAACCATAATAATAACCCAAAATATAATATTTTAAAAACTATTTTAGATTAAACATTAATTCATACACAGATTTAGCTTTTTTATATATTTATCCCTTCTTTATATATATATATGACTTGGTAAACTGAATTAAAAAAATCAATAAAAAGTAATATTTTCAAAAATCTGTTCATAAATTAATAATTACATACCAGGTTACAAATAAGTAGTTACTAAACTACTTCTATATAATGCATACGGCATATTTTTGTCATTAAAAAGTAACTACATTCGTAACTATATGTCATTACCAAGCTTTTGCTGCAATGATTTAAAATTTACTATTTAGAAATTTTTAATCCAAGTTTTGGATTGCTTAGAGGTACAAAGTCAAAATATTTGAGATATAAATCTATAACGTTTATTCGGCTGCTAGGGCTCCCTTATAACGATTTTTTTAGAATTTGTCAAGATGAGGAAGAGGAGGAAACGATGGAGCATCTTGTATGTCACTCTCACTGAGGTTAGGACTGCTAATTTTGGCAGTCCGTTTGTGCATGTATTATGAGATCTCTCTGATGACTCTCGGATGAAATACTGATAACATTGTGCACTTTTCTTCAAGCTTACATAGTAAAAATGTTAATAAAATAAACGTTTGATTATTTTCCGCATATGTAATGATTACAACAATTTACTGAAGACTTTAGCAAAAAAAACAAGAACATAAAGATATAAAAAAATCGCTACAGTTATTGCTACTATTAGTCTTTGATTGAATTAGTTTAGGTTTAAAATGATTTAATAGGTAAAATGTGAACAAACAAATTATCTATTAAGATGGCAAAATTTTTTTAAGGTAATCAAATTTTGATTCTACCTTATAATTATTATACCCTACAACACCAAAGGTGGTTGGGGTATTATGCGTTTGTATAGATGTTTGTAACGCACAGATATATTGGTCATAAACCCATCTTTAAGTATACCAATCGGTTCAGAATCACTTTCTGAGTCAATTTAACGATGTAGGTCTAGTTGTCTAGTCTAAACTTTATATACAAAGTACAGATCAGAATTTTAAAACTATCTTGATGAAATTTAATACGAGTAATTATTTTAGCACAAGGGAGAAACCTATTTGAATTGGGTTACGATCGTTTCATTATTTTACATTGCCCCAATACAAATATACCCCTGGAATAGATGTTTAACGACCATAAACGCCATAATTACAGCAATATTTTATGAATGAAATTCGGTGCAAAGAAATTATGTACAAGTATCAATCTTTGTACCAAATTTTATGAATATCGTTCCACAATTGACCATTGCTTCCATATAAATCCCTCTTGTGAAAATCTCTTGAAAGTGCATAAATTTAAAGTGCATAAATTATACAAATGTTAATATCAAGTTAATATTTGACATAAATAAGTTTTATAAAATTTGCCCAATTTTATTTTGATTGTTCGGTAATTGATCATATCTCCCATACAAGTACAACTTGCGGGAATTATCCTTAAATATTTAAATCTCATATAAATTGTCCACAGTTCCCATATAAGACCACACCCTAAATTTTGATGTCGGGCAGGATTGACCGACTATACCTTTCTTACTTGTTTTTTATAATTAATTATTATTACCAATAAATTTCTTTGCTAAAAACCTTAAAATATTTTAAAGAAAATTTTTGTTTAGTCTTACAAATTTTACTAATTTTAGTAGTAAATTTCACTTTCTTTTTTTTTTAATTTTTTTTTTTTCTACAAGTTTCTACGAAACAATACTTGACATCAACACATTTTCTTTGTTCTACAAAAAGTTTCAAATATATTTTATCAGCATTAATATATAGAAAGTGAAATTTCACATATATATTTCTTTTTTTGGCTTTATTTAATTTTTTTATAACGATACACTTCCGCTGGAACCACGATAAAGTAATGCGTTTCTTTTTATTGTTTTCCATGTTAATAAAACCCCTTGAAATTTTTTTGGAAGACGCAATTATATGACAACCATATAATCGATAAAAAAAAACAAACTTTTTTTTTCATATGGTTGTCATAAAAAAAGTCTATAAAATAAAAGAACCATCATTACAAAACTTTTCAAAAAAATACTGAGTCTTGCAAACAATAAACTTTATAATTTTGTAATATAATATATTTGGTAAGTGGAAAAAATGGAAACAAAACCAACATCATCATCACCATCATCATCATCATTGCGATATAGTAGTAGAAATTCATTCATAAAATTGATGAATGAGTGAATGCATGGATGGATGAATGGTTGTTCAATTGGGGGAAGATACATTTTTTGTTGGTTTTTCTTTTTTTCCAACTTTTGTTAAAGATTTCATCATTTATTTACTTATTTTTTTGCGTAGCTACAGCTAATGTTGTTGTTGTCAGTTGTAAGTTGTCATGTTGTTGTTGATGATACAATATGAACATGTGAGAATTGAAGTTTTTTTTTCTGGTTATTGTTCACAAAAGACTAGATCATAAAATAATTATTTATAATGTCTTCTTGTTTTATTATTTAAACTTCAACACTTGCTTGTGAATTTAAGAGAAGTCAACGAAGATTATTGCACACTAGGCCGATAAGTAAATTAAGAAAAATAAAACGTATTTTTTAAACTATATCTTCAATATAAATATCTTCAGGTAAGTGTCAAAAGAATCTAAAATCTTTTGAAAATTAGTTTTTATGATATTGAAATAAATAACACCGGCCAACACCGATTCTGTGGCATGGGATTTCACTATGATCACGGAGTTCTTAGCCTGTAAATCACTTTTTATAGAAAAAATAGAAAAATAGAAAAAATTGTTCAACACCCATCTTAAAGTATACCAATCGACTCAGAATCACTTTTAACGATGTCCGTCCGTCACTTTTTAACATTGTTCGTCCGTCCGTCCGGCTAGCTGGACGGCTGGTTGTCCATGTCAACCTTGTGTACAAAGTACGGATCGCAATTTTAAAGTTAATTCAATGAAATTTGGCACGTGGGACTTTTATGATATAAGGACAAAGCCTATTTAAATTGGTTATTTCACCTAGCCCCCATACAAATGTTCTCAGGGAATGTAGTTTACTCTCTCAAAAATGCCTTAAAAATAAGAATATTTTAATGAAATTTGGTGCAAAGAAGTTCTGTATAAGTATCAATTTTTGTACCAAATTTTATGAAGATCGGTCCACAATTGACCATAGCTCCCATATAAACCCCTCCGAAATTCACTTTAACGTGCATAAATCCCACATGAATGTTAATATCAAATTAATATTCGACAGAAATAAGTTTTATGTATGTAGAAATAACATTTCTATTTACATAAAGCTTTTTAACTTTATGTATTAAAATCTTTTATATATATTCCAAATATCGACTATGATGTTTTTCTTTAAGTCTAAACGTAATTATATATGGGGAATTCCCTTTTTAGGAAACCGACCTTATACCTCAAATATCTTTTAATTCTGAATTTTTTTAATTAACTTTTGACGCAATTGTGGAGTAAAATAACAAAAATTCAAGACCCCAAATGGTTCCATGTGGTACCGGCATGCAGTAAAATTTAAAACATCCAAAAAAAGTGTTTCAAAATAATAAGTTCATCGAATCGGTCCATAATTTACCGTAGCTCCCATATAAACCCACTTTCAGGTATCGCCATAAGGTGCATAAAATCATCTAGATGTTAGTATCAACGCATTATTTTGTATTCGTATATTTTATTTTACATTTAGTAAAATCGGCAACACAGGTGTAATATAAGTCCCCTCCTCGAATTTTTATGCACGCACACAATGGTGTTGGGTATCATATAATCGGTCTTGACCGACTATATCTTTCTTTCTCGTTTTAATTGACTGTAGTTTATATTGAAAATTAAGAAGGTTGCACCTCACACTGCAACATATCTCGAGAACGAATTGTCCGATTTGGTTTAATAGAATCCAAAAAAAAAAAAACAAGTGAGAATGTTATATCTCTATAACCACCACCTGCAACTTAAAATTTTACCTCATATGGGAGGTGGGTGGTAAAGTGAGCGGATCACATGAGCGGACTTACATTGGTCCTTGTACTATTTGTATAAAATTTCGTTGATGTAAAGCGTAAAGTTGACTGTTTCTAATGTTTGAAATACGATGTAAATTAATTTTCAAATAAAAAAAAATAATGATATATAGGCTTATAACTTTTACCTAAGAAATCTCGTGCACAAAATATCCCTATCCCCACTCTAAAAAAAATTTTTTTGTCGACCTGTGTAATAGAAACTTAACAGCTTAAATATAATAATCGTTTTTCATAAACCATAAAAAAGTAATTTTAAATGATTGTACATAAAAATCTTTTTTATAAACCTTAAAAAAGAACTTTGAAATTATTAAAAAAAAAAATCTATTAAAATTATATAATGATTTACCAGGAAAAATTTTTTAGATCCAATCTTTAATAGAATATTGAATTAATAAAAATCCTCTTCACCACAAAATAAAAACTTAAAATACAATGTAAACCTAATAATTACTTTAATTAAAATATTATTAAAACATATAATTTTTAACTAATTCAGTAGTTTTCAATTTTCTTTTACATACACACACACACACTACTAAAACTCACATCCTGTTTCCTGTTTCGTTTTCATTCAAGAAAACGAAAATGATTTTTATTCTTGTTACAAAAAAACACGTCTCTTGACAGCAAGCAGAATTATCAGAAATTTTTAATAACAACTAGTTTTTTTAAAGAACTTTTAAATTAAATATTCATGTGGTGAAGACGAGCACAATAGGTATAAAAAAAAACAACAACAACATAAATATAAAAACAACAATAAAAGAAGCAAATCACTGTTGGAAAAAATCTTTAAATCTTATTATTTCATCAACCAAGTAATCAGTTTCCTTTTTGGCTTCTCTTGATAAAAAAAAATCTTGTTATTTTTTTCAATTTTAAATCTATCATTAATTAAAAAATCTTATCTATATATTTTATCTATATATATTCACCATGATTACTTTACAATACTGATTACTTGTTTAATTCCTATTATAACTATTACGCTTTAATAGTAACAACTACTTATTACCTTAGAATTAAAACAGTATTTAAGGAGGAAAAAAAGGGTAAAATATCATCTATAATTATGTTGTTGCAACATCGTTACCAATATCATATGCAACATAACTACACTCAAAAAAAAAAAAAAAATACTCAATAACAATTTTCTAACAAAAGATTAAAAAAAACAAAAAAAAAGTTTTAAGGGAAAATATCTTGTAGCTTCCTAAACTGTATGTCAATTTTAGATTTAGAAAGCAGAAGAACATGGTTTTTTAACTTTATGTATTAAAATCTTTTATATATATTCCAAATATCGACTTTGATGTTTTGATTTATGTCTAAACGTAATTATATATGGGGAATTCCCTTTTTAGGAAACCGACCTTATACCTCGAATATTTTTTAATTCTGAATTTTTTAATTAACTTTTGACGCAATTGTGGAGTAAAACAACAAAAATTCAAGACCTCAAATGGTTCCCTGTGGTACCGGCATGCAGTCAAATCCAAACACATCCTAAAAAAGTGTTTGAAAATAATAAGTTTTTCGAAACTTTCAGAATTTAAAATGTTTGCAGTTTTTTTTTTTATTAGAAAATTGGCGCCGTTCCGAGTATTATAAGATAATGAGTTGAGGTTTATTGCTCTTGTAATTATGAATCGTTTGAGATATATCTCGTAAATGTATCCTCAACAGAAACGCTATAGGAGGTTCCCAAACTTGAGGAGAAACAACGCGAATGGCTCCAAGAGGCACACTCACAGCATAATTTCAATAAAGCTAAAATATCTCGTGATTAAAAAAGGCTTTCAAATTACATTTTAAAATCATTATGGCACGATAAAATATTAATTTGTAAACATTTTATAGCTCTTTATAATCGATCTAAAATTTTGTTTATTTTATATTGACAATATTTTACATTTTATGTGAAATTATATTTAAAATAATTTTGCTTTGGTTAAGCGTTTCGTAAACCCTTGTTTACCAACTAGGGTTTGGGTTAGATGATCATTCCCGGGAAAAATTTATTTATATTCCCGGGAAAACGTGAAATTAAAATTATAGATTTTTCAAGAATTTATTTCATTTTAGTTTAAATTATATTATTTTGTTATTAAAAACTGGTTCATCTAATCTAAGTCTAATTTTTATATTTTGGCACACAAAAATTTTTTCTTAATTTAATAATTATCAGAAACTGTGTAAAATCTAACAGCATTAATAATTTGATGAAAATTTCTTAACAGCAAAATAATAAATATTTGTATACAATTATAAATGGGTGGAATAAAGTGCCACAAATTGTAAAAATGTTTAAGAAAAGATATCGTTCTAATAGCTCGTCTTGCAATGTTCAAAATTAATATAAGTCGTCGAGAATTTTACCTATTAGCTAATGCTATTATCGAAATTCTTATTTTTGGCGAGTGTATGCTAACTAACGTGCCGCTAACTTTTCTCTATGAAAATTTACACCTAAAAAAGATAGCAGCTCATTAGTTAGTACACATTCGAGTTACATAACACTCGAGCTGTAAATAAATTATTATTATTACTTTTTAAACAGAAAATCATATATACATGTAGAAAAATGATTTCAGATACATATAGTATATCCAGAATTGTTCAATTCCACGGAAGAACAATTGTAAGCAAGATCAAAGTCTTTCAAAAATTCTAACACTGAAAATTTATTAAAATAAATATGGTTTATGGTATTCGCTGGAATTTTTGTAATAAAAGCAAAATGGTTCTAAAAACCGTTACTTTTCGAACTTCTCTCGTAGTTATATGAAATGCAACACTATTCCCATCAAGTACCAGCTATTAATAGTCAAATTTACTTTCGTTTAACAGCTCTTCAAAACATACAACCTCGTGTATTTTTCTAAAAATGGAAAAGAGTGAATTATTTTTTGCGAAAAAAAACCGTCAATCAAACCAAGGAAAAGCTCGATAAACACTATGGAGACTCTGCACCATCGATTTCAATGGTAAAAAGGTGGCTTATTGACTTTCGTTATGGTCGCACAAGTACAAATGACGCTGACCGTTCTGCACGGCCAATTGAGGTCAGTACACCCGAAAATGTCGAAAAAATCCACGATATGGTGGAGTAAGAGTGCGTGAGATTATTGATGAGGTTTCGATTCTAAATGATTAGCTGGGTTTAAGAAAGTCGTCTGTCGCTCTCAATTGACTATAAACGTAAACGTGTGACAACTTCAAAGGATTGTTTTGAGTTGTTTAACCGCAATCCGAATGAAACTTTGCAGCGTTTTGTAACAGTGGATGAAACATGAATCCATTAAAGTGCTCCGGAGACCAAGCAGCAGTCTAAACAATGGCAAAACTCTATGAATTGGGATACGAATTGGTACCTTATCAGCCATATTCTCCGGATTTAGCCCCTAGTGACTACTTCCTATTTCCAAACCTAAAGAAATGGCTCGATGGAAAGAGATTCAGCTCCAACGATGAAATCATTGACCAAACAAATGCCTATTTTAAGGACCTCGAAAAATCCTATTTTTTACGCAAAGTATATGACGGCACTTGCTTAAATTTGACAGTAGTCTATTAACAGGTGGTAGTTGGTGGGAAAAGTGTTGCATTTCATATAACTACGAGGAAAGTTCGAAATGTCACGGACTTAGTGATCCGCCCTCGTAACATTAATTTTGTACTATTTTTTTATTTATAAACACAAAA
Source organism: Protocalliphora azurea (assembly GCA_932274085.1). NCBI lineage: Eukaryota > Metazoa > Arthropoda > Insecta > Diptera > Calliphoridae > Protocalliphora > Protocalliphora azurea. The sequence goes on along the minus strand of OW026521.1, from coordinate 132,419,134 downwards.
CTGTGTATATTCTTTAACAGAACTTGTGACTTAAGTTAATTTAAAATTTCCCGGAAATACCAGGAATTTCCGGGAACACGATCTTTTCATTCCCTTTTCCCGGAAAGTTGAAAATTCCAGGAATACCCAAACCCTAGTTTCAAAAAAAAAAATTCCTTAAAAGTATTCATTATCTGAGATCGCGGTGTCTTTAGTATTTTATAAATCGTCGTCGCATACCCAAGGTGCTAATTGAAATCGGGGAAAATGTGTACCAATCTGTAGCTGTTATTATATCTTATATCGGAATCAAGTGGCACTCACAAATATGATATGATATTGAAAAAATTTTCAAAAAAAAAAAAAATTTAACCCCAAATGTTATGTCTTAGTAAATTATTCCAGATGAAATCGAATAAATTCTACAGTTTTTGTCCGATTTGAAAAAAAAACTAAAACTTTTAATATTTACAACAAAAGGCTTTTTAGACGATTTTACAGTAAATTGCTGTTAAACTCAAAAAATTTTGGATATTTTTTAAATGATTAAAAATTTGCTTTCACTTGATATTTGACCAAAACATAAACAAGGGCACATTATTAAAAAGCCTGATTATTATACTTTCCAACAAAATTTAAAAAGAAAAAATCTGCAATAGAGTATTAGAAATAGGAATATATTTATACAAGTACCTACACAAAAACATTTTGAGGATGTATTGGACATTTTGAAAACTGATTTATGGTGTCATCAAAAGGTCCTGTAACATATACCATTTTGATATTTCTCAAGAGGTTTTTTAGTTTTTTTTTTTTTTAATCAATTAGTAACGCGGTGCTGAAAAATAAAAAAAAGAGTTAAATACACTTGGATTGTAGCATAGCTAGGGTTTGGGGTTTCCCGCAATATTTCTTTTTCCGGGAAACGGGAATGAAAAAAAAAATCAGTTTTTCGGGAAATTTATTTTAAATATTAGGTTGGGTTAGGTTAGATTAGATTAGGTTAAAAAAAGACCATTCGGTCCATTGTGATCCCTTTATAAATGCTAAGAAAAGCTAAAAGAAAGAGAGGACTTATTAAGATAAGACCATAGAATAATAAAAGAAAAAGAAAGAGAAAAATATGGAACCTAAGGCCCATCAATCAAAAACGACTCCCTACCTAAGCCACTTTATCCCCATTACGAACCCTATAAGGTTACTAAGTCCTTTGCCCGTAACCACCTCTAGTTCGTGTAGCATGTGGCTTCCATTCCACTTTAGTGTGCTACGCTGAAGCTCCACACAACGACAGAGTATATGCTCTACTGTCGCTAGCTACTCTACATCATCACTCGTCCTACAAAAGTCTGACGTGCCAACGTCCCACTTAATATTGCTTGCTTAAGACTAAGCCATAACGCTCTAGATACCTTGCAGTACGTTCTATTCTTAAAAGCATGATTCGTTCTTTCTAAAGTCTATTCCCTTATGGCCATGAAATACGACCTAATTGGAATCCTAACCGATACCTCCACAAAAGACCTGTCCACCTCTGAGCCTTTGCAAGCTAGCTCATCGGCTATTTCATTGCCGGAAATGTTGCAGAGACCAGGAACCCAACATAGTCTTATCCTGTAGGCATCCATTAGCCTTCTCAATTCCTTTCTGCACTCAAGCACTAATCTGGGCCTAACACAATGACTTGTCATTGACAGTGGTACGGTCTAACTAATTTTAAATATTTTATGCAAATTAAATTAGTACCTTTCGTAATTTATGTTAAAAACTGTGTCCGTGTACGTTGTTGTGTTTCTGATGCTAAACATTTTTAAGAATATTCAGTAATCTATTGGATAATTTTCATTATAAATAGTTTGCCGTTTATTTCCACTTTATTTCTTTAACGTACATTATTATTATTATTATTACTATTATTATTATTATTATTATTTCTAATCTGGAAAATTGGAAAATCAATGTTTTTCTATTGCTTGGATAAGCGAGGCTGCTTTAAAAGAAAATATTGTGTTAGGATGTAAAATCTACCATAATAGTGAGTTTTTTCGAAGTTCAAATTATTTAATATTCATTTCTACAAATTTATATTAAAACTAAAGTACCTAAAATTTGATCATGGTAAAAATAAAGTTGATTTAAAATTTCATATAAAACAACTTGTAAGTGAATTCGTTTAACCAAAGATAAGCAAATACATAGATATATCATAGAAAGAAAACCTAATTCAACAATCAAAAGCCTAATTCATGCAACATTAACGTTCCTCTCAGATAACGTTCTAGTTGTATTATATGCGTTAAACTCTTGCAAGTGTCATGTTTAGAGTAACGTCAATCTTTCATTGATATAAGAAGTTAAAAATAGTAAAATGTTTGCTATAGAATTTTAAAACAACGAGATTTAATTTCCCGTTTTCCTGGGAATTCCCCAGGGTATTTTGAGTTGATATCCTGGAATTTTCCACCCGGGAATTCCCGGACCCGAAACCCTAAACATAGCCTAGTTTGTAGGTATGGTGGAGTAGATTATTATAACATTTTTAGAACTTCCAATATAAACCTAAAATCGGAAGTTATATCTAAAAAAAAATATTTTTTGGATTTCGCGATTTTAAAAATGTTTATCTGGAATACATCTTAATAAATTTAAATTTTAAACGGCATTAGAAAAGAAATTACCCTTTTTAATAAGTATATACACATTTGTATTCAAATTCTATTTTCTTGTTTTTTTTTTTTTTTTTTTTTTAATTCACATAAGTGTTTTTTCACTGTAGCACCGTGTAATTAGAATTGTTTAAAATATGTTAAAGGTTTATATAATTTTTTAATATTTACCTTATTTATTGTAAGTGGGTAATCTGAAATAAAAAAGAAAGAAAAAATAAGGTTAATCATAAATATTAAAATTTTTCTGAATTCTGAATTTTAATTAGTTTAATAAGATTAAATTTGCCATAAACTATTACTTTTAATTTTAGATGTGGCAAGACCTTGAGTTGAATTGAGAAGAAAGGACAAACAAGTTCTTTAGCTTGTCACATTACCACTCTTTGATTTTGGAATTTACCCTTTACATATGAATGAGGGTTTTTTTTTTTTTTTTTTTTTCTTTAGTTTTAGACTTTACTGCCAACTTCATACTTATCAAAATTATCGGAACTCGGTCATTTAATGATTTGATGTACCGAAGAAGTAAAATGTTTTTTTTTTTAATTTTTAGAAGCAATAAAATATGCAAAAGTAAAAGGTATTTCTTGTTTTCAAAGAAAGAGAAAAACAAAAGAAGACATTTTGCTCATAAGCCTGGCATTTTTGATCTATTTTTGAAAATCGTAAATATCAAAACTCTCTCTAGCATTTTCGGTATATTAATGCTTCTGGAATCTTAGAAAATTTAATTCCAACAGGCAGACTGACATCATTATTTCGACTCCGTAGCCAATACACAAGGAAAATTATGGATAAATTTTTTTCTAAATAAATCATTATTTGGATTTAAATTAAATGCAATAAAAAATAATATTTGCTTTTAATATTCTATTTTATTGCAAAGAAAAAATTATGATTTGAATTTTTTAATTAAATCATTATTTAACTTCAAATAAAATTTTATAAAAAAAAATTTGTTTGATTTGAATATATTATTTAATTGCTTGTAAATTCAATCTAAACTAATACGAAAAGTAATAACAATTTCTTGTTTTTTGATAATTAAAAATACAAAAATAAATAAAATTATAAAAATGTTAACACAAAAAAATATAAAATCAATCCATCATTTGCAGGATTCCAGAGTAAAGTTACTTTAATTTTCGTATATATTTCATTACTAAATATATATAATGATTTATTTTTGTATATCTTCTAGATGAATCAAAAGCATATGAAATATGCACGTATGTAGCAATATATCGCATAAAGGATGGGGTCTATTGTATATTGCTGTATAATCCCCAAGACGATTAAACTATGTCCTTTCAATTGTGTGCCTGAACATGTAGCTCTCTCTAGTGATATAACTGGACTTCCTGAAGATAATTTAATGTGTTTTAATTTTTTTATTTCAAATCATTTAAAAGTATTTTGCGGAAATGGTCTTTAGCGGAAGTGGTCCTTAACAAAATGATACATGTTTGCAATCGTAAATTGTCCTGTTGTTTCTTTTTTTTTTTTTTTTTTTGGCGGTTGTATTTTTTTTTTTTGGCGGTACTAAAGCAGAGTTTGTTTGTTCATTTGAAACTTAGATATTTCACCCCGTTGAATTCATTTAGGAAATGCTTCAATTGATAATGATTGCGTTTCTGTTTTAGATGGTTTTGGCCACTAATGAAATTTGGAAATAGTGTCGTGCCTTCTTTTATTTCATATATATCTTTTTATTCATATATGTATATTTTATATACTACTATACATGAATATATACACTATCAGTTATGACACCATTATTTTTCACTAGCATGATTACACATTATCTACATACTACACACTGTGTATTACCGTTAAACTATACTGCCTGCCACTTGATAAGGAATCACATTTTTTTAACTTTAATTAAGTATATCTACTAAACAAAATTTCAGAAAAAATATAATTTTTTGCGCAACCAAATTTCAAAGTGTTGGCTTTAGTTTCCTGAAGAAATAAAAAAATATACATATTTTGTTATACTAAAATTATGCATTTATTTAAAGGACGACATGTATATCTGTGGTACTTTTTCGTGTGTCACTTCAATAAAGAATTCTTTTAATATTAATCAGGAAGGCTATGATTTGAATTTCTTTCAAAATAAACGGCTAGAGAATTGTTAATTTGATAGTTTTTAAATAGATTTTATTCAAAATGGGACGTGGTAAGGCTCTTAATATTCCCGAAAAAGAAAAAATTCTGACTTTGAAATCTCAGGGTCAGAATCCGGTCCAAATAACCAAAAACATTAATAGAGGAAAGACAGTTGTGTACAATTATTTAAATAAGGTGGAAAGATATGGAAAAACATAAAAGGGCGAAAGAAAATGGCAACAGCTCCAAAAGAAAGAAGAAAAATTCTTAGAATTTCATCAAATTCTGCCATGTCGGTATCAAAAATACGTGAAAAAAGTGGAGTCAGTGCCAGTCTAAGAACAGTGTACCGTATTTTAAAGTCGTGCCCATACATAGTCCGACGAAAACTGGAAAAAAACACCACTTAATGAAAAGTGCAAATCACAACGTCTACATTTTACCAAAAATACAATGACATGGTCCAACAGCTGGTTTAAAGTTGTATTTTCCAATGAAAAAAAATTTAATATTGATGATCCCGATGGGTATAACTAATACTTCCATGACCTAAAAAATGAGGAATTATTTTTGAGCCGCAGACACAGCTGAGAGGGCGGAATAATGGCATAGGGTGCCATTTCGTATTATGGTACTATAAAATTGCTTTTTGTATCCAACAAAATGACTGCAACGACTTACAAAAACATTCTGGAGGAAGCACATCGAAAATTTAATGATTTCTTTGGACCCATATCTTGGACGTACCAACACGACAACGCTCCGAGTCACACCGCCAGAGCAGTAAAACAATGGATTAATCAACAAGGTGTTCAACTTTTGGATTGGCTCCCATATTCACCAGACCTGAATCCAATGGAAAATGTTTCCGGTTGGCTTGCAAGAAAAATCTATGAAGGAGGAAAACAATTTGAGACGATAGAATCCTTAAAGGATGCAATAACAGAAGCATGGAGTCCAATTTCGCTAAATTACTTAGAGTCATTATACAAGACGATGCCAAATCGCATTTTTGAGGTTATTTCTAAAAATGGTGGCAGTACTCATTACTAATTGAATGCTAGAAGATAATAACTTTCATTTTTATAACCTAAAATTAAAAAATTAATTACAGTTTGCTTAGTTTTAAAATATTCCTCATACAAGTGACACACGAAAAAGTACCACAGAAATACATGTCGTCCTTTAAATAAATGCATAATTTTAGTATAACAAAATATGTATATTTTTTATTTCTTCAGAAAACTAAAGCCAACACTTTGAAATTTGATTGCGGAAAAAATTATTTTTTTCTAAACTTTAGTTTAGGAGATGTACTTAATTAAAGTTAAAAAATATGATTCCTTATTCAAGTGGCAGGCAGTGTATATTTCATCTAAAAAAGTCTCCATTAATTAATTAGTATTACATATATAAAAGTTTCGCTTCTCTACAACAAATTTCCATACATGCATTTACATGATAAATATACTATCGTATCGTATCGTAACATTCGATCCGAATTATTGTATATAAAAAAAATATTAAATAAAAAACAAAAATTGTTTGAAAATCTGCAAAAAATTTATTATTATTTTATTGATTTTAATAAACCATATTATTGAATTTCTTAAGAATTTTTAAATATTTAAATTTATAAATAGTAAAAATATTTTAATAAGAAAAAAAAATTAAAATTTTGTCAATAAAATAATTACGAATTTGAATATTTGATTTTACTAATTCAGTGATAGGTCCGACTTCAGTCAAAAAATATAATTGGTTTTATGAATTTAGTAATAGAATACGAAATTTAATTTTTTCTGTGTAAAGATGCTGAATAAATGTTATTAAAGTCACAAATGAATGAAATTAAAGCATCTATTAACGGAGGAAAAAATTAATATTGAGATCGTGTATTTACAAAATATGATCCATAATCATCCTGAGATCTATGTTATATTCAAATGGAGTTTGTTATTAGCCTTTTAAACAAGTAAAGGCATTTCCAAAGTTTATTTTTCGTTTTTTATTTTAAAAAGTTTTTTCGAGTATATTTTCCATTTATTGAACTTAATTTTTTTAATGAAAAACCTTCTCTGCTTTTGCCTAAGTGTAGCCCCACTAACACCAAAACGCCCTAATAATTTTCATTTGAAATTGCAATTTCCTCCCCAGCTTAAAAAGGAAAATTGTACAAAAAAAAGTAAAAAGATATTTTTTTTTTTTTTTTGTTACTTTTTAATATAACTCTCATCCTACTGTTAGTAATTACGTTGCATATACAACTTAATGGCCCAACTCTTAACGATCGTTAAAGCTTAAAATTTTTGCCAACATTTACGGCTGCCCTTCAACTATTATTGCATATGTGAGCGTAAGAGTAAGTATTTGTAATAAGTACAAGTTTTCTTTTTTTCTATAACATCCTCCAACCTTCAGAATAATTGTAAAAATTATTTACAATTTAAAACTGGTTCAACTAAGATGCAAAAAAAAAAAGAAACACATGATCATTTATTATTTACGAACCTGAAAGACGTTTGCATCATAATATGAAGAAAAAATCAAGAAAAACAAAATTTGTTTTATTTTTTAAATAAATATGGAAACGTGGTTTTTGTAATTTGTTATTGGTGGTTTTTGTGAGTTTTCAAGTTTACAAAAGAGTAAAGGAAAAGAAAAAAAATCAAAACTAAACCTGCCATCCAGCCCATTGATAATACGATATTGTTGTTCATAATGGACCTCACGTTGTGGTATGATTTTTTCTTATTTTTTTCGTTTATTTTCCTGTTTTTATATTTCATGTTCATTAGTCCTCTTCAGATTTTTAATGCGTAACCAAGTGATTTTCTTTGATCTCTGCTGATCTTGCAATGTTCCTTAATTATTGACGTTTAGTTATATAAATTATTTGTAACACGTCAAATTTTTTTGCAAAACGTTAAAGATGTAACCGTTTTTATTTAGAGAAATAAAATTTAGAATAGAATAATAGAATAAGAACGTTTTTTTTTTTTTTTTTTAATACCTTCTCTTGTGAAAAAAGATTTTCACAAGAGAATAGCAGACATTGAGGCCTTTCTCTGAAAATTTACAACCAACCAATTTATATTTATTGATATATTTTTTTAATTTAAAAACTTAAGAGAACAAAAAAAGTTTAAGAAATGTTAATTTTTATATTTAGCATAATGCACTCTGGGACGCAAATAAAAAAAAATCAATTTAAATTATTTGTTAGTTGAAAAACCAATACAATTATAACATTAGGAAAATCAAATCTTTACATATTTTCATTTGCTAGCATGCACTATGGTTCATAATTTATGAAAAAGGCTTTAATAATAAAATTTATTATATCATAAGCATATTAAAAAAAAAAAAAAAAACACAACTGTTGATCTAACACAATGCACTATGAGAAGCATAAATCCAAAATGTAGTCAAAATTTACCCGACTTATCTTTAAAGAAAACAAAAAATATTTTTATTTTTTATTATTTTTTTATGTTACAATACAATTACAAATAAATAAACGACCAGAGTAATGTGGACTATTAGCTGTAGTGAAACATAACAGTCTCTCGCGGAAATCGAATCTGCAACTACCAGACTTATAGATTTTAAAATTTTAAGAAATCAAGAGAAAAACATAATTACAAATTGCACAAGGGCTTAAAGGGTGCCAACATATAATTAAAATATGTTTAACAACATATAAAATTAACTAAATGCACAATAGGTCAAAAGCAGCAGAATATTGTTTTAAATCTATTAAATTTTTTTCTTTAAATTATTCTAAAAAAAAGGTCTATAAACTCATAAAAATATCTACAGGAACTAGTAATTTAACCAATAATATAAATCACTATGGGGCAATATAAATATTAAGACTGAAAAAAGCAAAAAAAACGTTTGATAAAGAAAATTGTTACAGCTATAGAAGTAGAGTTATTTTAAAAGCCACTATGGGTTAAAATTAACAAAATGCAAAGAAAATTTTTTTTAATTTTATTTATAAGAAAAACAAAACAAAAATAAGAATATTTAATCAATTAATAATTGAATAAAATGCACAATGGCTCAACTAATTAAAAGTTTGATTATCAGCGCGCAAAGGTATGCTCTAAAAAACTACTTTATGCGCATATAAAATGCTCTTAAAATCGGAAAATATGCCCTTAAAATTAAAAAATATGCACTTAAAATATTATTTTTCAGGCTCAATATTAAATTATCTACTATTCATGTTAAAAATAACTTGATTTTTATTTGCAATTGCAAAAAAAGTATTTTATCTTTGCACTTAAAAAATAAAACTAAGCCATTCTATCAGGAAGTTGAAAATTATTAGGGAATGGGATTTGAGAACGTATGTGACAGCAAAGAGAAATTTTCACTATCCGCAAAATATGCAAAATTATGCTCTTAAGTATAAAATATGCCATTTAAATTGCTAAAGTATGATCTAGGATTTTTTAAGAAAATATGGTCAAAAATATGCTGTCATAAACAAAATATGCAAAAACATGCTAAAACAAATTGATACAAAAATTCTTAAAATTGTCTGAAACGAATAAATAACTGACATTTTTGTTCATTTGAAGCTCAATAAAAAATATGATTTTGCATAATTTGGATTACCCTAGAGATTATATAATATTTTTTTTTTTCTAAGATGAAACAAATATTGTGCAAGGTCAAAATAAAAGAAAACTTTGGAAAATGCACATTAAAAGAAATTAATAAAATAGCGCACCAAGGGTCAAAAAATTTTGAAGAAGCTAAATTTGTTCAAATAAATTTAATGAATATTTATAGCAGTTCAAAAAAAAATAGCGCACTATGGGGCCAACTGCACAAAATTTGTGGAATTATTGTTATTAAATGGAAACCCGATTCTTTTGAAGAACTAGATTTTTTTTATGAAAAGCCAGATTTTACGCATTATTGTTAAAGAAAAAAGAAATATCAAAATTTATTATATAATTTAATGACATTTTTCAGATATGTATAAATATTTGTGACAAAAATTGGAAAATAATGCACTAGGGAATCAACCAAACAAAATTCGTTGAATTATTTGTTAAAAATATTATGAAAATTTATACAAACGAAATATCTTTTGGTTAAAAAAAAAAACAGCAAATAGCGCACTATGGGTATATTTAAAAAAAAAAGGAAAAAGCTAAATATAAGCTAAATAATATCAGCCAATAAAATTTAAATCTTTGAAAAGCAATTATATACACTATGGGTCAAACAGCACAAAATGTGATTTATTTTTTTATTTTTTTTCAAAGTTAGCTTTAAGCTGTAAAAGAATATATTTGAAAATATTTCAAAAACATTTAAAATTTTTTTCTGTTTATTCAAATCCACTAAACCTTGATTTAAAAATATATTCAATTTTTTAAAAGCAGACAACAAAAGAAAGAAAATTATAAATAACTAAAATTTATTAAAGTCATTATTTATGCAACTTTATACAATTATCTCTGGCAAAAAATAAAAAATACCAAATAATAAACTTAAAAAAATAAAATAAAACATAAAAAATTTCATTCAAATCCCTAACAAATAAACTCAATTTACATAACGATTCTAAATAATTTCATACACTATCGATCATTTATAGAATTTAAATGAAAAAAAAAAAACCTAAGGAATAATAATATAATAATAAATATTTTACACATACTTGTTAACAGAATGAATGATCTACAGGTACTGTTTCTTAAAAGTTGTAAAGAAAATCTAGCAACAAACGAGGTTTGAATAATATTAAATGTAAAACCTAAAGATACCTGAATGCAGGGAGAGTAGAGGTAGAATTTACAAGATTATGCCAGAACAAATACGTGTTTTCAAAAGTATTTGAATTGCCGCCAATTCTACATACACAACATACACTTATGTTTTACTAAACAGATATTGGCAACAAGTAAAACAACTATTTCAAAACAATTCTTAGCAAATAGACTCCCAACTCTATAAAAGCAAAAAAAAAAAAAAATGAAAAATTATTATAATAATCGAAAAAGATATAGGAAAAAAATGGTTTAAGAAAATAAATGTGAATAGTAGGTAGCTTTTTTTTTTAGCTTACGCTAAGGACTTGCTAACCAACCTTATTTTAAAAGTAGGAAAAAAACTAGACTTAAAAATATAAATATATTGAAACGATTTTTATAGCGAAATCTAAATAAATTACAAATAATAACGACCAAATGATAAAAAAGAAATACAAGAGAACATAACACAAAGAAGTTTTGTAAAGGAGTTTTACAAAAGAAACTAACTAAAATAAAATAATCAACTAGTATAACAAATAACCACTCAACACAATAATAGAGCTTTTTTTTTAAGAAAGACAAATCTTTAAATCAGAGGTATCATGTTGGAGACACATGATCTTCTTTTGAATAAAACTAGAAATAAAACAATAGAATGGATAATTTTTTTCTTATTTTATTTTCAAACAACATTAATTGAAGAAATTAACAAAAGAAGAAAAAACAAATTCATTCTATTATGAAGCACTATGGGGGGAAATAAACTAGATATATAATTTAATTAATCTATGAAAAGTTTAAAAAAAATAACATAACAGACATAATTAGAAACAAAAATAAAGTACTTATTTTTTGTCTGAATAACTAGTTATTTTTGTTCGAGTTATCCACAAATTTATGTAGTTAATTTTAGACTCTAGGGGTACTCAAAACTATGTACCTAAACGAAAATAAAAAATAGTAAGATTTTAACTTGGGAACAAATAAGCCATTCTTGATAAGAACTTTTTTTAGTATAAAATATCTTTTTAAATATTTTGTAAAAAAAAAAAAAAAACAAGGCATCAGAATGGGGTTGAACCAACAGCCTTCTGATTGTTAATCATCGCTCTAGACAACTGATCCACGAGAGTGCAATATTATTGTGTTATTATACTATTGAGTACTTATTTATGTAATATAGAGTAGGCAAATAATAATGACGCCTCATTACCAAGAAACTACTTTAATAATTAGTTGCCACAACAGAGAACCTAAAAGGTTTTGCTGGGACTTTATAACAAAATTATGTTAAAAGTCAATTTCTACGCAACATATTGCACGGTGAGAGATTTTCTCATTCTTTGTAATTTTTGTAATTAAAAACGCTATATTGATAAAATTTTGCAAAGGCCATTTTTGTAACACTAAGCTGGTTTCATAAAAAATAGGCGTGATCGGACTAATGTCGCGCCTACTTTTCTTATAATTCAATGAAATTTTGTGTATATATGTATATATGTATGTATGTATGTACGTATGTACAAAAATTTTTATAATACAAAACCAACAAAATGCACTATGAGTTAGAGTTCATAAAGAAAGGTAAAAATGTGTACCTAAGCATGTTTTTACTTATAAAATCAAAATACTGCAAAAAACTGAAATAAATTTACACCTAGAAAAAATTTTAACAATATGCACTATGGGTCAGAGTTCACAAGAAATATTTAGAATATGTTCTGAAATGTTGTTTTAATAAAAAATAATAATAGAATAATTCCTTTTTAAATTTAAAAATTTGTATCTCTCTAAAATTTTCTCTATAGCAAGTATACCTGTCAAAAAAAATATAAAAAAAATTAAAAATGGATTTTTTAAATACATGTAATTTAAGAAAATTCTTACAAAAGAATATGTTAATAAAAATATTTTCAAAATTTGTATATGGCATCTTAAAATACAAGCTTTGACAAATCCACTGATAAAAATTATTTTGATATCTTTTATATAACAAAAGTTAGGGCCATTTAAATAAATATGTTAATCACCTTCAAAGCTACAGAGTTGCCAGAGTTTTAAAATTAAAAATGAGAAAAATTTATTTTACATACCGCTGTATCCACATGCAATAAATTTTATCTAAATCGTTAACCAAGGGTCAAAATTCTTTAAATGTAAAATGGAATTACTCAATAATTGATTCAAAAGAACTAATAATTTTACACTTGGAAAAATTTTACCAAAATGCATTATGGGTTATATTTGATAAAAAAAACATATAATAATTTAAAAAAATCAATAAAAAATTAAAAAAAATATAATCAAAAATTTTAAAAAAATATGAAACTAAGAAAATTAACTATGGCTCAGAATTCACAAAAAATGTAACAAAACTTGTTCTCGAATGTTTTTTTTTTTATTATTAGAAATATCAAGACATAGATCAAAAGAAATCATATTTTCTACAAAAATCACTACGGATCGACATAATAAAATAAAACATGTAAAAGTAAACAAAAAAAATCTGCAAAAAACACATAAAAATTAAAAATATGAAAACAACCAAATGGTATTTGTTTGTAATATAAAGATAGTGAAAAACAAAATTAAAAATTTTACTCCAAAGAAATCAACAAAATGTATGTAAAACGGTAAAACTAAAGGCCAGCAACCACACAAAGTTCTAAAAATTTCTTAAAAGTTCTATTAATTTTAAAATAAAGGTATTGGAAAAAACGTATGTAAATAATTTTACACCTAGAAAAATTTCATCGAAATGCACTATGGGTCGCTATAAGAAATTCATGTAAAAGAACTAAAAAAACGACAAAAAAATAATCATAAAAGAAAAAATTGCAAAAAATGGTTAAAAGATAAAAGAAATTTAAAAATGTACCATGGGTCAGAAATCACAAATTATATCAAAAATGTTTTTTTTATTATTAAACAAATTCCTAATATTGATCAAAATAATTAATAATTCTGCACATGGTAAAAGCTCAATAAAAACCACTATGGGTCGTTAATAAGAAAAAAACATATATAAAAAAAAAAAAATCAATAAAATAAATATGAAAATAGAAAATGTCAACGAAAAGCAATTTTGATCATTGGCTAATCTATATATAGACTTGACTTTCAGCTAGCCTGTAGAATTGCCTATAATAGTCTACAGATTTGACAATAGAATATTTTGTAGACTTGACTATCGAATCTATAGAATAGTCTAAAGATTTAATTACACCACATGTTATAGGTTTGGCTATCAAATAGTCTATAAAATTGACTATATAATATTCTGTAGACTTAAATACAGAATATAGTCGTGATTACAGAATAGTGTATAGACTTCAGTATAGAATAGTCTATAGCCTTGACTATAGAATAGTCTATAGACTCGACTATAAAATAGTCTATAAACGTGACTATAGAATAGTCTATAAACTTGACTATCGAATAGTCTATAAACTTGACTATCGAATAGTCGATAGAATTGACTAGATAATAGTCTATGGACTTGACTATAGCACAGTCTATAGACCAGACTATAGAATAATCTATAGATTTAACTATAGAATAGTCTATAGACTTGACTATTGAATAGTCTACAGACTAGTTTGCTGACTTGACTATATACAATTAACTATAAACTATATAATAGTGTATAGAGTATATTCGAACAAAATCCTTATCAAACAAATGTTTAGTTTTATTCTTAAACTCTTTTTAGTATATTTCTTAAACTCTTTCTTTCGGTACATTTTTTTCAAAATTTTTGTTACCGAATTATAAAACGTACTCACGTTTTTCTAAGCGACTTTTAAAATTCCAAAAAAGATCAACTCGAAAATGTGTCAAATTTTTGTCTATTTTTTGTTTTTATTTTATTTCTTTCTTCATTTATTTTACACCTTTTCTTAACGAAGAATGTGGGTTATTAAGTGCTTTGTTTCTATGGCTACTTAAATAATGTTTGATTTGTTTTTGTGGTCACAATGTCCAAGATTTGTATTTAAATATTCTAAAAATGTTTGATCTAGAAATAGCAATTAAATGAATAAATTTGTTTCAAGTTAATTTCAAACGGGTGCCTTCAAATTATACAGAATTATGTTGAAAATACTAGAAATGTTTTCCTAAGGCACAAGATTTTATGAAAACATAAAACTAGAATTAATTTTGTTTGCTCAGAACCCGTTTATAATACTTTTGAGCTTTAATTAAAAAACACTTCCTTTTTATAGTCCTTATGTATTCTGAATACAAAAATAAATAAAAAGACATAAATATTTATCGGATTGCAACAATGTTGCCTCCTGCCTTAGAAAAACTTCTACAGCCTTGAAAGCAAACATGAAAAGGAAAAAGAAGAAAACTCAAAGCCAATATCATCTTGTTAAGAAAATTGCCCATAACTATAAATAAAATTAATTTCCATTTAAACTCTTGTTTACAAAAGTTATTAACCGCGATTTAGACTAACAGATAGATACCAACGTAGTGAGAGATATTTTTTAAGTTAATCTAGGAAAGTAATTTTAAAAACACACTCGTACAGCATTTGTACATTTATTATGGGTCATTTGGTCGTCTCGGAGTGTTAAGTGCTGCGATAAGACATTAGTTAGTCCATCCAGCTTATATTTTCAATGGAAAATTTAATGGGATGAACGAACACACGTACAATAGAATGATGCACATGTTGAAGTTGGGTTTTGGTCATACTATGACGACTGGGTGATTGTGCGTTCTTGTGTTATGGTTGTGATCTTTAAATGGATGTAACAAAATATTTATACATCTGTATACTTGAAAGGTTAAGTGGTTATCAGTATTACATTTGTGTGTACAACTGGTTAAAAGGAGAGGATCGAAAATCAGTTTATTACTAAGAGTATAATGTATACTTATGACATTTGTATGTTTTCATACAATAAAGAACATATTTTTAATAGAATTTTAGCACTAATATCTTTTGGCTCAATATGCATATCTAAAAGTTTTCCTTAATTTTTTCTATATTTTTCCACAAAATAGTTTATAGTCACATCTATAGACTATTCTATAGAATAGTTTATAGTCACATCTATAGACTATTCTATAGAATAATTTATAGTCACATCTATAGACTATTCTATAGAATAGTTTATAGTCACATCTATAGACTATTCTATAGAATAATTTATAGTCACATCTATAGACTATTCTATAGAATAGTTTATAGTCACATCTATAGACTATTCTATAGAATAATTTATAGTCACATCTATAGACTATTCTATAGAATAGTTTATAGTCACATCTATAGACTATTCTATAGAATAATTTATAGTCACATCTATAGACTATTCTATAGAATAGTTTATAGTCACATCTATAGACTATTCTATAGAATAATTTATAGTCACATCTATAGACTATTCTATAGAATAGTTTATAGTCACATCTATAGACTATTCTATAGAATAATTTATAGTCACATCTATAGACTATTCTATAGAATAATTTATAGTCACATCTATAGACTATTCTATAGAATAATTTATAGTCACATCTATAGACTATTCTATAGAATAATTTATAGTCACATCTATAGACTATTCTATAGAATAATTTATAGTCACATCTATAGACTATTCTATAGAATAATTTATAGTCACATCTATAGACTATTCTATAGAATAATTTATAGTCACATCTATAGACTATTCTATAGAATAATTTATAGTCACATCTATAGACTATTCTATAGAATAGTTTATAGTCACATCTATAGACTATTCTATAGAATAGTTTATAGTCACATCTATAGACTATTCTATAGAATAATTTATAGTCACATCTATAGACTATTCTATAGAATAGTTTATAGTCACATCTATAGACTATTCTATAGAATAGTTTATAGTCACATCTATAGACTATTCTATAGAATAGTTTATAGTCACATCTATAGACTATTCTATAGAATAGTTTATAGTCACATCTATAGACTATTCTATAGAATAGTTTATAGTCACATCTATAGACTATTCTATAGAATAGTTTATAGTCACATCTATAGACTATTCTATAGAATAGTTTATAGTCACATCTATAGACTATTCTATAGAATAGTTTATAGTCACATCTATAGACTATTCTATAGAATAGTTTATAGTCACATCTATAGACTATTCTATAGAATAGTTTATAGTCACATCTATAGACTATTCTATAGAATAGTTTATAGTCACATCTATAGACTATTCTATAGAATAGTTTATAGTCACATCTATAGACTATTCTATAGAATAGTTTATAGTCACATCTATAGACTATTCTATAGAATAGTTTATAGTCACATCTATAGACTATTCTATAGAATAGTTTATAGTCACATCTATAGACTATTCTATAGAATAGTTTATAGTCACATCTATAGACTATTCTATAGAATAGTTTATAGTCACATCTATAGACTATTCTATAGAATAGTTTATAGTCACATCTATAGACTATTCTATAGAATAGTTTATAGTCACATCTATAGACTATTCTATAGAATAGTTTATAGTCACATCTATAGACTATTCTATAGAATAGTTTATAGTCACATCTATAGACTATTCTATAGAATAGTTTATAGTCACATCTATAGACTATTCTATAGAATAGTTTATAGTCACATCTATAGACTATTCTATAGAATAGTTTATAGTCACATCTATAGACTATTCTATAGAATAGTTTATAGTCACATCTATAGACTATTCTATAGAATAGTTTATAGTCACATCTATAGACTATTCTATAGAATAGTTTATAGTCACATCTATAGACTATTCTATAGAATAGTTTATAGTCACATCTATAGACTATTCTATAGAATAGTTTATAGTCACATCTATAGACTATTCTATAGAATAGTTTATAGTCACATCTATAGACTATTCTATAGAATAGTTTATAGTCACATCTATAGACTATTCTATAGAATAGTTTATAGTCACATCTATAGACTATTCTATAGAATAGTTTATAGTCACATCTATAGACTATTCTATAGAATAGTTTATAGTCACATCTATAGACTATTCTATAGAATAGTTTATAGTCACATCTATAGACTATTCTATAGAATAGTTTATAGTCACATCTATAGACTATTCTATAGAATAGTTTATAGTCACATCTATAGACTATTCTATAGAATAGTTTATAGTCACATCTATAGACTATTCTATAGAATAGTTTATAGTCACATCTATAGACTATTCTATAGAATAGTTTATAGTCACATCTATAGACTATTCTATAGAATAGTTTATAGTCACATCTATAGACTATTCTATAGAATAGTTTATAGTCACATCTATAGACTATTCTATAGAATAGTTTATAGTCACATCTATAGACTATTCTATAGAATAGTTTATAGTCACATCTATAGACTATTCTATAGAATAGTTTATAGTCACATCTATAGACTATTCTATAGAATAGTTTATAGTCACATCTATAGACTATTCTATAGAATAGTTTATAGTCACATCTATAGACTATTCTATAGAATAGTTTATAGTCACATCTATAGACTATTCTATAGAATAGTTTATAGTCACATCTATAGACTATTCTATAGAATAGTTTATAGTCACATCTATAGACTATTCTATAGAATAGTTTATAGTCACATCTATAGACTATTCTATAGAATAGTTTATAGTCACATCTATAGACTATTCTATAGAATAGTTTATAGTCACATCTATAGACTATTCTATAGAATAGTTTATAGTCACATCTATAGACTATTCTATAGAATAATTTATAGTCGCATCTATAGACTATTCTATAGAATAGTTTATAGTCACATCTATAGACTATTCTATAGAATAGTTTATAGTCACATCTATAGACTATTCTATAGAATAGTTTATAGTCGCATCTATAGACTATTCTATAGAATAGTTTATAGTCACATCTATAGACTATTCTATAGAATAGTTTATAGTCACATCTATAGACTATTCTATAGAATAGTTTATAGTCACATCTATAGACTATTCTATAGAATAGTTTATAGTCACATCTATAGACTATTCTATAGAATAGTTTATAGTCACATCTATAGACTATTCTATAGAATAGTTTATAGTCACATCTATAGACTATTCTATAGAATAGTTTATAGTCACATCTATAGACTATTCTATAGAATAGTTTATAGTCACATCTATAGTCAAATCTATATACTAGCTTATATAGTCTAACTATTCCCCAAGTTTATGTTTTCTAATGCTTTGGGAGACGAAATTTTGATTTAATGAATTCCTTTTTATTTCAAAATCCCCAGCTATCTGGGAGACTAAAATTTCAATTAATTTTTTTGTTTATTTTTCATATATATATATATATATATATATATATATATATATATTGTTATTGAAAAAAAAACAAAAAAGCAAAAATAAACCTCAAAGTGTGGTGGTATTCATAAGCAATTATTGATTGCAAAGTATTGAAAAATAAAAGAGAAACATTTTTTTAACACTTTTAATTGGAAACGAACGAGTTGTTGTCTGAAGTACATAAGTGTGAGGAGGTCTTATTTGATTTGATTGCCACAGTATTTTTTTTTTTTTTTTTAATTTTTATTCTTTTGTTCTTATTTGTTGTTTATAAGTAGTTTTCATATTATTTATTCTTTGTTTAAGTTTTCATGTTGTAAACATTTCGAAACAGCAGATAAATATAAGAAAAATAAATAATCTTAGTTTCTTGTTCTGCTGCATGGCTACAAAAAAGATAAAAAATAATAAAAAACAACAGTTGGCGGTTTATATTTACAAATAATACGAGTAAATATATTACAGAAGGGGACGTGTATCTGTCGAGTTTTTGCAATCTTGGCTTTTATGAAAAATAAAAAAAAAAAATATATTTTTTAAGTTCTTTATGGATGGTTGTTTGGTTTACTAATAAGACATGGTGTTAACTCAAATAAATAAGTTCAATGAATTGATTGCATATGCAAAACCATAAAAGGCAAAGGATCAAATCATTCATAAGATTTAAAAAAAAAATGCGTATCAAAGTTGGCACATCTCTGGGTGTTAACTGATTTCTGTTATAATATTAAATTAGTACAAATACACAAATAATACAACATGTTTATGTGCATTGATACCATTCAAAAAACTGTTGTCACTTGCAAGCACAAAAATATCAACAACAAGAACAGCAACATTTTTTTTTTCTAAGAGCAATAGTAAAAACAATTATAACAACAAGATAAAGAAAATTATGATGGTGTCATCATTACCAACACTAACATCATTATCATCATCTCTATAGAAATATAACGAGTTTGTAATCATTGTAAATTAAAAAAAAATAGTAAAAGCATCTGCAACTATTCGTTAAGTAGATTATTGAATACTTACCAGGAATGGAAAATGAAAATATTTTTCTGTATCAAAATAAATTCAAATTAGTACTTTTTTCACTCTCAGAGTACTAGAATTCAAAATTTTGATATTTATATTTTGTTTGATGCAAAACTCAAAGAGTATAATTTTTACAGGGCTTAAATTGAATGTTTTAACTCGGCTTAGATTTTTTTTCCCCCATTTATAGTACCTTTAACGCAGAAAATAATGATGACAAAATTTTTGAGTGCAACTGAGTATTTTCGGAGTTATAAGACAATGAAAAACGTACTTTCCTAAGAAACTCATTAAAAAAATTTGTTGTTATTAAAAAATTGGGTAAAAACGAAAAGTTATGTAAGCGATGCCGCTTTTGGACATACCACAGAGTTAAAAATCCTTCCGCCCCGACGAAGGCTGGCTATTAAGAAAAAAATTTTCATCAAAAAAATTTACTATACTGGAGAAATGACCAAATATTAAAAAAAAAAAAAACGTTTAAGGAACTTTTATAAAAAATTCTTTTTTTTTCAAATGCAATCGGATAGTATAGAAAATATTTACTATAAGTGGGCTAGATAGCACAATGAGTACCTATGGTCCTGTTTTTGAAATAAAATTAAAGAGAAAAAGATCGCCAAAGATAAAATTCTTAAAAGCGGGCACTTCAGTCTTAGTTTTGTTAAAATGTAAAATATTATCCTGATATATTTGATACTTGGAACACTTTCACTTTCACAGGAATTCAATTTAAAGATCATAGAGATTTGTAATTTGTAGTAATGATAACATATTTCAAAGTGATTCCCGTTTATAATTTTATAGTTTAAATAATCGACCTACAGTACAAATATTTCTATTATTTGCCTTACAAACATATTTAAATTGTATTAATTGTAGCGTGTAGTGTTTACCACAATTTTATAATTATTTCTGAACACGATGTGTAAATCTGAACCAAAGGTCTTTATATATATTAACAAATACATAAAATACGAGTACTATTCCTTTAAAAAGGATATTTCTTAATTAAATTGCAGAATAATCAGCTAATTTGATAGCATCAAATGAATTGAGGGAGTACTTCGGTATTTTTTATGTTAGATATTATCAAAAAATTAGTATTGTATCAACTTTTCCATCCCTGGTAGTTATATTGTTGCAATGAGCAAGAGAATAGGGTGAAATGTAAGGGGACGAGAGTTGGAATAAGCAAAAGCATAAAACAGTGTGGCAGATAAGGGGATTTGTCCCCAAATTGGGGATCTAAACTTTCATTTGGAGAGAGATTTTCGTGGAGAGAGATTTGGAGATTTTCGTAAAATATGGAGATTGTTTATTAAATAATACATTTATTCCATTTTCGATAAATTTTAATTTCTAAAGAAAAACTTCGATAAGTTTTAAATTTTGCAGATAATTGCGATAGATTTAATATGTAAACATTTTTCGTTAAATATTCTATCTATAAAAATTTGTTGCTACGAGTAGTTTTCTTTTTAAAGGAAATTTTCAATCAATTTTCTATTTACATATATATAATGTCGAATTATTTTTTATTTAGTGAAAATATTGGATTCATTTCTATGTTTTGAAAATATTAAATTATTATTTGTTGTTTATATGCTGTTTACACCAAACAAAAACTAGTAGTTTTTGGCTTTTATTTTTAATGAAAAACTACATTAATTTCGTTGCTTTTTCCTTCCAAATCAAAAAAAAAAAATGTTCAGTTTTTTTTTCGAAAACCAAATAAAAACTACCAAAACAATTATCTATAAAACAGTCTGTTTAACTCATTTCATAACATGAAGCCTCATGGCATTCGGTAAATTTTCAATTTATAGAAAAATTCAATATATTTCCTTCTATACGATATTTTTGATAAATTTTCTTTTATGAAAAAAAAAAATTTTAACATTTTCTTTCAATAGAAAATTTTTCAATTATGCTTTTTTATGAAAATTTCGATAAATGTTTTTATTTCAGAAAATTTTCATTAAATGTCCTTTTTAAAGAATTATTGTAAAATTTCGTTTTTATATAAATTTTTTTAGATAAATTTTATTTTAATGGGAACAGTGATAAATGTTTTTTTTTTTTTTTTTTTTTTTTTTATAGGAAATATAAATATTTTTTTACGAAATATTTGATAAATCTTCTTTTTATAGTAAATTTATTTTAAAAATAATGTTCGTTAAATTTCTCTTTATAAAACATTTTTAATGACAAAAACAATTTTCGATTAAAAAAAAAACTTAATTTTATATTAAAACATTTTGGGGATAAAATTGGGAATTTACATTTTAAAATTTTTCTGGCAACAGTGAAATAAAGAGGGCGAGAGGAGGAGATGAGTCCGGTTTTTCTATATTTCTAATGACACTCACTTTACTTTTAGTGAGTACAAGTAAGCGAGGAGAACATACATACATGGTGTGTGTGAATGCATTAAATATTTGTTAGTATGTATTTTTCGTTTCTATTAGTGCAAGTGTTGGTCTTAATGATTTTCTTCTATTTACACTTATTTATGTTTTTTTTTTTTTTTTTTTTCTATACTGCATCTTCTCATACATACTTATTTATGGTAATGTTGTTGATGTTTTGAATGTTGAATTACTTTGCATATGTCTAGTAATAAAAATATATATATATATATATGTATATAAAACAAACTTATGAAAAACACAATAAAGACGATGGCGACAAAATCGAACTTTGGGAAGATCTATCAATCATTGTGTTGAGCTTGTTTGTATTTAAAGCTTAAAATTTAACATGTTTGTATTTCTTTATCTTGTTTTCTTTATCAGCGCACTTGTTTTTATTTTAAATTTGTTTTTTTTTATTACATTTACCGCAAACACATGAAAGTAACAAAAAAGAAACAACTAAAATTTGTTTTATTTTTTTTTAATTTAATCCGGAAAAACTACACACACTTTTTTATGGAAAAAACAATGTGCGTTGTTTTGTTGTTTCTTTAGTATTCATTTGTTAAAAAGTGAAATTTTCAGATGAGGTTTTAGTGCTGTTTTTGTTAATTTATGGACTGTAATATTTTTCAATTATTTTCAAAATGTTTGTCAACATTATGATATAATTTTTTTTTTTTTTTTGTACGAAAATAAAACACTAAAAATCATCATAGAAAAGAGGGTTAAATTCATATGGATGACAATAGGAAATTATAACAAATCTGAAAGATGTAAAAATTTCAAAACGTAATTTTGAATTTCTATAAAAAAAGAAAATTTTCTATAAAAAAGGAAAATGTTTTCTATAAAAAAGGAAAATTTATCGAAAATTAAAAAAGAGAATTCATCGAAAATTACAAAAAAAAAATTATCCAAAATATACTATAAAAACATTTTCGAAAATATTTTATAAAAGCAAGAAAATTTATCGAAAATTTTCCTAAAAACAAATAAAATTTATCGAAAAGTTTCCATAAAAACATATAAAATTTATCGAAAATTGTTTATAAAAAAAATTAAATTTATCGAAAATTTTCCATAAAAAAAATAAAATTTATCGAAAGCTTTCCATGAAAAAAATTTAATTTATCGAAAGCTTTCCATGAAGAAAATTAAATTTAATGAAAATTTTCTATAAAAAATAAAATTTATCGAAAGCTTTCCATGAAAAAAATTAAATTTATCGAAAATTTTCTACAAAAACAGAAAATTTATCGAAAATTTTCTATATAAAAAGAAAATTTATTGAAAATTAAAAAAAAGATAAATTCATTGAAAATTACAAAAATAAAAATTTTCGAAAATATACTATAAAAAACATTTTCGAAAATTTTTTATAAAAGAAAGAAAATTTATCGAAAAATTTCCTAAAAACAAATAAAACTTATCGAAAATTTTCCATAAAAACAAAAAAAATTATCAAAAATTGTCCATAAAAAAATGAAAATTTATCGAAAATTTTCCATAAAAAAATAAAATTTTTCGAAAGCTTTCCATTAAAAAAATTAAATTTATCAAAAATCTTCTATAAAACAAAAAGACAATTTTCTATAATTTATCGAAAAATTTCTATAAAAAAAAGGAAATTTATCGAAAATTATCTATAAAAAAAGAACAATTATCGAAAATTTTCTTTAAAAAAAAAAAGAAAATTCATCGAAAATTTTCTATAAAAAAAGAAAATTTATCGAAAATTTTCTATAAAAAAAGAAAATTTATCGAAAATTTTCTATTAGAGAAAGAAAATTTATCGAAAATTTTCTATAAGAAAAAGAAAATTTATCGAAAATTTTTTATAAGAAAAAGAATATTTATCGAAAATTTTCTATAAAAAGAAAATTTATCGAAAATTTTCTATAAAAAGAAAATTTATCGAAAATTTTCTATAAAAAGAATATTTATCGAAAATTTTCTATAAAAAGAAAATTTATCGAAAATTTTCTATAAAAAGAAAATTTATCGAAAATTTTCTATAAAAAGAAAATTTATCGAAAATTTTCTATAAAAAGAAAATTTATCGAAAATTTTCTATAAAAAGAAAATTTATCGAAAATTTTCTATAAAAAGAAAATTTATCGAAAATTTTCTATAAAAAGAAAATTTATCGAAAATTTTCTATAAAAAAAAAATTTATCGAAAATTTTCTATAAAAAGAAAATTTTTCGAAAATTTTCTATAAAAAGAAAATTTATCGAAAATTTTCTATAAAAAGAAAATTTATCGAAAATTTTCTATAAAAAGAAAATTTTTCGAAAATTTTCTATAAAAAGAAAATTTTTCGAAAATTTTCTATAAAAAGAAAATTTATCGAAAATTTTCTATAAAAAGAAAATTTATCGAAAATTTTCTATAAAAAAAATAAAATTTATCGAAAATTTTCTATAAATAAAAAAAAATTTATCGAAAATTTTCTATAAAAATAAGAAAATTTATCGAAAATCTTCTATAAAAAAAAGAAAATTTATCGAAAATTTTCTATAAAAAAAAGAAAATTTATCGAAAATTTTCTATAAAAAAAGAAAATTTATCGAAAATTTTCAATAAAAAAAATGAAAATTTATCGAAAATTTTCTATAAAAAAAATTAAAATTTATCGAAAATTTTCTATAAAAAAATTAAAATTTATCGAAAATTTTCTATAAAGAAAGAAAATTTATCGAAAATTTTCCATAAAAAAAAGAAAATTTATCGAAAATTTTCTATAAAAAAAAATGAAATTTTATCGAAAATTTTCTACAAAAAAAAAAAGAAAATTTATCGAAAATTTTCTACCAAAAAAAAATTATTGAAAATATATAAATTTATAAAAATTTCTTTGTAAAAAAAAATGTTTAGATAATTTTCTATAAAAAAAGAACTTTGATAGAAAATTTTTTATAGAAAGAAAATTTATCAAAAGTTTTCTGCAAAAAGAAAATTTATTGAGTTCTATAAAAAAAAAAAAAGATTTCAAAATTGTCTAAAATTTTTGTCAAAAGCTTAAAAAATATACAATTAAAATTTCGAGTAAAAATAAAATTTATCAAAAATTTTCTATAAAAGAAATTTCCGACGATTTTCTATACAATAATATTAATCGAAAATTATCCATAAAAACAATATTTATCGAGAATTTTCTATAAAAATTAAATTTATCAAATATTTCCTACAAGAGAAAATTTATCGAAGATTTTCTATAAGAATTAAATTAATTAAAGATTTTCTATTAAAAAATAAAATTAATCGAAAATTTTCTATAAAAAGAAAACTTTCTATAAAAAAAATTTATTCGAATATTTTCTATAAAAAAAAAAATTATTGAAAGTTTTCTACAATTTTATCACAAATTGTCTAAAAATTAAAATTTATCAAAAATTTTCTGCAAAAAGAAAATTTATTTAAAATTATAAAAATAAAAATAAAATTTGTAGAATGTTTTCTGAAAATAATATTTACCGAAAGTTTTCCATCAAAAGAATATTTCACGAAAATTTTCTATAAAAATAAAATTTATCGAAGATTTGCTATATAAGAAAATTTATCGAAGGTTTTCTATAAAAATAAAATTAATCAAAGATTTTCTATAAAATTAAATTTATTCCAAAATTTTCTATAAAAGTAAAACTTATCAAAAGTTTTCTACAAAAAGAAAATTTATCAAAAATTATCTAAAAAATTTAAATTAATGGAAAATTATTTTGTCTATAGAATATAATAATCGAAAAGTTTTCTATAAAATGAAAATTAATCGAAAATTTTCCATCAAAAGAAAAGTTATCGAACTTTGATCAGTTGTGATCTCTGATACTGAATAAAGGAATCATTTCTGTCTCCTGTCACTTATATACATACGTATATTTGGACTTCTCTAGCTCCCAAAGTTTCTGAACTTTATGTTCTCTCAAACAATATTTTGATAGTTTTATTCTTCCCCTACTTAGTAATTGACTTCTGTGTATTTATCACACATATGATTTTCAGCTGCTGCCGCCTGGTTTTCTTAGACAAAAAAAATGAATTATTAATGAATGAAAACGAGATGAAAACTAAAAAAAATATAAAAAAAATAAACCATAAAACTGGTCCGACAGTCTATAATTGAAGTGACCACCCGTTCGTTTAGCGGGTAAAAAAAAAAAAAAACTTTAATAACAACTTATAAAAAAAAAGAACATTATAGAAAAAATCATAATATAAAAATAAAAAGAAGACGTTGCAAAAAACTCAACAACAATAACAAGTTTTCAATAATTGTATACTTAATACTCAACATAAGATACAATTGTATCTTATAATTACGAGGTATAGTCGAACACGCTTATAATGAACACTGGTTATAACGAACTATAGCTATAGCGAACACTTTTCTTCGGACCCTTTGATTTTACCTATATTTTCCATACAAATAATTACGTTTATAAAGAACACAGCGAACTTTTTTTTATAACGAACATAATTTTAAGATCTCAAGAGGAATATTTCATTCAAAAACCTACGTTTATACCAACTCCATAAATACTAGTTTTAGATAAATAAATTCGCACATTTCAAAATGTTTCAAAAATGTAAAAATTAACACAAATAACTATTATCTGTTTCAATATAAATTGTTGGATAAATGGAAACATTTTCGTTCATTTCAGTTTAAATCATAGGGCAAATAAAAGAGGAATTTTATAATTATAGTTGTTCAACTTTTTATCACATCGCATACACATTTATCGAAAATAACTAAAAATTAAACTGAAATTGTAAGAGGATTAAAAACTAAATATTTAAAAATCCACATTCCCCAAAGACTAAATTTCAAAATCTCGGTCATAAAACAAAACACTGAATTAGTATAAAAATATTTAAGTAATCTCAATTTTCCACTTGTCAAATGACAGATTTGTAGATGCAAAAATCATTGTTAAATCATTAATATTTAAAAATTTGAAATACATTTTTAAAGGAACAAATTACGCTCTAATTACAAATATTATATAATATTTATAACGAACTAAATTTGACGATATCTTCGACTTCGTTATAACCGTGTTCGACTGTATAAAGCTTTATAAGTAAAGTAAAGTAGTATAGACGACAAGAGCAAAGTTGTAAAACTGTCGAATGATTTTTTAATAATTTTATTTACTAAAATCTAGATTTTACATGGTAAAGTGGCTAAGATGACCATAAAGATGTTATAATTTCAGACAAATCTAAATAAGTGAGTATAAGTTTAATACAAGTAACGTGCTTATTCATAAAGCTCTATTAGCCAGCTGTAAAGCGGTATGGAAGGAAGTATTTATAGTCATTGTACAAGTAAGGGAGTGAGTGAGTGAGTGTGGTCACTATAATTCTTTTTTAAAATACAAAATATTATTAAACGTAAAACGAACTAGTTTAATATTATTTTTTTATTTATACGCGACTTATACATAGTAAGTATTTTTTTAATTTTTTAACTTCCATTGTAATTGTTGTTTCATTTATGGCAACTAATTTAAAAAACTAGTTGTACTTGTTTTATTATTTTTATAAAAATAATAAAATAAAATTGTTTATACGTTGTAAAAAATAGTGTATTATAATTTTGTAAATCCCTCTATCCTATAGATAAAATTTAGCTTTAAAATAATTTTAAATTATAATCTATACAATTTTATTAATTATTGTGTAATACAAAGTTATTTAATAGATTTTTTACATTTCTTTATTATTATATTTATTTTTCAATTATAATAATCTATATAGAGCTGAATTAATTTTTCGAAAAGAATACAAATAATTTAAGAAAACAAATACAATACAAAAAATATAAGTTGTCGTAGTGTATTTACAATAAAAATTTTTAACATATTTTAGGAATGCACAATAGGGAAACATCAAATTTTCTAAATAAATCTGTATCTTAGTAGAGAAGTTTTGGAGTTTAAGTTTTGAAGACAGATTCCCCAGATGTTTAAGAAACAGTACAGAACCTCTGGCATGCTATTTGTCTCCAATAGTTTGCGAGTTGCTCGCGCTTAAAATCTCAAATTTCACAATTTCCAAAAACCTTAAATTTTCAACAAAAAAAAAATTAAAAATTTTCGATTAATTTTATTCTTACAGAAAATTTCCGATTAATTTTATTCTTACAGAAAATTTCCGATAAATTTTCTTTTTAATGAAAATTTTCGTTAAATTTCCTTTATATAGAAAATTTTCATTAATTTTTCTTTTTATAGAAAATTTTCGTTAAATTTTCTTTTTATAGAAAATTTTCGTTTAATTTTCTTTTTATAGAAAATTTTCGTTAAATTTTCTTTTTATAGAAAATTTTTGTTAAATTTGCTTTTATAAAAATTTTCTTTTTATAGAAAATTTTCATTAAATTTTCTTTATACAGAAAATTTTTTTTAATTTTCTTTTTATAGAAAATTTTCGTTCAATTTTCTTTTTATAGAAAATTTTCGCTAAATTTTCGTTTTATAGAATATTTTCGCTAAATTTTCTTTTTATAAAATTTTCGTTAAATTTTCTTTTTATAAAATTTTCGTTAAATTTTCTTTTTATAGAAAATTTTCGTTAAATTTTCTTTTTATAGAAAATTTTCGTTCAATTTTCTTTTTATAGAAAATTTTCGCTAAATTTTCTTTTTATAGAAAATTTTCGTTAAATTTTCTTTTTATAGAAAATTTTCGTTAAATTTTCTTTATACAGAAAATTTTTGTTAAATTTTCTTTATACAGAAAATTTTTGTTAAACTTTCTCTTTACAGAATTTTTTTTTAATTTTCTATTTATAGAAAATTTTCGTTAAATTTTCTTTTTATAGAAATTTTTCGTTAAATTTTCTTTTTATAGAAAATTTTCGTTAAATTTTCTTTTTATAGAAAATGTTCGTTAAATTTTCCTTTTATAGAAAATTTTCGTTAAATTTTCTTTTTATAGAAAATTTTCGTTAAATTTTATTTTTATAGACAATTTTCGTTAAATTTTCTTTTTACAGAAAATTTTCGTTAAATTTACTTTTTTGAGGAAATTTTCGATAAATTTTTCATCTTTATTTCGATCCTTTTTATAAATTTTCTTTTTATAGAAAATTTTCGTTAAATTTTCTTTTTATAGAAATTTTCGGTAAATTTTATTTTTATAGAAAATTTTCGTTAAATTTTCTTTTTATATAAAATTTTCGTTGAATTTTCTTTTTATAGAAAATTTTCGTTAAATTTTCTTTTTTTAGAAAATTTTCGTTAAATTTTCTTTTTATAGAAAGTTTTCAATAAATTTGTCATATTCATTTCGATCAATTTCCTTTTTATAGAAAATCTTCGGTCATTTTTCTTTTTATAGAAATAAATTTTCTTTTTATAGTAAATCTTCGACAAATTTTATATTTAAGAAAATTTTCTTTTTAAAGAGAATTTCGATAAATTTTCTTTTTTTAAAAGATTTTCGATAATTTTAATTTTCATAAAAAATCTATAAATGTTCGATAAATGTGCTTTTCGAAGAATATGATAAATTTTCTATTTATAAAAAATTTTCGACTTCTTTTTAATGAAAATTTTTGTTAAAGTTTCTTTTTATGGAAAACTATCTATATATTTTCCTTTATAGAAAATTATTGATAAACATTTTAAAAAATTATCGATTAATTAATAAAAAATTATCAATATATTTTCTTTTTATAGAAAATTATCGATAAATTTACTTTTTATAGAAAACTATTGATAAATTTTCTTTTTATGGAAAATTATAGATAATTTTTTTATTTATAGAAAACTCGATAAATTTTCTTTTTATAGAAAAATATCGATAAATTTTCTTTTCGTAGAAAATTATCGACAAATTTTCTTTTCGCAGAAATTTTTCGATAAATTTTCTTTTTATACAAGATTATCGGTAAATTTAATTTTCATAAAAAATTATCGATAAATTATCTTTTTATAAAAAATTATCGTTAAGTTTTCTTTCTATAGAAAATTATCGATAAATTTTCTGTTTACAGAAAATTATCGATAAATTTTCTGTTTACAGAAAATTATCGAAAAAATTTTTTGTTTATAGAAAAGTATGAATAAATTTTTTTTTCATTTTCTTATAGAAAATTGTCGATAAATTTTCTTATAGAAAATTGTCGATAAATTTTCTTATAGAAAATTGTCGATAAATTTTCTTATAGAAAATTGTCGATAAATTTTCTTATAGAAAATTGTCGATAAATTTTCTTATAGAAAATTGTCGATAAATTTTCTTTTTATAGAAAATTGTCGATAAATTTTTTTTTATAGAAAATTATGACAAAATTTCTGTTTATAGAAAATTATGGATAAATTTTCTTTTCATAGCAATTGATCGGTAAATTTTTATTTCATAGAAAATTTTTGACAAGTGTACTTTTTAAAGAATATATTCGATAAATTTTATTATTGTAGATAATTTTCAATATTTATAGGAAATTTCCGATCAATTCTCTTTTCATAAAATATTTCTGATCGGTTTTTCTTTGCATAGAAAATTTTCTACAATTCTGTCTTTTTTTCATAGTTTATATTCGATCAATTTTCTTGTCATAGAAAATGCTCAATCTATTTTTTGGATACATAAAACTGAATTATGGAGACATGATGCAAAACATCTCTGCCAATGCTATAAGTAAGACGTTTTTGTGAATTAGATGCAAATATTTGGATTTAGGTCTAATTATGTTATTTACTTTTAATTTCAAATTAACTTTCATTGAAGATTATCTGAAAATTGTAATTTATAATAAAATCTATTATTCTATTTATATTTTATTATCATCATTGGATCATCAGCATCATTATGAAGAACTTGCAATGTTTCATATGTTTTACAATATGTTTGATATCTTCTGTATTATAAACTAATGGAGAAGAACTCCAACATGATCACCAAAGATAATTATGATCAAATCAGTTAATGAAGCTCAAAAGCAGAATCTACCAATAATAACAATAATTTATAAAAAACAAAAAAACAAAAGGCATAAAGTTAAGAAGTACTTTTTGCTAGAAACTGAAAAAAGTCGAAGTCAGACAGGCGATGACTCCCTCCTTTGACAACTAAAAATAAACCAAATTCAACAAAGTGAAACGAATGAATAGAGTTAAACAAATAAAAGTTAAAATGTTGTTGGTATTGTGTCTGTCTTGTTCTTCTGCAATAGTTGTCAACATTAGTAGCAACAGCAGAAGAAGTAGAAACAGCAACCAGTATCTTGAAATTATTATGATGGTGTTTTGTATCTTTTGGATGTGGCATTTTTTTATTTGTCTTTTTGTTTTTCATATGGGACTTATTTTTTCTTTTTGTTTTTTTGTTTTTTTTTTTTTTTTTTTTTGCAACTTGCAATAGTTGGCAAATATTGTCTCATGTTGCAATTTGAGATTAGCTTTTTTTAAAAAAACCCTGGTGGAAATTAAGAGTTATAAACAGCTAATGCTAATAAAAATATAATTTCTAAACTTTCACTCCGATTTGGATAGAACACAAGGAGCTTTTGTCAAGACGTTTAATTAATTTTATAAATTGTATATAAATAAATTTCCTATTGGATGCTTTTTCTTTTACATTATTTCACTACAACTACTTCTGTTTATAAATTTTTTGAAGATTGTTTGGTCTCGTCTTTTTTCCATTTTACTCTGTGACACGGTTTCACTGTCTGTCTTTAAGTTTATTTAGCGACATAGTCTTTTCGTTTTTTTTTTTTTTTTGTTTTTGTTATAAAACTTAGAAACATTAAGTATTAGCAACATTTTATAACCTTTGTTCTGTTCATAGTTTTTTCTTGTTTATTTCTTTAACAGATAAATAGTTTTTGTCCTCATCTTTAAATAGTTTTGTCTTTTGTCTCTTAACGTCTAGCCAAAAAGGTATTTATACATGCGACAGGTCTTGGCTATAGACTCTAACAGTGACATCTTTTAGTCTCTGTGTTTGTTGTACTATGTGTAAAAATATCTAGTAAACATCTTTTTTTATGGATTTTAAGGAATTTAGTTTTTTTTTTCGCTTAAAAATCGAAAGTGAAATTAATAGTCTTGTATTTTTTGTCGTTGTGGTCTAACTTCTGTCGAAAAACAACAACAATTTATTAAAGCAAGTTTTATTTTATTACAAGTTGTGAAGGCAAAAAAGAAAAAAAAAAGTTTCTTCTAAATTATGGATAATATTTTTTCGTATTACCTAGTTATGGAGATTTTAACGATTAAAATCTCCATAACTAGGTATTGTTGTAAAACATATGTAACAGAGTCATAAATATTCATTAATAAATGTTAGGGCAACAGAATTGAATTTTTATTATTATAATTTGAAAAGTAAATAAATTTCTGTTAACTTTTTGTTAAGGCGCCGATTAGTGTAATCAGCATCTTATCTCGACTTAATATGTCCACAGATTTGAAAATAAAAAAAAAAAATAATAATAATAAAAATACTTTACAAGTCTTTGTCAATCACCAAAGGGCCAAAAATATATATTTTTATCAATTCGTTTTTAATTTTAACAATATTTTACTGGAAAACATTTTTTTCTTCTTTAAACAAAAATAGCTGGCATTTGACGTGCTGAACACGAATCTGCCTACAATATTTCCCCTTTAATAAAGAAATTGCAGGAGTAAATTTTACTATAACTCGGGAACAAGTTGTTCAAAACACCAAAAGATAAAGACGAAAATTTCATCCATGTCATCTTAAAATTATTTTTATATCCGCTCAATATTTTCGGAGTTATTCGAAAATTGGCGGCCAAAAAAAAATATATATAAACTTTTCATGCGAAATTGAAAGAATTTTGCTCCTTAACTCCGAAAATATTGACCGGTTAAAAAAATAATGTTAAGACAAACTGAATGAAGATAATTTTAATTAGCATCTACAAGAGTTTCATCTATCTAAATTTATATACAAGTGTGACCGCTGAATAAGGTGGTCATACTAGTCATTCCAATAAAAAAGAATCAGTACGTGATAGAAAAGAAAGTAAAAGCAAATTTTTTTTTTTTTTCTTTCTGAAGGAGGACGAAACAAATTTTTTTGCCGACCAGTTTTATTAAAAAAATTTTTTTTAATTATATTAAAGCTTTCACTAAAAATTAATAGCTTTTAAAGCATCGAAAGCGCTTGACAAATGGTTTTGCAATGCAATTTGATATTTTTCTAATGTAACAAACGACATACGATATTTTTGTGCTTCTAAACTTAGTTTTTCAAACAAATTTTTTGGCATAAAATTTAAATAAAAAAATTCTTTGTGCGAAATTGATGCTTTGAATTCCAACCAGTGTTGCCACGGCAAAACATTTTTTGTAACCAAAATTTTGAAAAAAAAGTAATTAAATTAAATTAAAGATAAAATAACCAAAATTAAAAAATGAAGTTGAAGTTATTTATGTAAAAGTATTTATATATATATAGGTTTAAAATATTTTTTTAATATCGGTTGTAAAGTAAAATTAATCTTAACCTTCTTTTAAATGCTCAAAACAGAAAAATATTTAAAATTTATTTGTTTAAAACAACAGTTCCTAGAAATGAAAAATTCCTGATTTTAACATTGTGTAGTAAGTGAAAGTAAGTACCTAGTGCTGAAAAAGAGCTACAGAAATTGCCATGGTTGCAGAATGTTACGTTTTTATGACTCATATTCATTGCTTTTGAAATTCTTCTCTTAAAACAATATTTAGAAAATTTTTTAATAAAAATATTGTTTTAGCTTTGTTAAAAGATAATATAAAACACTTTTAAATTTATTAAATTTTAATTTTCTTAGAAATTGTTAACCTTTTTTCCTGCTAAAAATACTTTTCGCTCATTTACTTCAAGAACGTCATAACTCAAAAAAAAACAATTTTGTAGAAATGGCAGTCAAAGTTTTCAAATGCCATTTACCTTAATAGAAAAATTGGTGAGCATAAAAAAATATGTACAAGTTATTTTACAGAATATAGAGCTTGAATATTTATTTATTATTACATCATTAACTCAAAAATCTGTTATGACGTTCATAAAGTAAAGCACTAAATATGCACTTAGTTCTACTTTTGAAGTGATAAAAATGCTCTTTTTTGAAAACACTTTTTCTTTTTGTCAAAAAGGTTTAGTGTTAAAGATATTTAGTGTTAAAGATATTTAATTGAGATTTTTAGTGAAAAGATTATATCTTCAATAGATATCGTTCATATACCAAACCAAACTGACGTTAAGCAAGTAGCATTTCGAAATTGACCTAATAATTTAGTGTAATTAGGCAATGCAATGCACATTTTTTGGGCCACAACACAATTCATTTGCATTTTTGATGTCTTTAAAATTGTGTTTTCTTTGATTTTATCGACATGTTATTACAAATTTGTTTTTAAGTTTATTTTATTCTTTGAAAGTATACACTCTGTAATTTAAATAGTACTTTCGAATAGTTCATAAAAAATAAAAAAAAATATCCAAAATGGAAAAAATGTCACCATTTCCACATTAGAAAATAAAATAACCAGTTTTGGTTAAAAATAACCAAAACGGCAACACTGATTCCAACCATTAATTTTTTTGTCGACAGTTTTCCTTACCTGACAATTTAATGCAGGGTTATACTCTGCATTAAATTGAGCACAAAAAATGATTACCTTATATTTTTCAATTAACACAGTTGTTTAATTTGTAATTAATATATTTAATTAATGTTCATATAAAATTCATTTAATATTGTTTTCTCATTTAAATACTTAAGTCATTCAATCATCTATTTGATTGATAAAAAAAAAATTATTGGAAAAATTTGTCTGTTTTTTTTTATTTTTTACAGTTATTAGTAATTGATATAACCATTTTGATGAGAGGTGCAAATTAAAAAAAAATTAATTGAATTAATTAATTTGATGATTGGTGACTTTTTCTGTGAAATAACAAAAATTTAGCAAAGAAATAAATTATGCTTTTCAGCTAATTATGATCAACACTACTGTAGTAAAATTAGATAAATATGTTAACAGATTTTATTATTCTAACTAAAAAGTTTTATTCTTAACTTTAAATAAAACATCTTGAAATATTTCATATTAATTACTAAATTAGTTAATCATAGCTGATCATAAAAACTTCTTAAACTATGAAAAAAAGATCGTTTTTAAAACGTTCTGATTTTAATTTTATTGTTAAACAAGTAAAACCTTTTTGTGTATTCATAACTTTTCTTTTTTATAAATCAAAATTTTTTGATTATAAATTTTTAATTTAGCAATAAAAAAAATTCTATAGGTCTTTTATTTTATTTTATTTTATTTTTTTTTTTGTGTGTGCGCTTAGAATTTATTTTAATTTCTACATTTTAAGAAAAAATTTTACAATTTTTTATAGCCAGCTATTAAAACCAATTCTAAATTAATGAAAAATATTAAAAAAGATAAAAAGAACCCTACAAAATATATAACACCTTTGTTGTTGTTATCTCTAACTAAATTTTATGGAAGAAATTATTTATATTTTTCTTTTTTTATTACTAAGATTTTGTTATTTAATATGATCACACATATTAAAAAAAGTGATCGTTTATATATATATATATATATATATATATATATATATATTTCAATGGATCATATATACACTGCCTGCCACTTGAATAAGAAATAAATTTTTTTTTTAACTTTAATTAAATATATCTCCTAAACTAATGTTCGGAAAAAAATAATTTTTTGCGCAAATAAATTTCAAAGTGTTGGCTTTAGTGAAGAAATAAAAAATATACATCTTTTTTTATACTAAAATTATGCATTTATTTAAAGGACGACATGTATTTCTGCGGTACTTTTTCGTGTGTCACTTGAATAAGGAATATTTTAAAACTAAGCAAACTGTAATTTATTTTTAAATTTTAGGTTATAAAAATTAAAGTTATTATCTTCTAGCATTCATTTAGTAATGAGTACTGCCACCATTTTTAGAAATAACCTCAAAAATGCAATTTGTCATCGACTTGTATAATAACTCTAATTAATTTAGCTAAATTGGACTCCATGCTTCTGTTATTGCATCCTTTAAGGATTCTATCGTCTCAAATTGTTTTCCTCCTTCATAAACTTTTCTTGCAAGCCATCCCCAGACATTTACCATTGGATTCAGGTCTGGTGAATATGGGAGCCAATCCAAAAGTTAAACACCTTGTTGATTAATCCATTCTTTTACTGCTCTGGCGATATGAATCGGAGCGTTGTCGTGTTGGTACGTCCAAGATATGGGTCCAAAGAAATCATTAAATTTTCGATGTGCTTCCTCCAGAATGTTTTTGTAAGTCGTTGCAGTCATTTTGTTGGATACAAGAACCAATTCTAGGGTACCATAATACGAAATGGCCCTCATACCATTATTCCGCCCTCTCGGCTCAAAAATAATTCTTCCTTATTTAGGTCATGGAAGTAATAATTATACCCATCAATATTAAACTTTTTTTCATCGGAAAATACAACTTTAAACCATTTGTCGGATCATGTCATTGTATTTTTGGCAAACTGTGGTTTTTTTGCAGTTTTCGTCGGACTATGTATGGGCACAACTTTAAAATACGGTGCACTGTTCTTAGACTGGCATTGACTCCACTTTTTTAATGTATTTTTGATACCGACATGGCAGAATTTGATGCAATTCTAAGAATTTTTGGTCTTTCTTTTGGAGGTGTGGCCATTTTTTTCAGACCTTTCATGTTTTTTCCATATCCTTCCACGTTATTTAAACAATTGTACACAACTCTCTTTCCTCTATTAATGTTTTTGGCTATTTGGACCGGATTCTGACCCTGAGATTTCAAAATCAGAATTTTTTCTTTTTCAGAGTTATTAAGAGCTTTACCACGTCCCATTTTGAATAAATTTATATTTATATTGAAAGAAATTCAAATCATAGCCTTCCTGATTAATATTAAAAGAATTCTTTATTCAAGTGACACACGAAAAAGTACCACAAAAATACATGTCTTTAAATAAATGCTTAATTTTAGTATAACAAAATATGTATATTTTTTTATTTCTTCAGGAAACTAAAGCCAACACTTTGAAATTTGGTTGCGCAAAAAATTATTTTTTTTTTGAACTTTAGTTTAGGAGATATACTTAATTAAAGTTAAAAAAAAAATATGATTCCTTATTCAAGTAGCAGGCAGTGTAAAAAAATTTCACAGTATGTTACGAGCATATTTTTTTATAGTCTCTTAATAATCATTAAAAGAAGAAAGAAATTCTGAAATAAAGCTACTTACTTTAGAGTTTCTTTTGTTTTCCGTAAATATTTCTTGATCAAGATTAATCCTCTTATGTGTTTTTGTAGAGCATTCAAACTGAAATTATAGAAAAAAGAAACTAATTTATTATTTATTTAATGAGTTTTATTTTATAGCGGAAATTGGCTAACGTACTATAGGGTATTTAGAATGGATATTCAAATTTGTACTGATAGTCAACTCGCGATTAGATCTCTTTCGGGTGTCTATACGACATCCAAGCTCGTACATTAATGCCGGACATCTTTAAATGAGATGAACTAGAATTGATCTGCGTAAGGATCACCCAGGAAATATTATTGCGGATGAATTAGCCAGAACTAGTTCCCTTCTTCTTCTGAGAAAACGGACAACTAGTTGGCATACCGCTGTCATCTTACAGATCTATGATACTGCAGTACTTGTTAAGAATAGCTCAACAAAGATGGTTAAACGAGTCCGCATATTCAATCTCGAAACAGATATGGCCCAGTACGATCAAAAACAGTCGAGTTTCATTCTGGGATTGCCAAGGCGTCAGCTACGAACACTTGTAGCCATTATTACAGGGCACTGGAATGCTGGTGCACACGTTAGGAGACCATTTTAACGACTATTGTAGAAATTGGTTTAAAGAGGAGGAGGAGGAAGAAACAGTAGAACATTTTCTTTGTCACTGTCCTGCTCTTGCGAATATAAGGACTGCTGAATTTGGGAGTCCATATGTTCATGGATTATCTGATCTCTCTGCAATTGATGTCAGACAATTGATGATCAGATCTTTTATACGTACGTCAGCTTGGTTCAATTCGAACCTATTCTCGGACATGTTGAAACAGATTCACAACGGGACCAATAAGATCAAAGTGAACTGTTTAGTTTACATTTACAGCGGCCCATCTAACCTAACCTAACCTAAAGAAAATATAGTTGTTTTATTAAGTTAAATATATTCAGAACTTTTACTGCAATCTCAAAGCTTTTCACTGTCTATGTGATCAAAAGCACAATTTTAAATTTTCACCATATTTCCACAATGTAAGTTCTTCAATATAATTACTTAAAGAGTTCTTTAAAACTCAAAGGAAAAAATTCTCTAAAACTCAAAGAAAGAGTTCTCTAAAACCAAACTCTATCCAATATAAATGCGAATTCTAATCAATTTTATTAAAAGGTCAATAACTAAGAAGTACTTTATTTTATTCTTGTGGACGAATACAAAATGAAAAATAAAATTAATGACTTTATAATGAAGTTAAAATACGTGCCCGGAATATGGATTAATTTAAAATGCATTTAAAAGTTAAAGAGAAAACTTGCATTTTAAATAAATGCACAGACAATTCTAAGGTATTTGAATTTATTTACTTTTTTATTTATTTAAAGACAGTCATAAAAATATTATAAATATTTTAGAAAATAATTGAAAAAGAAAATAACTAAAAATAAGTATGGACTTTAAAATAAAAATTTAATTCAATAGGGCGATTTAGGGTAGAGAAAAAAATATTTTGCGTTAATAAACTGAAAGGAAGAAACTTTATCTAAAACCTTGCTTAGTAAAATTAATTTTTCAGATGCACGTCTCCAGCTCATGTATTTGAAAGTGGAAAACTGTATTAGCTTTAATTGAAGCGCTAATTCAAGATAGAAATAAAATGCAATTTTAACTTTTATTGTAGGTTCTTTATGTAATTCAAAATTAACATTATTCAAAGAAATTATTATAAACACAGATTATAATTAATCATAAGTTTTATACTGTCCTAGATTAGTTTAAATTAAAGGTACTAATTGTAGCTCTTTACATAATTCTAAATATAAACCTAAATAGAAAGTACTATTTTGACCTCAAGAACATTCTTTGTAACTACGAGGACGGATCAATAAGTCCGTGACTTTGCGAGCTACCCTCGTAGTTATATGAAACGCAACACTATTCCCATCAAGTACCACCTGTTAGTAGACTACTGTCAAATTTTTAGCAAGTGTCGTCATTTACTTTGCGTTCAACAGCTGTTAAAAACATACAACTTCGTGTATTTTTCCAAAAAAATGGAAAAAAGTGAATTTCGAGTGCTCATTAAACATTATTTTTTACGAAAAAAAACCGTCAATCAAACCAAGGAAAAGCTCGATAAATACTATGGGGACTCTGCACCATCGATTTCAATGTTAAAAAAAGTGGTTTACTGACTTTCGTTGTGATCCCACAAGTACAAATGACACTGAATGTTCTGGACGGCCAATTGAGGTCAGCACACCCGAAAATGTCGAAAAAAACTACCGAAGAGTAAAAGTGCGTGAGATTGTTGACGCCATAGGCATTTCATATGGTAGTGTGGTGTCGATTTTAAATGATCGGCTGGGTTTAAGAAAGTTGTCTGCAAGATGGGTGCTCTCAATTGACCATAAACGTAAACGTGTGACAACTTCAAAGGATTGTTTGGAGTTGTTTAACCACAATCCGAATGAGGTTTTGCGGCGTTTTGCAGTCTAAACAATGGGTTTCTCCGGGTGAAGCTGCTCCGAAGAAGGCCAAGGTAAGTTTGTCGGCCAATAAGGTGATGGCAACAGCTTTTTGGGATGCACGCGGGATAATCCACATCGATTACCTTCAAAAAGGAAAACAATAAACGGCGAATATTATAGCAACTTATTAGACTGATTTAATGAGGATTTAAAAAGAAAGCGACCCCATATGGCCAAGAAAGAAGTTCTTCTTCATCAAGATAATGCACGGGTGCACACGTTTGCAGTCTCAGTGGCAAAACTCTATGAATTATGCTACGAATTGGTACCTTATCCGCCATATTCTCCGGATTTAGTGACTAGTGACTACTTCCTATTTCCAAACCTAAAGAAATGGCACGGTGGAAAGAGATTCAGCTCCAACGATGAAGTTATTGACCAAACCAATGCCTATTTTAAGGACCTCGAAAAATCATAATATTTACGCAAAGTAAATGACTCAAATTTCGACAGTAGTCTATTAACAGGTGATACTTGATGGGAATAGTGTTGTATTTCATATAACTACGAGGGAAGTTCGAAAAGTCACGGACTTATTGATCCGCCCTCGTACATTCGTATGAGTAAAATTGGTCACTTTTTTTGGAATTTTAGTTCCCTTTTGAAAAATTGTATTTATTTTTATTTTTTATTTTTGTTTTTTTTTTAATAATATTTTTTTCAAAATTGATAGGTACTTTGCTGAATATTATTAATACATCCTTGAAAATTTATACTTTTATTTTTTAAACATTAGTTCTTTTTTTCAAATTTGGAACATTTTTTAAACATTAGTACTTTTTTAAAAATCGATTTTTTTATGGAAAATTTGAAATTCCTTCGAAAATTTGACTTTTTTTCTTTTTGGAAAATTGGTACTTTTTAAAAAATTTGACTTTATAAAATCTTAAACAGGTTAATTTTTTTTTTTTATTTTTAAATATTATTTTTAATGAAAATTGTATTTTTTTTTTATTTATTTCTTGGGAAATTTATACTTCTTTTGAAAATTGGTACTTCATTTTAATAATAATAATAATTTGTAATGTTTTTAAAAACACTTTGCGCTATTTTTAAAATCTGTACCTTATAAACCAGTACTTCTTTGAGAATTATTACTTTGAATATTGGTGCTTTAAAAATTATTTTTTGAAAATTGCAAAGGTTTTTTCGAATACTGGCACTCTTCATTATTTTTTTTTTTTAGAAAATTCATATTTTTTTCATAATTTTTACATTTTGTAATTGTTTAGAAATTGGTACTATTTTTGAAAATTCCAAATTTTTTTTTTTACATTAGCACTCTTCAGTAGTTTTTAATTGTTTTTACATTTTGTAATCATTTAGGAATCAATACTATTTTGGAAATTTCGGGCTTTTGGAAAATTTCTTCTTTTATAGAAATTAGTACTTTTTTAAAAATTGGTTTAAATTTATTTGTTTAAATTGTTGATTTAGTTTGAAAATTGGCTTTATGTAAAAATTAGTACTTTTTTAAAAATTGTTTAACATTTTTTTCCAAAACGGTAACTTCAGAAATTTGGCTCTTATTTAATAATTGACAATTGTTTTTTTTTCTCTTTTGTTTTAATTGAACTTTTTTAAACTGATACATTTTTTTATAAAGTTTGAAGGTCTGTAGAAAATTTTTACTTTTTTTAATAATTAGAGTTTTTTGAAAATTGCTACTATTTTCATTATTATTATTATTTTTTGGAAATTTTAACTTGAAAATTGCTATTAGGCAAATACTTCAAAAATTCAAAAATAATAAAAATGAAATAATATAAACAGTTTTCAAAAACTTTTGAAAATTAAATTTTCTAAAGGGTACTTTTCAAAAAATTTTACATTTTTGAAAATTTGATACTTTTTTTAATTTTGCTTTTTTTTTAAATAATTGTTACCTTTAGACAATTACTTCTGATACTACTACTAGTAATTCTTATGAAAAATTTATTTTCCAAAATATTTGTAATTTTTGAAAATTAGTACTTTTTTGAAAATGGGTACTTTTTGACTCATATTTCTGGTACTACTATTTCTTTTGAAAAAAAAAAAATTTTTTTTTGTCAGTACTTTCTCTAAAAAATTCATAATTTTTTAAAATTAGTACCTACTTTTTTGAAAATATGTACTTTTTGGTTATTAACTTGTGTTACTACTACCACTATTTTTTTTACTTGTTTTTTTATTAGTACTTTCTCTAAAATATCCTTAATTTTTGAAAATCCTTACTCTCTATATAAAAAATGGTACTTTTTTAAAAAAATGGGTGCTTTTTTGGCGATAAGATTAATAATTTTCTGAAAATTGGTTCTTTCTAAAATTGTTTTTTTTTTATTGCTACATTTTCGAAAAAGTAGTAAATTTTGAAAATTAGTACCTGCTTTTTTTGAAAATGGGTTCTTTTTGACTCTTATTTCTGGTACTACTGTTTCTTTTGAAAAATTATTTTTTTGTCAGTACTTTCTCTAAAAAATTTATAATTTTTTAAAACTAGTACCTACTTTTTTGAAAATAGGTACTTTTTGGTGATTACTTCTGGTACTACTACCACTATTTTTACTTGTTTTTTTATTAGTACTTTCTCTAAAATATCCTTAATTTTTGAAAATCCTTACTCTCTGTATAAAAAATGGTATTATTTAAAAAAATTGGTGCTTTTTTGGCGATAAGATTATAATTTTCTGAAAATTGGTTCCTTCTAAAATTGTTTTTTTTTATTGCTACATTTTCGCAAAAAGTAGTAATTTTTGAAAATTAGTACCTGCTTTTTTTTGAAAATGGGTTCTTTCTGACTCTTATTTCTGGTACTACTGTTTCTTTTGAAATATTTTTTTTTGTCAGTACTTTCTCTAAAAAAATGTATAATTTTTTAAAACTAGTACCTACTGTTTTGTGAATAGGTACTTTTTGGTGATTACTTCTGGTACTACTACCACTGTTTTTATACTTGTTTTTTTAGTAGTACTTTCTCTAAAAAGTGCTTAATTTAAATGGTACTTTTAAAAAAATAAGATAAGATAAGACTAATAATTTTCTGAAAATTGGTTCTTTCTAAAATTTTTTTTTTTTTTTATTGCTACATTTTCGAAAAAAATAGTAATTTTTGAAAATTAGTACCTACTTTTTTTGAAAATCGGTTCTTTTTGGATATTACTTCTGGTACTACTACTATTGTTTTTATTATTATTTTATTTTTTTATTAGTACTTTTTCTAAAAAGTCCTTAATTTCTAGAAATTCTTACTTTTGATAAAAAAAAAAAACATTAGTACTCTTTAAAAAATGGGTGCTTTTCTGGCGATTAATACTTTTTCAGAAACTGATATTTCTTTCGAAAATTGCTTTTTTTATATTACATTTTCCAGAAATAAAAATAGCAATTTTTGAAAATTAGTACCTACTTTTTTTGAAAATGTTTTGAAATGGTACTACTACTATTTCTTTTGAAAATAAATTTTTAATTAGTACTTTTTCCAAAAAAGTCCTTCATTTTTGAAAATTCTTTTT
This sequence comes from Protocalliphora azurea, assembly GCA_932274085.1. Classification (NCBI taxonomy): domain Eukaryota; kingdom Metazoa; phylum Arthropoda; class Insecta; order Diptera; family Calliphoridae; genus Protocalliphora; species Protocalliphora azurea. The sequence goes on along the minus strand of OW026521.1, from coordinate 132,375,459 downwards.
TTTTTAATTGGTACTTTTTTTAAAAAATGAGTGACGAATAATACCTTTTGGAAAATTGGTACTTTTTTCGAAATTTTTTCGGAAAAACTCTTTTTAATTATTTTTAATTGGTTCTTTTTATCTGCAACTTTTTGAAAAATGACTACATTTGTATCAGATTTATACCATATTTTGAAAATTGATACTTTTTAAAAAATAAAAAACAATGTCTTTCAAATTGCTACATATTTTTTTTTAAAACTACTTTTTCGCAAAAAATTCGTACTTTTTGAAATTTAGTACTATCTTTAAAAACGGTAATTGTTTTTAAAACTTGTTTTTAATATCAGTACCTTTTTTGGAAAATTGAAACTTTTTTGAAAATTGGTACTCTATTTTGAAAAATGATATTTTTTTAAAATGGATACTTAAAAAAATGGTTTAAATTGGTTGGTTTTAAATTTAGTACTTTTTAGGAAATTAGTAGTATTTTATTATATATTAATTATTATTATTATTATTATTATTGAAAATTTTAGCTTTTTTAAATGGTATCTTCTCTGAAAATTAATATTTAAAAAAAATTAGATTTTTATCTGGAAAATCGTTACTTTATTTTTAAATATTAGTACCTTTTTTTGATACTTTTTTTAATGTTACCTTTTTTGAAAATAGATATATTTTTTAATTACTCTTTACTTTCTATGAAAATGAATATTTTTCTTAAAAATTTTTATTTATTTATTTATTTGTTTATTTATTTATTTTTCTTTATACATTTTTCATTTCTTAAATTTCTTAAAATTTAAATTAAATTTGCTACCTTTTTTAAAATGAGTAAAAGTACTTTTAAAAAATAATTTGTTTTATTCATTAAGTAAAACAAATCTTAATTACTTCTACTTTTCTTTGATCTCTATGCTTCTTTATTTATGATCATTAAAAATAACTTAAACTCCTTAAAACTTTAATATAGAATTTAATTCTTAACTCAAAGTTTAAACTTAAACTCATATTTGTTGTTGTTGCTGTAAGTGACAAACCAACCTTTGTATTTTAAAATGTGTTTTGAATAAATTTTCTTTGTTTTTATTTATTTAGAGGTTTTTTAAATGACATTTTTTTTTTTCTCTAAATTCATAGTTTTTTTCTAATTGTTTATTTCTATAAATATTTCTGTTAATTTTTTTTTTTTACTTTATTTTTTATGTTTTTGCCAATTTGTTTTCATTAGCTGCTAGTGAGTGAGTGAATATGCGTAGCACTGTGGTTTAGTTCAAGTGTCTGGTTTTTAGTAAATAGATTTTTTATGCTAAATATGTAGTCGTAGTTATAAAAATAAAATAAAAAATAGTGCTGTTTACATTTTTTCTCTTGCGTTAAACTTCATTCTGTACACGTTCTTTATATGGAATTTGTTTTGGAAAAAATAACACAAATCATATAATAAAATAAAAATAAAAACAGACTGAAATATTTGTTAAGAAATGACAGAAAAATATTAAAAAAAAATATTATTATTGGCGTCATTTACATAGATATAACTAAGAATAATTTCATTTAAAGCTAAAAACACTTGACTAAATAAAGAAGTATTTACATTTGTTTTTATTTTTAATAATTCTATTATTATTAATTTATTTGTTTTGTCAATTTTAATAAAAAATAAATAATAAATTAATTATTAAAATGCGAAAAGTTTAAATGAATGGGAAGGTTATTGAATTCATCGAAAACAGTTGGAACTAGGCAGAGGAGTTAAATAGAGAATTACTGAGATTTTTTAACATTTTTTCATGTGTGTGAAGATAAATATGCGAGTTAAATATGTTTTTGACGTAATGACTTACGTAATGATATATGTTATGACGTAACGGCATATTTAAATATGGCATATTTAAATATGACATATTTAAATATGAAATATTTAAATATGAATTTGGTAGTAAAAAAAAGTAATAAACCGAATTTTGACAAAATTTAATGAAATATTAAAAGCTAATAAATTTATAATAATATAATATAATAATAAAAATTTTTAAATTTTTATTCTGAGAAAATATTCCAAAATTCAAGTTTGTGTATGTAAAACCTCTCAGAGGTTCGTCAACTGTTTTGGACACTGAAAAAAATGAATAATGGAATCAAGGATAAATAATATTCTTGAATATAACCAGGCTTCCTGAATTATATATATGTAATTTTTTTAAAGTGTCAACTTTGCGAATATACTGTCCGTGGATACAAGCAGGATTCCTGAATTGTATTTGTGAATTTTTTAAAAAATTTTCAAAATGTCAACTTTGCCAATATAGAGTCTATCAGAGATCTGTCAAGGATTTTGACCACTGTGGCCAAACGGCGAGTTGGCATGCACAACCACTATATGCAGAGTGGAGCCAAAGATGAGTACTGTCCGTGGATACAAGCAGAATTCCTGAATTGTATTTGTGAATTTTTTAAAAAATTTTCAAAATGCCAACTTTGCCAATATAGAGTCTATCAGAAGTCTGTCAAGGATTTTGACCACTGTGGCCAAACGGCGAGTTGGCATGCATAACCACTATATGCCGAGTGGAGCCAAGGATGAGTACTGTCCGTGGATATAAGCAGAATTCCTGAATTGTATTTGTGAATTTTTTAAAAAATTTTGAAAATGTCAACTTTGTCAATATAGAGTATATCAGAAGTCTGTCAAGGATTTTGCCCACTGTGGCTAAACGGCGAGTTGGCATGCATAACCACCATATGCAGAGTGGAGCCAAGGATGAGTACTGTCCGTGGATATAAGCAGAATTCCTGAATTGTATTTGTGAATTTTTTAAAAAATTTTCAAAATGCCAACTTTGCCAATATAGAGTCTATCAGAGGTCTGTCAAGGATTTTGCCCACTGTGGCCAAACGGCGAGTTGGCATGCATAACCACTATATGCAGAGTGGAGCCAAGAATGAGTACTGTCCGTGGATATAAGCAGAATTCCTGAATTGTATTTGTGATTTTTTTTAAAAATTTTCAAAATGCCAACTTTGCCAATATAGAGTCTATCAGAGGTCTGTCAAGGATTTTGACCACTGTAGCCAAACGGCGAGTTGGCATGCATAACCACCATATGCAGAGTGGAGCCAAGGATGAGTACTGTCCGTGGATATAAGCAGAATTCCTGAATTGTATTTGTGATTTTTTTTTAAAATTTTCAAAATGCCAACTTTGCCAATATAGAGTCTATCAGAGGTCTGTCAAGGATTTTGCCCACTGTGGCCAAACGGCGAGTTGGCATGCATAACCACTATATGCAGAATGGAGCCAACGATGAGTACTAACCGTGGATATAAGCAGAATTCCTGAATTGTATTTGTGAATTTTTTAAAAAATATTCAAAATGTCAACTTTGCCAATATAGAGTCTATCAGAGGTCTGTCAAGGATTTTGCCCACTGTGGCTAAATGGCGCGTTGGCATGCATAACCACTATATGCAGAATGGAGCCAACGATGAGTACTAACCGTGGATATAAGCAGAATTCCTGAATTGTATTTGTGAATTTTTTAAAAAATATTCAAAATGTCAACTTTGCCAATATAGAGTCTATCAGAGGTCTGTCAAGGATTTTGCCCACTGTGGCCAAACGGCGAGTTGGCATGCATAACCACTATATGCAGAGTGGAGCCAAGGATGAGTACTGTCCGTGGATATAAGCAGAATTCCTGAATTGTATTTGTGAATTTTTTAAAAAATTTTCAAAGTGTCAACTTTGCCAATATAGAGTCTATCAGAGGTCTGTCAAGGATTTTGCCCACTGTGGCTAAATGGCGCGTTGGCATGCATAACCACTATATGCAGAATGGAGCCAACGATGAGTACTAACCGTGGATATAAGCAGAATTCCTGAATTGTATTTGTGAATTTTTTAAAAAATATTCAAAATGTCAACTTTGCCAATATAGAGTCTATCAGAGGTCTGTCAAGGATTTTGCCCACTGTGGCCAAACGGCGAGTTGGCATGCATAACCACTATATGCAGAGTGGAGCCAAGGATGAGTACTGTCCGTGGATATAAGCAGAATTCCTGAATTGTATTTGTGAATTTTTTAAAAAATTTTCAAAATGTCAACTTTGCCAATATAGAGTCTATCAGAGGTCTGTCAAGGATTTTGCCCACTGTGGCTAAACGGCGAGTTGGCATGCATAACCACTATATGCAGAGTGGAGCCAAGGATGAGTACTGTCCGTGGATATAAGCAGAATTCCTGAATTGTATTTGTGAATTTTTTAAAAAATTTTCAAAATGTCAACTTTGCCAATATAGAGTCTATCAGAGGTCTGTCAAGGATTTTGCCCACTGTGGCTAAACGGCGAGTTGGCATGCATAACCACCATATGCAGAGTGGAGCCAAGGATGAGTACTGTCCGTGGATATAAGCAGAATTCCTAAATTGTATTTGTGAATTTTTTAAAAAATTTTCAAAATGCCAACTTTGCCAATATAGAGTCTATCAGAGGTCTGTCAAGGATTTTGACCACTGTGGCCAAACGGCGAGTTGGCATACATAACCACTATATGCAGAGTGGAGCCAAGGATGAGTACTGTCCGTGGATATAAGCAGAATTCCTGAATTGTATTTGTGAATTTTTTAAAAAATTTTCAAAATGTCAACTTTGCCAATATAGAGTCTATCAGAGGTCTGTCAAGGATTTTGCCCACTGTGGCTAAACGGCGAGTTGGCATGCATAACCACTATATGCAGAGTGGAGCCAAGGATGAGTACTGTCCGTGGATATAAGCAGAATTCCTGAATTGTATTTGTGAATTTTTTAAAAAATTTTGAAAATATCAACTTTGTCAATATAGAGTATATCAGAGGTCTGTCAAGGTTTTTGACCACTGTGGCCAAACGGCGAGCTGGCATGCATAACCACTATATGCAGAGTGGAGTCAGGGATGAGTACTGTCCGTGGATATAAGCAGAATTCCTGAATTGTATTTGTGAATTTTTTTAAAAATTTTCAAAATGTCAACTTTGCCAATATAGAGTCTATCAGAGGTCTGTCAAGGATTTTGCCCACTGTGGCTAAACGGCGAGTTGGCATGCATAACCACTATATGCAGAGTGGAGCCAAGGATGAGTACTGTCCGTGGATATAAGCAGAATTCCTGAATTGTATTTGTGAATTTTTTAAAAAATTTTCAAAATGTCAACTTTGCCAATATAGAGTCTATCAGAGGTCTGTCAAGGATTTTGCCCACTGTGGCCAAAAGGCGAGTTGGCATGCATAACCACTATATGCAGAGTGGAGCCAAGGATGAGTACTGTCCGTGGATATAAGCAGAATTCCTGAATTGTATTTGTGAATTTTTTAAAAAATTTTCAAAATGTCAACTTTGCGACTACTTTTTGACTAAAATGCGTTTTATTTCTTGTGATTTTTTGCTATAAACAGCAACTAGTTTATATTTTTTGATGCTGTGGTTGCATGTAACACATGCATATTCGTACAAATAATTATCATACATGAGTGATGGAAAGGAGTTGTGTGTACTAGTTTTTTAGGGGTTTGTTTTTTCATAAATAAATGTTCGAAAAGACAATAAAACACAAAATCCATTTACAATTAGACAACATTATTAGTACACACAGAAATAAAATACAATTATAAGAAACTCAATATTGAATATTGAATGTCACTAATTCGAATCTTCAAGTCCCCACTAAAGCGTTACTCAAAAGGAACTATCTCTTCGTGGCACATTTCTTACCGGACGGTGTTACTAAGCAGATCAGAATTTGTAACGCTTTAGTAAATTTTGTACGTCACATATTAAGATTTACTATAACGAAGTAAAAAGTGTATAATAAAAAAATCCTAATTCAAATTTTCCAATCCCCACTAAAGAGTTACTCAAAAGATGCTATCTCTAACTATATCAGAATTCGATAGTAAAAGCGATACATATAAACTTCCCGGTGTGCCGATGTAGTTAAACTTTCGACAGAAAATATTTGCAGAATTTTAAAACTATTTTGCATAAAATTTTTAAAATAATAATGCCAGTAATACTTACATTTTAAATTCAAATTAACATAAAAAAATAAATAAATTAAAAAAGAATACTAACAAATATTTTAAGTACAAAATTAGAAAAGAATATTTGTTTCTTTCAAATTTAATAAAGTAGGTACATATATATAATAAAATAAGAAAAATTATTAAATCTAATTTATTTTTTAAATAACAAAAATAACTCTTCCTTGTATTTATTAAAGAAAATAATGAAATTAATTGCACAAAAAATTTTGAATTCAAGTGAACCTTTAACATCTATTGCAAAATTTTCTGCAGTTATTAGTATGTTCGGCGACAATGTATGATTCTTAGAAAGGTTATGATGTTCGCATTATAAAATGTGTAATTCAATATTTCCAAAATATTTTTCAGTAATATAATATACGATTTCTAAATATTACAAGACTACATTATTATTTATTTTAATTTTGTATTGAATTTTCTATGCAATTAAAATAAATAAAATTTTTTAGTTAATTTTTTTCTAAAATCGCCAGTTTTTCTACAGAAAAATAATTAAAGAACAAATGTGTTACACTTTTTACAAGGCGAACACCATATATTTTCTTAAAAGCATACTTTCTCGAACAATTAGCTGACTCTTAAGATTTTTGTAAATATTTGAAAAAATATTTATAACAAATTTTCTTTAATTTCTCTTTCATTGATGATGAAATGGGTCAAAAAGTACTCTATTTGGACTTAGTAGGCTCAAGAGCTATTGTCTTATGAATTTCAGAGCAGAAAAAATAATATTAAGATTGATCATAAGCTTTGAGTAATACGAGTAGAATTTTGAAAAAATTACTTTCCTCATATAAGGGTCCTATTGAAGATTGAAAAATGGGTAAAAATTAAAAAGGTGATTTATGTGGACCTAGTAGGGTCGGAAGTAAAAGAATTTTGAAAAATGGCTTTTCTCATATAAGGGCCCTATTGATGATCGAAAAATGGATCAGAATTAAAATGATGCTCCATTTGGACCTAGTAGGCTCGAAAGCTATTCTCTTAAGTTTGACTTGTCTTCTATCTATGTTCCTAATTTCATCAAAATGGTGGTTTGAAAGATCCAGGCTTATACCATTTATTTTCTAATTGTAATTTTCTTCATCGTTATCAGATAAATTTGGAACAAGAAATAAGTTTCATTATGATGATTTTTTTAATCAAAAGATCATTTACTGTTGGCAAATATATAGGAGATTGAAAAAGTAATCTAAAAGTAGTTTATAACAATAAAATTTTGGTTTAAACGAAAAATAATCAAAATACAACTAGAAAATATAATAACCAATTCTGGTTAAAAATAATTAAAACGGCAACACTGATATGTCAAAAATGGCACGTGCAAAAAAATATGAGTGATTTTTTTTTTTTTTTTTTTTTTTGGTACATGTTGTGTGGGAATCTCTAGTGTTGTTGCCCGTTAAACCAGCATTGCCAATTTAGCGATTTTTGCGCTAGATTGAGCGCTTTTTAAAAGCCACTATTTTTCCTATTTACGATTTTTTCAAAAAATTTTTGACAAAAGTATAATTTCTTCGACATTTAAAAATTGATAGAAAAAATTCAATATTGCACATATTCTAAATATTATCAATATTAAATTTTATACGTCTTATAATTTCATCACAATGTCCTTTCCGAAAATAGAGTGTGGCTTCCGGAATGGATTTAAAGTCCAATCAAAACATTTAAAATATGTTCATTCACATCTCTTGCTTTTTTCTGTTTACACATTTTTGAAAAGTTTTCATTTCCCACAACAAAAACAAGAATTTTTCTCACCACAAAAAAAAAAACATTTTCTATCATAGAGCATTATTAATATATTGTTAATTTTAAAGCTCAAAAAAATTTAAAACGATTTTCTGATTTCGAAATTCCAAAATATACCTTCAGAATGCTTTTGTTTAAAGTGGTCATTTGAGGTATCTATCCGTTTTCTAAATCCCGTTGAATGAATCATCGAATAAGCAGTTTTCCAGATTCTTCCAAACACGTTCCTATTCTTTTTAGGAAATGATTTTTTTGGGGAATAAAATGGAGTGATTAAATTAAATAATAGTTTTATGAATTTAAATTCATGGATATGATCTTATGAATCTGGAATTTGAAATGTACAAAAAATGTTACCGCTTATTTCTGTAATAAAATTACCAATTCTAAATTTTTGATTTGAAATATATGTAATTCACTATTTTTGCTGAAGTTAAAACATTTAAAAAATAAAAATTGTGGACTTTATATTGTTATTACTTTTTGTACAGATTCGAATTTAAAAAACTAGCTAAAAAGCGCTAAATTGAACCAAATTTAATGAATTTGGTTAAATTTAGCGCGTTTTGGTTACAAATAGTTGGCAACACTGTTTTAAACATTTTATTTACATATACAGGCAAGCCTGATTACTCACTTATTTAGAAGTACACTTTGGCCCGATTTGAGCCTTTCGTTATGATTTCGATATATATACAGCATATTTTCTACTTAGAAATGAAATTAACTTAAGTAACTGCATGTGAAAACTTTACTTGAGTTTTAAAGAATTTTATTATAATAGGTGTATGTCTTGAAGTATATTTTATTGAAAAAAAAAAATTTAAATTCTTTGTTTTTGCTAGAAAATCAAAATAGAATTTATATAAGTATTTTAATTTCACCTGATTGCACAAAAAATAGTCAGTTTTTATTAAAGATTAACGTTTTTTCTGGAAAAATATGTTTATCCTGGAACTGCTTTTAAGAAAAAGATGTAAATACATAAAAAGTGATTTAAATTGTGTTGATTCAGTTTGTATCGCAATTCTCCGGCCCCATTAACAACGCAGACCGAGGCCTCAGTGTTGATGAGTACGTTAAATACGCATATACATACATATACTATATACATATGTATGTAAGTATAAGTAATTTTTTTGTGCAGCATCACATCCAACACGATGTCAAACGTTTAAAATATGATGACTTTAACGTTTGAATCATATGAGAAAAAACATTTGAAAAACCGTACATTCTCAAATTGACATCAAATGCTATTATTGAATCATTGTATATTCTTAATTTGATATATATTGTTATTATCAAATCATTCATAAATCTAAATAGAAAAGTTAAAAAATATTTGAAAAATCGTATTTTCTCAATTTGATACCAAATATTATATATATAAAAGCAATATATAAAAAAATTGAAACATATACAAATAAATAAATTAATAAATAAATTTATTTAATCAAGTATTTTCCAACTAATAAATACGTATAATGATAGAGCATAATCAAAAGAGAGAAAGAGAAAACTTTACAAAAAATTAAAAATGCAAATTACTTTTAATTATGTTCCGCATGTGATCACAATCCACATTTGAAAAAAGTTTTAGAATTATATTTAACAATGATTTGATAATAATAGCATTTTTCAATTTAACAACTAATTTACCTTTTTGTTGAGAAAGCTATCATTTTCAAGTTATTTTGAAATAATTCTCAAACGTATGACATTTGAGAAAGGATTTGATTTCAAATCACTTTGATATAAAAAATTGTGTTTGCTGGGATATTACTCACTTGTTCTTAATTATCTTTGTATAATAGAGTGTTGCCATTATGTTAAAATACTTGTGTATCAGTGTTACCCGATGGTACAATTTTATTTTCTATTTCTATTCTTTTATATCAATTTAAAAAAAGCTGGAAAATTTATAGATAATTAATAGCAATAGGTAACACTGCTACTAACAAGTATTTTAACATAACGGCAATTCGCTATTATATAAAGTATTGATCTAATAAAATAATAGAATATTGTTTCACAATTGTTCTTTCTATATTCGTTTATAAAAAAAAAATAAAAAAAAAATATAAAAATAGATTTGATACTCAAAACCTATGATTAATCTTAATATTATCTTTTCTCTTCTAAAATCCTTAAGAAAATAGCTTTCGGGTCTACTAGGAGCAGCTTTTTAATTTTGACCCATTTTTTTTATCATCAATCTTATATGAGAAAAATCACTTTTTCAAAATTTTGAAAATTCTATTACAGAAAACCTATGATCAATCTGCATATTATCTTTTTTGCTCTGAAATTCAGAAGACAATAGCTTTCGAGCCTACTAGGTCTACATAGAGCACCTTTTTAATTTTTACCCATTTTTCAATCTTCAATGGGATCCTCTTATAAAGATTTTTTGAGAAATAAAAATTTTTAAAAGTATTTATTTTATAAACGTAAAGTAATAACTGCAAAAATAACGTAAGCAAGGGGCCTAAAACACTTTCTTGGGGCACACCATATCTAACAGAACGTTCACTTTCCTTAATTTTAAGAAATTGTTGTTTATTTTTTAGATAGCTTCTTAAAAGCGAAAGTCCATTTCCCTGAACGCCATAGTATTGGCGCTTTTGCGCCAAAATATATAACAAAAACTTTTGTCAAATCAAAATATGCCTGTTACAGTACTATGACCTTCATCCAAACATTTACATATATAGTTCTGAACATTCACAAATCCTCTTCAGTACCACATCCCTTTCGAAATCCGAACTGAAAAGCATTAAATAAGTTGTTTTCCATGAAATGTGGAAAAATCTGATTTTATATTATAGGACGATATAGGACGAAATTATTCAACATATGTCGCTTTATTTTCTTTGGGAATAGGAATAACCTTATGTGTTTTTGAAGTATCGAAATAAACTCACGTGTCAACTATAACATTAAAAATGTTTACCAGACATGAGGTAATATAGCTTGCGCAATGTAATAACACTATGCGATAAATGTACTCATAACCACAACTTCTCCCAGATAAGAGGTCTGCAACAATTGCTATAACATCTTGACATAACTTATAACTTAGATGAAAACTGTTATAAGAGGGTACTGAAGTTCCCGATGTATTACACGAATCTGACGATAACTGTACTATTTGCTGTACTATTTGTGCGAATTAATATACAAAAATACCTAAATGGATGATTTCGTAAAAATAAAATTAGTAGAAGCAAATAAGCAATTATTTTATTTGTTGAAATATTAAAATTTTAGCCTTTTTATAGCAATTTTAAGAATCAAAAAAGGCTAGAAAAATTTTAGGCTAAAAGCAAAATAAAAAGGCTAGATTTAGCCTTAGAAAGGCTAAACTGGCAACATTGTTTATTTATTAAGCATTTACCATGAAATAAAATTTTTTCAAAAAATTTTGCAAAATTCCTAAAATTATCGCACAATTTACAATTTAATAATTTCTATAAACAAAATTTTACATTGTTTTTTTTTAAAGTTTGGGAAAAAAGTCATATTCGATTCATAATATCTATGAATACAATTTTTAGATTTATATGCTTTTTTCTCTGTGTTCTAAACAAAAATATTGAAAATAGCAGACCACCTAAATGCATAGTAAAGCTGCAATTGCATTACGAGTGCGTTTTTAAATAAACTATTTACTTTTGTAGTTTAAAGTCTCACTAGGTCTTCATTACAGCCGTTAATCATTAAAAAACTCCTTTACATTGTAGTTTAATTTCAGTATATTGGCAAAGTTGACACTTTGAAAATTTTTTAAAAAATTCACAAATACAATTCAGGAATTCTGCTTATATCCGCGGACAGTACTCATCCTTGGCACCACTCTGCATATAGTGGTTATGCATGCCAACTCGCCATTTAGCCACAGTGGGCAAAATCCTTGACAGACCTCTGATAGACTCTATATTGGCAAAGTTGACACTTTGAAAATTTTTTAAAAAATTCACAAATACAATTCAGGAATTCTGCTTATATCCACGGATAGTACTCATCGTTGGCTCCATTTTGCATATAGTGGTTATGCATGCCAACTCGGCGTTTGGTCACAGTGGTCAAAATCCTTGACAGACCTCTGATAGACTCTATATTGGCAAAGTTGACACTTTGAAAATTTTTTAAAAAATTCAAAAATACAATTCAGGAATTCTGCTTATATCCACGGATAGTACTCATCGTTGGCTCCATTTTGCATATAGTGCTTATGCATGCCAACTCGGCGTTTGGTCACAGTGGTCAAAATCCTTGACAGACCTCTGATAGACTCTATATTAGAAAAAGTTGACATTTTTAAAATTTTTTAAAAAATTCACAAATACAATTCAGGAATTCTGCTTATATCCACGGATAGTACTCATCGTTGGCTCCATTTTGCATATAGTGGTTATGCATGCCAACTCGGCGTTTGGCCACAGAGGTCAAAATCCTTGACAGACTTCTGATAGACTCTATATTGGCAAAGTTGGCATTTTGAAAATTTTTTAAAAAATTCACAAATACAATTCAGGAATTCTGCTTATATCCACTGATAGTACTCATCGTTGGCTCCATTCTGCATATAGAGGTTATGCATGCCAACTCGCCGTTTGGCCACAGTGGTTAAAATAAAATCCTTGACAGACCTCTGATAGACTCTATATTAGAAAAAGTTGACATTTTTAAATTTTTTTAAAAAATTCACAAATACAATTCAGGAATTCCGCTTATATCCACTGATAGTACTCATCGTTGGCTCCATTCTGCATATAGAGGTTATGCATGCCAACTCGCCGTTTGGCCACAGTGGGCAAAATCCTTGACAGACTTCTAATATACTCTATATTGGCAAAGTTGACATTTTGAATATTTTTTAAAAAATTCACAAATACAATTCAGGAATTCTGCTTATATCCACGGTTAGTACTCATCGTTGACTCCATTCTGCATATAGAGGTTATGCATGCCAACTCGCCGTTTGGCCACAGTGGGCAAAATCCTTGACAGACTTCTAATATACTCTATATTGGCAAAGTTGACATTTTGAATATTTTTTAAAAAATTCACAAATACAATTCAGGAATTCTGCTTATATCCACGGTTAGTACTCATCGTTGGCTCCATTCTGCATATAGTGGTTATGCATGCCAACGCGCCATTTAGCCACAGTGGGCAAAATCCTTGACAGACCTCTGATAGACTCTATATTGGCAAAGTTGACACTTTGAAAATTTTTTAAAAAATTCACAAATACAATTCAGGAATTCTGCTTATATCCACGGACAGTACTCATCCTTGGCTCCACTCTGCATATAGTGGTTATGCATGCCAACTCGCCGTTTAGCCACAGTGGGCAAAATCCTTGACAGACCTCTGATAGACTCTATATTGGCAAAGTTGACATTTTGAAAATTTTTTAAAAAATTCACAAATACAATTCAGGAATTCTGCTTATATCCACGGACAGTACTCATCCTTGGCTCCACTCTGCATATAGTGGTTATGCATGCCAACTCGCCGTTTGGCCACAGTGGGCAAAATCCTTGACAGACCTCTGATAGACTCTATATTGGCAAAGTTGACATTTTGAAAATTTTTAAAAAAATTCACAAATACAATTCAGGAATTCTGCTTATATCCACGGACAGTACTCATCCTTGGCTCCACTCTGCATATAGTGGTTATGTATGCCAACTCGCCGTTTGGCCACAGTGGTCAAAATCCTTGACAGACCTCTGATAGACTCTATATTGGCAAAGCTGGCATTTTGAAAATTTTTTAAAAAATTCACAAATACAATTCAGGAATTCTGCTTATATCCACGGACAGTACTCATCCTTGGCTCCACTCTGCATATGGTGGTTATGCATGCCAACTCGCCGTTTAGCCACAGTGGGCAAAATCCTTGACAGACTTCTGATATACTCTATATTGACAAAGTTGACATTTTCAAAATTTTTTAAAAAATTCACAAATACAATTCAGGAATTCTGCTTATATCCACGGACAGTACTCATCCTTGGCTCCACTCGGCATATAGTGGTTATGCATGCCAACTCGGCGTTTGGTCACAGTGGTTAAAATCCTTGACAGACCTCTGATAGACTCTATATTAGAAAAAGTTGACATTTTTAAATTTTTTTAAAAAATTCACAAATACAATTCAGGAATTCCGCTTATATCCACTGATAGTACTCATCGTTGGCTCCATTCTGCATATAGTGGTTATGCATGCCAACTCGGCGTTTGGTCACAGTGGTCAAAATCCTTGACAGACCTCTGATAGACTCTATATTGGCAAAGTTGACACTTTGAAAATTTTTTAAAAAATTCACAAATACAATTCAGGAATTCTGCTTATATCCACGGATAGTACTCATCGTTGGCTCCATTTTGCATATAGTGCTTATGCATGCCAACTCGGCGTTTGGTCACAGTGGTCAAAATCCTTGACAGACCTCTGATAGACTCTATATTAGAAAAAGTTGACATTTTTAAAATTTTTTAAAAAATTCACAAATACAATTCAGGAATTCCGCTTATATCCGCGGATAGTACTTATCCTTGGCTCCATTCTGCATATAGTGGTTATGCATGCCAACTTGCCGTTTGGCCACAGTGGGCAAAATCCTTGACAGACTTCTAATATACTCTATATTGGCAAAGTTGACACTTTGAAAATTTTTTAAAAAATTCACAAATACAATTCAGGAATTCTGCTTATATCCACGGACAGTACTCATCCTTGACTCCACTCTGCATATAGTGGTTATGCATGCCAACTTGCCGTTTGGCCACAGTGGGCAAAATCCTTGACAGACTTCTAATATACTCTATATTGGCAAAGTTGACACTTTGAAAATTTTTTAAAAAATTCACAAATACAATTCAGGAATTCTGCTTATATCCACGGACAGTACTCATCCTTGGCTCCACTCTGCATATAGTGGTTATGCATGCCAACTCGCCGTTTGGCCACAGTGGGCAAAATCCTTGACAGACTTCTAATATACTCTATATTGACAAAGTTGACATTTTGAAAATTTTTTAAAAAATTCACAAATACAATTCAGGAATTCTGCTTATATCTACGGACAGTACTCATCCTTGACTCCACTCTGCATATAGTGGTTATGCATGCCAACTCGTCGTTTGGCCACAGTGGTCAAAATCTTTGACAGACCTCTGATAGACTCTATATTGACAAAGTTGACATTTTGAAATTTTTTTTAAAAAATTCACAAATACAATTCAGGAATTCCGCTTATATCCGCGGATAGTACTCATCGTTGGCTCCATTCTGCATATAGTGGTTATGCATGCCAACTCGGCGTTTGGCCACAGTGGTCAAAATCCTTGACAGACTTCTGATAGACTCTATATTGGCAAAGTTGGCATTTTGAAAATTTTTTAAAAAATTCACAAATACAATTCAGGAATTCTGCTTATATCCGCGGATAGTACTCATCCTTGACTCCACTCTGCATATAGTGGTTATGCATGCCAACTCGTCGTTTGGCCACAGTGGTCAAAATCCTTGACAGACCTCTGATAGACTCTATATTGACAAAGTTGACATTTTTAAATTTTTTTAAAAAATTCACAAATACAATTCAGGAATTCCGCTTATATCCACTGATAGTACTCATCGTTGGCTCCATTCTGCATATAGTGATTATGCACGCCAACTCGGCGTTTGGCCACAGTGGTCAAAATCCTTGACAGACCTCTGATAGACTCTATATTGACAAAGTTGACACTTTGAAAATTTTTTAACAAATTCACAAATACAATTCAGGAATTCTGCTTATATCCACGGATAGTACTCATCGTTGGCTCCATTCTGCATATAGTGGTTATACATGCCAACGCGCCATTTAGCCACAGTGGGCAAAATCCTTGACAGACCTCTGATAGACTCTATATTGGCAAAGTTGACACTGAAAATTTTTTAAAAAATTCACAAATACAATTCAGGAATTCTGCTTATATCCACGGATAGTACTCATCGTTGGCTCCATTTTGCATATAGTGGTTATGCATGCCAACTCGGCGTTTGGTCACAGTGGTCAAAATCCTTGACAGACCTCTGATAGACTCTATATTAGAAAAAGTTGACATTTTTAAAATTTTTTAAAAAATTCACAAATACAATTCAGGAATTCCGCTTATATCCGCGGATAGTACTTATCCTTGGCTCCATTCTGCATATAGTGGTTATGCATGCCAACTTGCCGTTTGGCCACAGTGGGCAAAATCCTTGACAGACTTCTAATATACTCTATATTGGCAAAGTTGACACTTTGAAAATTTTTTAAAAAATTCACAAATACAATTCAGGAATTCTGCTTATATCCACGGACAGTACTCGTCCTTGGCTCCACTCTGCATATAGTGGTTATGCATGCCAACTCGCCGTTTGGCCACAGTGGGCAAAATAATTGACAGACTTCTAATATACTCTATATTGACAAAGTTGACATTTTGAAATTTTTTTTAAAAAATTCACAAATACAATTCAGGAATTCCGCTTATATCCACTGATAGTACTCATCGTTGGCTCCATTCTGCATATAGTGGTTATGCATGCCAACTCGGCGTTTGGTCACAGTGGTTAAAATCCTTGACAGACCTCTGATAGACTCTATATTAGAAAAAGTTGACATTTTTAAATTTTTTTAAAAAATTCACAAATACAATTCAGGAATTCCGCTTATATCCACTGATAGTACTCATCGTTGGCTCCATTCTGCATATAGTGCTTATGCATGCCAACTCGGCGTTTGGTCACAGTGGTCAAAATCCTTGACAGACCTCTGATAGACTCTATATTAGAAAAAGTTGACATTTTTAAAATTTTTTAAAAAATTCACAAATACAATTCAGGAATTCTGCTTATATCCACGGACAGTACTCATCCTTGGCTCCACTCTGCATATAGTGGTTATGCATGCCAACTCGCCGTTTGGCCACAGTGGGCAAAATCCTTGACAGACTTCTAATATACTCTATATTGACAAAGTTGACATTTTGAAAATTTTTTAAAAAATTCACAAATACAATTCAGGAATTCTGCTTATATCCACGGACAGTACTCATCCTTGACTCCACTCTGCATATAGTGGTTATGCATGCCAACTCGTCGTTTGGCCACAGTGGTCAAAATCTTTGACAGACCTCTGATAGACTCTATATTGACAAAGTTGACATTTTGAAATTTTTTTTAAAAAATTCACAAATACAATTCAGGAATTCCGCTTATATCCGCGGATAGTACTCATCGTTGGCTCCATTCTGCATATAGTGGTTATGCATGCCAACTCGGCGTTTGGCCACAGTGGTCAAAATCCTTGACAGACTTCTGATAGACTCTATATTGGCAAAGTTGGCATTTTGAAAATTTTTTAAAAAATTCACAAATACAATTCAGGAATTCTGCTTATATCCGCGGATAGTACTCATCCTTGACTCCACTCTGCATATAGTGGTTATGCATGCCAACTCGTCGTTTGGCCACAGTGGTCAAAATCCTTGACAGACCTCTGATAGACTCTATATTGACAAAGTTGACATTTTTAAATTTTTTTAAAAAATTCACAAATACAATTCAGGAATTCCGCTTATATCCACTGATAGTACTCATCGTTGGCTCCATTCTGCATATAGTGATTATGCACGCCAACTCGGCGTTTGGCCACAGTGGTCAAAATCCTTGACAGACCTCTGATAGACTCTATATTGACAAAGTTGACACTTTGAAAATTTTTTAACAAATTCACAAATACAATTCAGGAATTCTGCTTATATCCACGGATAGTACTCATCGTTGGCTCCATTCTGCATATAGTGGTTATACATGCCAACGCGCCATTTAGCCACAGTGGGCAAAATCCTTGACAGACCTCTGATAGACTCTATATTGGCAAAGTTGACACTGAAAATTTTTTAAAAAATTCACAAATACAATTCAGGAATTCTGCTTATATCCACGGATAGTACTCATCGTTGGCTCCATTTTGCATATAGTGGTTATGCATGCCAACTCGGCGTTTGGTCACAGTGGTCAAAATCCTTGACAGACCTCTGATAGACTCTATATTAGAAAAAGTTGACATTTTTAAAATTTTTTAAAAAATTCACAAATACAATTCAGGAATTCCGCTTATATCCGCGGATAGTACTTATCCTTGGCTCCATTCTGCATATAGTGGTTATGCATGCCAACTTGCCGTTTGGCCACAGTGGGCAAAATCCTTGACAGACTTCTAATATACTCTATATTGGCAAAGTTGACACTTTGAAAATTTTTTAAAAAATTCACAAATACAATTCAGGAATTCTGCTTATATCCACGGACAGTACTCGTCCTTGGCTCCACTCTGCATATAGTGGTTATGCATGCCAACTCGCCGTTTGGCCACAGTGGGCAAAATAATTGACAGACTTCTAATATACTCTATATTGACAAAGTTGACATTTTGAAATTTTTTTTAAAAAATTCACAAATACAATTCAGGAATTCCGCTTATATCCACTGATAGTACTCATCGTTGGCTCCATTCTGCATATAGTGGTTATGCATGCCAACTCGGCGTTTGGTCACAGTGGTTAAAATCCTTGACAGACCTCTGATAGACTCTATATTAGAAAAAGTTGACATTTTTAAATTTTTTTAAAAAATTCACAAATACAATTCAGGAATTCCGCTTATATCCACTGATAGTACTCATCGTTGGCTCCATTCTGCATATAGAGGTTATGCATGCCAACTCGCCGTTTGGCCACAGTGGGCAAAATCCTTGACAGACTTCTAATATACTCTATATTGGCAAAGTTGACACTTTCAAAATTTTTTAAAAAATTCACAAATACAATTCAGGAATTCTGCTTATATCCGCGGATAGTACTCATCGTTGGTTCCATTCTGCATATAGTGGTTATGCATGCCAACTCGGCGTTTGGTCACAGTGGTCAAAATCCTTGACAGACCTCTGATAGACTCTACATTGACAAAGTTGACACTTTGAAAATTTTTTAAAAAATTCACAAATACAATTCAGGAATTCCGCTTATATCCACTGACAGTACTCATCCTTGGCTCCATTCTGCATATAGTGGTTATACATGCCAACGCGCCGTTTGGCCATAGTAGTCAAAATCCGTGACAGACCTCTGATAGACTCTATATTGGTAAAGTTGACACTTTGAAAATTTTTTAAAAAATTCACAAATACAATTCAGGAATTCTGCTTATATCCACGGATAGTACTCATCGTTGGCTCCATTCTGCATATAGTGGTTATGCATGCCAACTCGTCGTTTGGCCACAGTGGTCAAAATCCTTGACAGACCTCTGATAGACTCTATATTGGCAAAGTTGACATTTTGAAAATTTTTTCAAAAATTCTAAAATACAATTCAGGAATTCTGCTTATACCCACGGATAGTACTCGTCCTTGGCTCAATTCTCTATATGGCGGGAATGCATGCCAACGCGCCATTTAGCCACTGTGGTCAAAATTCTTGACAGACCTCTGATAGGCTCTATATTGGCAAAGTTTACATTTTGAAAATTTTTTAAAAAAATCACAAATACAATTCAGGAATCCTGCTTATGTCCACGGACAGTATATTCGCAAAGTTGAAACTTTAAAAAAATCACATATACAATTCAGGAAATCTGGTTATATTCAAGAATAGTATTTAACCTTGATTCCATTATTCATTATTTTCAGTGTCGACGAACCTATGAGAAGTTTTACGTTCACAAACTTGAATTTTGGAATATTTTCTCAGAATAAAAATTTAAAAATTTTTATTATTATATTATATTATTATAAATTTATTAGCTTTTAATTTCATTAAATTTTGTCAAAATTCGGTTTATTTTTTTTTTTTTAGTACCAAATAGTCATATTTAAATATGTCATATTTAAATATGCCATATTTAAATATGTCGTTACGTCATCACATATATCATGACGTAAGTCGTTACGTCAAAAACATATTTAACTCGCATATTTATCTTCACACACATCATTTTTTCAAATTCAAATTTCGAACATACTTGATTTTTGTGAGGGAATTTGGGCCAAATGACCAAATATGGAAACCATATGGAAAATGTGAACAAGAGTCAAAACTATCTAAGAATAAAGGCATAAATTATTTTTTCAGTCCTTAATAGCTATTTGTTTGAAATTTCCCTAATTAATCCAAGGTATAAAAGGTATTTTTTTTTTTTATCAAAAAATTGTCAAGTACGAATTTAAAGAAAAATCAACAAATAAATTACCAATTTCCAGAAATAGTTTAACCAAAAATTACATTTTTAAAAATGTAAATTAAAACTTATAAAATCTTCAAATTGTCAAAACAATTTTCAAAAAAAAAATACCTAATAACTACCACAAATTTTTTTCAAGCAGAAAAAATTTTTAAAAAGGATACTTACTACTGTACGAAGAGAAAAACATGGTTACCACAACAATATTATGTTCCCAGTAACTGTCGAAAACAAATTATGATTATTACAACAGTATTGTGTTTATGATAATACTTATGTTTAAGTTTTATTACATTATAGTTGCCCCAATGAAATATTTTAATATGGTTGCCATAAACCATAAACAAAGAGTGATAATCGTGCAAAATATTATTATTCTTATAACTATAAAATATTATAAATAAATATCATATGTAAACTTGTTATGCGTTGAAAAAATTATATTTTGTTTATATTTTTAACTATATTTTATTTTCTACAACTATTGCATGTTTGTGTTTCAATTATATTATTTCATTTTATACCCCAACTATTTCATGGTAAATGTTTTGTTTAATTAAGAAAAAAAAAAACTTCATTATAACTTTTATATAATTTATATATGAATAAATATAAGTAGACATGGTTGGGTTATATTCGATGTGATTCAAACAGAATGAGATATTAATTAACAATTAATTAATTTAGTTAATAAAAAACTGTTCTGTTATTATTTTCCACAACGTATAATGAAAAAAATAAACAATTAATTAAAAGAAATATTCCTAAATATTTTTTATTAATTT
Organism: Protocalliphora azurea; assembly: GCA_932274085.1. Classification (NCBI taxonomy): domain Eukaryota; kingdom Metazoa; phylum Arthropoda; class Insecta; order Diptera; family Calliphoridae; genus Protocalliphora; species Protocalliphora azurea. The sequence goes on along the minus strand of OW026521.1, from coordinate 132,354,558 downwards.
TTTATATTCAAATTGGTTCGGGGAAGATAGATGATCATAATAAGGTAAATTTGAAGCATACTATGATAAAGTTTTATCATGTTTTGGTATTTTTTTCATGATTTAAGCGAATCATAATATGACAAAATCGGAACATAATATGAGAAAATCAGAACATTATATGATAAAACCGGATTATATTATGATAGTATTGAATCATAACATGATAACATTTACAAATTCAATATGAATAAATCAGATCATATTATGATAAAGTTTGGATAATTTTACGATTATCATGATCATATTTATTTAAGAATTTATAATATTTATAACCATAGCAATTTTTACTCTAACCTTATAATCCAATCATAATATTTTGCTCTAGTTTGTAGTCACCAATTAAAAAAAAAATAAGAGATTAAAAGACATCGATTTATTATCGATTTTTGAAAGGCTTACAGTTAAAAAAATAAGTATGAATTATGAAAAACTAAAATTTTTCACAAAAAAAATAATGTCATTTAAAAAAAAAAAAGTCAATTTTCAATGTAAAGTCTAACTAAAACAATTTATAATGTTATATTCTATATACCCACCATCTGCAACTTTTTTAAAATTTCGCCTTGTATGGGAGGTAGGCGTTAAAGTGGGCAGATTGCTCCCATTTTTGTTTCCCATTTTTTCCATTTGTCCTTGAATTATTTACAAAATTTCGTTGATGTATATGCTTTTTTTTAAATATAAACTGGAGTTACGACGGATTTCCTGTTTTTCTAGTACTTGGTTCATAGCTTTTTTGTGTATGAACCGATTTTTCTCATATTCAATACCAAACGAACATTACATAAGACAAATATTTGAGCCAAATTTCGTCCCTAGGAATGTACGCCCCGAGCCCTATGCTGCTTTCAACAGACAGACAGGTGTACGGACATCGTTAGATCGTCTTAGATTTTCACGTGGACATAAATGATTATGTTACACACGGAATAGCGAACCCAACATAGATATAAAAAGTGTCAATTGTAAAAAAAAAATATTAAAAAAAATTAAAAATGAATAATTAAAAAAAAAAAAAAAGAGTTCTCAAAACAAAAGTATCGAATTTCGAGAAAATAGTTCCAATTTTCAAAAAGGTCAATTTTTCATATATTTATTAACAATTAATAGATTAAAATAAAAAAAGTTTAATTAAAAAAAGTAACTTGAAACAATATTTTTAATTTTATTATTTTTACTCTTTCGCGGCAAAAAATTTTCGAATAAAGAAAAAGGTTTAAAATTAATATCTTCCTTGGACCTTTAAAGTTTTAATAAAAAGAAAAAAAGAAAAAAGATATCAAAGAATTAGTTTTAATTAATTAAAATAAAGTATTTTTACCAGAGATTCACTATAGTTTATAGCAAAACTATATTTTTTTATAATATTTAATAGCAATTGTACAAGCGCGCATATTCCGGACGAAACTGCAATATTATCAAAAGGAGTTGAAGTGTACAAAAAAGTGAAATAAATTATAATTTTTTAAAACAAAAAACATCTTTAATAAATTACACATAAAATAAAAAATAAAAAGATTTTCGCATATATTTCATTAACAGAGCACTGTTAACACATTAACAGAGCACTGTTAACACATTAACAAAGCACTGTTAACACATTAACAGAGCACTGTTAACACATTAACAGAGCACTGTTAACACATTAATAGAACAATATAAATCCAAATCTAGAGAAGATTACTGCCAATTTCTGGAATTTCCAGGAATATACTCAAATATGGAACTAGGCAGAGGAGTTAAATAGAGAATTACTGGCCCAATTACTGGAATTTGGCCCAAATGACCAAATATGGAAACCATATGGAAAATGTGAACAAGAGTCAAAACTATCTAAGAATAAAGGCAGAATTCCTGAATTGAGTTTGTGAGATTTTTAAAAAAATTTTGAAAAATCAAATATTCAATATAAATGAATTCTATTGGGAATTTTTGTTCAAGTGACCAAATGGAGAGTTGGCATGGAATACCACAATATGGGAAATATGGACAAGGGTCAATACTATCTAAAAATAAAGTCAGAATTAACGAATTGAGTTTGTGAGATTTAATTTTTTTTTTTTTTAATCAAATATTTAACATATATGAGTTCTACGACCAAATGGAGATGTGGCATGGAATATCACTATATGGAAAATGTGGACGAGGGTGGCCAATTCTGAAATTAGGTGAATGGCTGGGACTATGTCGAAATGGTGGCCCAAGGATCTTTCATATTACATTATTAATATGCCTGGAAGTAAAAATATGTAGTTAAAAGATATTTTGATTATTAGAAAAATGTTAGCTACATATATAAAAATTTCTTTTGATTTTTGCCTCAGAAAGTATTCAAATAATTTATTATTTTAAATCTCGAGAAAATACAATATTCTGAAACCTACTAAGCAATGCAAATGGAATGACCGATGTATTCTGAAATTTATCTACGCCAATTCGTCTGGCTCCTGAATTAGTCTCCAATCCTGTCCAGATTTGAATTTTCACAAGAATTAAATTTTCTTAAAATTATATGAAATATGCTATTACTATAGTTCCATAATTTATCTACGCCAATTCGCTTGACTCCTGAATTGGTCTCCAAACCTGTCCAGATTTGAATTTTCACAAAAATTAAGTTTTCTTAAAATTATGTATATCAAATATGCTATTACTATAGTTCCATAGAGTGGCCCCTGGACCACCATTTCCACTAAGTGTCATATCCCAGACATTCACATTATTCCAGAAATGGCCACCAATCCTGCCCAGACTTGTATTTTAAAAAATAAAAATTTTCTCAAATTCCAAAATTATTTCATATATACAACTAATATTTTTCCATGGAGTGGTCTTGGGCCACTATTTTGACTTAGTGTCATATTCTAGCCATTTGTCTAAATCCAGATGTGACCACAAAACCTTAGGGAATTCTCATCTGTTGTGAAAATGTAGCTCCGATAATTTTTTTACAGTGCTCTGTTATACGAGTACATTTTGGTTTTTGTCTTTGCTACTTAAATTTGAATTTATCTTCACACACATAGACAATTCTGATCACTTAAACATATTTCCGGGAAACATTTGTAAGGGATCTAGGTAAAATAATGGATGGCTTTTAACCATTTTCTCTAAGATTCGTCTGTAAATCTAACAAGACGACTGTGCCAATTATAATTAAATAATATTTAAAATTATTAAATTTATTATTAAATTAAATAAAAATCATATTCTATAATTTATTACCCATATCGGCATTGTTGAGCTACTAATAGATTTGAAAACAATTTATAAAAAAATTAATTATTTTGAAATTTTTAAATCTTTTTAAAATTAAATCATAAAATGTCTCTACCATCATATGTATACGGTTTGGTTCATGTGAGAAAAATGCTGCTATACGGTGTAATAAATGTCAAAAATAAAAAAATAAAATAATAATAACAATAATAAAATAAAAAAAATTATGGGCCAAAGCTCACATTCATTTAAAATATAGTTATTTTTTTATAAAACAATTAATAATAGTTTAAAGCTAGTAAAACTTACCTAAAATTTCAATCTCATATAAATCTTTTTAATCTCAGGAAAATTATTAAAAAAAAATCTAAATAACAAAGAACATTTTTTCTAATTTTCTAAACAAAAAACAACACAAATTTTTAATATTTCTTAAAAAAACTGAATTTTTTGTTATTTATTTTATATTTAGTTAAGATATATTTTGTAATAAAAAGTGAAAATATTAAATTAACATGTTTGTTTTTCTTTCTGTGGGATCTTAATTCTTTAGATTGTATTGTTGTTGTTGCTGCTATTGTATTTTATTTCAGTTTGTATCGTATTTCGTATATTTTTTTTCTTTAACTAATATTTAAATATAGTTAGATGTTTTTGCAAAAAATAACAACAATTCTTAAAGCAGTCGTAGTTAAATCAAGTAACAGACGATGATAAAAAAAATATGAAAACAACAACGACAAATTGTCCGCTATTTTTTGTTTATTTTCTTCTCTTTATTTTTGTAGTTGTTGCTTTATATTAAGTACAAACAAAAACACTTTTTATTATATATTTTATGTTTTTTTTTTTTCTTCTTTATTTAAAATTTCTTTAATACTTTAACACTCATACACTTAAACTTTAATTTTTTTTATTTTATTTTTAATTTTTTATTTTTTTTTTTTTTTTTTTTGACAAAATCACAGCAACTACAATTATGCACACACGTACATAATTATTTTATTTCATTATTATTGAGAAGACAATCGTTGTAAAGTGACTCTCTTGAGTCAACCGATATACCTACAAAAATATTCAACTGTAATAAAACACCAACAAAATAAAAATCAACACTTTTTTATATTTGTTTATTTAGGTTTTTAAGGAGCCGTTAGAGAAGCGTGGGGGCTTAAGGGGGGAAACCGAAACTCGCACACAAAAAGCTAAATAAGAAGCAGAAATCGTTGTTTAGTTGTTGCTTTTTTATGGTTGTTTTTTTTTTTAAAGTTTTGTCAAAGGTAAAACAAACAACAAGCTTGCACGAATGAACTAACGAACATGAATTGATTTATAACTGTTGTTTCAATAGAAAAACTTCTCTTTTTTATTATTTATATATCTTTTTTGTTGTAAAAAATTTCAATCAATTTCAACAAATTGTTATTATTTTTTTTTTTTTAAGATTTAGTAATTTTAATTCAAGAGAAACTGTTGTTTTTCTTAACATAAAAACGAAATTTTTTATATTTTTTCCAATTTAATTTTGTATTAAAACAATTGTGTTTAATTAATTCTTTAAATTTTTCGCTTAAATTTGTTTTGTTTCTTTTTTTTTAATTAATTATTTTCTTAACACCTTTTTCAATTCATTTTATATGTATATTTAATTTTCTTATGTTTTTATTTTAATTCGTTTAAATTTTTTCCCATATCGAATTTATTTTTTATTTCTATTTTCACGCGCTTACAATAACCAAAAAGTACGACTCTTAAAATACAACTAGCTTGACTATATTTTTAAATTGATCAGTTTGCTGGTAGAGCCCTCTTCAATACATTAGTGTTGCATTAACTTTAACACTAGAGTAGTAAGACAATTAAAACAAAATTATTATAGAGCAAAAACAACAAGGGAATTTACTAATGCTAAACTCTCATGCTCTCTTTTGTTTCCTTTGTTATTTAGCTCTTTTAGTAGTAGAGGTGCAGTATGTTCAGTGTGGGAAAAGTAAGCAAAACATGATCATTCAATAGGTTTGCCAGATGTTGGTAAACTGGTGAAGAAATTTAAAAAAAACTTGTAATATGTTAAAAATAAAAAAACATTCATAAAACTGCTCTTGGTTGAGAACAGTGTTGCCGTTTTAACCAAAATTGGTCATTTTATTTTCCAATGTTTTTTTTTTTAATGAAAATTTTATTTTTATTAGTTTTAAAAATGCTATTTACACTTTTAAGCTTGCCAAAAATAAAAAACAATAAAAAAAAAGTGTGGTTAAATTCATCACACATTTAATTACTAAAGGTTTCTAGAACTTTTCATTCCAATTTTAACTAACAAATAAAGAAAACAAATTAAATAATTTGAAAATATAAAAATTTTCTAATATTTAACCAAAAAGTGAAATGGATTAGGAGTTTTTTGTGAGTAAGTTCTAACGATATAACAGACAATCTAAACACTTGTAATTACGAAATAAATTACTATTAAAAAAGAAATGTATATTCAGTGAAGACCGATTATATCATATCCTACACTGTTGTATTACATACATAACTTAAGAGAGAGAGAGAGAGAGTATTATATGTTAATTAATCTTATTTGAGCCAAATTTTATTAACATACGATCATTTATGTGGGATTTCAGTACTTTTAACTGATTTTCGGGAGGGGACCCTATATAGGAATGAATGCCATATTTTATGTAGGTACGTAAAAATTTTTTATAGAGTATTTTAGGATTAAAAATGTTTTATTTGTGCAAAATTCTGTAGAAATACGCTTATATGTATTTAAGATATTTGAGTTTCAAAAAATTACTCCAAAAGTACATTTATTTGGGGACTAGGTGAAGTAATGAACCGATTTCGGTCAGCTAAGGAGATTCTGAGTTGATTGGTATATTTTAGGGGGCTCCTCAATATCGAGCTGTAGTGAATAAAAAATATACTATGCAAGGCAACATAATTAAATAATAAAAATTTAAAAAGGGCATTTTTAAATTAACTTATTCAAATTTAATATATATGAGTGCTTTGGTACATGAAGGATTAATATTGAATCTTTTCGCCAAACCTTCCAATTAAATATCTTTCACTTTTAATCTTTAGATTTTGAAGTTCACATTACGAGTACCAAATGAGATTGTCTAAGTCGCTATAAGAAATAATTCTTATGTATTTGCATTCTTTTTCTGTGAACACATAATTATAAAAGTCAACCTTATTTTGTATTACTGCTCGACCCAGCTGTTTTTCAATACTAAATTTATTACAATCTTGATATCATATCATAAGGATTATTAAACTTTATATCCCGACCCTCTACAGGGATCACATTTTGGTAAACATTGTACTAAACAGTTAAATTTTAATTTATTTTTCTCCTAAAGACTAACTAAAGTTTATGATTAGTATGCAAAGTATTTGAAACCTGAATACATTTATTAAGATTATATTAATTTTTATATAATAATATTGAATTTTTAAAATTTGTTTTTTTTTTTTTTTTTCAAAATGTTGATTGGGAATCATCTCGCGCGTCATTGCCATTTTCGTTTAAGGGCAATCGGGACGTTCGTGTTTGTTCACCATCAAGAGTATTGCGTTTCAAACTCGCATTGGTTAACGGTTGCGCGTCACATAATTGTACCGATTTACGGTTTGTGAAGCGAACATTATCCACATGCATTCGTTTTAACTCAATTGAGGTTATATTTGATAACTTGGGAAACTACAAATAGGCAGGCCTTTCCTGTACGTTGAATGAAAAAATCGATAAAATATTTATCTGCTTCAGAACAAGTAAAGCAATTTGACATCGATTTGAAAGTGCATATTTTTGAATACTTCAGCTTTTAGGGGTATATTGTCGCATATAATGGTTTTTAGCGCATACTTACAGCATATTTTGTTATTTTTTAACTCTTTTAGAGCATATTCTGACATTTTTAACTAATTTTTTTCAATTTTGTATACCTTATGGGATTTTTCAAAATCTAATCTGTATAGTTGTCAAAAATGAAAGATCAATAAATCTTTCATGTGATATAAAAAATAATTTTTGTGGTATTAAAAATAGGATCTTTGAACAGGGTACCGATGATAAATTTTAGTTTTATATCAAAAGTTCTATAATAAAACACAAATTATATTTTTTTTAAATATTTTTGCATTTTAAAAGCATATTTTAAGTTTTTATTGCGATTTCGCTGTCGATAACTAATAATTCTATGTTAAATACTTGGTGGAGTAAAAAACAAAACTCAACTTGAATAGTGAATAGGAGTCGCATTCGGGGTTTCCGGCTTCCTGCGCGAAGGTTTGGGTTGAAGGCAATATTCTGAGGATGCTCCTTAGGCGTTTAGACGTAATTTGTGTTGACGCTATGGTTTATTCCGCGACCAAATAATTTCTCTTCGGTGGTATATTGCTGTTGAAGGGGTAACTTTAAAGTCAAACAAAACAAGCACACTTAAAACAAGTAAGAAAGATATAGTCAATCAAGCCCGATCTTATGATACCGAATTTTGATGGACATTGTGTATGTCCATCAAAATTCGTGGAGGTGTCTTATATTAGACATGTGAAAAATTGTAGACCGACACTTTTACTAAGTGTAAAATAAATAAAGAATACAGAATATTATGTTAATACTAACATTTATATGAATTTATGACTCCCGAAAATGGGCTTATATGGGAGCTATGGTAAATTATGGAGCGATCCTCATAAAATTTGTCACTGTGATTTTTACCTATATAAAACTTATTTGTGTCGAATATAAACTTGATATTAACATCTGTATGTGATTTATGCACGTTAAAGTGATTTTCGGAAGAGGGTTTTATATGGTCAATTATAGACCGATCTGCATGAAATTTGGCCCAAAGATTGATGGGGATTAGGTGAAATAATGGATCAATCATAACCAATTTCAATAGGCTTCGTTCTTGTGTCATGAAAGTCCTACGTGCCAAATTTCATTGAATTATCTTCAAAATTGCGACCTGTACTTTGTGCACAAGATTTACATGAACAGCAAGCCGTCCAGCTAGCCAGACGGACGGATGAACATCGTTAGATCGAATCTAAGGTGGGTGTTGGATGATTTTTTCTAGGCGTTACAAACATTAGCACAAACGCATAATACCCCAACTACCTATGGTAGTGTATGGTATAAACATATGTATATCTAATATCTCTTATTTGTTAAAGATAAAACTTTAAATAAATGTTTCCTAGTTGATACTGGTGCGGACGTATAAGTAACACCTCCATTATATGCAAATTCTTTGAAACCACAAAATTTTGGAGTCAAAATTTTGGCCGCTAATGATTCTCCAATTCGTACTTTTGATACTAAAATTATTCATCTACATCTAGGCCTTTGTAGAAAATTTTCGTGAAATTTTATTATTGCTAAAGTATCTAAGCCTATTTTAGGATACGATTTCCTAAAACATTATCATCTTCTCCAAAAGCCGCTGTGATAACTCCCTTTGGATTTTATTGATTTCTTAAAGTGCCTTCAGAGGCTGATGGATAAAGTTCTTCATGGATTATTTTTTGTATTTGTCTATGTTAATGATGTTCTAATTTTTTCAAAAGCTGTATTTTGTTGCTACCGCTAAGTATTAATGTTGACTATTAGCAAAAAACGACATTAACCCGATATGGGAGCACTTTATACGAATTTGCAAATTTCGCTACGAGATTTACACGTTTTTCTTTATAAAATTAAAAATTAAAACATTTTTTATTTGAATTTAATTTTACCCAGCAAAAAAAAGAACTATCTAAAGTAGTCAATAAGATCCTGAACTTGCAATCCAAAAGTAGTGCATTGGAAGCTGTTATCTTTTCTAATACCTATTCACTGAGTAGGAAGTTGAGCTCATGGTGTCATTTAAAATTGATTTTTTTGATATTCTTTTTTAGCAATTCAAGGAAGATACTTTTAATTTTTATATAAACCAAATATTTTTTATTTAAAAAAAAAAGAAATATGCATAACAATATTTTTGTATGGTATTGTAATTAATCAAGGTATATGTAGTTTTTATAAGAGCAAAGTCGATTTCCTATGATTTCAAATGGCTTCCGATAGTCTTTGTCCTACTCAAAATACAATTGAAGCAATTCAAAACTTTCCAAAGCCTAATACAGTCAAAGATTTAAGGCGATTTCTTGTTATGATCAATTTCTATAAGTGTTTCCCATCAAAAGCTACAATGGAACAAGCACCACCAAATTAACTTCTTAAGAATTCAGTTAAAAATGATAAACTTGCTGTACCAGGGTCTGCAGAAAACGAAGAAGCGTTTGAGAAATGTAAGTTAAATCTTTCCAATTCGACTCTTTCATTTCATCCTATAAGCAACGCAATCGCTGCTGTATTGGAACATAAAGTTGGTAATGATTTACAACCATTATCCTTTTATGCAAAGAAATTATTAAATACCAAAAAGGGTCACAGTATGTATGATCATAAATTGTTTGCAATTTTTACTGCCATTAAATATTTCTGGGATCTTATTGGAGGTCAGGAAGAGGGCAACGAAAAATATGCTCTACAACAACTTGATATTTATTTGCAATTGCTAAAAAATATTTTCTTTTTGCACTTAAAAATATTCAAAACTGATACATTATATCAGGAAATTATAAAATTTCTATCAGTATATAAGATGAAAATTATTAGGGAATCGGATTTGAAAACAATAAAATGACAGTAAAAAGAAATTTTCACTATTGGCAAATTGTGTTAAAACCTATCAAATACTTTGCTTTTCTGGTAAGCTATCAGATATAATTGGAAACAAAAATAAACTGCGTATTTTTTGCCTGAATAACTAGTTATTTTTGTTCGAGTTGTCCTCAAATTCATATAGTTATTTTAAGACTCTAGCGGTACTCAAAAATATGTACCCAAACGAAAATAGAATAAAAAAAACAAAAAATTTTGCTGTCAGTGAGATTTGAACTTGGAAACAAAATAACCATTCGTTTTTAATGAGTAACGTTTTGCTCTGTTCATCATCTCGCACTTAATTTTCTAAGTGACAAAAAACTTTTTTCAGTATAAATATATGTTTTTAGACATATATGGGGTTGAACCAAAAACCTTCTGATTACTAATTCAACACTCTAGCCAACTCATCCATGTGATTGCAATATTACTGCGCTATTATACTATTGAGTACTTATTTATGTAATATAGAGTAAATAAGTAATAATGATGCCTCATTACCAAGAAACTACTTTAATAAGTAGTTGTCATTACCGAGATCCAAAAAGTTTTTACTGGGAAGTTCTTTTGGGTGCAAAATATGCAAAGTTTTTCTCTTATGAAAAATATTTTTATTTATTAGCTTCAGTCTATGGATACAATATTATCATTACAGACATCAATGATAATTTAATATACATAATTAATTTAATTATTGAAACAAACTGTTTAACAAATTTTTAAATTCAAGATTTGATATACTTAAATATAATTCATTAGAATATTTATGGAATGATGTCATAGCTTTTATTAAAGTTTCATTCAAAGCGTATCTTGTTCTGTGAATATCTATATAAAAGATATAATTATTTTGCCTTAGAGGCCTAGGTGACACATATAGTTTTATGGTATGAAGCAAATCAGCACAATCAATTAATCCACGAATTATAGCATATAGGAAATATACAGAAGAAATTTTACGTCTTGTTTCTAAAGTTTTCATAGAAATCAAGGCACACTTAACAGGGTATATAGGAATCGAAATTTGAGGGTTTACAAATGAAAACTTTAAAAATTAAAGAGCAAACTTTATAAATTTTACTTGAATTTTTTAAATTCTCTTTATATGTAATTGAGTACAAGGGCTCCAGATAAATGAAGCATATTCTAATCTAGATCTCACAAAGTATGTATATAGAACTTTTTTTGTGTAATGATCAAAATTACTAGAATTAGTCGTATGGCATAAAAAGCTCAACACTGTATAAGCTTTAGGTATAATATAATTTAAGTGTTTAATACATGACAATTTTTTATCAAATAATACCCCTAAATATAAAATTTCATCCACGGATGATAGTAAATGTTGATGTATTCTATATCGAGATATAACAGTGTTACAACATCTATGATAAGTCATAGAAAAACATTTGTTTAAATTAAAAGGTAAACCATTGCGGGCTGACCAAGAACTCACCCTATCTAAATCCTGCTGGAGATTAAAAACGTCGTTGGCGTTAGAAATTGTTTTAAAAATTTTTAAATCATCAGCATACAATAAGTAATGAGACTTTCTGAAACATAGGTCAATGTCATTAATAAATATATTAAATAATAGAGGACCCAACACACTATCTTGAGGAATACCAGATGTAGGAATAAATGATGTAGAATAAACACCATCAAGAGAAACTACGGATTGTCTATCCGACAAGTAATAATGAAACCAAGATAACATTCGGCAATGAACGCCCAATTTATATAATTTTAAAAATAAAAGTTCATGTGGTACTCGGTCAAATGCCTTAGCAAAGTCCATGTAAATCGCATCAATCTGCAATCGATCTTCAAAACTATCAACACAATACTTGGTAAAAACAGCTAAATTAGTACAGGTTGATCTTCCAGTCATAAATCCGTTTAAGTTGATAAAATATACTCTAAAATAAGAATTTTCTAAAAAAAAATATGGCAAAATATGCTGCTAAGCCCAAAATATGATGCCAAACTTCTTAAAATTTTCCGAAACCGATAAATCTTCCTTTATTGAAAATTACAGAAGATTGATTCGGAACTTCAAAATCTTTTTAAAACTGAATTTATAACTATTATTTCTATATCTAATACTAAAACAAAAATATTTTGTGATACATCAAAAAACATTCCCAAACCATATATTGCAAAAGGAAATCTGGTAGTCCTGGTAGTAAAGCCTCAAAAATATTCGTCAAGCTTGCCAAAAACTCAAACTTCTTATAAGATTATTAATTTACTTTCTTGCTGAAATCCATGTAATCTTCCAGCACGTTGGATGGAAGCTTTTCTAATGCCAAACTGTTCAACACATACTATATGTGAAACTTTCAAAAATTGATGTGTTTCAAGATTAGGTTATTCGATTTAATTTATACGGATAGAATACGTCAATTTTGAAAAAAAATCTAATTTACAACATCCTACCATCCTCAATGTTATGGGTTAGTGGAGCGTTCTGAAAGATCATTAAAAGCATCAATTTCATGTAATCAAGAATCGCAATGGACTAAAATTTTACCATTAATGTTGTTGGGTTTACGATCATAAACAAAATGTTCAATAAACTGTTCTTGTAACACATTTACCAAGAATAATATCAATAATTAAACCAATCAATCTTGTTCAAATAATTCTAAATCTAATCAGTTTTCGTAAACAAGAACTTACTTACACTGGCGCATATTCCTATAAACGCACATCAACTTTTTTAATCAACTTATCAAAAATGGGGCTAAAAAATAACTAAGGAGCTACAAATTAATTTGTTGACTTCACTTGAAAAATTAATAACAAAAAAATTAAACTTTTTTCAATGTAATTTTTGTAGTTTTATGACGTTTTTATGGCATTTTCCTATAAACGCACTTAAACTAATGAACCAATTTAGCATTAAAAATAATGTGTTGATGAACCTTTGTTTAGGATAACTTCAAAAAATCGATCTGGCATTGATTTAACTAATTTTTGAAGAATATCACTGTCTATTTCTTCCCAGGATTGCTTAATTTTTAGTTCTATCTCCGTTATTGCCATTATGGTTTTATTCTGTGCATTTCTTGCGTAAACTTTACGTGTCATGAACCTGTGTTCCCTATTGGATTTAAATCCACACTGCAAACCGGCCAGTCCAATAGTGGAATACTATGTTCATTAAACCACGTTTTAGATTGGTTCGAGACATGGATTGCGGTGTTATCCGGTTGGAAAACGAAATCTGTAACCTTTTTTTCATCCATATCTTTCAATAGTTCATTATAAATTGCACTGTTCACTTTAGTTAGAACAAAACATATTTTTGATTTTTCTTCAGCAGCACCGAAATTGCGTTTCGACATACGAATTTCGTTTGACCTCAAATTTTACCATCTGTTTGCAAAATGTGTACAACATATTTGGAAGTGACAGGAAGTTCAAGTTTATTTTTTATTTGTTTAGTATATATTGTATTGTGGGTGGCTTATTCTATTATTTTATTTTATTAATTTGCCTTTTTGTTAATTTTTTATTGCCTTTTGTTTGTTTACGCACTCCTTATTTCTGTCCTTTCTTAAGAAACCCCCGAATAACTCTTTCTTTCTTTTTCCTAGTCTGTAAGAAAAGTTCCTTTGGGCATCCTTTAAGCTGATGAAATTTCCCAATTAAAACAAAAATATTTCCAGTAAACAGAGATGTCGTCATCAGAAACTTACCTTAAGTGAAACAAACAACTGAAACTGTTAAAATTTTTTAATATTTTTTTACAGTAACTAATTTTCTCGACTGCATTTATAGGAATATTCCACTGAAAATATCACCAATACGTTCTGATTGCAAAATTAAAGAAAACAACAAAAGCAAGAAACGAATATTTCTTACATAAAGAAATATCGTTATATCGCGTGTTATTGTAACAACACAATATTGTTTTTGGTTAAGAGAAACGAATATACCTCAAAGAAAAACAAAAATTTTAAATGCGTTTATAGGAATATGCACCAGTGTAGTCAAGTCTGGATAAGAAATAACCACGTTTGGAAACCACTTCAGAAAAAATTATACGGTCCTTATCAAGTCATTAATAAGTTTGATAAATATTTCATCCTTAAAACTGGAAGCAGGTCAGGCAATGTTTCTATTGATCTGAAAAGCCTGTCTACAGAAATTCATCTAAAAGATACTGAAGATAACAACAATGAAGAGGTTTTGGATACTATTCCTAAACGAGAATCCAAATCTGTATCGTTTTTTTTTATTATTATTATAAAATTATACTTTATAATTTAGTAATCTAAAAAAGGAATTGTTATCATAATTTAATAATTTACCTACTTTTAAAATTTTCAATAAAATTAATTTGAGGTTTGTTTAAATTTGTGTAAATAAATGTGTGTCAACACTCTAATGTTCATTTAATGATTAATTAATTCACTTCAATTTGTCCCAAATGCTTTCCTTCCAATATTATGGGAATTGTGGGCTATTTTTATACTTAATTCTGGAATTCCAAACAATCGTTGATATCTCTTTAAATGTAAGAGCATATTCAAAACAAATACTCTCTTATATGTATCTCTTTAAAAGTCATTCTCTTTACATTCATTTTAAAGAAACGTATCTTTTTCGTTTTTCCTTTCAGTTTATCTTTTGGAGTGTATTTTTTAATGTTTTATAGTTATTGCTCTTCTTACTTCTAAAATACTAAATGATCGATGAGTAAGTAATGTGTTCAGCATTTTTTTAATGCGTCATCTGGCATTATTTAGTAGAGGTCTGAATGTGTTCGTACTCGTGTATAAATAGATGAATGGTAACTTCATTTAACTTTTTACACTTGTTTCTCTTTTGTCGTTTTCTTTTTGTGTTTAGATTTCTTCTTTGTTTTTTTTTTTTTTTTCTTTTGTGGTGTTTAAAAAACAATAACAACATTATAAAATAATAATAAATACAGCTAAACACTTGCATTTTGCAGTTTTATCATTATTAAATACAATATTTTTGTTGTTTCTTTTTAATGTTTCTGAGCACAGTGGTATACTATTGGAACGTCCATCGCACAGTGGGGTCAATCGGAAAATGTTTGGTAATAAATCTGTATCTCTTAAGTTTACTAGTTGGATCCAATTGAAATGAAGGGGAAAGTTGTAGAAGAATACTTAGGCTTTCAGAAAAATCATCTTGTAGTCATTCTGTAATAATAAGAGATACGCCACAGGGTGACAAAGTTAACCACCTCAAGTATGTAAAAGTAGGTTTCGAAAAATCATAACCAACAAATCAAGTCTGATTTCAAAGATCTTTATATTTCTGTATACTAACCTAAGTTATCTCTTACAATTAAAAAGATATTTACGCTTTAATTTTTGATTTTTTCCGATCACAGATGGTTGGGGTATTATGCGTTTGTATTGATGTTTGTAATGCATAAAAAAGTTATCCAACACCCACCTTAAAGTATACCAATCGTTTCAGAATCACTTTTTAAATCGATCTAACAATGTCTGTCCGTCTGGCTAGCTTGCTGTCCATGTAAACCTTGTGCACAAAGTACGGGTCGCAATTTTAAATATAAATCAATGAAATTTTGCATGTGGGACTTCTATGATACAAGGACGAAGCCTATTGAAATTGGTTGTAATCGGTCCATTATTTCATCTAGTCCCCATACAAATGTTTAATATAGAGTTTAAATACTCAAAAATGCCTTAAAAATAAGAATATTTTAATGAAGTTGTATACAAGTATCAGTCTTTGTACCAAATTTTATGAAGGTCGGTCGACAATTGACCATAGCTCCCATATAAACCCCTCTTCCGAAAATTACTTAAACCTGCATAAATCCCATACGAATATCAATATCAATCAAGTTAATATTCGACACCAATAAGTTTTATATAAATGGAAATAACATTGTCAAAGTTTATGAGTATAAAATTTAATTTACCATAGCTTCCATATAAACCCACTTCCAGGAATCACCCTAAAGTGCATAAATTCATCTAGATGTTAGTATGAACGCATTATTCTGTATTTATATATTTTATTTTATATTTAGTAAAATTGGCCACAGGTGTAATTTTTTATGCTCGTACACAATGGTGTAGGGTATCATATAGTCGATCTCAAATAGCTTCAAAAAAAATAGTACAAAAATATACTTATTTACCAATTCCCTGATATATAACATGTCTATAAAGGTCTTTTTAAAAAAGATAATATAATTGCCTCAAAGCAGACAATTCGTGCCAGTTTTATAATATTCGTATTTTATGGTGTATTTTCATTATACTGCCGCTTGTTGTTGATGTAACGAGATGAAATATTCGTAATAATCGATTAAATTTATTAACCCAAATTGAAAATTTATATGCGTTACCAGGCACAACATAAAAACTTTCTTGGTAGTATATTCCTTTGAAAATTCTGCTAAGAAATGAAGCTTTGAGGAACTTGAGACTGACAATGATGAATATATTTGAAGGATTTTCATCGAATAGCCTAAAGATTATACTGATATTTGTAACGAATGCGATACTGATAACGTTTCTAATAATAGTATTCCTCGCTTAGTCCTTGATATATTCCCTTAACCAAAATGTGATTGTTTATCATATTTAATATAGAAGAAAAAAATTGTAAAGTAGAATTTTTACTTTTGACAGAGAAATATCAGAAAAGATTCCTTCCTATCATTAGAAAACACAATGAATTCTAATTTATTCGGTCTCATCTATGTTCCCATTATTATAACAAAAGAGGAACTGAGTGGTATTAAACAAATGGTACCAACTATGTAAATGGCATTTGTGTTAAAAAAAAAAGGAAATAAAAAGGAAATCCTAGTTAATTAGAATTTAGGAGTCCAAAAACCATTTACTGCTCTGTAAATAATAATGAGTGAGATATATATTGGAAATATACAAAAGCGTATTCGTAACACAATAAGTTTTCATAATCATGATGAAGGTCATCTTTTAGTACCAACAATTAAAATAAGACGTTATGTCGTTGACTTCTACAACTTAATATGTAAGATATGTTTCGCAATAATATACTAGAACTAACATTAAATTGCATCTCCTTAAGAAAATTTTCCAATAAAAAACATTTTTTTTTTTTAATTTTTTCATTTTCTTCTTACAAATATTTTCTGGTGTGACTATATGGTAACGGCCTATTCTGCCCGCCCTAGGCACCGAAACAAAATTTTATATAATAGGTAAATACTCTTAGGCCTCATAGAACTACATTTGAAAATTTTATTTATTACCGGTCAATTTGACTTAAATATTGTTCATTAAAAAAAAAAAATTGCCAAAAATTGGTTGTTAAAACTTTTTAAATGATTTTTGGAAGAATGAAGGATTGATATATATTTTACACAATACGTGAGAAACAATGTTAAAAATATAATATAATATAATATAATATAATATAATATAATATAATATAATATAATATAATATAATATAATATAATATAAAATAATAATGAGAACATAGACGATAGGAAGGAATCTTTTCTGGCGGAACTCATTAGCGTACATTTCTCTGTTAAAATTGTCATTTATTAGGAATGAAGTGTTTTTTTCCCTACATATCCCACGGTGGTGTTACCACTGGGTGAGGTACAATGCGCCAACCAACGCCCCTCTGTGCTTACAAGAGCACACAGGCAGCAATTCGAGGGACTCATTATCTGGATAAGTCCACTCCCCCTTGCTTAGGAGTTGGAGCTATCTAACCTCCTGTCGCACTATTGGCGGAGTGTGTTGCTATGCAACACCACATCGGGACTATAAACCCCTACCTGCGGTTTAGGTCTAAACCACAACCACCACGTGACTCCCCGAAGGGCCTCTCCAACAGCCAGAGTCCAGTACGACAACACCGACAAGTCAGTATTGCCGTACCAGGGGCTACTGGCTCCCGAGGTACCAGATTGTGTTAAGTCTCTGGTCAGGCCCCGAAGGTTCTTTTCTCCCATTATAGACCCACAGACAAGTCCAGGCAATGGTGCACCTTTTTATACCTGCCAAACTGTTACGCTCTCTAGGACCGAAGCTATCATAGAGTGTAAAATGACAGGATTTTCTCTCTACCACTTATGAGCTATACATCAAGAAAAATATTTAATCCAAGAAGACAAGTCGCCGTGGCGGTCCCCTACATGTACAAATGAAAGATTTCCCATATCATCTGTTATATGGAATTCTTGTTCAGAATGTTGTAAAAAGGCCTCCAGTACGTACTTCTTATCACGCTTTAGGCGGCATTCATATTTTTGAAAAAAAATCTTAGTAATTTTCGTCCTCTCTTTTGCCTTCACATTTTTCTAGAAACTTTTTCTGTTATTTTTTTAATTATTTTTTAAGATACAGAGCAATTTAAAGAATGAGTCACATTCCATCCAGATATATAGAAAATTTCTCTTAAAATTCGTATTAGTTTTTCTGCAGTTTTTAAATAAATTTTTTTTTTCGATTATCAGAGTTTCTTTCGGAGGTCACGAACTCTTTGTGTATCTTATAACTCAAAAAATTGAATTTCTCAATTCACCTGGACTCCTAGCAATTGTTTTATATGGTCGCATATGTTTTAATTATAAATTTGAATTATGATTTTTCATGAATTATTTTTAAAATTTAGCACATAGTTACTGAGTACAATAACGAATGTAAATAATTTAACGGTACCTATTTTTCACGTATAGTAAATGTTATAAGTCTTAAAGTGTGCACGGATTTTCTCGTGCACAGTCCTCAATTTCGGAGTGATGACTTCGAATATTTTTCACGGCTAGACGAATAGAGATAAACCAAAAATTTCTTCAGCATATTATTTCGCAATGTATCAGAAATTACGGAATATTTTTAAAAGAGTTTCCCTCATATATGTTACCCAGGACTTATTCCCGAAAAACTAAATAAGGTCGAGGCAAAAAAAAATTAAAAAAATTTACAATTCAAGCGTAAATAACTTTTTAATTATAAGACAAGACCCAGGTGAGTAAGCATATTTTAGTATGCAAAATTGCTTTATCTTGCAATTTTACAGAAATGTAAAAATCTTTGACATCGGACTTGATTTGTAGAAATTAAAATTTTTTTAAACTTTTACATACTCGAGGTGATCCTAATATCAGTTTAATTGACCTGAAGTAATTCAAACTATTTAAGTTAAATAACATTTTCTAATTCCTTAATTGCTTTTACTGTTAATAATAAAGTTTAAGATATTTTAAGAGAATTTTTACGATCATTTACTACTTCACTTGTTTATTTATTTTTACCAACAGCAACATATTTTCTAAATTATTGTTATGTTCATTTATTTTCTATATGACCATATTGACTCTTAAACAAAAAATTCGGGAGTGGTGTGAATGTATGTTGACCTGACACGATCACCTTCATTCATTCATTCATTTATTACACACTCCCCGACTGCCGTGCAGTGATAGTAAATGAGTGAATGATTATCGATACAATTGGAATGTTATTTAATGAAAATTTGATTTGTGTAGTTGAAGTTGTTGTTGTTTATCTGCATGAGTAGCATTTAGTGCCGCTTAGTTCTCTTACCATGTTTTTTTTTTTTTTTTTTTGTTTTTGGGAATTATTATTTTTGTATTATGTTTATGTTTTCTCTCTCTCTTTTCGTTTTTTTTTTTCAACTTTTCATTTCGATTAGCATTTTATAAATGGTTTTTTTTCTAATATTTTTTTGTTGTTTTAATTGATTTACTATGTTGTTTGGTTATTGCTTCATCGTAATTTTTTGTTGTCATTGATTTTTGAGTCTCTCATTTATGTTAATTTGTTAAATTGAATGCAATGCATTTGTTGTGTAACATGTATATTGGAAATACTCCTATAATACGAAAATTAATCCCGAAAAACCAAATAAATTCAAGATAAGTAATTTGAAATTCATGCCTAAATATCTTTTTAACCTTAAAGAATAACTTGGCGTAAAAGTATGTTTTTTCTTTATCTCAAAATCGATCTTAAATTGTAAAATTTTCGATCTCTTAAAACATTTTTAAGCTTGAGGTTGTCAATTTTGACATCCTGTAGCTAAAACCATATTACAACAGGCTGACTACTAAATAATTTTCATAAAACCCTGGGTCCTATTATACTTTCCTATACATTTCAATTCGATCAGACTAGAAGTTTAGGAAATAGATTACCAATTTTTTGCGATCGGCACCACTGTGCGAAACGGCTTCAATATATAGAGAAATGGTCAAATATACAATCTATGGTTCAGTATGATGCCAGTATGATGCCGAGTAAAAAAAGAGCCTAAATTCAACTTTAAAAAAGGTCAAAAAATGCTAAATATTCCAAAAAAAAGACCCGAACATTTTTTTCTTTAATTTAAAAACTTTTTTCCCCTTCTCATTAGTTTTTTTTTTTTTAATTTTTTGAAGAAAGTGTAATAAATAATAAAACGTAGAACAGCTGTCAGTAAAATGACCCAAATGAAAAATCGGTCAAAAAATTCCCATACAAATTTGGGTTAAAATTCAAATTAATTCAAATTAATTAAAATTAAAAATTAACTAATGTTTTGAAGTGATTTTTCGACATTTTTAAGTTTTTGGGTGATTTTTCGCTTTTAAAAGAATTTGCTAAAATTATGTATTATAAATAGTTTCTATGGTTAATGAAGCAAATAAAAAATAATTATAACAATCGATTTAGTAATTCCATCAAATTAGTTATTCATACAAGTATTTAGTATATTAGTTGTGCTTGATTTGGATGATGAAGCGCCGCAGGGGAAAATGTTTGTTAAATATAGACAAAAATGCTTAAATCAATGATTCTGCTAGTCTTAAAAAGGCTAGACTGGGAACACTGATTATAATCGATTTAGTAATTCAATAAAATTAGTTATTAGTATTTTAGTATATTAGTTGTTCTTGATTTGGATAATGAAGTGACGCAGGCGAAAATATTTCTTAAATATAAAAAATACTGATTTTTTGTGCAAATAAATACACAAATAAATACACAAATAAATACACAGAAAAATAAAATTAGTAATAGATAATGAGAAATTATTTTCTTCGTTGTTGAAATAGTAACATTTTAGCATTTTTAAGGTAATTTTAAGAATCAAGAAAGACTAGAAGCTCAAACGAAAATTTTGAGGCTAAAAGCAAAATAAAAAGGCTAGATTTAGCCTTAAAAAGGCTAAACTGGCAACACTACTCGTCAACTAAAGAAATGCCTTAAAATCTACCGTCATCTGTTTCCATACTAAATGACTCTATATGTTTACTTGCATTAAATGTAATACATATTTTTATAAAACATATATATGCATTATATTGTGTTGATACTAACATTTATATGGGATTTATGTACTTTAAGGTGATTCCCGGATGTGGGCCTTATATGGGAGTTATTGCCAATTGTGTATCGATTCTCATAAAATTTGACACTGTGACTTTTACTTATATAAAACTTAATTGTGTCAAATATTAACTGTGATATTAATATTCGTATAAGATTTATGCACGTTAAAGTGATTTTCGTAAAAGGGGTTTATATGAGAGTTATAGCCAATTATGTACCGATCTTAATAAAATTTCGCACAAAGATTTATACTTATGTAAAAGTTACTTCTGCCGAATTTTATTAAAATATATAACAATATTTAAGTTATTTATGGTTTTTAAGCTCCTATTTCGAGAGGATATTTATATGGGGTCTAGGTGAAATAATGGACTGATCATAACCAATTTCAATGGGGTTTGTACTTGACCCAATTAAAGATCATGTGATAAGTTTTATTGATCTACCTCTAAAATTACATGGAAAGACAAACGGTCAGACGAACGCACGGACAGCTCAGGAGGTGATTCTGAGTCGAATTGTTTGAATCACACCAAATAAAAACTTTTCTACTTATATTAATTCATGTATAAACTAAATGAATAATATGAATGAATAATGAAGGTAGCAAACAGACATTAAAAAACAAATATACAAGGGCGGATCAATAAGTCCGCGACTTTTCGAACTTCCCTCGTAGTTATATGATATGCAACACTATTCACTACTGTCAAATTTCGAGCAAGTGTCGTCATTTACTTTGCGTAAAAAATAGGATTTTTCGAGGTCCTTAAAATAGGCATCTGTTTGGTCAATAATTTCATCGTTGGAGCTGAATCTCTTTCCACCGAGCCATTTCTTTAGGTTTGGAAATAAGAAGTAGTCACTAGGTTCTAAATCCGGAGAATATGGCGGATGAGATACCAATTCGTAGCATAATTCATAATTCATAGAGTTTTAACAGTAGTCTATAAACAGGTGGTACTTGATGGGAATAGTGTTGCATTTCATATAACTAAGAGGGAAGTTCGAAAAGTCACGGACTTATTGACCCAACCTCGTATTCAAAAACAAACAAGTTATGATTTTTTTCAACCATATTTGTAAAAAACATATTTATTTGTAAAATTTTATTGTCATGGGAATAATAATATTAATATGATTTGATAACGAAATATGGTTTAGAACAAGGAAAAATCAATCTTTATTTTTGAATTTTGAATTTTTTTATTATACATTATATTATACAAATTCGGGGATCTTATGCCATTTTGTTCCGCCATAGTGCTTCCACCTTTCAGAATTCGGAAAATCAAAATCCATATTCGTATTTTGTCAATTGTGATTATCTAAAATTTTGTCAAATAATAAAAAATTTGGGCACCATTTCGGATTCGTCATTTTGAATTTTTAATTTTTTTTATTCCAAAATCGTAATCAGTGTTCCCTAAAACCTTATATGTGATATTTATTTTTTACGTAAGCCAAGTACTCTAATTACTACCAAAATTCAGGGATCGTGGCCCTGTGTGAGTCGGCTTAAATTATCAGCGATACGCCACTATGATTTCGCTTGAAACATTGCCCTTTATGGACGTCGAATATCCGGGCAATGTTTATGATGAACACTTGGAACGTTCAAATACAACATTTTTCATATTCATGTTTTAATCAAAAATGTATATTGATCATAAAATTGAAAGTGTATTTTTTTGTATCGCTGTATAAATTATGTCTTTGCCACCCTTAAGTCAAAATTTTGATATAAAACTTCTTTTATTGTTTGTTGCACGAGTCCAGTTATTGAAAAACATCGTAATTTCGTTTTTGTGTAAGTCACGTTGTTTTTGGTTGCAAAATTCTACTCTTAATATGTCATTAAGCCCAGCTAATCAGTATTATTTATTGTCTTTTCTGTAGACACTATATTGCAAACCTTTATATAAATAATGAGTCACTCTTTAATTATTCCAGTACTTCTGCCGAAAGTTCAATACGTAGTGACATTTTTTGGTTATAAGTTTATTTATAAAATAAAAAAATTACCCAATTAATTGTAATTTTAACATTAAATAGTTAAAAAGTTCAAACTGTGGCCTTTATAACAGTTAAATCGATTAATTATAATAATTAAATCGATTAATTATAATAATTATTTTCTATTAAAATTTATATATTATAACGGTACTACGAATAAAATGCCATGAGGAATCTAAAATTTTGCAAATAAGGCAAAAGATAAAAATGAAAAAATACAAACAAAAAAAAAAAAAAATATTGTACATATAATTATTTGATAGGAGTATTAGAAAAGTTTTGGTCTGATCCTTCTCTACTTATCGATAAGCTTCTAATATGAGTAAAAGGCAGCTTAAGATTTCCTTATTCATTCATCCTGATTCTCTTGCCAACTCAGTTTCTTGTACAATCGTACTCCTAGTTCGATATTCTCAGGTTAGTATCATTTAATTTTGGAGTTTTAAATCTGGCTATTTTCCTTATTTTCGTGAAAAGTAATTGAACTGATTCACTAGGCCAAGATTTGGGAATTGCCTAAAACATCGGATATCGTATCCAAATATTTTTCAGATAACGACATTAGACATTTTGATAGATTCTTTACCTGGTATATACTACGTTTATACGCACATTTTACTCGCAATTAAAAATATTGCGAAATGAAAAATTTGCCATATAAACGCTGAGATAATATTTTATTTTCAAGTTAGTAACTCACGAAAACTAATCATGAATATTGAAACCAATTGCAAATAAAGCGTACGGCGCAGAAATTAATTTCATTGGTCAAAAGACCTTTTTTTTTTTTTTTTTTTTTTTGTTAACACCGATTTCCAAAATTTGTATGCCATTCAATAGTAAATATATTGAAACTAAGGTGGCCAAAAAATTAAACAAAATATTGGTAATAGTGGGCATGGCATGCTGTTAAATACAAATATTTTATGTTATTTTATAAAAAAAAAATATGATTTTTGTAATTTTTTTTTTTTTTTTTTTTGGTAGGAAATAGTCTTTAAAAAATGTTATGATGTGTCACTGTACCGTTTATACCATTCTGTATTATAAATGTTTTCTCAGGTACTATATTTTAGACAATTTTGGAATAGAACTTTTAAGAGTCAAAAGGAATTAAACAAATTTTGCTACCAGAAGAAAGGCGAAAGTGTCCTCTTTAACCCCATATATACTTTTGTACCTGTCTGGACCCGTCTGTAGAACAAAATTTTTTCATGGATCATACTCGTATATATTCGTGCAGTTTATTTCCCATAATCACCAAATTTTCTAGCATCATTTTGTTCATTGCATACAAGTACATTGATAATTATTTTAAATCTTAAAATAAGATTTATATCAACACCTGTTATTTCAGAAAAGAACCTTCTTGCTGTGTTCCTATCATTCGTATTGCCTGATCCTTGTTCTGGTCGATCTATAATCAACTCATATTTGAGAAATTCGTCCTGAACATGTTTCTTTTTTAAACTTCTTAACACCTTATTGGTGTCGTTCTTTCTTATCTTAAAATATCTATCAATTCAAAAGCCACAAAGTTTTGCCTGATGAAAAACGATTCTGAATCAATGTGCGGCGTTGCCACTTCCTTCTACGTTAATAGAATTTCGTATGACAATAGTTGTATTTTTCCCATCTGGCACAACAAAAAGGAAAATATATTTCTTTATGCAATTTATAAACAGTGTGTTATTTATTTGCAAGTTAATCTTATTTGTAATAATCATGTGTATAAACGTAATTTTTGGTCGTGTGATATGACCTATATAAAGTACAGATAGATTTTATGTAAATATTTCTGACGAAGTAAAATTACTAGAAATTCTTTGCAGAAGTCATTGGACAATCATTATTGAATAAACCAATGATCATCTTCTATATTGATACTTTCTTTGAAACCATTAATTTTCCCAATTTATTGTATCACCTCGATCATTTAATAGTTTTTCACAAAATTCATAAAATTTTCCATTCCCTGTTGAGCTGTCATTTCATAATTACCTGTGATATCATAAATATGTCTTAATTACTTTAATATTTCTTAACAAAGCTGTATTCAAAGAAAAATCTTCTTTTTCCATTAAAGAATTTAAAAAGTTAAATGTCATATAATAAAATCAAAAAAAAAATCATTCTCTATCATTCTCACACTTGCACGCAACAGGATCTAGATTTTAACGCCTCTTGTTTTGTTTCTATTCTAGGAGTATTATTTGTGTTTTGTTTGTGTGTTTTTTTATGATCATGCCACCAACAAAAACAACTCAAAAATTATAAACCATTTATTAAAACTCCACCAAGATTATAAAACAACAAAAATACATTTAAAGACCTATTAACGCTTCATTTGTTAACTCCATATTTAAAGGGAATTTACGAGCAATCCCTAATGAAATTCAACTTTTACAGGAATGAATGTGAATATAATAAAATATATAAGTAAATGACTTGAATAAAAATATCCCTAGAATTTTTTTTCTTTTATTTATAACTTTTTTGTAGATTTTAGATTTCTTTTTATTTTTCTATTAAAGAAAAAACAACAAAACACCTTTGGATAAATGGCCATAAAAATAACTTTGTATATAATTATGCATTATGTGGTCTTATAGAAAAAAAAAAAGAACCAAAAATAGAAGCAGGATTATGTTAAACTACCATAAAACAACTATAAGAATAATATAAAAAACTAAAAATGACTTAACTTTAACTTTTCTACAATTTATTTGCCGCTTATTTGGTTTCAAAAGGCTAAAGCAAGGCCAAGGAAAAAGGCTCAGCTCTTAGAGTTTTGGTGTGCTCTAGCTTAAGCATTTTGTTTGTGTATGCATTAGTTTTTGTTGTTTGTAAATTGATTGTCAGTGTACTTAAGAGCCACCGACACGTCGTATTAATCCATTTATCAATCACTATTTAACAAAACAATTCCAAGAATTAATGTCTTTGAATATTTAGCCACCATACGAGTAAAAAATGTGAACTGGTTTCAGCACTGTAATATTTATTTAAAAACAGATCTATTAAAGAATTTATTCTTTAGGGATAATATTTAGTTGTATCTTCACACAGAAAAGGATTTGTTGAAAAAGGGTTACAACAATATAAATTTTATTAAACTAATCAATATTTATTTACAATAATTAAAATATTAGAACAAGAAAGAAAGATATAGTCGGTCAGGACTGGCTATATGATATCCTACACCATTTTTTACGGGGATAAAAATTCCGAAAGGGGAATTATATTACACCTGTGGCCAATTTTACTAAATGTAAAATAAAATATACAAATACTGAATAATCCGTTGATTCTAATATCTAAATGATTTTATGCACTTTAGGGCGATTCTTGGAAGTGATTTTATATGGGAGCTATGGTAAATTATGGACCGATTCTCATAAAATTTGGCAATGTTATTTCTACTTACATAGAACTTATTTGTTTCGAATATTAACTTGATACTAACATTCGTGTGGGAGTTATGCACGTTAAAGTGATTTTCGGAAGAAAGGTTTATATGGGAGCTATGGTCAATTGTGGACCGATCTTCATAAAATTTGGTCAAAGATTGATACTTGTACAGAACCACTTTGCACCGAATTTCATTGAACTACTCTTATTTTTAAGACATTTTTGAGTGTTTAAACTCTATTCCGGGTGGACATTTGTATGAGGCTTGGGTGAAATAATGGACCGATCACAACCAATTTAAATAGACTTCATTCCTGTATCATAAAAGTCCCACGTGCCAAATTTCATTGAATTATCTTTAAAATTGCGACCTGTACTTTGTGCATAAGGTTTACATGTACAGCCAGCTAGCCGTCCGGCCAGACGGACGGATGGACAGAAATGGTTAAATCGATTTAAAAAGTAATTCTGAGTCGATTGGTGTACTTTAAGGTGGATGTTGTTACAAACGTCAGCAGAAACGCATAATACCCCAACCAACCACCCACGGTGGTGTAGCGTATAAATAGCGCAATCTTTTAATATTTGTAACAATTTAAAAGCTATTGTTACGAGGGCGCATCAATAAGTTCGTGACTTTTCGAACTTTCCTCGTAGTTACATGAAATGCAACACTATTCCCATCAAGTACCACCTGTTAATAGACTACTGTCAAATTTTGAGCAAGTGGCGTCATTTACTCCATTAAATAATATCAATCAAAAAGGTTAAGTATATAGCCGAGAATATGGTAAAGTGGTGCACACTTTTATCTAACTGCAATAAAATACCAACCAATAATCTTTTGAACCCTGCACGCAGAGAAAAAATATAGTTACCATAATCTAAGAGCATCATATTATGATTGGAATATAAGATCAAAGCTAAAAATAGATATGATTATAAATAACAGTTGTTATGATTCCATTTTATCATATTTTGACCGATTTTATGGTTCGTTTTTTCACGTTATGATTCAAGTTTTTCATATTATTATACCATCTTACTACATTATTATCCCATCTTATCATATATTAAAATAAAAAACATGAATTAAAAATTATTATTTTTATAAATTGTTTATTGAGTCATATATTGTATCATCATATATTGTGCAAGATAATACAAGATATTTTCTTATCAACTAAACCCTTTGCCAAATATTACAAAACCCTGTCTACCTATATTAATTCATATTTAAAATAAATGAGAATTATATTGACGGTTTAAAACAAAGGTTAAAAAACAAATATATTCAAAAACAAACAAGTTATGAATTTTTTAACCAAATTTGTAATAATCATATTTATTTGTAACAAGGGAATAATTATGGTTCGAAAATGAAATATGATTTAAGAAGAAGGAAAGAGATTGATAATATTTAATGGTTGTTTTTGCTTATATCAATAAAATTTTGTTTCTGGTGTTGAAAGACGTAAAATTAAACATTGAATGACAAAACTAAAACAAAAACATTGTTATCATGAACACAGTATTATTAAAATTAATGAATATTAACAATGAGAACATAATATTGTTGTAGTGACAATGACGTAACCATGTTTTTTCTCTGCGTGTGCAATGAAACTTTTATATAAAATATATTATTGTCGAACGTTTTGCATTAAAATAATAATATTAATTTATCTTTTGGCACTATTTTTCGGCATTGTTTCAAATCAACTATAATATGGTTCGAGAACGAAATATGATTTAAGAAGAAGGAAAAAGATTGATAATATTTAGTGGTTGTTTTTTCTTATATTAATAAAATTTTGTTTCTGGTGTTGAAAGACATAAAATTAAACATTGAATGACAATACTAAAACAAAAACATTGTTATCATGAACACAGTATTATTAAAATTAATGAATATTAACAATGAGAACATAATATTGTTGTAGTGATAATGCCGTAACCATGTTTTTTCTCTGCGTGTTCAATGAAACTTTTATATAAAATATATTATTGTCGAACGTTTTGCATTAAAATAATAATATTAATTTATCTTTTGGTACTATTTTTCGGCGTTGTTTCAAATCAACTATTTAGGATAAAATGGGAAATATGGGGCGTAAAGTGGAACATATTAAAAATGGAAAGTCTTAGACATTCCATTTTTAAAATATTTAATAAAATATTAATAAAATTTAATAAAATATTAATAATTTAATAATTTAAATATTTTTAAAAGATGTTTATATTTATGAAACCACACAATTATCAAAATTGAAATAAATGTTGAAAAAAGATAGGCAATAACTAATAAAACTAATAGAAAATAATAAAACCAAATTTATAAAAAACAAGGAATTATTTCTCGCTTTTAGGGATCGAATTTCCCGGAAAATTTTTACGACTTCGCGGGATTTCTGGGATCTCGGATTAAAAACTATAATTATTACTACACTTACATTAGTTGAACAACTGATAACCAAATAGGATATGAGACTTTGCATTAGCAGATTTAAAATAGGAATCTAAATGTATTAAGACAGAGAAATTTGATCAATTGCTTAAACTACTGATTAATAAACTCGAATGAATTCTGAAATATTATATGCCGTGAAAGAGTTTTTTGGATGTCGACACAATATTAAGCAATATTTTTATTCTTATTTAAAAGCTATGTACCATAAAACTATGTCGTATTTGCGACAAAAAATAGATATATCAGAAATTACATAACAAAATATTTAGTCAGGCATTTTTGCTGTGTACCAATATTTCAAAACTTCTATATGATAATATTACACTCTTTTAATTGCCAGGTCAAAAAAAAAAACACTAAGAAAATATAAAGGCCATATAGAAAAACTATCAAAATTCAGTTAATGCAACATGTTGAATGAAGTCTGTCATCAATACTCAATACTCCCTGAAATAACTCATGCACATACACTCACATACAGTTGCATACCCATCAACACTTGCCGGCATATTCAGCTAAACAAACTGTATTATAAACTATCTGTCTTTCTGTCTGTCTCTCTGATGATGATCATCAAACTCTTCTTGCTGTTTGATGATCAAACAGCCTGTTGTTTCAAAAGGAATTTTATTTAAAATTGTATCCTTTATTCATCTAAAAAAAAAAGTTGAATTTTGTTGTTTTTGTTTTCTTCATATGTCTGTCTGGTCTAATAATAATGGCAACAAGTGTTTGGTTTGCCAGCTCACTGGCTTCCTTTACACTTGACTGAATACTGTGTGTTTGGCCAAAACAATCCGTCAGTAAATAATAAGTTTTGTTTTAAAGTTATTTCTTAAGTTTTTACAATATTCACAGAGAGGTAAAGGTATCAGATGTAATTTAAGGTCAATAATCAAAAACATCTTTTTTACAAAACAAGTTATGGTGCTATATTCGACTGTGCCGAATCTTATATACCCTTCATACGTGTTGAGATGTGTTATATGAAATAAAAATATTTATTTATACTATATCTATGTACATACTAGAAACTTTTAATAATTTGCATTTTCTATATAAAACTGAAACAGGATCAAGATTTTATAAATCCTTATAAATATCTTTATATATACGAGTATAATAAAAACAAAGTTTAATTCTTTTTATTTATTTGTTTTGTGTACCAATCACGTCTAAACTTCTGAACCGAATTTCAAGAAATTTGACACGCAGATAATACCAGTGTCGGAGTTAGTTATAGGCTCCTTTAGATTTTGATTGGACGTCACACCCACGTTTTACTCATACTTTAAAAAATCTATTTTTCCAATTTTACGAGTTCTTAATGAAGCTATTTACATGAAGTTTGAAAAACAGATAGTGCCTGCACTTTAGAATGTTATAGGTTATGTTGGATCTTGGTCGGATACTGCGTCCATGTTTTACTTTACCTTTTAAAATCTCACAAACGGATGAAATGATTAGCTTCAAATAGATCGGAGCAGGGGGTATAGTATCCCCCATTTAAATCAAATAGGGCGGAAAAATCCGAGGGGAGAGGTTGCATCCCTATATATATATACATATACATTTTCTCATCTATTACAGTGAAAGTTTTGAAGAAATTTAAAAGTAATTTTCATATTAAATTTCGAATAGTGTGAATAGGTCCAGGAGGACTAGTAGCGCTCATAATTTCATTCTCATTGTTTCTACTTACATAAAACTTATTTGTGTTGAATATTAACTTGATACTAACATTCGTATGGGATTTATGCACGTTAAAATTATTTTCGGAAGAGGGATTTATATTAAATTTCGAATAGTGTGAATAGGTCCAGGAGGAGTAGTAGCGCTCATAATTTCATTCTCATTGTTTCTACTTACAAAAAACTTATTTGTGTCGAATATTAACTTGATACTAACATTCGTATGGGATTTATGCATGTTAAAATTATTTTTGGAAGAGGGATTTATATAGGTCTATTGTGGACCGATCTTAATTAAATTTGGTACAAAGATTGATATTT
This sequence comes from Protocalliphora azurea, assembly GCA_932274085.1. NCBI lineage: Eukaryota > Metazoa > Arthropoda > Insecta > Diptera > Calliphoridae > Protocalliphora > Protocalliphora azurea. The sequence goes on along the minus strand of OW026521.1, from coordinate 132,323,293 downwards.
ATACAGAATTTGATTAAAATATTCTTATTTTTAAGGCATTTTTAATGTTTAAACTCTATTCCGGGGGGACATTATTATGGGGACTAGTTGAAATAATGGACCGATCACAATCATTTCCTTTGTATCATAAAAGTCCCACGTGCCAAATTTCATTGAATTATCTTTAAAATTGCGATCCGTGCTTTGTGCACAAGGTTACATGGACATCGTTAGATCAATTTAAAAAGTGATTTTGAGTCGATTAGTATACTTTAAGGTGGGTGTTGGATAACTTTTTCTATGCGTTACAAACATCAGAGCAAACGCATAATACCAAACCACTTATGGTGGTGTAGGGTATAAAAACAGATTTGTCAATAACTCGGTTGTTTATGAACCGACTTGGTTGATTCAAAACACCGAAATTCAAGAAAAATATTTGTCCTTAGCTTATTTACGATTTGGATATCGGTCAAAAATACGATATCCCTGTCTGACAGAGTTCATTTCCTCAGCAGATAAATTCAGAAAAAAATTTTCCGATTTTTTTTTTTTTACAAAACGAAGTCCCTAGCTTACATAGGGGCTTCAGAAAATCGAAAACCGGTTTGAAAACTCGTTTTCTTTTTAAAATTTCCGCTATTCGTTAGAAGAGTTATCAGGATATATTATCGGGAAGCTTCACAAATGCAATTTAAACTACTTTTAAGTCGAAAAAACCTCAAAAAAAAAACAGTGTGTAAAAAACATGAACCGATCTTGTTTCAATGGCAAATTTCTCGAAGCCCAAAAAACCATAGAACCATAACATAGAAGGTATAGAATTTGTCCACAAAGAGCGTTTAGTTTATATAAGATCGAATGATAGCAAAAAGTATAAACACGCGAATAAAAATTGTAGAAGAATGGTAAAAAGTTAAGTAATTTTAAGCAGTTTTTCTAAGTTTTTAAGCTTTGAATAACAATCATGTTTGTAAAATGAAACTTATGGTGCTAAAATTTTACACTTTATTTGTTTAAAATCTTGTGAGTTCAGATCTTAGTAAGGATTAAAATCAGTTTCAGCCAGGTTAAATATTTTTGATAATGACATTTGCAATTTTGTACAATATTCATCTGGGATTGCAATATATTATGGACCCATAATATATGGTCCTTAAAAATAGTACTATCAAAATAACAGTGTCTGTTTTTCTGTTTAGCTTGTTTAATTCCTCAGACTTTTTTTAATTCTTTTTCAACTCTGTTTTTTTTTCCATTTTCGTTTTATTATTATTTATTTTTTCTTGTTCAGTTTAATTTTTTACGCATGTAGAACTTCATTTTTATCATAATAATCATTGTTTTTTATTAAATGGCCACAAATCGACCTTTAGTTTTTACTTGTTGATGCATCTTTTTGGTCGATGCATTTTATTAAAAAGGGCAAGTACTAAGACGAGTATGAAATTGAAAACGAGTTATAGCATTTCAATTTATTGATGTGACGGTTTATACAAGTTTAAATTGAAATGTGATGCAAGTGTATATTGGCGGTATATATATTTTTTTTTTTTTTAATTAAATAAAAAATTATGCATAGTTCTCTAGAGAAGTTTAAAAAGCAAAATGCAATTTTATATCAAAGAAATTATTTTGAATATTTTTTTAGTTTAAATTAATTAAAAAAAAAAATTCAAACCTTTGCTGAAATTGTGTCCAATGCTTAAATTTTATTTACTTTTAGCTACAATTATATTTTCTATTAAATAATATCTATAATATCTAAACAAACCCCTTATGGACTTCATATCTGTAGCGCGTTTTTATTTCAAATTGTTTTAACAACTAATGAAACACACAGGAAAACAAATAATAATCTCTTACTTATTAAGTATAAATATGATTGATTTTCAGATATTAATTAAAAAATTTAATTAAACGATAAAATAATATATCAACTTAGAAAAAAAAAACCTAATCTTATCTAACCCTTATTCAACACTAGACCAGTAATTAAGGGCGCGTGTCGTTTAGCTAATGTAAACAATTCATAAATTATTAAATTAAAAAAATTGTAATTTGTTTAGATTAATAAAATCTCTTTCGATTTCGATTTTAGGAACTCTTAAACTTCTAATATTTTGGACCACCTTTTTTTTGATTATATGTGAAAATAAAAAACATTTAAAGCAGTAAATTTTAATGTTTTTATGGATACTTAGTGTTGTATATAATACAAAGTACCTCTTAGAAATTATGTTGGATTTTTATTAAATTTTAAATTTAAATTTTACGCGTACTTTTCATAAGTAGATTGTTTGCAATCAATATTTCCGTGACATTTTGAATGAAATACAGTTTTTTTTTTTGCAAAACAAAAATTTATTTTTCAACATAATCTTCTTTTAACTCAATACACTTAGTTCAACGTTTCTCCAGTTTTTGTATCCCTTCCAAAAAATAGGATTTTCCAAGGTCCTTAAAATAGGCATTTGTTTGGTCAATAATTTCATCGTTGGAGCTGAATCTCTTTCCACCGATCCATTTCTTTAGGTTTTGAAATAGGAAATAGTCACTAGGGGCTAAATCCTGAGAATGTGGCGGATGAGGTATCAATTCGTAGCCCAATTCATAGAGTTTTGCCATTGAGACTGCACACGTGTGCACCCGTGCATTATCTTGATGAAAAAGAACTTTTTTCTTGGCTATATGGGGTCGTTTTCTTTTTAAATCCTCATTAAATCGGTCTAATAAGTTGGCATAATATTCGCCATTTATTGTTTTTCCCTTTTCATGGTAATCGATGTGGATTATCCAGCGTACATCCCAAAAAAAACTGTTTCCATCACCTTATTGGCTGACAAACTTACCTTGGCCTTCTTCGGAGCAGGTTCACCCGGAGAAACCCATTGTTTGGACTGCTGCTTGGTCTCCGGAGTACAGTAATGGATTCATGTTTCATCTACAGTTACAAAACGCCACAAAAACTCATTCGGATTGCGGTTAAACAACTCAAAACAATCCTTTCAAGTTGTCACACATTTACGTTTATGGTCAATTGAGAGCAAACACGGCACCTATCTTGCAGACAACTTTCTTAAACCCAGCTGATAATTTAAAATCAAAATCACACTGCCATATGAATTGCCTATGGCATCAACAATCTCATGCACTTTTACTCTTCGGTCGGCCAACACCATATAGTGGATTTTTTCGACATTTTCGGGTGTACGTCATTTGTACTTGTGTGACCACAACGAAAGTCAGTAAACCACTTTCTTACCATTTAAGTCGATGGTGCAGAGTCCCCATAGTATTTATCGAGCTTTTCCTTGGTTCGATTGACGGCACTCGAAATTCACTTTTTTCCATTTTTAGAAAAATACACGAAGTTGTATGTTTTGAACAGCTGTGGTTTTCGTTTTCGGTTTTCTTACTCTATATTACATAAATAAATACTCAATAGTATAATAGCACAGAAATATTACAAGAGCGCTAGATTTCCAACCAGGAGATTGTTGGTTCAACCCCATTCTGATGCTGTTAGCTTTTTCTTACCAAATGTCTAAAAGATATTTTATACTAAAGAAAGTTTTTATCAATGGTGGTGCTTTAAATTGCCGTTACTTTCAAAGTTTTAGTCGGTAGCGAAATCTTTTTGAAGTGTGTTTTAATACATTTTGAATAACTTCTTCTACCTTGAAAGTGAAATAGTTTATTTTGGCCTCTGGTGGCCTCCTAGCTGATGCTGATGACATCTTCAGAATCTAATCCCGTTTATATATTTTGCCTCTTTTTGCCGCGCTTCTTTTTTTATAACTCTCCACAGTGGGGCAGAATCGAAATTTTTTCGAAATAAATCTGTTACTTTTAATCGGCTGGTTGGATTTATGTAAAATTCTGCACAGGGTAGCAGAGGAGTGTACAATTTTAAGTTTGGAAGAGAGGCCCTATATACCCTTCAAGAACGAAGCTAATGAGGCTCAAAATAGAATACCTCTTACACAGAAAATTTTTAATCGCTTGCCAAATTTGTTTCTTATCTGATTTCAAATATTTTTACATCCTAAAGTTTTTCGATAAGACCTATGTGCTATTTATCTAATGTTATTTACATTTCAAGTTAGTTGCATTTGAAATTTCAACTATATCAATTTTAAAAAATCGTGTTTCAGTTTTTTCAATAAATATCCAAATACTTTTGTCCGATTGTGTAAATTTTTTACCCAATTGGTTAAAGAACAAAATTATCTATCGAATAAAAAAACTAGAAATCGATATCTCTTCTGAGTTCAAAAACAAACGATTTTGAAGATTAAAAAAATTATGATTTTTTGTTTTTTTTTTTTTTGCAGAAAAGGTATTTACACCAATTTTTTTTAAGAACATATAATAATTTAACACTTCTGAAAAATATCAGAGATAACTTTAGAATTAAAAACAAGCCCAAACCCCCAACAGGACTATGTACAGACCCTCCCAAATTTGGCCTATTTTAAATCAAAATTTTTATTTTAGCCTATATGTTCAAAAATTCCAAAGGCTAGTTCTACAAACCGAATACAGTTTCGAAAACATCTATGTGTTCTACAAAGTTTGCAAATGGCTTTTTCAAACTTGCAGTAAATGTGGACTTTATGGGGGCAAAATTTAAAAAGAAATCAATTTTTATGATTTTCCTCGTTTTTTTGTTTTGGGAATTTTGGGATTCTTTTTACAAAAATTTTAAATTTGTTTACATTTTCCCATTTCAAATGATAAATTTCGTTAAGATATATAAGCAAACCAGGATTTTATTACAGATCAAATATATATATAGTTGCTCCAAAAAAACCTTTTTTTTTTGAAAAATTTGAGTTTAATTTAAAAAATCTGGAAAAACTATGGATTTATTTTGTTTTTTTTTTTTCAAATAAAGTTCTCTGTTTAGATGATATAATATTGCATCGGTTTCTATGAACACAACAAAAACCACATAGAGAAGTATTTTTCACAACTGTTGTCGAGTTGAGGCAGTGCAAAAATCATAGGATTGCAAAATTTATAGGGTAATACCTTTATAATTCTTAATTATATACAAAATAAAAGTTTTCGGTTTGAAGAAGTATCCTTTGGGGTTATAGAACAAATAGGCTAAAGTAAAAATTTTGATTTAAAATAGGTCAAATTCGGAATGGTCTGCACATTGTCCTGTTAGGTGTTTGAGCTTGCTTTTAATTTTAAATTTATCTCTGAGAAGATTCCTTTTAGAAAGCTGTTAAATTATTATATGTTCTTAAATAAAATTTTATTTTGAAGAAAAAAGAGTGTGGACAGCTTTTCGGCAAAAAAAAAAAACAAAAATACAAAAAATCATAATTTTTACAATTTTCAATTTCAAAATCGTTTATCTTTGGACTCAGAAGATGTATCGACTTCTAGTTTTTATTTATTCGATAGATCATTTTGTTCTTTAACCAATTGGGTAAACAATTTGGAACTCCGGGAAAAAATATTGGAATATATATTGAAAAAACTGGACCAATATTTTCTAAAATTAAGATAGTTAAAATTTCAAATGCAAATAACCCGAAACTATATGAGATAAATAGCACATACAAGTGCTTTTCGTAGGCCTTATCGAGCTTTAAGAAGATGTAAAAATATTTGCAAACCCATAAGAAACAAAAACTTGAAATATTTTCTATGTCAGAGGTACCCTATTTTGAGCCCTAATAGCTCAGCTTCTGAAGGGTATATAGGGCCCTACTTCCAAACATAAAATTGTATGCTCCTCTGTTATGCTGGTGTGAAATTTTATGTAAATCCAACCTGCTGATTAAATGTTACAGATTTATTTCCAAAAATGTCGAGTCTGCCTGCCCCACTGTGCACTCTATCATTAACATTTATGAACATTTTTTATACGTTTTTAGGTATATTTGCTAAACCTTTAATGATCATAAGGTGATTAAATTTAAGATCAAAAATTGCGTATATATATTATTTTATACCGGCTAACGTGAAAGATATGTTTAAAGTTTTGTCATTCCGTATGAAATACTGTAAAAAGTATTATTTAAGACCCAATAAAATACATATAAACATAAGTTTATTATTGGTCCATATGAAAATTTGAGTCCGTCTGTAACGACCAAATGGCTAACCAAAATTTAACGAAATTCACCTAAATTTTCCATTAGTTTTCTTTGCAGTTTATTACAGAACAAAATCTGGACCAATAGTTAAAAATTGTCTTTATTTGTAAATATATTTTATTAGCATTTAAATACCACAGTTTTCTGTCCAAAAAACATTTAAAATGAATTTAAAAAGTAATTATATATGATAGCACTAAGATGTACAATTTTTGGTTTTTCAAATTTGCAAACAAAAGTGTTCTCAAATCGTTTCTTTTTTTATTAATAAATTTTGGAAAATTTTTAATAAATTATTCAATTTTTAAGCGATTTTATAGAGAGATATCTCGTTTTATTATAAACAAAATAGAATTTAGCGGTCTTACACATAATAAATTCTTATTTTAATTTTGTTTTTCCTTATTAATCTCTTATAAAAATATCATTATTCATAATATAAGAGTCTAATGATCTAGACATACATAAATGTTTAAATTTTTTATCAAACCCTCGTAGTGTTTGTAATATTCGAATTATTAAAAATATGTCTGTTTACAGTAATCACATTCTTAAGCATTAACATTCCACAGACTGTTTATGAATCATCACTCTATTATTTAAAATAAGCAGGATTCAGAATTAAACGAAAAACTAAATAAAAAATGCAATCACTATCATCATGTTAATATTTGCTTGGCAACCAAAATAAATAACTATAAATTATTCAATGACATTTTATGATAAATTCTTAGTGTTTTCATAAAAAGAAATTGCTTAAAATTGTTTTAAGTTGTTTTTACAGTGACCTCACAAAATAAAACATTGTTTTACACCTTATGTATCTTACGTCATAATCTTTGGCGCGCCAGGAGGTAAAAAAAACATTAAATTATGTCCAGATAGTTTTTTTTTTTTCTATTATCCGACTGTAACTGTAAATATTTGTTGCAGGTATTTCAAGAGAAAATAGTTCTTTTCTTGATAAACAACAAAATAGTTGACTTATATCTATCATCTCAAAAAGGTAGAATGTTCTATGAAACAATTTTTCCATCTCTGGGTATGAAGAAAAAGGATTTTCCTATTATCAAGTTTGAGTATAAATATAAGTTGTTGTGTAATTATTGTGCAAGTATTTATTAAGTACTTTTTCAAAATATTATAAATGGACATGGAAAAATTTTATTTTCCTTTTGTTGCGTTAATCCTCTATTTACTACAATACTGTTTTAAAAATTTTCCGATTTAAACGGAAATCTGTATTGTCTTTGGCATTAGTCACGTTATTCACTTGGGTTTTGTTAATAAATATTTGTATAAAAGTCAAAATTAAAGGATAATTTCACTTTTATGTTATGTGTACCTAAGCAAAAATTTTACCTGCTTGAAAATATTTGAAAATACTTGAATAATAGTTAATATTAGAAACTATGTATTTTTATATATTTTTTTCGGATATTTAATACTTAATAATCACTTTTAAATGAATACCCTTAAAAGGATAAGTTGCTAAATCTTGAAGGACATAATGTCCTTTAGATTATGTAAATTCATAAAAAGTGCTACTGGAATTTTGGAAATTTTCCTAAAAATTAAGAATTACTTAACAAATCGAAAAGATACTTAACTTAATGGAAGGATTTTCTCTTCACATTGAGGATCTCTACTTTCATTTGGTCATTTTTTCGAGGGAAGGGATTCAGCGACTTTCACAAAATACATATAAGATTTTTAACGAAAATTTTCAAAATAAAAAAATTATAGATTTTTCTATCAAAAGAAAATGTATCGAAAATATTGTGTAAAAAGCTAATTCATCAAAAATTGTCTACAATAAAAAAATGTATTGATAAATTTGTATAAAAAAATTAAATTTATAGAAGAAAATTTATCGAAAAATTTCTTAAAGAAAAAATTATCGGAAATTTTCTAAAACAACAAAATTTACGGGAAATTTTCCATAAAATCTGACTTTATCGGTAATTTTGGACAAATTTTGTTTCTATCGATATTTCCCAAAATTTCTTTTAATAATAAATTTTGGACAAATTTTCTTTTTATAGAAAATTTTGGACAAATTTTCTTTTTATGGAAAATTTTGATATTTTTTTATAGAAAATTTTATAAAAATTTTCTTTCTACAGAAAATTTTCAATAAATTCGCCTCTTATAGAAAATTGTCGATAAATTTTCTTCTTTCAGAAAATTGTCCATAAATTTTTTTAAAGATAATTGTCGATAAATTTTCTACAAGAAAAATTTTCTTTAGGAAATTGTCGATAAATTTTCTTATAGAAAATATAAATTTTCTTTTTATAGGAAATTGTCGATAAATTTTCTTTTTATAGAAAATTATCGACAAATTTTCTGTTTATAGAAAATAGTCGATATATTTTCTTTTTATGGAAAATTGTAGACAAATTTTCTTCTTATAGGAAATCGTCGAAAAATTTTCTTTTCTTGTTTTAGAAAATTGTCGATGAATTTTCTTGTTTTAAAAAATTTTCGATAAATTTTTCTTCTTTTAGAAAATTATCGATAAATTTTCTTCTTATAGAAAATTGTCGATAAATTTTCATCTTATAGAAAATTGTCGATAAATTTTCTTTTAGAAAATTATCAATAAATTTTCTGTTTATAGAAAATTGTCGATAAATTTTTTGTTTATAAAAAATTGTCAATAAATTTTCCTTTTGCAGAAAATTTTTGAAAAATAATTTTTTTATCGAAAATTTCGATAATTTATCTTTTTATCGAAAATTTTAGATAAATTATCTTTACAGAATATTTTCGACAAATTATTTTTTTACAGAAAATTTTCGATAAATGTTCCTTTTACAGAAAATTTTCGATAAATTTTATTTTTACAGGAAATTTTCTGTTTTCATTTTATACAAAATTTTCGATAAATTTTCTTTGTACAGAAAATGTTCGATAAATTTTCTGTTTACAAAAAATTTTCGATAAATTTTCTTTTAAAACAAATTTCGTTAAATTTTCTTTTTACAGAAAATTTTCGTTAAATTTTCTTTTTATTGAAAATTTTCGACAAATTTTCTTTCTATAGAAAATTTTCGTTAAATTTTCTTTTTATAGAAAATTTTCGTTAAATTTTCTTTTTATTGAAAATTTTCGATAAATTTTGTTTTTATTGAAAATTTTCGAAAATTTTATTTTTATTAGAATTTTCTATAAATTTTATTTTTCTTGAAATTTTTCGATAAAATTTGTTTTTATTGAGAATTTTCTATAAATTTTATTTTTCTTGAAAATTTTCGATAAATTTTGTTTTTATTGAGAATTTTGATAAATTTTGTTTTTATTGAGAATTTTGATAAATTTTATTTTTATTGAAAATCTTCGATTTATTTCCTTTTTCTAGAAAATTTTTGATAATTTCTCTTTTCTAGGAAATTTTTGATCCCATTTTTTTAGAAAATTTTTGATAATTTTTTTTTTCTAGGAAATTTTTGATAAATTTTTCTTTTTTGATACATTTTCTTTTTCTATGAATTTTTCGGTATGTATTTTGTATTTTTCGACTTTCGATAAATTTCCTTTATTATTTCATTTTCGATAAATTTTTTATAGAAAATTTGCTATAGATTTTCTTTTCATAAAAAATTTTTTATAAATTTTGTTTTTATAGAAAATTCGATGATGACCTTAAAACTTAATTAAATATGGGAGTGCTCATCATAAACAATCTCATTCAGTCATCTTATAAATTTTCTATTTCTTGATAATTCTTTATTTAAATATTTTTATTTATTTTCATAAACAATAAAAATTACCTCTGAGTTTTATTTCTATTTACCTTGACTTTAATGTTGTAATATATTTATTTAATATTTAAAAACTTAATTATTGAACAAATGACATTCCCTTCAATTTTGTATTTACCGAAACCTCCCTCATTTATTTGCCTACAAAAAAAAAAGTAATAAATTTTAAATATTATTACCTAAGTATGAATTTTTTTTCTTTGTTACTATAAATAGTAGACACGAATGGTAAGTAATTAAAAATCATTTAATTATGACTTCTTTAAATATGCATTAAATCACAATAAAGGAAAAAATTAAAAAAATATCAACTAATTACATTAACAGCAAAAATAATATATAAACTTTACAAGCTTGAATAAAACAAAAGAAATAAAGGTAAGAAATAAGAATATTACAAATTACTGCCATGATTATCACTATTCAAATATTGACTTCATTTAATGATATGGCAAGTATGACACTGATTTCATGGACTATGATCATTCATTGAAAAGAGTTTAATCATTTTGTTGTGAATATTGACTTGAAGACTAGAGATCCAGTGTGGCCCAGTGACGTCACTTTCTTTAACGAATTTTTGTGCATTCAAAAATCTGGGTAATTTTTTAGTCTGAGACATTTTTAGATAATGAAACGATTAGATCAGGGAAGTGTCAGAATATACACGTTAACTCAAAATAACATAAGAGACAGAAAAAAGTCAACAAACACCAAAATAATTCATTCAATTAAAAATTGTTTAAATTTGCACCTCTCACCAAAATGATTATATCAATTACAAATAACTGTGAAAACTAAAAAACAGAAAAAATTTTTCCAATTAAAAACTTTATTAAATCAATTAAGTCGATTGAATGAATTAAAAATTTAAATCAGAAAAAAAATTTTACTTCAATTTTTATTTTACTATTTCTTTTATTTTGTAATTTCTTGAATATATTAATTAAATTTTAATATAAAATGAGACAATTGTGTTAATTGAAAAATATAAAGTAATTATTTTTTTCTGTGTACGAACTTGTCGAAATTTTGTGGTTTATTATGCTATTTCGGTATAACTGCCAAAAAGTGAGTGATCTTTAAGTACTGAGGGGATTATTCATCAGAGATTGTGGTATGAGGTACCACTAAGATACCATGGCCAAGCGAATAACTAGATATTGTAAGATGGGTTCTTTGAGCATGAACTGTGCGATTGTCCAGCTTTGGAGAACGGTTTCTTGGGAATGGCTTCGTGGATCCAAAGAATATATATACGGTCTCTCACAGATTGGGATTATTAGCATTATTTGAAGTACAAGCTTTGAATTAAAGATTTGCAGAAATATTCTTTTGTCTTGCAGGGGAAATATTCATTATTTTCCAGAAAAAAAAAACAGAATCATGGCGCACATCAAAATAATCATCTAACCGTATAGTACTGGAAACTTCAGGTTGAACTCATCTTTGAATTGACCGAAAATCGGTTTTTAGACTAAAGAAGTAAGATTACCGGATTGTCTTTGAGTATGAAGATGTCCATATGAGATTGAGAAATCATAACCAAGAGTTAATGAATGACGAACATATAAGTGAAAAAAGCAATATTGACTGAATCTACTAACTGGAATTTATAGAGTCCTATTAAGTCTCAGTTTGCATGCCAAGTATAGAGCAAGGGATCAGCAAAGTTCGCAAAGAAAGATATACCTTTTTCGGCTAAAAAGGAAATATCAAAGAAATATAGACTAAATCTATTATCTTGGATTTATAGAATCCTATTAAGTTTCTAAACAATTTGTCTAACTCTGTTGTGTTTGCAACAGAGCTATTAAGATTACATGACAAGTCTAGAGTAAAGACCGGAGCACATAGCACTAAGGAGCCGAGTGTTTTCGGCATTTTCACATACGCAACATGAAGGTTAAAAAAGCTAAACAATTGTTATTGAATAGAAAACAAAAAAAAAATAATTTAGCTTTGTCCTAGCTTCCAACAAGGTAGGTTCATGTCGCATGGTTAAACAAAAACAAAACACTTACCAAAGAGCGTAAAGAAATTATTATTTTTTTGTATGCTAGATATAACAAACACATTCGCAACAAAGAGCGTAAACAAACCAAATACACTAACACATTCAAATTTTTATGACCTCCCTTTGTGCCTATCGATGGTTTAGAGCAAAGTATCAGCAAAGATCGCAATAAGAAAGATACCCCTTTTTCTAAAAAAAAATAATGCTATACACGATCATCGTGGCAAGGAATGACCGATGACAGATCAAAATCGATGAAAGTAGCATGAATTTCTGCAGAGAAGTCGGCATTATTGAACTCCAACCGTAGCATAAAGTTGCAGAAGATTTCCAAATACCAGTAATGTATCCAGCCGACAAGATATAAAACTGTTTTTAACACCTGGGTACTTCCATATAATCTACATCATGATAAGGTAGTGTCTGACTTCCTAGACATATGTTTTATCCAGGAGTCTGGGGTTAATTTAAAAGAAATTAATATACTCCTCAATAACTAGGGTATTTGATATGATTGAAAAATCAATGAAAAACAACGGCGCGACTAAAATGCTCTACATTTTAAGTTTCGAAATCAAAGTCAAAATATCGAATACAATATGGAGGTGCCGATTGATTGTAAAACTTAGACATGTTCTGAGTAGTTCAACTATAAGATTATTATGATTCCATTATATAGATAGATAATAGAAATCCTCCTATACTTGGTACTTATAGATTCTATTTATTTAAAAATTGTGTATAATTTTAAAATTATATCGCTGAGGGAGAATAGTATTTCAAAACTATTTAACATATTTATTTTATTTAGAGCCTCAGAGTTAATGTAACCATGTATTTATGTTTTAGAATAGCAGTCATTTCTCGTGAAATTTTAAAGATACTTGAATCAGAAGTGTAAATTCAACATTTATTTATATATCCATATAAAAAACTAATGGATCAATCTTCTTGAAATTTTGATTAGAGTTTATTATGTTCAAGTTTTAAATTTAAAAGAAAAATTAATTTCTTGTTCGATTTTAGAAAATATTTAATATTTTTTAACCTAACCTCAATAAGAGCTTCAATGTGTTTCCGGTTACTTTTTTGTTCTTTTTAAAATCTATTTTATTTTTCAGTTAGCTTTAAGTATTCTTTTAATATTTTTTTATTATGATCCAATACATTTAAAATCGAGAGAGTTCTGGACATTTTAGTGTATTGCACTCCTTTGGTACGTACTTTTTTTGTGGTAATAACGATAAGAGAGATCAGGTCAGAAAAATTACAATTCATTGTATTTTCTAATGACAGGAAGGGCACTCATTTGCGTACATTGTCAGCAAAAACTTTATTTACCCGGTAAGCCAACATATTAAAGCTTATATATTTTATTAACAAAGACTTCTGATGCTCCAACAACTGTTTTCATAAGATGCACACTTTAATGAAAGATTTGGTACTAATTTCAATTGGAATTTTTAGAGTTTGTGGGAATTTAGCATTATGTTAATGAGACCAAGGATCTGAAGATTATATTTAAGTTTCTCATTATATTTCAAACTTTATTTTAATAAAATTGGACATCTTAAAGCCCACTTATAGGCTGTGGACTTGGTTCATCGAAATCATTTCCTAAAAAAACAAGCTACAGAAAAAAATAAAAGTCGACTTCAATTACGAAAATGCTTATTTTAATTAAATTTTTATTTGATTTTGCTCCAATCACCAAAATGATAATATTAATTAACTAGAGTAATTGATTTTGGCTTAAATTTCAATTATTTTTTTTAATCAAATTAATTATAATTATGATTGAATTGTTGCCTAAAATCAACTAAAAATTTCATTGGGTTAATTCTTCAATTAATTTAATTCTCCTTCAGTAAAAACGCACGAATTTAAATCTATTATATTTAATTATTTATTGAATGATTAGAAATATTTAAATAATATAACACAAGTAAAATTTAAAAAAAAAATATTAAAACACCAAATTTTATTGAGGGAAATGGAACATAGTACATATGTAGTTTCATCTTGGCATCATATATACCCTGTGGAAATCATCGATAAGAACTTGTAAATCAGCTTTTTGTAACCTTTGACATCATGATGCTCACATGTGATTAGCTGTGACTTTTAAAAGGATTTATAAGAAATACGAGTATATCAAATCTCATTTTCCTCCATTAAATTTTATTATTATACCCTTATTAAACTAGGTTTTACAATAATGTGTGAGATACATATAATTATATAACAATTGAGCAAATCGTTAAAAGCAATCAATATGAACTGACCTTATATACATATATAAATAATCTTTCGTAGATCAGTTTTAAACAAACTGACAACTTGAAATTGAATATAACCTCCGGTATCAATGACGGGAACATCTACAATAGCATCGAAAGATTAATAATCTCATCAAATATTTAAATTCGTACTCACTAAATGATTACACATTAAACACGTCAACGAATATTGAGGAAATCATGTAAAACTTTCGTGTTACTATTTTTTATCGATAGATTAAGGCCAAACAGTTGAAAAGGGTTTCAAATTGAATTAAAGTTATTTTATTTTCATATTATTTATTGGCACATTTTTCTTTATTCTTTATATTTTTTAAGAGCTGTCGATTTTTGTCAAAAAATGTTAAAGCAATTAGAAAGTTAATTAAATGAATTAATAATACACCCTACACCATTGTGTACTAGCATAAAAATTAGGGAAATGGACTTATATTTTTTATTTTACTAAATGTAAAATAAAATATACAATATAAAATATACTAACATCAAGATGATTTAATTAGGCGATTCCTGGAAGTGGGTTTATATGGGAGCTATGGTAAATTATGGACCGATTCTCATAAAATTTGGCAATGTTATTTCTACTTACATAGAACTTATTTGTTTTGAATATTAACTTGATACTAACATTCGTGTGGGAGTTATGCACTTTAAAGTGATTTTCGGAAGAGGGGTTTATATTGGAGCTATGGTCAATTGTGGACCGATCTTCATAAAATTTGGTACAAGATTGATACTTGTACAGAACTACTTTGGACCGAATTTCATTGAAATATTCTTGTTTTTGAAGCATTTTTGAGTGTTTAAACTCTATTCCGGGTGGACATTTGTATGAGGCTTGGGTGAAATAATAGACCGATCACAACCAATTTAAATAGACTTCATTCTTGTATCATAAAAGTCTCACGTGCCAAATTTCATTGAATTATCTTTAAAATTGCGACTTGTACTTTGTGCACAAGGTTTACATGGACAGCCAGCCAACCGCAAAGCCAGACAGACGGACGGACATCGATTTAAAAAGTAATTCTGAGTCATTTGGTATACTTTAAGGTGGGTGTTGGATAACTTTTTCTATGCGTTACAAACATCAGCACAAATGCATAATACCCCAACCACCTATGGTGTTGTAGGGTATAATTAATTAATTAATTCGTGGATGTGACCGAAAACACATAAAAATCGTTTAAAATTTTGTTGCGTTTATCATAACAGTACACATTACAAAAAACAGTTCCAATTTAAAAAATACCGATTTTAAAAAAGTATCAAATTTCAAAAATAAAAAATTATTCAAAACATACAAGTTCTTAAAAAGAAATATCCCAAGGCTCGAAGAAGTTTACTACGGCATCTTTTAAAAACATGAAAATAATAAATTAAACTTCAAATGAGTTATGACTTTTGCTTTCAAAATATATTTGAAATAAGTTAGGGCGTTTTTCAAAAAGTCTATAAATCCGTTATTTACAGTCAGATTGTGGTTTAGTAGAATACATTAAAAACTTGATTTCAAAAAAAAAAAAAAAAAAAATCGAAAAAAGCTTTTCCACATATTCTACTAATTTTATACAAAAAATTAGTTGATAAAACAATTATCAAAAAGAATCCAATTTTGAAAAAAGCACTTTTACATATCATATTGTAGAAAGTTTTCTTTTCAAAAAAGTTTTGATTAGAAAAAGACTAAAAATTTTTAGACTTAATCTGAACTAGAACTGAATTAGAACTGAACTGGAAGTGTACTAGAAATGAAATAAAATAGAACTAGAACCTTATTAGAAATCAATTGAACTGGAACTGAACTTGAACTGATCTAAATTAGAACCGAAATACAAGTGAACCAGAACTAGAACTGAACTAGAATTATAACTGAACTAAAAGTGAACTAGAATTAGAACTAGAAGTAAGCTAGAACTAGAGGTCAAATAGAACTGAACTATAACTGAACTAAAACTGAATTAGAACTGAACTATAACTGAACTATAACTGAACTAAAACTGAGCTAGAACTGAACTAGAACTGAACTAGAACTGAATTAGAACTGAACTAGGACGGAACTATTACTGAACAAAAACTGAACTAGAACTGAACTGGAACTGAGCTAGAATTGAACTAGAAATGAATTATAACTGAAGTAGAACTATAATAGAACAGCCAAAAAGTGGCAACTATTTACAATTCGGGTGAGACACTCATTACTTTTATATGGCGATCTCCACGAATACATGATTTCCCATTATTAAAGTACTTATTTTAAACAGTCAAATAAGCAGTTAATCTAACTACAAAACTACAAAATTATTACAAAAAAAAAATTTGGCTTAACTGAGATTTTAACATAGTCTTATTTACTATGCCATGTCCACGTTAAGCTTGTGTGCATCGCTAATATTTTTCACATACAAATAGATATTTAAATAATTTGCTAAGAAAAATACGGATTTAGTATGGGGTTAACCGACAACCTTCTGCGTGCTACGCAATCGCTCTAGCAAACTGAGCCATTACAAACTAAATGAACTTGTTATTTACCGGCGACTAGTTATTTTATTACTCAAAGAAATGAAAAAATTAAGGACAACTCATTACAAGGTAATGAGTTCAATAAGTAGTAGTCATTACCAAAAACCAATAAATTTTTGCTGATTTTTATCTGTTAAAAGTGATATTTATTATTTATGAAGTGCTATTTCCCAACATGTACAAATGTTTTGTCAAACCAATAGTTCATTCGACAATTTTGATTTTTTTTTTACACGAAATTTAGCTCATACATTAACCATTACATCTGTGATATGGAATTCATAACCAGGATGTTGTAAAAAGTCCGATAGTACGTACTTTTTATCACCCTTTAGGCAGTATTAATATTAAAAAAATAAATACATTTTTTTTCTAGCGTTCTTATTAGGAACCTTTTTTTTAATTCAGTCTAGCTTTTTTATCAGTGCTGGTAAAAGATATAGAGCAGTTTAAAGAATGAGTCACATCCCATCCAAAGAGAGATTAGAGATTTTCTTTTAAAATTCGTATTATTTTGTTTGAGATCCTACAGTCTGTAAATTAACTTTTTCTTCGGTTATCAGGATTCTTTTGGGTGATCGTGAACCCTTTGTATTTTTTATTACTCAAGAAACTGTATTTCCCAACTCACCTACGTTCCTAGTTTATATGTTCGACATGTGTTTGGATAATAAATTTGAATCATGTATCTGAAAGAATTTTGTTAAATTTGTAATTTAAGAAGAACCAATTATGCTAACACAACAAAATTTAATATGAAGTTACTGAGAATAAAACAAATACACAAAAAAAATATCTTTGAAAAAATTCAATTAAACTATTAATCAGAATTTTAAATTGATTTGAAATATATTTTTAATTAAATAAGTTACTCAAAATTGAAGTATTCTAACAAATAAAATTCAAATTTTATATAAACAAATCTAAAATCTAATTTCAATTACGTGTATTACATATTCAATTATTTTATTAATTGAAATTTAATCTACTAAAAAAATTGTACATTGAATTATTCAAATTGTCACTTATTTTTGTTTATATTTGATTAATTTATTAATTGATATAATAAGAAAAATATTTGAAAGGCTATAAATTGTTTTATTTTTAGTAAAAAGTATTAGAAAATTTGAATTTTTTAAATAAGTAATTGAAATAGTTTTTATTTTTCATAAATCGTTTAATAGACCATATTTTGACCGCGTAGAGAGAAAACAGAAATTGTAGAACAAAAAAAAAACGCTAATTTTGACCTCATCACCTTCGATGTTGATAAAATCTGATGTACACACTCATTAAGTACGTAAAAAATTTTGAGTTTTTAAAAATTTTAAAAATCATTGTAGTTTAGCTTTCATCGCAGTACAAAATTTACTTTTTTCAGAAATTTTTTCAAAATACTTGAAATTTAAATTTATATATCTACGGACTTTTTTGTCCGATTTAAACAAGCCTTGTCTCAAATTGATGCCTATTAAATCTAATATTGAGGATATTTAAAGAGCATGCCTTTCATCATTTTTATAATTTTTCTTTAAAATGTTTCTTATAGAAAAAATTTAGAGTGGGACCATGAGGGAATGCTGAGAAAATTGCCATATTTAGAAAATAATGACGAATATCTAAACTGTTCCAAAGAACCTATTTATAAGTTTCTGTTTTAGTTTTGCGAAATCGTAAAATTTCGCAATTTCTCTTTACCTATTGATATTTTGAAGAACTTAAAAAATCATAAAAATATGTAACTTTAAACACCAACATCTCGAACATATTAAGATAATTCAAACTGCGTTTATATTGTTTCGTTGTCATCTTTAACTAAAATATTTGGAAAATTATTCGAATTTTGAAAAAATGCATCTTAATGCAATTGCATTTTTTAGATGCAATTTTCGTTGAAAATAGATTTACGTTTTATTATCATTTTTATAAAATATTGAATTTTTCATTACAATGCACAGTGGGGAAGAATCAATATTTTTTTGGAAATAAATCTGTACTTGTAATCGAATGATTTACATAAAATTTCACATAGGCGTAGCAGAGGAGTGTACAATTTCAAGTTAAAAAGAAGGCCCTACATATCCTTCAGAACCGGAGCTATTGGGGCTTAAAATAGGGTACCTCTGTCGTAGAAAATTTTTCATTACTTGCAAAATTTTTACATCGCTTAAAGCTCTCGATAAGGCATACGAAAAATATGATTGCACATACTAATTATTTTTCAACTATCTCAATTTAAAAAAAAAATCTTGGTCCAGTTTTTTCAATATATATACCAATATTTTTGTTCGATTTTGTAAATTTCTTACCCTGCTTTAAAGTAGCGTAGCCGATTAGAAGTTACAGATCTATTTCCAAAAAAATCATTTCTGTCCCACAGTGCATTGGAAATCCAAGCTTTTTGGGACACACTCATTTATTATATACGATATTAATTTTAGAAAAATTTTAAAAAAAGAGACACAACAAATTATTACTGATGTAAATAATAATAAATAACTTTCTCAGCATCCCCTCATGGTCCCACTCTAAATTTTTTATATATTGTTGCCAATAATTTCAGAAACATTTTAAAGAAAAATTATAAAATTGGAAGATATACTTTTTAAATATTCTTGATACAAATTTTGATTTCATTGCCCTTTTTTCAAAAAGAGAGTCCTTTATAAAAACAGATTTATCTGACATCAATTTGAACCGAAGCCTATTTAAATCGGATAAATAGGTCCGAAGAAATATTAACTTAAATGAAAAAAGTGAACTACAACGAATTTGAATATTCTGAAGAATTTCAAATTTTGTATTCATGTAATGAGAGTTTATACCGAAAATTCGAAAATTTTTATTCTAAAATTTTTATTTTCTCTCTGCAATAAAAGTTATAAGCCTTAAAGTGTGTACGGATTTTTTGTGTGCAGTCCTTATGTCTGTTTAATTTCATATTTAATTTCATGCTAAAATTTTATCAATTTTATGAAAAACACTTAACAATAAATTCTTTTGCTGATCAGTATGAGTAGCCCATAAAACTCAAAGATCGAGTACCAAAAAAAAAAAAACCAACAACAAATAAAAATTTAAACATGTTCTTTTGGACTCAAGGTCACAATAATGTTTTGTTTTTTTTTTAATAAATTTCTTATGCTGCTTCTTATACATTGTATATTTCATTGTTTAACAACAAAAAATGTCTATATGTTTTTGTCAAAAACTACAATAATTAAAATGTAAACAACAACAATAACAACAAATCATACAATGTTCTTAACTACAATTATCATATTCATAAAATTGTATTAAAGTCTTTGGTTGTATGTGTGTATATGTAAATAAAAATGAAATATTGTTTAAATATTACTTTTTTTTAAATTTTATGCTTATTTGATTTCTATTGAATATTGACCGACCCACCGTATCAACGACCGACCAAACGACCATGGGCTATGGAAGAAGTGATAATGAGTCGTATTTTTTTATGTTAAAGTCTTTGGAACAAAGACATATTGTGTTAGATATTTTTATGACATGTGGATGTGAGCATTTTTTGTATTTACCTGTGAAAATATATTTTAGAATTCTATTCATATATCAGTTTATAGTTAAAGCGCATGTGTGTGTGTTTTATTAAAAAGGTCGTTCATCCATTAATCAATTCTGAATGAAATAGACGTCTCAATAAGGAAAATTATCGAAAATAAATATTTATATGGCAAGATAGTGTTAAATAAGAAGTGGTATAGGACAGGAGATTTTAGGCTAAATAATGCATTAATTAAATAGTTGCGAGGACTTTTTTCTCTACTTTGGACTTTATAACTTCGATATTTTTGTTCTGAAAGTGATAAGATAATTCTCAATTAACTCCGTTCCTTCAATGAACTCAGTTGTTTGATTTTACTATGCAACATTATTTGTGGGAGCGGTATAATAACGTCTGCAATTAATAGCATTTGATGAGTGTAATAAATCCTCCAAAGGATTTTTCATTGGTATGCAAATTTTTGATTTATGACCTTATAAACTTTTTCTTTTTAAAAGTAGTCTCAGATAAGCCGAAAAAATAATATAAATATAATTCGAAACTAAATTATTTTCGCATAAATATTTTGAACATTTAATATTTAATATTTCATTAGATCTTTTAATTAATTTATCTCTCCTTATAAGGAGTCAATTCTAGTTCGTTTTTAAGAAATGATGAAAGTCGAGTAAAGCTTGTGTTTAATGGGTTAAAATGTTCTACTGATATTTTCTTCATTTTACTGGGGTTCTCATCTCTCTTCTTATATAGACGCCTTAAATTAGGCAATTAAATATAACATAAAAACCAATCGTTAAAAAAATTACAAAAAATTTTTTTCATTTGATTTTTTATATAAATGCTACACCGGATGAACTTAAGAACTTCGGTGACCCCTAGTGAAATTCGCAGCAGAAAATTTCTGTAGAACTTTTTAAACTATTAAACCGAAGTTTTAGTCGACTTTTATGTCTTTTCTGGAAAAAGGACTAGAAATGACCCCTTATAATGAGAGATAGATGAATTGAAAGTGTTAATAAAATATTCCCCGTTAAATGCTATTTATGCGAAAATAATTGACCCTCGAACTATATTTGGTTAAAGTTTAGAAAGGGGGATTTATTACACTCATCAAATGCCATCAATTGCAGATAGAATGATTCCCACATCATGATCCTCAATTTGTTGCATAGTGTTTTTATTTTAATTTAATTTATAAATAAATTTATTCAATCAATAGTTAATTGATTATAAATTATTTTGACTAAAATTGTTGTTATTACCAATTTTGGTCAATTTTATAACAAAATTGAATTAAAAGTTAATTGATTCAATCAATTGTTAATTGGTTTAGCATTTATTTGCAAAACATATTTTCACATCAAAAAGTGAAAATCATAAAAAATTTTTAAAAAATATTTAAAATGATAATTATGAATATTTTGTATGAATATATTTTATTGGATATAGAGTTTTTTTTTATTATATTGTCATTCTTTAAATATAAACTTGCATTCATCTGTACATGAATGGCGGTGTTTATCAATTTATCGCTGAAAAAATTTAACGATGATTTTGATGTTTCTGAAAGTGACTTCGCGCCCACCAAGCTAATATTATACCATAATGAAGAGGTGATATATCGACAGCTTGACGATAAAACTATTAGTGAAGTAAATATCAATCAAATTTCTCCTTAGCAGAGATGTACCCAGCTTAAACTTTGGTCGTCAAGTAATGAGTTAAGAAGCTAACATAATGGCTTTTCACTACTTACACATTAGCTGAATAACCCATTATTTTAACACGGTGAGGACATTGAAGGCCACTACTTATCTCATATTATTATAAGGCATTTTAGAAAGTCATCACTTAGATGTCATTACAAGAACTAATTACTTCCAAGCTATTCAATAACTCATTGATTTTAAAGTATTACTGAGGTCATTACTAGTGAAGACAATAGGAACTAGTTACATTTCAGGTTACAAATAACGAATGAGATATTAAAATATAAAAAACAAAAAGAAAAATATTTAAAAAATATAAAAATGTTTCCATTGCAGCGTCGACGATTTTTTTATATAAATTCAAAAAGAGATTTTTTTAATCGGTAAGTTCATTTGATTTTTTAATGTCTAGTGAGTTTGTTAAGAATTTTGATGCAGATGTGCCCTCGTCACTAACACAAAATATTTATATCAAATCATTAAAGCTACAGGGATCCGGCTAATCTCAAAAAAAGGTAATTATAGTTTGGTTATTTCTGACAATGTTTTTGTCAATACATTATGTAACACTTCGATTATTTTTCTTGTTGTCATCCTAAAGTTTATACCTCGCCACCTTCTTGGAAAATGTGTTTCATCGAGACTCAGGAGATTACATCAAATAAAGTTCAATTTACATAATACATTTCCTGTTTTACATAAGTACGCAACTAACATTTCACGTATTTACATAGGATTAAAATAAATATTTTGCAACTAACTTTTATATTTTTATTGTATTTTATTTTTTGTGCAATTGTACAGATTCAGATAATTTTTAAATCGAACCAATTATCAGCTTGATAAATTTTAGCCAAGTTTCAATCATGAATATAATTCAATCAATTAATAAAATTAATTGATATTTATGCAAAAAATCAATTATTTTACTTAATTAATATTATCATATTGATGACTGGAGCAAAATCAAACAATTTTTTAATTGATGTAAGCCATTTTGTAATTGAAAATGATTTTTAATTTTTTCTGTGTAGAGTACCACTTAATATTTTTAAGCTTTAATTTAGAATATATATTTATCCCTTCTTTAAAGATATGAATTGGTAAACTCAATTAAAGAATCAGTAAATAGCAGCATTTTCAAAAATCTTATCATAAGTAAGTGATTACATAACTGATTCCAAACACAGAAAAAATTATTCGAAACAATATTTTAATAAATTTTTTGTTTAATTCTACATTAGAATTCAATAAAATTATTTATTGATATAATTACATTTTTTAGCAGCTTTGAAATTTGAAATGGAATGAGAAAAATTTGTCATTTGGAAATATAAAATAAAAAATAAATAATAAAAAAAAAAAATAAAAAAATATTGTCATTTGAAAACTGAAAATTTAAATGAAAAATAAAAATTGCTTAAGCAAGTTTTAAATTATAACCATTTTTGGTTTTATATGAATTTTAATCAACTCAGAACAAAGGGTTAATGTTTAAATGTAATGTGATAAGTGTACGTTTTGAGTTTGTGGTAATAAGATTTCGCTTATCATTAAATTTTCTTAATTTTTAATCAATCAATCAATTAATTAATCAATCAATCAATCACTTTGGTTGAAGTGTTCGGCAAAAATGGTTGTTTTTCGAAGGTGAAATCATATTTATTTTTGACTTTTGTTTTGGAAAATTTTTGGAAATAAAATAAAGATATAAAAGTTTATAATAATAATAAAGATAATACGGTTGCAAATGTTTGTAAATTTTGGAGGAACAATTTAAATTGTGTCAATAAATATTCTAATTCGTTTCAACCAAAGTTTCGATTATGAAAGTAATTAACTTAATTTAAAATTTAATTGAAATTATAGAAAAAGTCAATTAATTTCATTTAATTAATATTATAATTTTGATGATTGAAGCAAATCAATTAAAATTTTAATCAAAGTAAGCAATTTCATAATTAAAATCCATTTTTATTTTTTTTCTGTTCATAAACAGTTACTAGATATAGAAGAACTAACTATGTAATACATACCGTCTGTGTTGTTGTCATTCAAAAGTAACTACATGTCATTACCAAATTCTTCCTGGCATATGATAAATTTAAAAAGAAAATTAATAAAATATATCGATGGCTTAATATAGAAAAGGTGTATATCGACATTTCGATATTTTTTCAGGAGAAAAATTTTAAAAATTAATGTAAAGTTAGGGCTTTTTTCAGTAATTTAAAATTGGAATAAACTAATACTCTAATTGATGTTTTAATTAACAAAAATTATTAGAAATTTTTTGGAAATGAATCTGTAACTTATATTCTGCTGGTTAGATTTACATAAAATTTCACATAGGCAAAGCAAAGGAGTGTAGAGTAGGAAAGGCCTGCCCTTCAGGAGCGGAGCTATTGGAATTAAAAATTGCCAACCGCTTGCCAATTTTTTCTTTCTTATTCAAAACTGGTCACCTAGTAATAGGGAATATGATCAGTAAGTAGGACACTGGCGCGTCAAACTTTTGCACGACATGTGATGATGTGGAGGATCTAGAGACAATGGAGCACATACTCTATCATTGTGTAGGGCTTTAGTGAAATAGACTGAGGTCGTTTGAGAGTGATATTCTGCACGAACTAGATGAGGTTGCGGGTGAAGAACTCGGAAACCTTATTGGGTTCGTAATGGAAATAAAGTACCTTAGAGGTAGTCAGGGTTGATTTGATGGGTCTTATGTTCCACACTTTTCATATTTTTATTATATTTAGCTATCTTTCTTTTGATTCTTTTGCTTTATTCTACTAGGATTTTTCTCTTTCTCCATCTATAAGCTTTCTTTTTTATTTATAAAGGGATCACAATGGACCGAATGGTCTCTGGGTGGAGGCGCGAAGACGCCACCGTTTTTAACCTAATCTAACCTACTTCATTAACCATAGAAACTATTTGTGAAAATAATTAAAAAAATCTTAATAAAGCGAAAAATCAACCAAAAATTTGGAAATGCTTAATCAAAAAGGAATTATAGATCACAAATTACGAAAGATCAATTTAAAACATTTGGTAATTGTTTTTCATATGAAATAAAACCCAAATTTGTATGGGAATTTTTTGGATGATTTTCTATTAAGGTACTTTTATAAATTTATTATTATTTCTTTAGAAAAATTAAAGAAACAACGAGAGAACGAGAAAAAATAAGGTAAAAAAAATTGGCCCTATTTTTTGTAAAATTGTTTTCTTTTAATGATTGTTTAACATTTTCAAAGACATTTTTATAAAAATTGTGATAAAAAGTGCGATTTTCTTAAATAAAAGGGATATGTTTAGTCTGTGATTGATTGAAAATAATGATATCTTATAGGATTTACTACGTGTATTTCTTATTTAAGATTTAACATAATATAACCAAAATGGTTACTCTCTTTTGCCTTTTTGGCTTTATCTCACATATTATATCAGTGTTAATCTCAGTTGCAAACCTGGGGTTATATAATCAAAATGGAAATGTAGTCCAATAATTATAGAAAAACAATTCAAAATATTGAATAATTTTGCATATGAAATATAAACCAAATATGTATTGAAATTTTTTAGAGCAATTTTTTATTAAGATATTTTGCTGACAGCCGTTTTATATTATATATATTATAATATATATAATATATTTTATATAATATAATATTTATATATATATATATATAAATGAAAAAATAGTAAGAAAGGGAAAAATAAATTTTTTTTAGCGTCAGTTTTTGGAGCATTTAACCTTTTTTGACCTTTTTAAAGTTCATTTTAGCCTCTTTCCGCTCACCTCCTGGCAACACTGGTTGGAAATAGAAGCATTGCAATGACTCAGTGTTGTTGTTGTTGGTTTTTTTGTCTAAGCATGTATCTACATACAAACATATGTATATAAATTTAGTGATCATCAGAAGCTATCAGTGTTGTTGTTGTTTTTTTTTTAAGGAAGCAACACTTGCTATGATAGTTTAATTATGTATGAAAGCATACTTTAAGGCATAAATTTTTTTTATTTATCAGTAAGGTGGCGAAGGGTATAAAAGATTATGTACAACCGAATATAGTGCTCTAACTTTTTTTATTTTAAGAATTAACTTTTATTACATCAAATGAAAATGTTTTTATGTTCTAAAACTTTTTTATATAAAATTTAGATGACTTAATCTTTTAAATAAACTTTAAAGAAGTTCAAGTTAAATCATTTCTATTACTTAAATCAAAATAATGAAAATAATCAAGTTATATTTCTTTGAAAAAAAAACAACAAATTTTTTTATGTTTTAATGTTCTACTTAATACAATTAAATAATTACATAGCTACATGTTTTTTCGTGTTTTAATTCTAAGAATACATTAAAATCGATTTAATGCCCCGTGTTCTACATTGATTGTGGGTACAAATAAGAAAGTTAAAGAAAGAAATAATAAAAAACAATAAGAAGCCCCCTTTAAAATTAGTTTTAGTATTTTAGAAATTTCCTATTTAGTTTGATTTTATGGATTTTCTTTAATATTTTAATGTTTTATTGGTTGTGCTGCTTGTCATTAAACTAATTTGAGAGTTTTACATTTTACATTTGATAGAGGATTTTAAAATAACAAGTTCTAGCAAGACCCAGTTTTTTATTAGTATTTAAAATATTTTTGTTTAATGTTTTTGTTTTGAGGAGCAGTTTTCAAAAAAAAAAAAAAAAAAAAAATAAAAAAATACATATATATATATATGTCAGAGCTGTAAAGGAATCATTCATTTTTGATTTTAATTCGTTACGAATTAGCTAAATTTTGAATTAATTCTTTTCACAACAAAAAAGAATTGAATGAAATTTGAATCAATTCAAACGAATTAGGCAAAAATGAATTTCAATTCATTTCCAATTCAATTGAATTTGTCAAATGAATAGCAATTCGTTTGAAATTCAAATGAATTGCAATTCATTTTTACCAAATTCATTTGAATTGAATCAAATTTCATTCAATTCATTTTTTTATGTGAAAAGAATTAATTAAAAATTTGTTAATTCACTTCATGAATGATTAATTCAAAAATGAATAATTTATTTACAGCTCTGATACATATATATATATATATATATATATATATATATATATATATTGATATCTATATATATCTGGTCCGTTAAATATGTATATATATATATATATATATATATATATATTGATATATACTTTGTTAGTTACCGTATCTGAAAATATAATCAAATGAACAAAATAGTTTTAATGTCAGCTTTAAAAAGCCCACACTTATCTTACGTTATGTTGAACATTAAATAGAAATAACAAAAACAGTAATAAAAATTTTATTAAATAATCTGGAGTTCTTAAAGGGGGATGTATTCTCATAGAAATACCTTAAGTAATCTTGATTTTAAATGCTAAATTTAAATTATTTTTCATCTTATGAACTTGATTCAATTTAGTAAAATTTTTTGTGTGCGAAAAATTTTGGGTTTTTTTAGTTTTAAGAGAAAAACCTATATTTTTTTAAATACTTAGAATTGTAGTACAAATTATTAATTTCGGTAAATCATGTTTTGAAATAAATAAAAATAAAATTTTATATACTTCACAATTTGAAAGACAATATTTCATATCTTCCAACAAATTTTTCTTTGTAATTTTTAAAATATTTTTTCTGAATTCCGTGCAGCTGTCTGTATGTTGAAAAGTCCTTAAAAATTCAACAAATTTGTATGCACTTTCTTACGAAATAAAAAGCATTCCCCTAACCCAAAACTTAACTACGGTTGTCTTCCCCGCTATAGTCTCTGCCACAAAATTCAAAAGCATAGAAAAAAAAAAAACAAAACTAAACTATTCAAAAATTATAAACGCTTTATCTAGCGAAGCAGCTTAATTGAACTCTAAAAAATATTTCTTCTACAAAGTGAAACCACCAAAGCGTTTCTTATTTTTTTTATTCCATATTAATATTCCATAAGTTATTGTTCTTGTAGATCACCTATTATGCATCTTTTTGTATCCATCTACATTATATTCTTTCAATCTTTTAATCCTCGATATTTTAAATCAATTTAAATTCTTGGGTCTCTTTATTTCTTCAAAATCTTTAGATGTTTAGCCGTGTCTTTTATAAAGCATTAGAAGACAAAACATATTCACTCAGTCAGTCATAGTCTCTCCATTTTTTTTATAATTTATGTTGCATTATGCATCACAAATTCTTTGTTTAATTTTAAATAGGTTTTTGTCTAGATTAATTTTATGAATGAAAAATTACAATAACAATGAAAAACCCGTAGAAGATGGTGATAATGGTAGGTGGGTAGATGGTTTAAATGTTAAGAGAGTGTTGTTGCATGGAAAAATGTGAATGAGGATTAATAACTATAATTTCCTGTTTACCACTTTATATATTAAATTAAAAAAAATGCTCTTTTTTGATAAACGAATAAATAAAAAAAATCTTTTTCTGGAATTTTCACAAAATCTTGGTTCAGTTCTTAGAAATTGTAAGACACAATTATCCGATTTCCTAAAAATTTCTTTATTTGGTTAAAAAAAAAATAATAAATAAAAATGTTTTTTAAGGCCATATATTAAATTTACACTTTTCTAAAGAGTATCTTACGGAAACTAGATCCTTCCTAACTTGACCTTTTTTTCAAAAATTTATTTCAGCTTGAGATTTCCAAATGGATCGAAGTTTGGGAAAGCCTTATGTGTTCTATATTGATCATAAACTTATTTTATCACACCAGAGTAATTCTAAAAAGCTTTTTTTTTTTGGAAATAATTCTGAATCTTGTGAAATGTTGAAGATATCTAGATAAAATTTGACATGTCTAGAGCTGAGATAGCTACGAGTTGAGGGTCAAGGTGTAGTGGGTGTACTTCCAAAGTTGGTCATATCGGGTATGTGTTTTTTAAATCGTCAAAATTTCATATATGATTTTTTCGTAAAGAAATTTTTAACATAGAGATATTCCTTGTAACTCTCTATAAATATACATGTACAGATTATCTCTTTTCGCTTAAGAGATATTTAGGTCGAAATAAATTTTTTTCTCATTTTTGGCCACGTTTTTTTATATTATTTTACAATTGATGGGCTTAATATGGATTCTAATTTTTTTTTCAATATTCTTTAGATTCCTTATAAAATTATAAATAATATTACTTCAAGCATCATATAAATATATGGATCCGATAAAAAGTTACATTATTCTGAACTTTAAACTTTAAAAAAAATCAACATTTATGATTTTTTTTCCAAAAAGGTGGTAATATATTTTCACTTATAAAATTACTTTTTTGTTTTGTCCCATATAATTTTTTTTAATTCTTTTAAGAGAAACTTTAACGAAAATGCGTGTAAAGCAAACCCGAGGGCATTTGAGACAACGGTCTCCTCACAAGTCCTATCCAAAATTTGTCAATTTTCCATAATTTTTTTTTCATTTGTTTGTAAAATTCTCAGATCCCAAAGCTGGAATTAAAAAGAAATTATATTAGTTAAATACCTCCAAATGTTAGGAAGACATAGAAAAAGTATTTTCTAACAGACGATTTTTATAACGACACGGTGACGATTTCAATGAAAGTAATCAATTTTTAAAAGATGTTTTGCCGGATTGAGATTTTGGGCATTTTAGTACAAAAAAGTGGGAGCTTTTTAATTTTTTAATTTTAGGGCAAGTTTGTTCACATTATGTCAAAATTTCAATAGGACATTTTTATTCGTTTAAATTTTATTTCAATTTAAATATCAACATTATTTTTAACAAAAAGTGCTTCAAATCTTAAATTTTCGTTTTTCGAATCATCGTCTGAAGAAACTTGACCGAATTTAATTTCTTTTTATTTTTCATAATTCTCCATATTTTTATGAGTTCAGAAATAACAATTACTTATATATAAAGCATACAACTTCCGTCCTTTGGGAATTTGACATTGCAGTGCTGCTCGTGAAGCGTTTACTAGGGTATCCAATCGATTAATCGCCATTCGGTTATCTGATTAATTTTTATTCGATTAAATGTTCGAATAATTAAAAATTGTCTAGTTTCAAATAACGAATAAACCGAATAATTTTTGTCGAATAACCGATTAAATGAAATTTAGTTCTCTGTAGTTATATATTTGGAATACATTTTTCAACTAAATCTTTTTTTAATGTATTTTATATTCCAACAAATATAAATAAGTCATTTTTAGGGAAATACTTTTTCATTATATTACAAACATGTTCCAAAGTTATTATTAAAAAGAGATTGAAATGAATTGTTCTGCTGTAAAACGTTGAGATTCGGTTTTTATTTATGCAAATTCTTATTATTAAAAAGAACTTTTTAAGCAAATTAAAAAATGCATAATTTTATATTAAACAATAGTTGGTTTATATAAAAATTTAAAATAATTTCCTTGTGCCGATAAAAAACAATTTTAATGACAAGTCTATGTTAAATTCATTGGCAAATTATGATATTGCAAGGATTCTTAGCTTTCATATTGGGTTGATATATTATTCGTAAATATTTTATATATATATATATACATATATATATATATATATATATATATTTTAATGTGAATCCTTCGAAATTTTTAAGTCCTTTTAAAGGAAATTTGACGTCCTGGAGAAAAACTGACGTAGTTCGTAGTCTTACTACATATGGTATCCAGTTAAATGCATATATCGATTTTTTTCATGTGTGAAAATTACTGTCACACATTGTAATAATGTGTTGTCAATTTTTTTTTTTTTTTAAGTATAGAGTTTTTATGAGCATGACTAATATGATCGCGGTCACACTAGTATAAGAGAACGGTTTATCTGATTTATATGAATAAAACGTCAAAAGATGCTAATTAAAATTACCTCTCAAGTCATATTAACATAATTTTCTTATCCACTCAAAAATTCTTGGAGTTATTCAGAAATTAAAGTAAAAACAAGTTTTTATGCAAAATTAATAAAATTTTATATCTTAAAAGTTCTTAAAAATTTTCAGTTTTAAATCTTTAATCATAAAGCTATGATATAATTGACAAATATATGACAATTTATGTTAAAGCGTATAGGTATTTTTATACAAATTATGTATTACCAAATTTACATAGTATCTATAAATTAATTACTGAAGCATACTAATATTTTGCCTTTAAAATATTTATTTAACTCGTAAAACGGAAATGATTAAACAACCTTATAATATGCACTTATCCCTAAATAAATTACAAATTTCATTATATTGTACTTTTTAAAAATTCTACCGTTAAAATTTCACTTGTTTTCCCACAACTTATTTTCTAGACACTCGTATCATATTTGTAATTTATAACGAAATAACTAAATGTTCGTACAAAATTTTTTATTTAACTCATCTTAAAGATACATTAATTTTGTTCCACCTTAAAACAAACGTAGAAAAAGAAAAAGGTTAAAATACAAATGAAGGTGAAGAAGAAGAAAAAAAAAACAATTTAATTGTGGGAGAATTAATTAGACACGTAAGAATAAAGAACATTTAAGTATGTAAACGCATCTTTTAACAGTGGGAATTAAATAGATGTAAGAGTAAAGTAGTGAATAATACTTGAAAGAATACGGAGAGAAAAGTGCTTAATCTCTATTACTACAATATCTCTTCCAAGTATGAAAAATGCATATTTTCCCAATATTTCTTTTTTTTAAATTTTACTTACTATCAAATCTATAACATATAAGGTGTGCGTTCAAATAAATAAAACATAGCATGTTTTTTTTTTTAAATAGAATAGAAATTAAATCAACTAATTGTAGCATTTCTTCTCCAGATTTTTCTGATATATCACTTTATATAAAAATGAATTGCTAACTAGATTATTTTTAATTTTTTTAGTTTTGACTTCAGAAAAAAATTTTAAAGTACTTTTAAGAAAATGTTTGCGGTATCTCTCTATAAGAATTTAAAATTAATAATCATTAAATTTGCTTTTAACTTGGATCCAATTTCTTTACATTTGCTAAATTTCTGAGTAGTTTAAATAACTAATACTCTGTGAAACTAAAACAACATTCCTAATTGTGGGTGCCTTTTTTGCAACGATAAAATTCTAAATCTGGTCACGACTGTCCTCAATGCCTTTTTAAGACACTCTTTGTTATGATTATTCGAATTTATTCAAACTAAAGAAGAAAAACAATCATATGTATTCTCGCATTTTGATTAAACTTGTCACACAACCAAATGTTTTATAATTGTTTATTATTTTTATTTCGATACTATTCCGAACCATTTTCTCGATTATTCGCTATACACTGGTGCATATTCCTATAAACGCACATAAATTTTTTTAATCCACTTACCAAAAATGAGGCTAAAAAATAATTAAGGCGCTATAAATTAATTTTTTAAATTATTTATTGACTTCAATAAAAAAAATTAATAACAAAAAACTTAAAATGTACATTAATTTTTTTTTTTTTCATTGTAATTTTAGTAGTTTAATGCCATTTTTATGGCATTTTTCTATATATGCACTTAAACTAATGAGCCAATTTAGCATTATTAATAATGTTTTGATGAACCTTTGTTCTGCATAACTTCAAAAATTCGGTCTGACAATTATTCGACTAATTTTTGAAGAAAATCACTGTCAATTTCTTCCCAGGCTTGCATAATTTTTAGTTATTGTCATTACGGTTTCATTATAAATTGCCATGTTCATTTTAGTTGAAACAAAACATGTTTTTGATTTTCCTACAGTAGAGAAGACTGCCTAAAAAATAACACTGCCTCCACCGAAATTGCATTTCGACATACGAATTTCGTTCGACCTCAAATCATGCCAATAGCAAGAATATGAATCGAAACCGTCCGAATTGAATGACTTTTCATTAGAAAAGATAACTTTATTCCACTCATCTATCTATTTCATGTATTTGCGCGAAAATTTTAAACGATTTTCCTTATGATACTGTTTTAACATGAGCTTACATTTTCGTTTCTTCCATTTTGTGTTACCATCTGTTCGCAAAATGTGCGGAACATGTTTGGAAGTGACAGGAAGATCAAGTTTATTTTTTATTTGTGTAGCATTCAATTTATTGCGGGTGGTTTCTTCTTTTATTTTTTTAGTGTGCCTTGTTGTTAATTTTTGATTACCTTTTGTTGGTTTCTGCACTCTGTATTTCTGCCCTATCTTAAGAAAACCTCGAATAACGACTTCCGAACGGTTCATTTTCGTCCAATTTCTCCTTGTCTGTAAGAAAAGTTCTTTTGGGCGTCCTTTAAGCTGATGAGATTTACCAATTAAAACAAAAATATTTCTAGTAAACAGAGATGTTGTCATCAGATACTTATTTTAAGTGAAACAAATAACTAAAACAGTTAAAATTTTTTTAATATATTTTTTTTTTGCAATAACTTTTTAGATTTTAGTTATTGTAACAACACAATATTGCTTTTGTTTAAGAGAAACTTATATACTTCAAAGAAAAACAAAAATATTAAATGCGTTTATAGGAATATGCACCAGTGTACTAGATCAATAAGTCCGTGACTTTTTGAATGAAACACAATTTTTTTTTTTCAATACAAAAATTTATTTTTCAACATAATATCCTTTTAACTCAATACACTTAGTCCAACGTTTCTCCAGTTTTTGTATCACTTCCAAAAAATAGGATTTTTCGAGGTCTTTAAAATAGGCATTTGTTTGGTCAATAATTTCATCGTTGGAACTAAATCTCTTTCCACCGAGCCATTTCTTTAGGTTTGGAAATATGAAGTAGTCACTAGGATAAGGCACCAATTCGTATCTTAATTCATAGAGTTTTGCCATTGAGACTGCACCCGTGCATTATCTTGATGAAAAAGAACTTTTTTCTTGGCCATATGGGGTCGTTTTCTCTTTAAATCCTCATTAAATCGGTCTAATAAGTTGGCATAATATTCGCCGTTTATTGTTTTTCCCCTTTAAAGGTAATCGATGTGGATTATCCCGCGTGCATCCCAAAAAACTGTGGCCGTCCAGAACGTTCAGCGTCATTTGTACTTGTGCGACCACAACGAAAGTCAGTAAACCACTTTTTTACTATTGAAATCGATGGTGCAGAGTCCCCATAGTATCTATCGAGTTTTTCCTTGGTTTGATTGACGGTTTTTTTTTTCGCAAAAAATAATGTTTAATGAGCACTCGAATTTCTCTTTTTTCCATTTTTAGAAAAATGCACGAAGTTGTATGTTTTGAACAGCTGTTAAACGCAAAGTGTAATACGCACTTGTAATACACAAAATAGTGAAAATATTTTTATTTTTTTATCATTCTAATCATCTCTGCCTCAGAGTTCTTCTCGACTTTTTTATTTAAAGTTTGTTTAGCTTTGATTGACCAAAGCTTAGGTATAGCTTTAACATGGCTCATATTTGATTTTAAAGAAATGTACACAACGTGCCATTATGCGCCCCAATATGTTTACTATAAGGTATGAGGAATAGCATTGCAACAAAATTAAATATTATAAATATAAATAACTTATTATATTGTTTTTATATGTCCAATATTTGGATTCCTTTTGTGCACTTCTGAAGCACTTCTGAAGGACTTTTTTATCATGAGTTTAAAAACTCGATGTTAGAATTGTTATTCGGTTATTACATCCCAGTTTACCTTGGAATTTTGTCGGAAGGATTCTACAAATCGATTTTAATTTAAAATTATTTGGAGATTTTTAATTTTAACACTTTAATTTAATTTAGAAATTTTTTTGTTTACCCCTCAAAATAATCCTGTCTTTATATCCGGATACTAAAGTACTCGTAGCTTAAGAGATATATCTTTCTTGAATAACATATCTTAAGATTTCTTTTTATTAAATCTAGCACTTATGCGTTACACAGCTTAATATCTTAATCAAAAAATTCAATCAAATCAGAATTTGGAAAAGTTAAAAATTGACTCTGATCCATAAAAAGCTTTTCTCGAAAAACTTTTGGCCTTAATTTATGTACCTTTTCTATCAATGGATTTAAATCTATCGAAAAAATAAATACATTTGACTCTCATTGCCATTTTATGTGAAGTAAATATAAAAATAATCAAAAAAAATTAAAATTTTTGTGTTCGAGTTTTTTTTTTAAGAAACTAGAACTGCAATTTTCATGAAAATTTTCATATTATAATTAGGGGACATGTAGCCATCCAAAATAAATGATAAAATGTATTTATCGTAAGTACACTGTTATTAAAAAGTGAAAGTAAATTTAGACAGTTTTTTTTTTTTCTTATAAAAACTTATGGCCATAATTTTTCTATTTTTTTTTTTCCATCAATGGGTTTATATCTACCGAAGAGAAATTTTTCTTTAACTCTCCTTGCTATCTGAACTAAAATGTAAATCATTTGTGGTAATGTATCTTTAAAAATAATCCAAAAAATTGCAAATATTTTTTTCAAGATAGTTTGTCTTTTATTAACATTTTGAAGAAATTAGAAGTCCAATTTTCATAAAAGTTTTACAATATTATGCAAATACGTGTAATCAACCAAAATTGTTTTTAAAAAGATTTTATCATAAGTACACTTTTTTTTAACATTGAACCAGGGCCTAAAGTTTTGTTGCAAATTTTATTCCGCACACTTTAGCTCTTAGTAGCTTCTTTACTTTTTGGTCTTGGAATTCATTCTTGTCACTTTTTCGTTTTCTGAACCAAGTTTCATCTTCATTCCTTAAATTCTGTTTAAGTTTTTTTATTACCCTGAAATATAATTTTTTTATCAAAATTTTCTCAATAAACATTTTGTAGTAAGTTAAAAAAAGATCAAATTTTATTTTGTCCATTTTGTTTTTTTTTTTTTTTTACTGGATTTCAAGAATCTGACATGTCTCTAGAAGATATTCAAGAATAATATTTAAAATTAACGGCATTAAGAATTATTACGAAAATTGTGTGTTATGTTTTATTCGAACGCACACTTTAGGCTACATAATATATAAATTAAAATTTAAGAACCATAAAAACTTTTCAAAACACGCACACAAATTGCTAACAAGTGTGGAAAAATATATAAAAAAAAAAAAATTAATTACAAATAATTCATAAAACACCATGTAAATGTTAATAACTTCAACTAGAGTTAGGGTCAAAAAACTTGTCGTTAACCACAAACAACTCATTCATTATCCCAAAAACGGAGTTTTATAATAAAGAAAATCAAAAAGAAAGCGAAATTGTCTTAAATATAATTTATTTACCAAAACCAAATTTTATGTATAATGAAATTAGTTAAAAAAGCACAGATTATGTACTTTTTTATAAATGGTACTTTTGCAAAAAATTGGTTCAGTTTTAAGATTTTTTTAATAAAGAAAAATTAGTTCATAAAAACTAATTTTTTTAAATGGTACTTTATTAGAAATTTAGTGCAATTTGTTTTTGAAAATTGGCCCTTGTTTGTTTATCTGTCCAAATTAGTGAAAATATTAAAAATTATAAAAATTTTTAATTTTTTCTAATAATAGTATTGGTTGGTAATGGTATTAGTACATATTTTAATTAAAAAGAAGCTTTTTATAAAAAATCTTTTTTTTTTTTTTAATTAGTACCTTTTTTGAGAATTTACATCTTTTAAAAAAAATGTAAAATTAGTATTTTTATGGAAAATGGGTACATTTTTGAAAATTGATGCTATTTTCAATATTTTTTATTTATTTACTTATTTATTTATTTATTTTTTGTTTTTTTTTTTTTAATTGGTACTATTTTCATTTCATTTCTTTTTTACTTTTTTTCGAAAATGTGTAAATTTGTTCTAATTGGTAATTTGTTTTATAATTGTAAATTTTTGGATTATTTTTATTTTTACTCTTGACACCTTTGGTGTGGTGGGGTAAAAAAATTTCATCGTAGCCAAACTAGCACTCACTCTAATTTAATTTCATTTAAATTTTGCTCTCAGAATATTTGAACTTCCTTTTTGTCTTTGTTATTTTCATTTTAAGACTTATTTAATTTAATTCTTCTTTGTCATCTTCTTAAAGATACCTTTCTTATTGTTGTGTTTATAAGACTTTTGGCCATAAAGAAAATTGACCCTAACCTTCAAGGTTGGTTGCACAATTCTCACGACAAATTAGTTGTAGTCATAGATTACGAACGAATGGTGGTAATTTTAAAAACCAAATACTAACATTGTAAAAAATGTACTCATTTATAAAATTTTCCTTTTTTTTTTGTATTTTATTTCCATTACCTGTGTGTATTAGATAGAAAATTGTAAATAAGAAAAGTAGAAAACCACTAAGAAAAAAAAAATTTAAAGAAAACCTGCAATTGTTTGAGGCAATGTTGCGCATCTGCTCTACACTGAGTCAGACATTCAGTTTACATTTTCAATTGTTTACATTGATGTTAGAGATGGTCAAGTGACTGCTGGAAAAGTCACGAGTAAAATAAATATATAAATATTTATTTATATAAAGTGATACTATAGGAATGGTTGTTAGCCTTCAAAAAATTTATGACAATTGTCTATTAATATTTATTTCTTACAAAGACTTGACATCTTCATGTATTATATTGTGAACAATATATTCTAGGCACTTTGTGCGTAACTTTAAATTTGTCCATCACTTAACCATCATTTATTTTTATATTTATTTAAATTATTTTTCTCTGTTTATTATATTATTCGTATCTATCCACCTTATGAATATGGAGTAGCAAATGTATATGCGGTTAAGCAAATTGTGGCGTGTTGTTGAGAAGAGCAGATTTGTCTGTCTCAATATGTCTTGTGGCTAAAATGTGACTACGAGTATTTACTTGGTAGCCATGTAAAATTTCCCATCATAATATTTTGCGGTGGTGTTAAACGACCTTTTTCATTTACATTGTGCATTTTATATAATTAAATTGAGAATTATTTAAACAAAAATTGAACTTTAGTTTTATTAAAATCATGATACACAAAAGAAGGTAGTTTCACTTTCTCATTTTGTAGCCATATTTAACCTTCTGACGTTTATCGAGATTATGACATATAGTGCTACCTTATTTATAAAAAAAAATACCAAAATATTTTATTTCTCTTTGTTCGTGTCATTCTAAGTTCTGAAAATATTTAAAAATAAAAAAACAAAATTATAAATGAAAAAATGCAGCTTTTTAAACAAATTTTTATATTGTGTTGCAAAAAGTATGTGTGCATCTATATAGACAACTGCAATAAAGCTAACAAGATTCCTTTGATCATGGAAGTAAATACGTAAAAGCTTTTCCAAAGATAATTTTTACAATTTATCGGTACAAAGAATTCGAAAGCATTTAATTGTCCAATATAAGGATAAAAGCTGCAAAACGAGAAGCTCAATACCCCGTTGAAAAACGTTTTCAAGTTATAGTGTGATTTTTTCAGATGTCGAACAGGCGAAATCAGAAAATGAAAATATATAAAATAGTGAATTCGAAAATAAATAAATTGTATTTGGCTGCCAATAATTAGAAAACGAAATGCAAAACAAAAAGAGTAATACCACGTGCAGGGATATATATATATATATATATATATATATATATATATATATATTGTCATGATCCTAAGATTAAACTTTTTGTTTTGCATTTCATATATATACTGGCTAACCCGGCACCCTAATGTTAAAATTTATTCAATTTATTCAAGAATTAAAAATATCATCGGATAATTAATTAAGGAGACATGGGAAGGGGGTGCTTTTACCCATTTTGCCCTATTTTACGTCCTAAATGTTTCGGATTTCCAAAAAATGTACATCTTTCAGTTCCTTTCACATGTTACAGTGTCTGCATGCCAAATTTTAAGAAGATATAGGTTTTACCCCTCTTACCCTATTTCCCGTCCTAAATAATAAAAATTATAGGCTATAGCTCCTTCCAAATGTTACACTATTTGCCTGTCAAATTTCAAGAAAATCGGTTTATTAGTTAAGAGGATATAGGGAGGGGAAGCTTTTACCTCTTGTAAAAGCTTCACCCTCGAGCGATATGAAATATACTTTAAGACCTATTGTCATACCTAACAAATACATACACAAAATTTCATAAAAATCGGTCAAGCCGTTTCGGAGGAGTTCAATTACAAACACCGTGACACGAGAATTTTATATATATATATATACATAGACCAAAACGAAGTACGTGCTAAAATTATTACAAATTTTCAAAAAATTCCAAATATGTCCTACAAAAAAATTGTCCAAAGAATTAATTTAATAATATTTGGTACGAAAAGTTAAAGCCAACGAAGAATTGAAAACATACAAAGTCCAAAAAATTCCAGACATGAATCCTGCAAAAAATTTAGAAGCCAAGAATAAGGCACGGAAATTAAAATCAAATTTCATACAAAAATACCCATGCTGTATACTGGACGACGAAACGTATATACTGGCAGATTTTTCGCTGCTTCCGGGTCAAAATTTTTATGTTGCTAATGCTTGAGGAAAAGTTAAAAATAAGTTTAGGACCCATAAGCAGACAAAATTTCCTAAAAAAAAATCCTGGTATGGCAAGCTTTATGCGGCAAAAGAAGCAAGTCATTTGTTACAGTGGGCTCTATAAATACTGAAATATCAAAGGCTTCATAAGAGAGCACAATGTGTCCACATATTTCTGGCTCGATTTGGCGTCATGTTATCACGGTAGGAAAGCTCTGGAGTGATACCAAACTAATAACATAGTTTTTTTTAACCAGGAGAGGTCAATCCTCCAAATAGTCTGGTGGAGACCAGTGGTGAGATATTGGGCTCTTGTGAAAAAAGAATTAAATAGCACAAAAAAGATGTCCCAAAATATCGAAGATTTTAAAAAGAGATGGGCAAACTGTTCCAAAAAAGTGACTGAAACAATTATAAAATCTCTAATAGAAGGGTTATCAGAAAAGGTCCACGAGTTCATAAGTAATGGTTAGATCTATAAAAGTTATATTTTCTTATAATCTATAATATAATATCTATTAAATAAAAAAATCAAAATTCTAAGATCAAACGTTTCCAAATTATTGAATTTTATATATTTTAAGATTTTTTCGATCTCACTCCTTATTTAGAAACCGTTATTACACGAAGCAAAAGTATAGATGCAAACTTTTAACTTAAGATTGGTGTCTGATCATCATAACATTTCCAAAAAAATCGAGCCACAAGGTGATTTAAGTAAAATTTTATAATAAATGAGACTTTAATATCAAAAAATTCAAACCGTTATGTTACAAAATATGATTTTATAAAATAAAAATGTTTCATTAATTTTGTAAAAAAAATTACATTTAAAAATTAAAATAATCAGGTTTTTAATATTTGTGAAACATTTTTTATAGGTACATATATTGAACAATAAATACAATATTTTCCAAAAACTAATTTTTCACTTTTCTATAAGTTTCAACGATGTTCCAGATTGTTTATAAAAATTAAACTTCAGAAAATCACGATAAACTTCAAATTATTTTTTGTGAGAGAAAAGTTGAAATACCTTCTTTTGTTATATCATGATTAAAATATTCTCATAATGTACTTGTGTTGTATTTGTTTTCAATGTCAAAATTATACATTCATACATGTACA
Source organism: Protocalliphora azurea (assembly GCA_932274085.1). Taxonomy (NCBI): domain Eukaryota; kingdom Metazoa; phylum Arthropoda; class Insecta; order Diptera; family Calliphoridae; genus Protocalliphora; species Protocalliphora azurea. The sequence goes on along the minus strand of OW026521.1, from coordinate 132,282,743 downwards.
TATATTTTCGCTTAAATAGTCTTTTGGAAAAAAATTAAAAGTATTTATTAGATTTCGAAATTATATTGATAGTAAGAAAGAGATTAATATTTTTTTTTAATTATCCATAAGAATTCTACCCATCTAGGAACTCGTGGTAGTAAACCCCACAACTGAATAGACAATTCCTTATGATGAGAAAAGTTTAAGTATTTTATTCCGCTACAAAATGACTTTAACTGTTTTTAAATCCGTGAGTAACCGCTTTTCTATTTTATACCAATATGAATTTATTCCTGTTAAGGAATTAATAAAAGCTTATTCGACAGTTTAACGCTCAGAAATAAATATTGCAGAACATTTTATTTTTTTAAAGAATTTAGAAATTAATTAAATTTCATAAAAAGCATAAAAATTCATCTCGACTCTATAAAATTTTACCAGAATTTGTTCATAAAAATCTCTAAACAAATCACTTATTTCTGGTACCGTAGTCCGCAACAAATAAGAAATATATACTAGATCAACAGTTTACAATTCAAAGATCTGCTAACATAGGAATCACATTTCGCTAGTCCTTTAGAATATCCAAATACTATACTGCACCTTATTCTTAGGGTGATCGATAATTCGACTTTTTGGATAAACTGGTTTTCGAATAGTTCGAATAGTTGGTGTTTTGAAAAAAGAGGTTGCACTTTTTGAAATTCAGAAAAAACTGGTTAACCGGTGAAAATAACTTTAACGCAGATTTTTTCCTGTTCATTACTCATAAAACGATATTAAATATAATATAAAAACAAGTAAGAAAGATATAGTCGGTCAAGCCCGACCATTGTGCATGTTCAGCAAAATTCGTGGATGGGTCTTATATTAGACATGTGGACAATTGTGGGCCGATACTTTTACTAAGTGTAAAATAAAATATACGAATACAGAATATTACGTTAATACTAACATTTTTATAAATTTATGCACTTTAGGGTGACCCCCGAAAATGGGCTTATATGGGAGCTATGGTAAATTATGGAGCGATCCTCATAAAATTTGTCACAGTGATTTCTACTTACATAAAACTTATTTGTGTTGAATATAAACATGATACTAATATGTGTATGTGATTTATGCACGTTAGTGATTTTCGGAAGAGGGTTTTATATGGAAGCTATGGTCGATTATGGACCGATCTTCATGAAATTCGGCACAAAATTTGAAATTTATACGCTCAGAAATAAATATTGCAGAACATTTTATTTTTTTAAAGAATTTAGAAATTAATTAAATTTCATAAAAAGCATAAAAATTCATCTCGACTCTATAAAATTTTACCAGAATTTGTTCATAAAAATCTCTAAACAAATCACTTATTTCTGGTACCGTAGTCCGCAACAAATAAGAAATATATACTAGATCAACAGTTTACAATTCAAAGATCTGCTAACATAGGAATCACATTTCGCTAGTCCTTTAGAATATCTTCCTTATACCGAATTTCATTAAAATATTGCTATATTTAAGGCATTTATGATCGTTAAACCCATATTCCGCGAGGACATTTGTATGGGGACTAGGTGAAGTAATGGACCAATCATAACCAGTTTCGTCCTTGTGTAATGAAAGTCCTAGGTGCCTAATTTCATTGAATTATCTTCAAAATTGCAACCTGTATTTGTGCACAAAGTTTACATGGACAGCCAACCAGACGGACGGACATCGTTAGATCGACTCAAAAAGTGATTCTGAGTCGATTGGTATACTTTAAGGTGGGTATTGGACGGTTTTTTCTGTGCGTTACAAACATCAGCACAAACGCATAATACCCCAACCACCTGTGGTGGTGTGGGGTATAATCATAGCCTACTACCTTTTCGCAGATTAAATTTATAAGTAATTTATTTAAAGTTAAATAAATATAGGGGGAAACATTTCGAGGTTTATTATCATTTGAAAGAACATTCTTTAGCATTTATTTTTTGAAGATTATGTCTATCAAATGTTGGCCGTTGCTACGTCGCAGATGGTCCATCCGTTGAGTCCAATTTTCGATGATTCGTTCGAGCATTTCGACTGGTAACTGGCGAATGACATGCGTGATGTTTTCCTCCAAGGCCTGAATCAAAGCGGGTTTGTCCGCATAAACTTTAGACCTTACATATCCCCACAGGATATCACACGATCTTGGTGGCCAATCGACCGGCCCAAAACGTGAAATTATGTGTTGACCGAAGTGTTCTCTCAATAAATCCATTGATTGATGCGATGTGTGGGAAGTGGCGTCGTCTTGCTGAAACCAAATGTCGCCGAGATCACAAGCTTCAATTTCAGGCATCAAATAGTCGGTTATCATGCACGCTAACGGTCGCCATTAACGGTTACGTTCGCACCGGCATCATTTTTAAAGAAATATGGAACGATGATTCCACCGGCCTACAAACCACACCAAACCGTTGTTTTTTCTGGATGAAGTGGCAGTTCTTTAATCTCTTCAGATTGCTCTTCGTCCCAAATGCGGCAAGTTTGTTTGTTTACATACCCATTGAGCCAGAAATGAGCCTCATCGCTGAACAAAATTTCCCTCAAAAACGTCTGATCTTCTTGGAACTTTCCAAGAGCCCATAGAGCGAAGCGATGTCGCTTGGGGAGGTTGTTGCACAAGCCAGTCCGAGTTGCTGCGAACGGCGCCGAATCGACTCTCCACGGTCTTCGTGTACACTCTCAGCTACGGCCGCTATATTTTCTTAACAACTTGATTGACGTGGTCTATTCGGTCGAATATTATCCAATAATGAATGCTGGGTCTGGGTGATGGTGTTGCGAATAGTACGCTCAGTAGGCCAATTATGTTGACCATAAGTTGAGCGAAGTGCACGAAACAGATTCCTCACAGAACGTGAATTTTCGTAATAAAGTTGAACGATTTGTAAACGTTGTTAAGAAGTAAGTCTTTCCATTATCAAATGGCAAACAATACTAAACAAAAATAACATTACAGCATGACACGACTCACACGTGATCTGTCAAAAAAAAAGGCTATTGAAAAAAGTATCTCTACTTGAATCACCCTTTATAAATACTGAACTTATCATCGTTTTCATTTTCAAATATATCTCGAAGTCATTCGAATAATGTTGTCATGTTGCACATAAGGTAAGAATTATTTTAAATTTAAATACACTGGCTTCAAAATTGGGTATGTTGGTTTTTCATGCTTGAAATTAAAATAAATTTGTATATTTGTTATTAGGAATAATTTTCAAATCGTTGTATGGATTAAAGAAATAAATAGAATACAACTAAAAGATTTTAGTGAAGGCAGTTCAAACTAAATTTTCTAAAAATTTTTTCATTTGTTTTCAAAAAACAAACAAAAAAACAAAATATATGTGACTACATGTATTTTATTGTTGCATGAATTAGATTTTTGAGAACTGAATTAGGTTTTTGTCTAGTTGAAACCATAAAATTTTGGTACTTGAAATTGGATATTGGCATCTTTAAAATATATTATTTTGGAAATTATTTATTAGAAATTTTCAAGAATATTAAAGGATGTAATATTTGAAGGACTTTTTTTAAAACTTTTATTTGGAATATTTAAACAAAAAGTTATATGTTGTGAAGTCAAAATTCTCCTCTTTCATTTGATATCCATGTCACTATATAATATTAATTAAAAATTAACCTCGTGCAACCTTCAAAACTTTAGAGTCCTTTAAAAAGGAAAAATGAACACGAAATGTAAAACTGAAAAAGCAATTTACTAATTTAAGTCTATAAATATATATATAACATGTATACGGAATTTATCATGTGTGAAGCAATTTTTTGGTTTTTATTCTAAGATGTTGCACTTCCTGAAATATTATCAAATTTGGCACAACTAGCTTTTATTTATAAGATTATAAAGGTTTAGAGGTATCGGAAACGGTGGCCCAAATTTATAATTTCTTATTATGTTAAATAAACTTCAGAAACGTATTTATAACTAATTTTAATTAATGAATAATAAACTAATAATAATATTTATAAATTTCATATTTACCAAAGAAAAACATTAAGAAAATAAAAATATCTATATGTATATTTTCATTGTTTTTTCATTAGTTTTGTTCGCTGGGTTATAATACTAAAACATATTTAAAATCTAGAGAAAATGATCTTTTCAACAATACCAATCACTTGTGTTAAAATACCGGAATTTATTTAATGCCACGTTTGGTATACATTTGCCCCTATGTGCATTGTTCAAAAATGGTGACAGTTTTCAAAAAATTACCATTTTTTTAATTGTTCCATTTAAAAAGAAGCATTAAAAATTTAATCGTTTTTAGATTTAGAAATATTTCTTTAAAAAGTATAATTTTTAGTAAATAACATTTTTAATGAAATTACAATTTTATTTCAAGTACAATTTCAAATATTGCTAAGCGTATATAAAATATGCTGCAATCGAATATGTAGCTACAACCTTCTAGAATATTCTATAATATAATATTTAAAAGATAATTTATAAATTTTTAAACGAAGTCTAGTTTTCAACTGCAATTTGGGAAAAAATATAAAATTACAACTTTACCTTAAACTAATTATTTCTATGGCAACTGGTTACCCTTAGCAGCAATTATTTATAAAAATATTTCCTTTTCCCCAGATTTCAAATTTATTTATTATCATTTCACTTCAATTTGACAAAACAAATAAATCTAGTTTTCAAATATTTAAACTAAATAAAATAATTTCTTTTCGGAGCTCTTAAAAGAAATCATGGTTATTTTACAAGTCAAACGTGGCGATGAAAATCTCTTCCTTTACGAAACGAGTGTCCAGGAAAATACCACCAATATTATCAAAGATATAACAGCCATCTATAATGGTCGTTTGAAAATCGATAGAATTTGTATGGAAATGGAAGAATTAGCTTCACATGGCACTCTCTTGCCACCCGAAATTTTGGGTCTGACTGATGAACAGGTAGAAGAACTAAAACTAAAAGATGTATGGGGAGAAAAATGTATACCATCTGGTGGTTTTATATTCAACAAAGATCCCATAGGAAGACGTAATGGACGACAGCCCAAAGAAAACATGCAAGAGGTTTTGAGAAATGCTATTAAAGATGCCAAGGCCATGATAGATAAAAAATTGGTTTTAGCAAAAAAACCTCTTACTCTTAAAATAGTGGGAGAAGCTTTAAATATTCTAAAGGGAGCTGTTACTATAGTCTATCCCATGCAATTGCCACCGCATGATATAATACGCATGGAATTTACTAATACCGAAGATTTGACAGGTACCCAAGCTTCGAAAGAGGTTATAGAACCCTCTAAAGCTCAACTATGGTTTGCGGGACGTTTAATATTGCAGGAGAAAAAGTTATCGGAATATGTGGGTAACAATGATAAAACTAAAGTTGTGGTTAAATTGAATTCACTTGGTGAGGGTGTACCTTCACGGGAGCCTGTTATAACAGAGGATCTACGCAAACGTATGATGGCTGATGCTTATAGGAGACAGGAAGAGTTGAAAAAATTGGAAATCGATGAGGATGATAGTTATTTGAATTCCTCTTGGGCAGATAGTAGCAGTTTGAAAAGACATGCACATGGTTTAGATAATGTACGTTTTCGTTTAGGTCAATAGATTATTATTGGAATTTGGTGAAAAATAATAATAAATATTGGTTTAATTAAAATTTTTTTCAAGTGTTTTAATAAAATTTTATTTACTGCAAATTAAGAATTAAACATGATACAACATTTTTCAACAGGTAATTTATATATTTTTGTTGGAAAGAAAGCAACAAAAATATTTTATAAGTCGGTCTTTTGGCAGTGGCTGGAGTATATTTTACAATTTCTGCAAAAAAAAAAATTAGATTTTTTACCAAGGTGTACTGCCAAAAATCGAAATAAAGAAAAATATTAAGTTTTAAAGATACTGAGAATATTGCGAGCAAGGTTTTCTAATTATCCCTCCTTTGGTAGTTTAATGGACGTTAAACATTTCTTAAAGATTCCGCCGGTCATTAGAATTTTAATATTAGGTTCGACAAATATATCTTGATTTTTGTCCTTTGCGGATAAGTGCTTTGAAGAAGTTCTTGATAAGGTAAGGTTATATGTGAAGATGTGGCTTGAAAGTTTTCTATGAGCTTAGTAGTGTCTTCCGACACATTTGATATCAAATAACGTGTGTTCATGAAATCAAATTATTATTTGATATCATTACTGAATTATGCATTATATATCTCTGGAGAGTCAGAAATAGTGCCTCATTTTTGATCCTATTTACATTGACGTTTGCTACAGTGTCCAAAATTTTTTTACCCTGCAAAGTGTTCAGTTAGTGAAATCAAGGTAATGAAAATACTTCGAAAAATATACCTCTGAGCATTGAACATCGATTTGCCTATTTTTCCGAGTATATAACATTCGTAAATATAATAAAAACATTTCAGGTCTTTTGATTTGTTTATATTTTTACACGATCTGAAATAAAAACCAACACTAAGAATATGATTGAAATCAATCTTTTAGCAACGCCAATACCAAAAAGTCGTTATGACAACGCATTGTTCCAACACTTGAGAAACATACTAGAATCAATCGTGAGAAACGAATGCCATATTTGAATTCAGTGCCCTTAATTACATTAAAATTAATTCTCATTGACCAGGCCCAAAAGTTGACCCGAATTTATAGACTTGTATTATTTGAGTAAGAATTCCATGTTTTTAAAGCAAGATTAACTTCTCAAAATTATACCAATTAAAAAAAACACCATTGGCAATAAATCAAAAATCAAAAACACGTTCCATGATACAATTGTTATATAACCTTAAAGAGGAAATTTTTCTACACAATATTTGTTCACAAAATTTGTCGCCAAAGCTTATATGTGGTCGTGACTGAAGTACAAAGTGAAAGAAAAATTAAATACTTTTAAATTAATAAAATTTTTGTTTTCTTCCATACATTAGCGACAAAAAATATTACCTGACATTATAATAAAAACATAGATTTTTTACTATTTATGATGGCAAATTGAATTTAAAACTAGTGTAAAAATTTCTTTACATTTATTTAACAGTATCGTATAATAACTATTATTTGTTTTTTTAAGTTTTAAATTTTTAAAGGCAAAAACGTAACATTAATATCCAGAATTATCGAATTATATATATATATATATATATATATATATATACTTGTTATACTTGTACATAAGTAATAATATTTATATTCATTACATTCTTTTACACGTCTGTATTTCATTAACATTTCAGTCCTTTACTCGTCTGTAACTACATTATTTCACACTACTACATAAATATACAAACCATAATTTTTATATTATGATTATAAAGAGGTAATAATTCTCATTCAGTTGATGGAATTTTTCACATAAGTATTTTAATGTTGGGTGAAGTAGTTGCGATTCGAGCGATAGAATAATTTGCCAAAAACCAAGACAGCTGATCTGACAATATAATCTGCCTTATTCTCAAGACATCTAATATTGTGAAATCAGCCACCGCTTTTTTGGTACTCGGATCAAGTTCAAGCGTCAGGGGAATACCTTGCACAGCAACTTCGCTTGGCTGTTTCGAACACAGCGACTTTGCTCCGACTGTTTTGGCACTGAAATTTCAGTTGATAGTTTCGGTACAGCAACTTAGGTTGACTGTTTTGGCACTACAACTTCGGTTGATAGTTTTGGCACAGCAACTTCAGTTGACTGTTTCGGCACAGCAACTTCGGTTGACTGTTTCAGTACAACGTCTTCGGCCGTCTATTTTGTCACTACAACTTCGGTTGATAGTTTTGACACAGTAACTTCGGTTTACTGTTTTGGAACACCAACTTCGGTTTACTGTTTCGGTACAGCGACTGTTTTAGCACTACAACTTCGGTTTTGGCTCAGCAACTTTAGATTAAGTCTGAATTTTGTAATCTAATCTTAAGGAATTGTATTATTTAAATGAGTATTCATAAGATATCTCTAAGTATCATAAACGATCCAGCTTGCTACACAATTCCCTGGCAGCTTGCTACACAATTCCCAATCTTCAACACGGCATCTACCAGTAATAGAATCCGAATTACCTGAGAAGTACCCGACTGAATCCCTAAGTATCATCGTGCTGCTAGTAATTTATCTAACACTAAAATATTTATTATTATCGCTAACTAAAACACTGAATTATTAAATAAAGATACTCTGTATATTCGAACCCCAGAAAGGGTAAACCAATTGTGTTCTCTTAAGGTTCGTGGATCCTTAAGATGACCCTGGGCATAACTGAACTACCCTAGCGGACGACAAAACCACGTTACAAATAATTTTTTTTTAAATAATAACTTTTTAAAATATTTAAAAATGTATTAAAAGTAATTACTCTTATTTTTCGTAAAATAGGTATTTTTTTTGAAAAATATTAAGCCCAATTCAAAGTTTTTGTAATTGTTTTTTTTTTTTCACTTACTGCGCAAATAGTGAAAAACAACAAGAAAATTATGATGAATCCTTTTTCTGTGTTTTTCGCCCATATCTCGCATAATATTGCAAAATTTCTAGGTCTTTGCCCGATTTATTTATATATAAAACATATCCGTTAGTTACCGATGGTCTTCGGAAATTTAATTTCAACAGACCAACGTATGTCGATGTTTCGACTTTCCTACATATACGAACTTAGAATATATGTGTAAATATGTATATGGATTTTGCCACCTTTAGTGAAGGTTCCATAAACTAAAAAATTCTGGAAACAAATTCGTGGTCTACACCAGGGGTTCCCAAATAAGGGTCCGTAATAACGTTTTAAGGGGTCCGCGAAGATGTCTAAAATATCGTACAAATTCATTTGTTTTTTGTCGAAATAAGTGATCGAGCCGATCGATGAACCAATTGTATTAAAATATATAATAAAGTCACTAAGTCATGTTCCTATTGTCTAGTACTCATGAGTGTTTCTCGTGGAAAGTATGATTGGAAAGTTATACTTTATTATTTTTATTTTCTAAGAAAACCGATAAAAAAAGCCATCATATTTTGATGCTTTAGTTGAGATAACTTATAGTGGATGATTTAAACGACGGATTTAATGTGGCGATTTTGATGAGCAAAAGTAGTTTAAAAAGTTGGAGGCTTCGCTCGATCAGGAGTAGATACAGATTTTAGTAATGCTTGGATTCATCCAAAAACAAGAAAATTGGGTCCCATAAGAACTGAAGACAAGATTTCTGTATCGAATTTTAACGAGTGATGAAAAGTGAGTCCACTCTGATAATTTAGGCCAACCAGGAAAATCGATAACAAAGCCAAATAACTATAGTGTCCAGGTAATGATTTCTATTTAATGGCAAAAGAAGTGTGTTATATATTATGCGTTGCTAAAACAGAGAGAAACGATCACGAGAAACCTCTGCCGAACACAATTGATCCCATGGAAAGAGCATTGAACGAACGAGAATTTAAATAAATAAAGAATTCAAATACATATGTCTGGAGGTCTTAAAAGGGTCCTCGAGGTGAATTATTATGAAAACCCCTAGTCTACGCTACTTCTAAATTGAAAGAAAAAAATAATTTTTTTTTTTTTTTTTACTCGGCTACTGAAGAGATTATTATATTAAATTAAAATTATTTTCATATGTCATACAGACAGTAGCCAGAACGAATCTAACAGTAGAATACTTAATTAAAAAAAAAATGATTTACTTGATATGTGGGTGTGTTAAAAATTTTAATTTATTATTTTTATTTTTACAGGAAACTCATTATTATGTCACTCTTTTTATACCCTTCTCGTAAAGGGTATGTATAAGTTTGTCATTTCGTTTGCAATTTCTTCAATTTTCGTTAGAGAGCAAAAAGTTTATATTTTCTAGATAGTTATAAGAAATGATGTCGATGGGACGATGTCCGTCTATCCGTCCGTCCGTCCGTCCTTCCATTGAAATGGCGTTTATGAAGCCCAACAATAACTGCCATATATAATATATAACAAACGTTCCGAAATCCTTTCGAGAATTTTGCTATTGAAATCAAGCAAGAGAAAACTGTTTTTTTCGTCATAGATATATGATATATATATTAAAAGATCAAAATTTTTTTTCCAGAATTTTTCTAAACGAAAACCGGTTTGTAAAAGCCCCTATAAAAGCTAGGGAAAATCGGAAATTTCTTTCTGAATTTTTCTGCTAATGAAATGAACCCAATCAGTCCACTAGTAACAGAGATATTGGTCAAAACGCATTTTTGACCAATATCCAAGTCATAAATAAGCTACTTAATTGTTTCTTATATAAATCGAATAACCATTTTTTTAATCAATTTCGGTTTTTTGAATCAACCAAATCGCTTCACAAACAACCGAGTTATTGGCAAATGTGTTTTTTTTTTATTTATTTAATCTCTGCTTCTCTTGTAGTTGTTGTTTTCATGGGTACTGAAAAACAACAACTATAAACTAATATTTATATATTTAGTTTTTTTAACTTTTTGAAGCACCTCTGTAAGCTAGAGACTTTCTTTCACAGAAAAATCGGACATTTTTTAAGATTTTTTTTTTTTTTTGTTGTTGAAAAAATGAGCTAAGTAGATCCAGTATTAACCGAGTTTTAGGCCAAAATCTGTTATTAGATTTTTTGAAGCTTATATATTTATATAAGCTATGGAACTCGTTCTTGCAAAATCTCTAACAAATATTTTGTTTTAGAATTTCGGTTTCTTAATTTTATATTGTTGTACATTTATAAAATATTTGTTCTGCACCGACATGATTATATCTTTTACTTAAATATATGCGAACTTTTGTAAAATTCCGAAGTATTAAATTTGTTATTTACTTGATTTTACCGGTGCGCCTTGCTATCCTATTTGAGGCGATAACTAACATTTACTATGTACCCTATTTAAAATTTAATATGAAAATTACTTTTATTTTTTTTTTAGACTTTCACTCTAATAGTCCTTTAGATGAGAAACTTTATATTTTCTTTGTATGGGGGCTACCTCTACCCCTTTATCTATCCGTTCTATTTTCATTTTATCATTTTATCACGAAATTTTAGGACTCTCACTGTAATAGTTTCTTAGATATGCCTTAATGAATATTTGCTTTATATGAGGAGTACTACACCCCCTGCTCCGCTTTTAAGATAATCGGTTTATCCGTTTGAGAGTTTTAAAAAAGTGGGCGTAAAGTATGGGGATGGCAAACAATTAAGATCCAACATAACCTAAAACATTCTACAGTGCAAGCACTATTTGTATGCCATATTTCATATAAATACCCGTAGCTTCATTAATAACGTGTAAAATTAAAAAAAACAGATTTTTTTAAAAGTAGACGTAAAATGTGGGTGGAACTTCCAATAAAGATCCAACAAAGCCTGTAACCACAAGGCAAATTATTTAAGGTTTTTAGTGTTTACATACATATATATAGTATAGGTAAATATATTTGTAATTACATCCAATATAACGTATTTCATTTTCATATAACATATCTCAACACGGGTGAAGGGTATGTTAGATTCGGCACAGCCGAATGTAGCACTCTAACTTGTTTTTTTTTTTTTTTTTTTTTTTTTTTTTGTTGACTGCTACAACTATAAAATACTTCTTAGCCAGATTATCTCATCCCTAGAAGAAATATATTTCTAAGTATAATAACTTTAAATTCATAATTCTTTTCAATGACTGACTACCTACTTTTTGTGACTTATTCACTTTTAATTTCATTAAGGTTTTATTTCGCATTTTTAATTTCATAGAATATTTTTTCTTGATTATTAAGAAGTTTTGTTTTTGTTTGTTTTAATTTTATTTTTAACAAAAAATGGAGGATTTAAGCTTTATGATTTCTTATTATTTAGAATTTTTGATTTAATATATGAAGACGTGAGCCAAAAGTGAAAAAAGTATTTAAAAATAATGAAGTAAAATTTATTGTGATTAAGCGCTTTTTTTTCTTGAAAATTATAAAGCTTGAAGGTTATTTTTTAATTTTTTGTTCATTTATTGTGAAATGACCTCAGCGGTCACAGATGTCCCAAAATTTAAACTTTTTTTAAGATCAATAAATTTATATGTACTCGTAATATAGTTATAGACAAAATGACAATAATGATTTATGGGTTTCTTTAAGTGACATTATCTCAACCATGAAAAACTACAAAAATTTGTTATATTTAATCTTTAATTTTACCTTGTATTTCCTGAAATTAATTTGATAAGAAGTTGTTTAAATTTGTTTTTGTATATTATTTAACTTGACCCACTTATTGTTTTATTAATATAAAATAATATTTTTAGCAGAATTTATTATAAATTGGTGTAAACAGTGTAATTGTTTTTGATTTTGTATATGACTAATATTTACAAGAAATAGTACTATAAATAATTAAATAAATAAATAAATAAAAAATTATAAATATGAATGAAAGTATGAAGGTGGAAACAATAATAAAGTTTTGTTATATAAAAAATTTCCAACAAATTTTTAAATTTTTATGTTGAAAACATGAACTATTAGATCCAGCATTAACCGAATAATAGGCCAAAATGTGTTATCAGATTATTTTTAAGCTTTTATATATAAACTATGGACCTCGTTTTTAAACAAATCTCTCACAAATATTTTTTTTTCGAATTTCAGTTTTTTAAGTCAGTCTAATCTAATTTTTTACCATGACATTTTTTAATTTAATATTGTCTTACATTTATAAAATATTTGCTGAGCACCTTCCTGCATCTTCCTTAAATATGTGCGAACTTTTGTAAAATTCCGAAGTATTAGATAGTACTATAAATAAATAAAGGACGAGAAAAAAAGATATAGTCGGATAAGACCGACTATATAATACCCTACACCATTATGTACGAGCATAAAAATTCGCGAAGGGGACTTATATTACACCTGTGACCAATTTAAATGTAAAATAAAATGTACAAATACTGAATAATGCGTTGATAATAACATCTAAATGATTTTATGCACTTTAGGGCGATTCCTGGAAGTGGCTTTATATGAGAGCTATGGTAAATTATAGACCGATTCTCATAAAATATGGAAATGTTGTTTTTAATTACATAAAATTTATTTGTGTCGAATATTAACTCGATACTAACATTTGTATGGGATTTATACACGTTAAAGTGATTTTGTTTATATGGGAGTTATGGTCAATTGTGTACCGATCTTCATAAAATTTGGGACATAGATTGATATTTATACAGAACCTCTTTGCATCGAATTTCATTAAAATATTCTTATTTTCAGTACATTTTTGAGTGCTTAAACTCCATTCCGGGGAACATTTGTATGGGGACTAGGTGAAATAATTACAACCAATTTCAATCGTATCGAATCGTAAAAGTCCTACATGACAAATTTCACTGAATTATCTTTAATATATGAAGACGTGAGCAACCCGTACTTTGTGCACAAGGTTTACATGGACAGCGAGCCAGCCGGACGGACGGACATCGTTAGATCGATTTAAAAAGTGATTCTGAGTCGATCAAATTTTAAATTTTTTAAAAATTTATATAACTTCTTCCAACTCGCACTGTTAAAGGATCTGAAAAGTGGAGGACATAGTGGGATACCTTATCTATAATCTCCAAAAAGTTTTGTCCGCCCACGTTGCCTTGTTTCCCTGGAATCTGGATTCATCCCACTCAGAATCCCAAATTTTGAATGATGAATAAAGAATGATCTTCAAATTTATGTTTTAAAGCCAATTCTGATAAAGTTGCCTGAATTTAAGATTTGTGAGTATATTTCCTAATGGTAACTGTTTTCTGGACCCATTTGGTCCAAAAATGTTTTCTAAATTCCATTTTTATTGAATATATCAGTTTTTCCATGCTTAACAGAGCTATGTTAACGAGTTAACAGATCTCTGTTAACTAACATGGTTTGCGTCTGGGGTTATAAATTTTAAAATATATCTTCACACACATTTTCATAAAGTTGGTGGAAAAATTCAATACTTGTTTGATTTTAAATATATTTAGTTTTTTATGTTTGTTTTCCAACTTCATTGTAATTCTCATTTAGTTTATATATGAATAAATATAAACAGACAAGGTTTGAAGGTTGTACTCGTTGTGATTCAAGCAATATAATAAACACTTTTCCCTATTATTTTCAATAAATAATTTATAAAAATAATATTTTTTTGTTAATACTTTTTATTTAAATATATGAAAAGATGAAATAATAATACGACAAAAAAATAATATGGTAAGATTGGATAACTATGTTATAACATCGGATAATATTATAAGATAGAATAATAATATAATAAAATCAAATCATAATCTAATAGAATGGGATAATGATGTGTTAAGATTGTACAATCATATGTGAAACTGAAATCATAACATGAGAAACAATCCATAAAATCGGACACAGTATAACAAATCATTTCTTATAATCATCTTATAATCATTTCGATTTTTCGCTGTGATCATATGTTCCAATCATAATATGTTGCTCTTAGATTATGGTCACTACAACTGCGTGTACCATATATCAGGGTTTATATATAAAATAATTAACCTAAAAATCTGAGAATTACAGTTTGTAATAAATCTTGAGATAGGTACTTATTTTATTTGTATGAAATATTTAAAATTGTTTAAATCTTGAATACTTTAATATTATTTTATTTTTTGTTAAATAATTGTGATTTATGATGTTGTGTAATATTCTTTATAAGAAATCAGTGCTTTTTTCTTATAATTTAAGTTTTTAAATATGAAAAATCCAATTTCCCGGAATTTTTCATTCTCGTTTCCCGGGAAAAGAAATATCACGGGAAACACCAAACCCTACCTATAACTGTAACAGCGTTTAATCTTTAGAAAATGTTTAACAAAATTATATTCAAATAGATTTGTCTCACAAATAATAACAATGAAACATGTCAATTAGTTGACAACTGACATGTAATTAATGATTTTAAAGTGATTTTATTATTTGGTAATTTTTTTGTGAGTAAATTTACATGATTTTTTTTTTTTTTTTAAGAAAAACAAGAAATGATTATTTAATTCTTAAATTGTATTGGAGATGAAATTAACTGATATGTTACAAAGTGCGAGGGTCAATCAAAAAATCTTCACATAAACCAATGTGTGACATTTACCCCATAATATTTCTTTTCCCAGGAAACGGGAACAAAAAAATCAATTTCCCTGGAATTCCCGGAAATATTTTTAAACTCTAATTAAGAGAAAAAAGGCTTTTATCTTTTAAACAAAAGATGATTTGTTTACTAAATAAAATAAAGCAAAACATTATAAATCATATTGAATATCAAAAAATGAAATATAAAATAAAAATATAAAAGTATATGTATTTTACCTAACTACTCGTATGTAATTCTTACTAAATTAAACAGGATTTTGGAAAATATGAAAAATTAGCTCGCACCTAAATTTTTTGGATCAATCATAGCGTTCAGAAATCTGATGGAAAAAATTATTTATGCATGAATACAACATGAGATTAGTTTTTTAAATACCAGTTTTATTTTGGAAGTTATATTATTTACAGATTCATTTCTTGTCTTTAGTTGTGTCAAAATAAAATGTCTTGTTTCAAGAAAAAATCTCTCAACCAAGTAATTTTTTTATACTAGTGATCATTTTCGAAGTTCAACTTATTTCATATTCATTTCAACAAATTATATAATACAACTAAAAAATCTAAAATTTAAACATGACAAAAATAAAGTTGATTTAAAATTTGATGTGAATGAATTTATAAGTTCAACTTAATATTCGCTAAACCATAGATTAATAGATATCTGAGTGGAAATAACCTAATTCAATTGTCAAACATCTTATTCCAGCAACATTAACGTTCCTATTAGATAAAGTTCTAGTTGTTTTCTATGCGTTAAACTCTTGCAAGTAGCATGTTTAGAGTAAGGTCAATCATTCCTTGATTTTTAAGGTATTAAAAATTAGCATAATTTTTTATATAGGATTTTAAACTTATACGAATATTTAATTTCCCGTTTTCCCGAGAAAATTAAAAAAATTCCCAGGAATTCCGGGACCCCAAACCCTAGTTACATTCAATGGTTATGGCGAAAAAGAAAACTTAAGTAGGAAACATAAGGGATTCACAAGGTTTGCTATCATGTTATATTGTCATAACGTTCTAAAATTTTTCAAGGATTTAAAAAATATTGTTGTTCCTTTTCAAACAAAAAGTGTCTTAAAATAATAGAACTTTGTATGATATGTTTATTGTGCTGTAGTATTTAATCAGCAGAGATAATTTTATAAAAAAAACAAATAAAAACAAGTAAGAACGATATAGTCGGTCAAGCCCGACCATATGATACCCCACACCATTGTGTATGCCCATTAAAATTCGTGGAGGGGTCTTATATTAGACATGTGGACAATTGTGGACTGATACTGAAATAGAGAATATTACGTTAATACTAACATTTTTATAAATTTATGCACTTTAGGGTGACTCCCGAAGGTGGGCTTATATGGGAGCTTTGGTAAATTATGGACCGATCCTTATAAAATTTGTTACTGTGATTTCTACTTATATAAAACTTATTTGTGTCGAATATAAACTTGATACTAGCATGTGTATGTGATTTATGCACGTTAAAGTGATTTTCGGAAGAGGGTTTTATATGGAAGCTATGGTCTATTATGGACCAATCTTCATAAAATTTGGAGAAAAGGTTGATACTTATACAAAACTTCTTTACACCGAATTTCTTTAAAAGATTGCTATATTTAAGGCATTTATGATCGTTAAAGCCCTATTCCGGTAGAATATTTGTACAGGGGCTAGGTGAAATAATGGACCAATCATAACTAATTTCAATAGGCTTCGTCCTCGTGTCATAAAAGTCCTACTTGTCAAATTTCATTGAATTATTTTAAAAATTGTGACCTGAACCTTGTGCACAAGGTTTACATGGACAGCCAGACATCCATCCATCCAGTCAGCCAGACGGACGGATATCATTAGATCAACTCAAAAAGTGATTCTGAGTCAATTGGTATACTTTAAGGTGGGTGTGGGATGATTTTTTCCGTGCGTTACAAACATCAGCACAAACGCATAATACCCCAACCACCTATGGTGGTGTAGGGTATAAAAATGTACTTTTCGCACAAACTGCCCAGCAAAAGCTTTGCCTTCCTGGTAAGCTAGTAGGTATAATTCTAAAAATAAACTACTTATTTTTTGCCTGAATAACTAGTTATTTTTGTTCGAGTTGTCCACAAATTCATGTAGTTATTTTTATACTTTTTGGGCTACCCAAAAATATGTACCTAAACGAAAATGACATTAAAAAAAATTGCCGTCAATGAGATTTGAACTTGGGCACAAATTAACCATTGGTTTTTAATGACTAATGTCTTACTTAGTACACCATCTCGCACCTAATTTTCTAAGTGACAAAAACATTTTTTAGTATAAAATATCTTTTTAGACATTTTGTTAAACAACTAACAGCATCAGAATGGGGTTGAACCAACAATATTTTAGTTGTTAATCCAGCGTTCTAGCCAATTGATCCACGTTATGGCAATTTTACTGTGATATTATACTATTGAATACTTATTTATGTAATATGGAGTAGATAAGTAATAATGACGCCTCATTACCGAGAAACTACTTTAATAAGTAGTTGCATTACCGACAACCAAAAAGTTTTTGCTGGGTGACTATTATTTTGGTTTTTTCACTTATTTTTGGCTGCTTTAAATTTAAAATAGCACACTAAATTATGTAGGGTTGTTCACAACAGTTGTATTTTTTCATGCTATTATTATAGGACATGTGATTTTATGAGACTATGTGAATCCCCTAAATTATATTTCTAAAAACTGATATGAATATTTTTCTAAAAATGTTTACAACTATCCCTCGTATATAGTTAGTTTTTTTTTTATTTAAGCTCAATTAATGTGGTTGAATGCAATCTTACTTATTATTATTATTATTATTATTTTTTTTTTTTTCTTTTCAAAACCAACAAATTCCTAAATGGGTTCAAATGGGTCAAACAAAAAAGTAACATTTTTATTGCAAGAAATATCTTTTTCTCTCATTTTTTAATAGGGGCATTATAAAGGTTGTATCTGCCTGATCATCTGACTGTGTATCTGTCTGTATGAGTTTGTTTACATCTAAATGAATAATTTACTTATAATAGAGACATAAATGATTGTTATGACAGATGCTTTTAAAGAAAATATGTATAAAATTAAATAATGTAGATAAACAACGAGTGAATACAAAACTGATCTTAAATGAACAATTTAAATGCATTTTAATGTTTTTTTTATGGGTTCAAATAATTACATAAAAAATGTTAGGAAACAAATTACTTGTAATTTTATTAAATTAGAAAATTTGTATGATGTTTGATAATCAAAAATATATTAAAAAATATGAAAGCTTTTTGTTTATTGAAGTGTGGTACTTGCATAAATGCATTAATGTTACTTAGTTTCTTTTTAATTAATTTATTTACAAACCAATTAAATAGAAGCTATAAGATTTGATGTAGATAATCATATTATAGCGATACACATAAGGGCAACTATATGGAGACAATTGACAATAAATCAAAAATGCGTTTTATGATGCAATTGTTATATAACTTTTAAGAGGACAGAGGATTTTGAAAATTTTGAAAAAATTCATTTTCTCATATAAGGGCCCTATTGATGATCAAAAAATGGGTCAAAATTAAAAAGGTGCTCTATTTAGACCTAGTAGGCTCGCAAGCTATTATCTTAAAAATTTCAGAGCAGAAAAGATAATATTAAGATTGATTATAGGTTTTGAGCACTTATATGAGAAAATGAATTTTTTCAAATTTTTCAAAATTTTATTACTCAAAACCTATGATCAATCTTAATATTATCCTTTCTGCTCTGAAATCCTTAAGATAATAGCTTGCGAGCCTACTAGGTCTAAATAGAGCACCTATACAAATTTTGAAAAATTTGTATAACTCCAAATTTTTCAAAATTTTCAAATTTGGGATTCTGAGTGGGATGAATCCAGATTCCAGGGAAACAAGGCAATGTGGACGGACAAAACTCTTTGGAGATGATAGATAAGGTATCCCACTATGTCCTCCACTTTTCAGATCCTTTAACAGTGTGAGTTGGAAGGAGTTATACAAATTTTTCAAAAATTTCAAATTTTGGATTCTGAGTGGGATGAATCCAAAATTTTGTTTCCAGGAAAATAATTGTAAATCAGAAGTAAGAAAAGAGCTACTTTTTTATTATTAAAAAAAGTTAATTATATTTAATTTAATTTCGACTTGAATAAAAATAAAATCCTTAAATTATATTATTATATACATATGCATTCATATTTTGCAAAACGATCAAATTAATTACCTTTCATGCGAAATAAACAGTTTAAAATTTAATTTATTTGATAATTAAATAATAGTTTATTATTGTTCATAACATTATTCTTAAGCTTAAAAATAAAAGGTAAAATCAAATGTTTAAATATTTAAATATTAAATATTTATTACACTATGTTAAAAGTGTATTTATTTTTTTTTTATTTTTATTTTGTAGCGCCGAGTTGTTAATAAAAAAAATTGTACATTCTTAAAGCCCATGGATATCATTTGTTTAATATAGGATTAATGAATATACAGGACGCTGATTCTGGGTTGCGAATTTTAATACACGTGATCAGAGAGTACTAAGTCTGTGCTTACTTTTGTGAAATTACGAGGCATATTTTGTAAAACACTTCACTTCAGTTTGAAAACTTTTTCATACGTTTTTTGTTTTTCAAAAATTTTTACGGACAAATTTTTAAATCGAAGTGAAAGGATTTACAAAATAATTTACTACTTTACTTGTCATTTCAAAGCGGTGATCTACATGTGTCGTCCTCCATGATTACGTGTATTTAAAATGACTTAGAAAGTGAAACAAAATTCTTTGCCATCCTGTGACATTATTATATTTTATTTTTTACAAAATATGCGTAGCTATTCTTTTTCTTTACACATGTAATGGTATTTAATGCAGACGAAACATGCAGGGCGATTGCACTCAGAACATTGAAATGTAGGGTTTAGAACTTTATCACCGCAATGGACACAAATTTCACTCATGTCATCGGTATATTCTATTAGACACTTTTTAATTGTTTCCCTATAAATGTTGAAGCTATCATTTTCATAGTCGTGTTCGATTTCAATATAATTCCACGAGTTATAATTTGCATTATCCAAAAATGTTTGAAATATTGTGTCAAATCGATTGCTAGGGGATAAGGAACAGTCTTATTTTTGTATACCTTATTATACGTCAGCAATATGTAGCGTTTTTCTTTTATATCCCTTGGCCACGACGAGATTTGAAATAATACTTTATCGAATATTATTTTTCGGTTAATTTTCCGTTTATCTTATTTTGGAGTCCTCTTCCATTGGTCTTGCTCTAATATTATTGGTTTTTGAACAGTCTTACTTTGTTTTTGGGTACTTTGAATACAAGCATACATATTTTCGCCATCAGTTATTTTTGCTTTGACATATGTATAGCTTTTTCGGACGTATTCCGTAGGCACCACCAAACTTTTCCCTTGCAAGGTTGCATTTTTTGTTATACTAAAGTAGCTCTCCACAGGACTGTTGGAAACTCTTGTGTTCGTTTTGTCTACTAACTTTCCCATAATGCACAGTGGGGCAGAATCGAAAGTTTTTGGAAATAAATCTGTAACTTCTGATCAGCTGGTTGGATTTTTATGAAATTTGGTACAGGCGTAGCAGAGGAGTGTACAATGTTAAGTTTGGAAGGGGGCTACAACGCAACCCACAGGGGCGGAACTAAAGGGACTTAAAGTTAGGTACCTCTGACATAAAAAATTTTTAATCGCTTGCAAAATTTTTATTTCTCGTCCTATTTCAAATATTTTTATATGTTGTTGTAGGCCCTGATAAGACCTATAAAAAACATGCTTACGTGTCCTATTTATCTCTTATAGTTTTCAAGTTTTCAAGCACCATAATTTCGTATGTTCTTGGTCCAGTTTTTTTCATATATATCCTAGTATTTCCGACCGATTTTATTAGTTTTTTTTTCTTAACTAGTTAAAGAACAAAATTATCTATTGAGTAAAAAAAATTGAAGTCGATATCTTTACCGAGTCCAAAAATAAACGATTTTGAATTTGAAAATTGCAAAAAGTCGACTTTTTGTTTTTTTAGCCGAAAAAGTATCTACACTCTTTTTATCTAAAATAAAATTTTCTTTTGCAACATATAATAATTTTGCACTTTTCTGAAAGGTAACTTCACAGAGATGACTTTAAGACAAAAAACAAGCCCAATAACTCAATTGGTCATGGTACACATCATCCCGAATTCGACCCATTTTATATGAAAGTTTTGATTTTAGACCACATTTTCTCTAATATATATATTTTTTTCTCTAAAGCACGAATCGACAAGCGGAATATATTTTAAGAATCTTCAATATGTTGTTAAAAGTTTCAAATCAAAATCTACGGAACGTCAGAAAAATGTGGATTCTATAGCCAAAAATGTAAAAAATCCCATTTTTGGAAATTTCATTAGTTTTTTTGAGAATTCAGGAAAACACTACCCTGAATGAAATTTGGTTAACGCGCTTTTATTTATATTAATAAGATCCACATTTTCTGCAAATTTTATTAAGATATTTTTATAAACAAATATGTTATTACAATTAAAAAATTTGTATTTTCTCCAAAAACCCCAAAATTGGGCCTTTTGTTTGGTTTATTTCTAAATAGCGAAAGAAATTTTAAAAATATATATTCCAAATTAAGCTTATCCTTTACCATGTATAATTTCCGATCTTTTGCAAAAAGTTTCAAGTCAATATCATGCCTCATTTCAGAAATATGGGCCTTTAAACTTTCATATTTCCAATTTATTGTATATATGACTATATTTTTACAAACTTGCAACTTTTGCCTTTAGTTTTGCGTGAATAATTACTTAGAAAATTATGAATATTTCTGTATACTTTTAATAATATCTATACACAAAATATTTTCATAAAAATAATTAATAAATATTTTCTATTTTTAATAGCGTTGCCACATTTCCCAAATTTAAGTAAATCTTTATCCTTTTCTAAGCATTCATATATTTCCATTAATGAATTTAAAATAACAAAACAAACAAAAAGTGTCTATTTTAACTTAATCAATATTATTATTTTTGGTATTTATCATCTTCCTTAATAAATATTCTATTTCTAATACGATTTTTTTATTACTTGTTCACATTAAATTTATGTAGACAATTTTTCTAATATTTTAAACTTATACTACTTATTTTCTATAAAATAATCTGTTGCATCTGTATACATATCTGATACATGTCAAGTCTTCAGTATTTTGAGTTGACAAAGGCTCATAATAAATCCAACGTTTTCTCACTGCTGATAGTAACTCTTTTTTTACTTCTTATTTACAATTATTTTCCTGGAAACAGAATTTTGGATTCAACCAACTCAGAATACCAAATTTTAAATTTTTAAAAAATTTGTATAACTCCTTCCAACTAACACTATTAAAGGATCTGAAAAGTGGAAGACATAGTGGTATATCTGATCTAACATTTCCAAAAAGTTTGTCCAACCACGATGCCTTGTTTCTCTGGAATCTGGATTCATCCCACTCAGAATCCCAAATTTTAAATTTTTGAAAAATTTGTATAACTCCTTCCAACTTACACTTGTAACAAAATAAACGATCCACATAAGAAAATAAATTTTTCTTTAATGTAGTTTATTTTCCCTATAAACATATTTAAATTGTAATTTTTTGCGAACCCGCAGCATTTATATAAGGTTTAGTAGTATTCTTCACAATTTCATAATTATTTCTGACCACCAAGCGTAAATCTGAATCGGTCTGTACTCGAGGGAGTACTACGGTACTTTTGAATGCTAAAAAGTATCATAAAAAGTACTATCATATCAACTTTTCCATCCCTGATCCATAGCTAGAGTAAATGAAGATTTATTAAAAAATTAATTTATTCATCAAATCGCTTAATATGCTCTCTGACAACAAGCAATTGGAATTGTAATATTTCCAAATGTTTAAAAATATCAAACAAACAAATTGTCCACTTTTTAACTGGCAAAAATTAAAGTTTAAACTAAAAATTACCTTGGGGTTTTGCAAACAGCAATAGAAAGGTGAAGTTCGTGAACTCTATTAAAAATTTTACTTTAATTTTCTAAGAAAACTAAGTAAATTTCATTTTTATAACAAACTCAAATAACAAACTAAATGTACATTCATATTTAGTTTATTTAAAAATTTTTTTATGAATAGTTTAATATTAAAGGTTCAGGAACCTTTTGTTTATCATTTGTGACTTTGTCATCATATTATTTAACTTATTTAAGCAATTATATAATTTATGTTGTTGTTAATATTTTTTCGTATCGTTAAACTTTTATTATTACTCGTAAGTATTTATTTATTCATAATTTTAATGTTTTTATTTATATTGTCGTATTTTAAACTTTTGGCGGTAATTTGTATTGTCGCAGTTTAAACTTGAACTTGTCATCTTTATAGCAAATGACACATAATTTTTCAATTATTTTTTTGTTGTTTTATTTGTATGAAAGCATAATTTTTGTTTTCATTTCTTTTAGTTTAAATATAATTTTAGCAATTATTTATGAGTAGTGATAGGTAAATGTACTTTAAAGGTTTTTTTTAATAAAAATTAATGTAAAAGCAATAGAATGTACAAATTATCAAGAGTGTTAAGAAAGTATTTTGACCTATGAAATCATCAACAATTTAATAAAAGTTGGAAAATGTTTTTCTATTTTAGATTTTTTTTTAATTTTAAACTATGTATACAATTTAACGAAACCAACGACACAATAAATGATAATGAACGTTTTATGGTCCTTCGAACCTGCTTGTTTTTAAATCCAAGTTTCAAACATTAGGTGCTGCAAATTGGCCTTCTCACAATTGCAGCAATGAAAAGTGGGAACCACAAAGGAAAGTCATCGTGAATATTGTGTTGTGGAACAGAAAATTTGTACTTAATTCTGCTTATATCTAATTATAGTTCAGAACACAAGCACTTCAACCTCAGCGTTGACCTCGTTTTGTTCTTTAACCTATTCCTAACACCTAGTACTACAAATTACACCAGTAGGAAGCGGACGCAATGTTTAGGTTTCACCGCAACCCAAGCAGATATTAAAAGTAACCCAATAATGTTTATGATTAGTCTGCATTAAGTATAGAACAATGTAAGTAGTAATTTGATATATATTTAATTATTATTTGTTTTATGCATTGTTCATACATGCAGACTTGTGTGGTACACTATGTGTTTATATGTGAGGTACACTAGAAAAGGTACCATGAATATCGTGGAAGTGTAATGCGACAAACTTTTCAAACTTCTTTCTTGTTGTACCCTTCACCATAGGTGTAAGTTTGACACTTCGTTTGTAATTTCTACAATTTTTGTCGGAGAGCAAAAAAATGTATATATAGAATTGATATCGATAGGACGATGTCCATCTCTCCGTCCGTCGATTGAAATGGCGTTTATGAAGCCCACTGTTAACTGCTATATATAATATATATATATATCGAGAATTTTACTATTGAAATTCATTAAGATCGGTTCATAAATGGCGGAGATATGTAAAAAAAAAATGATTTTTTAAACAGGGTTTCAACTTTCTGAAACCTCTATATAAGCTAGGGACTTCGCTTTTGCAAGGAAGATTTGGACTTTTTTCCGAATTTTTATGCAAAGCAATAATTTAGTTCAGTCCAAAAATAACCGTGATATCGGGAAAAACGCATTTAGGATTTCGTTTTTATATAAATCGGTCTAAAATTTCACTTTCATGAATTAAAAATATCGGTACATAAACAACCGAGTTACATGCAAAAATCTCAAAAAAAAATATTAAAAATATACACACACAAACATACATAAAAACATTGCAATGACTTTTGGTGGTGTTGTTTTTTTATGTATGTTTGAACGTATTTTAGTTGGAAATAAAATCATTGCAATGACTCAGTGTTGTTGTTTTTTGTATAAGCATGTTTCTACATACAAACGTATGCATATAAATTCAGCAGTCATCAGAAGCTATAAGTGTGTTGTTGTTTTTTTTGTTTTAAGGAAACAATGATAGTTTAATTTTGTGTTTACATTTTTGTAGTTTGGAAAGAAATGTAAATTATTTTGCTAAATATAAATGTGAAAATATGAAAGCATACTTTGGGGCGTAAATTTTATAAAAGATTCGACACTCTAACTTGTTTAATTTTATATTGTCTTACATTTATAAAATATTTGTTCTGCACCGAAGTGATTATATCTTCTTAAATATGTGCGAACTTTTTTAAAATTCCAAAAGTATTAAATTTTTTATTTACTGGCTTCGCTATTCTATTTGATGCGATAACAAACATTTACTTTATGTGGGAGTTACTTCTCCCCCTTGACCTAACCACCCTATTCGAAATTTGATATGAAAATTACTTATAAAACTTTTTAAGACTTTCACTGTAATAGTCCTTTAGATGAGAAAATTTATATTTTCTTTGTATGGGAGCTACCTCTCCCCCTGGACCCATCCGTCCTTTTTATCAATGCGATATGATAAGAAAATATGAGGGCTCTCACTGTAATATTTAGTTAGATATGCCGTAATGAATATTTACTTTATATCATTAATAACGTGAAAATTAAGAAAAGAAAAGATTTTTTTAAAAGTAGGTGTAAAATGTGAGTGTGATGTCCAATCAACATCTAATATAGCCTATAACCAGCTCTGGCACCAATACTATCTGTGTGTCAACTTTCGTGAAAATCGGTTCAGCCGTTTGGACGTGATTGTTACCCAAACAAACAATATATATACATATAATATATATATATAATATACTAGCGGACCCGGCGAACTTCGCCTCGCCCTAATTTTAAGCCTTCAGACAAACTTTAGAGTAATATAATATATATAAAAATTATTTACGCTAATAATTTTCTTTTTTTTTCATTTGAAAAGCCATTAAGAAATAATTCCACGCAAAATTCCATACAAAAAATCTATTTTCGATTTTTTTGATAAATATTGCACTGAATTTCAATTGATTGTAATGCTTTTACCGTATATGGATATAATGCGTGATTTACGACAATCCGGAATCAGTTTAACAATACACAAAACTCGTATAAATTGCAGCAAGAAAAATAGCACATTTACTGTAGAAAATTACAATGCCAAAATGACACCTGTCAGATTGCGCAAAGTCTAAGTCAACGTATAACGCCATCTATCGGATTTTGGCTGAGAACTTTATATTTTTTCATTTGGAAAGGCATTAAGGAATAATTTCACACAAAATTTCATACAATAAATCAATTTTTGATTTTTGCAATTTTCCGCAATTTTCCATGTTTTACACCAAGAACTTTCTATTTTTTTCATTTGGAAAGCCATTAAGGAATAATTTCACACAAAATTTCGTACAAAAAAATCAATTTTCGATTTTTCCAATTTTCCGACTTTTGCGGAGAGATTTTCCAATTTTCTATGATTTACACTAAGAACTTTCTATTGTTTGATTTGGAAAGCCATTAAGGAATAATTTCACACAAAATTTCATACAAAAACTCGATTTTCGATTTTCCCAATTTTCCGACTTTTCCGGAGGGATTTTCCAAAATTTTCTTCGTAAAATTAGGCCCAGCCGTTCTCATTTTATGAATTACTATAGATTTTTTACACCATTTTTATATATATAGATAAGGATTTATAAAATCTTGATTCAATTTCAACTTTATATGAAAATGTAAATTATTTAAAATTTTTAGTGTTTCTATGGCTATAGAATAAACACACATCTCAACACGGGTGAAGGGTGCATAAGATTCGGCACAGCCGAATATATCACTCTAATTTATTTTTACCCACAAAAGCCTAATTTATTATTAAAACAAATATACTCTTAATAAATCAATAAAAATCGTCTCAACATACACTAAATAACCATAAATTAATTTAAATTCTGCAGCAGTCAACATAAATTCTTAAAATTCCTTTTTCTTAACCACAGCATTTCTGTTTGTGTGAATTGACAAATATTTAACAGAATTATGACAAATTAAAAAAATATATAAAAAATATGTTTGGTAATAAATTTGTATTATGAGTATTTTACCAAATCTGTAGGTATTATTTATTTATAGTGTATACATAAAATTTTAACACATTTATTTAACAAATACAAATTTGTATTAAAAAAATAAATTTGAAATGAATGAAGCAAACAAAGAAATTTATTCTTTATTGAAATAAGATAACACTAGTCGGCAAAAAAAAAAATCATTCTTTTAAACATGAATATTTGGACTATATTCATTTATATACGAATCTGCGCACTGAGAAAAAACATGGTTACAGCATTATCACTATAACAATATTATGTTCTCATTGTTAATTTTCTTGAATTTTTGATAACTTTGTGTTCACGATAGCAACATTTTTATTTAAATTTTGTCATTTAATGTTTAATATGATTGACTGCAAAAATTATATGTTTTTAAATATCTTTATCGGAAACAAAATTCATATTCAAAATTTTTTAAAAATCAAAAGATATGATCAAAATTCTTCAGGAAGCACCAGAGTCAAGATTAGTTAAATATGTTTTATTTACTGACATAAGTAAATATAACTTAAATATGTTTTTGACACTTCGGCATAGTTAAAAATAAACATATTTAACTTAAAATTTAACCTCGAAATGGATCTAAAGGGTGATACCTACTTTTTTAAAGAAAAATACACAAAAAATTCAAATTTAATGGATAATGTTTATTATCATTTGAAAGAACATTCTTTGACATTTATTTTTTTGAATATTATGTCTATCAAATGTTGGCCGTTGCTACGTCGCAGATGGTCCATCCGTTGATTCCAATTTTCGATGACTCGTTCGAGCATTTCGACTGGTAACTGGCGAATGCCGCGCGTGATGTTTTCCTCCAAGGCCTGAACCGAAGCGGGTTTGTTCGCATAAACTTTAGACTTTACATATTCCCACAGGAAAAAGTCTAACAGTGTGATATCACACGATCTTGGTGGCCAATCGACCGGCCCAAAACGTGAAATTATGTGCTCACCGAAATGTTCTCTCAATAAATCCGTTGATTGATGCGATGTGTGGGAAGTGGCGTCGTCTTGCTGAAACCAAATGTCGCCGAGATCACGAGCTTCAATTTCAGGCATCAAATAGTCGGTTATCATGGCACGATAAAGGTCGCCATTGACGGTTACGTTCGCACCGGCATCATTTTTAAAGAAATATGGACCGATGATTCCACCGGCCTACAAACCACACCAAACCGTTGTTTTTTCTAGATGAAGTGGCAGTTCTTGAATCTTTTCAGGTTGCTCTTCGTCCCAAATTTTGTTTGTTTACATACCCATTGAGCCAGAAATGGGCCTCATCGCTGAACAAAATTTGTCTCGAAAACGTCGGATCTTCTTGGAACTTTCCAAGAGCCCATAGAGCGAAGCGATGTCGCTTGGGAAGGTCGAACGGCTTCAGTTGTTGCTGTATTTTGTACGCTTTCAATTTAAGATCTCGACGTAAAATGCGCAAAGTCGTTCCATATGTCAGTCCGAGTTGCTGCTAACGGCGACGAATCGACTCTCCACTGTCTTTGTGTACACTCTCAGCTATGGCCGCTATATTTTCTTCACAGCTTGCTGTACGTGGTCTATTCGGTGGAATATTATCCAATAATGAATGCTGGGTCTCAAAATGGGTGATGGTGTTGCGAATAGTACGCTCAGTAGGCCGACTATGTTGACCATAAGTTGAGCGAAGTGCACGAAACACATTCCTCACAGAACGTGAATTTTCGTAATAAAGTTAAACGATTTGTAAACGTTATTCAGGCGTAAGTCTTTCCATTATGAAATGCCAAACAATACTAAACAAAATAACATGACAGCATGACACGACTCACACGTGATCTGTCAAAAAAAAAAGGTTATTGAAAAAAGTATCTCTACTTGAATCACCCATTATGTTACGTCAAAACATATTTAACTCGACATATTTATCTTCACACACATCACTACAACTAAGTTTTTTCTCGGCGTGTGCTTTCAGTTTTTTCCATCAGGTCTGAATTTTTTTATGGGCGTTTTTATGAGTCAATGAGCAAAATATTTCAATTTTTCATGAAAAATTTATATATTTTATTTTTCACTGCTAATTTCCGAATAACTCTGAAAATATTGAGCGGATAAAAAAATAATATTAAGATAACCGGAAAATAATTTTAATCGGCATCTAATGGAGTTTTATTTATCTAAATTAGACAAACCGTTCTCGAGTTATACAAGTGAGACAAGCCTAAAGTGATCATATTAGTCATGCCCACAAAAAAATCAATACGTGATAGAAAAAAGTCAAAGCAGATTCTTTTTTAAACAAGAAAAAATTGTTTTTCCCCACTCCACTTAATTGTATCTATATATGGGTATTTTCACTCAATTGTAAATCAAGATTTCTGCATCAATTTTGACTTTATATGGCTAATTTTATTCATGGTATTACCAGCTGATATGATAAAGGATTAAAAACTGCACATTTTTGCCGGATTCATTTCTTAAAAGAAATTTTCAAGAAAAATTTTTTTTAATTTTGCATGAAAAATTGTTTTTTTACGAGATTAATTTCTGAATAACTCAGAAACAATTGGGCAAATAAAAAAATGTTAAATGACTTAAAGAAATTTTCGTCTGCATCTTTCGGAGTTTCAATTATCGAAAAACGACAACCCGTTTTCGAAGTTATGGTAAACTATGCTCGTGTATGCACCTTATTAAGGCGGAGATATTAGACATACCCATACAAAAATTCACGACCTGTTGGAAGCAAACTCAAAGCAGATTTGTGTTTGGCAGGTCAAAATCCATATAGTGCACATATTTTGTATACCCCACATCACCATAGGTGGTTTTTCAATCGATCTAATGATGTCCATCCATCGGTGATCATCGGTCCATTATTTCACCTAGCGCCCATACAAATGTCCTCCCGGAATAGGGGTTTAACGATCATAAATGCGGTGCAAAAAACTTTTGTATGAGTTGCAATCTTTGTACCGAATTTAATGAAGATCGGTCCATAATTGACCATAGCTCACATATAAAACCCTTTTCCGAAAATCACTTTAATGTGCATAAATCACATACAAATTTTAGTATCAGGTTTATATTCGACACAAATAAGTTTTATATAAGTAGAAATCATAGTGACAAATTTTATGAGGATCGCTGCATAATTTACCATAGCTCCCATATAAGCCCACTTTCGGGAATCACCCTAAAGTGCATAAATTCATATAAACGTTTGTATTAACGTAATATTTAGTATTCGTATATTTTATTTTACACTTAGTAAAACTATAGGTCCACAATTGTCCACATGTCAAATATAAGACCCCACCACGAAATATAAGACCCCTGCACAATGGTGTGGGGTATCATATGGTCGGGCTTGACCGACTATATCTTGTTTTTTTTTTTTTTTTTTTTGAAATAGGACGAACAAATGTTTTTTGCGGGATAGTGTAATTTACGCATGTTTTTTTAATTTTTTTTTTGGTGACTAAGTCAATATTGAAAAACTACAGAATATTCAGTGTGTGAATTTCTTTAGACATGAATTATTTTTACACATTCTTAAATATTTATTTCCGCAAAATAATAATATTTATATATGGCAGAATTTAACAAACAATTAGCTAGCAAAAATTTTAAGTCATTTATTTTTAGCTCTAAATACTTTTTGAATTTGTAAATATTTAGCAAATTATTTAAAATTTTACTCCAGACTCCCTGCAAGCCACCATTTAAAACAATCGAATTCTTTATAATTTCATTTACTTTAGACCTCTATAAGAAGGGATAAGTTGAAATTTATATTATTTATTTGTACTCTTGGAATTCTTTAACATTTTTACCCATATATAAAATATCCTTTAAGGTTCCCGTGACTACAATTCATTAGATAATTTATATGGCATAACTCTATGGCATGAATTAAATTAAACATCCCAATAGAAAGTAAGCAGCAAAATCCAGCAAGTATAAAAGTATAAATGATTGAAATATGCGTTATACATTTGTCATTTGTACACAGTACACAGAAAAAAATTATGGTAAACATTTTTCTAAACAAATTATTATTTGGTTACAATTTTATTTCAATTAAAATAAATATTTGATTTTATAATTTTAATTTATTGGTTCTGAATAATTTGAGAACATAAAAAAAACTATTTTGATAATGTCAAACAAAATAATATAAATTATTTTTTTTTTTTTATTTTAAGGCATTCAGAGGCAAGTTTTATAAATTTTTTAGCACTTTTTCCAAATATCAACAATATTAAACTTTTCTTATACACAGAGAAAAAAATGCATATATTTGAAAATTTTTTTCATAAATATTAAGTTATAAGTTATATTAGTTTTTCTCTGGATTTATTTTTAATTTTTTTTTTTATGCAGTTAGCCTTTCCTGACCATTTTTAAAGTCTATTTTTTTTTTCTCACATCCTGGCAATACTGATGCTGACTTACAGAGGGATGTACTTTGTATACAAGTTTTTATTTGGTTCACCGTATATTATTGCATGTGAAATAGAAAATATTATTCAATTTGGTCGAAGAAAACTGGAAAAATGTTTGTGGCTGCTCTAGAAAATCGTTTATAACTTAGCCATTCCTAAACGGATTTGGCTGAATACCCAGATTCTCGATACTAAAAGCCACATATGCGTGTTGAAAGAACAATGTATTTATTGTACTATGGGCTTGAAAAAAAATCCTTAAATAATGAATAAAATTATTACTTAAGTTTTAATATATTTTAGGTTTTTAGATAATATAGATAATAAGATGTATGTGTATATATATTTGTTGGATTTGTGTCTTAGAGCCAGGGGTTTCTGGGATCTGTTTATAATTATTATATAATAATTTTCATTTTTAAAACTAAAAAGTGTTTTTTATCCTTAAACAAAACTATTTAATATTTTTCTCAGGGGTTCAAACTCATACCTCAAAGTTTGAAATTTTGAAAATTTTAAAATAGCTAATGCAAGTTCAAAATAGCTAATTCCTAGGTATTTGTTTCGTAACACATTGTTGGTAGTAAACTGAAGAACAAATTTATAATTTTGTTTATCTCTTTCTTATATTATAAATTTCCGATATCATGGTTAATGCCTATTTACAAACATGAAGTGTAGTTCCGCATTAAAGGAAAACTTTTGATAAGAAATAATATAAATATGGATATGAATCAATTCTTAAAAATTTCTTTAATTACGTATATTTGTTTTTCAGGAAAAATGTTTTATCAAATTTTCTTTTTTTTTTTGCGTCGCCAAGGTCAGCGCAGACTTATTTTAGCATCATTAGACCAGTGGCCTAATGTGGACCGCTACTTTTACTAAGGGTAAAATAAAATATACGAATACAGTATTAACGTAATAGATACTAACTTTTATATGAATTAATACACTTTAGAGAGATTCCTGATTGTGTCGAACATTAACTTGACACTAACATTTGTATGGGATTTATGCTCGTTAAAGTGATTTGCGGAAGACGGTTTTATATGAGAACTATGGTCAATTATGAAACGATTTTCATGAAATCTACAAATGCCACAAAGATTGATACTTATACGAGACTTTTTTGCACCGAATTTCATTAAAATATTGTTATATTTAAGGCATTTGTAAGGATATTTATAAGGGGGCTAGGAGAAATAAGGTACCGTTCATAACATCAATTTCAATAGGCTTCGTCCTTGTACCAAAATACTTAATGGTGTCAAATTTCATTAAAATATCTTTAAAATTGCAAACTGTTCTTAAATTGTCACTGTAACCGAAATATTGTTGTATACAATATGTCACTCCTTTATAAGGGAATCTTAACAAAATTGTTTTCAACAAACAGAAGCAGACGGATAGAGGGATGTAAATGAGTAATAACACTGATTGGTTCCTTAATTATTTTAATGTAAATAAGATCACAACACATTAGCACACTTTCTTAATTTATATAATTTGTAATAAATTTGTAAATATTAAATTTACAATTATCTACATATGTATATCATAAATGACTTCTCTCCTCTTTTAGATACTGCAGCCTTTTAATATTTTTTAGTAAGAAGTTTAAATTTTCAGATTATTCTCTCAATTATAACAAATATTTGTAACTTAATTAGCAAATGGCAAATGATTTGTGGAAAAAGTAATAGGAATTGTTTTTAATTTCAGCATTTTTTCTTTATTTTGTGTTGAATAAGTTTTGTATCTTAAGTCTTTTGTTTTGAAAAATCTACAAATTGAAATTGCAACCTATTAATGAATAAATTAAAGTGCTTATAATTTTTCTATTAAATAATTTAAGTAATACACACAAATATCTATTACATTTTATACCTTCTTAAATACATGCTTGTTAAATTCCATTGTTAACTAACACTTAAAATATATTTTTTCTAAAAAGTTCATCAATTTATTGCGTTCATATTTTAGTCGTAATGTTTTTTTTTTTTTTTTTTTTTGCTTTGCTTTGCTATATCATTGTCGGTATCTGTCAGTCTGTCGATTGTTTAGTTGTTATTGTTAATCTTAACACCTGCATCTTAAAATTGAGGTGTGTTCTTGCATAGTTAATTCTTCATTAATTCATTCATAAAAAAAATCTATTTGTATCTGCGTGTGTGCTAAAGTATTTGCACTTCAAGTTTTATATTTGCTTACTTACTACGACATACTTGTACTTGTAAACTATTTGTATGCATTTAGATCTTCCTACCTCGTTCAATACATAATAATTTAAATATTTTTCCAGTGTATCAACTAATTGCATTAATGTTAAATCAGTTGATAAGTTTGTCAAGATATTAACCTCTTGGGAGTTAAAAAAAAGTGAATTTAAGCCTAGAGTATCATATGTAAGTTTTATTTTATAATAAACATTTTGAAAGCTCTCCCAGTTAGAATAGAATATTTATTTGAATATAAGTATTTTGGAGACTTTCTCGACTTTAAATAAAAATTTAAATTTTTTAAAAACTCCAAAATTTGTGTACTAGACCTCAAAATATTAAAATTCTCTTTGCTCACAAAGTGTTAAACAATATCACACGTAAATAATAATTTTAAATTATTCAAAAGGCGTAAATAATAATAATTTTCTTATTTTTATTATTATTTTAAAAACTGATTTACAAACAAGTACCGAGTTCTCGTACCCAGATTTTTAATTGTAGTTATATTTTGCAGTAGGCACATTTATACGTTTAAGCGCAAATACTTGATTAAATAATGCATCCATCCATCCATCTATTGTTTCGACAGCGTAATGTGACTGCTCCCTTAAAAAAAGTTTATTGGTTACATATAAAAATGTTAATGAATTGGTTTAATATTTAAATGACTTTATTTATATGATATCAATAAAAATTCCAAAAGTAAGAGTAAGATCACATTTTGCGTAATTTATAAGCTATGACAAGCGAAATTTTCTTGTTTGTTATGAATTATAGGAAAATCTTTATGAAACATTAACTAAATATATTTTTCTAATGTTAGAGTAAAAAAATAACTCTTTTTTATAGGGATTTTTTTTAATTTTTATTTTTCTTATATTTTTAAAATTTTTACCTCGACTATACGTGAAAAAGAATTAGTACCATTAACTTATCTACATTTGTTATTATTCTCAGTAACTGTGTGCTAAATTTTATTGTAAGAGCAATTTAGTTTTTTTGTAAAATTACAATTTAACGAAGCTCATGAAAACTCATAATTCAATTTTATAACACTATGCGACAAATTTTAGGTCATCAAATATTGTCTCAATGATTCCAACGCGAAATGAAAGTATGCCATTAGATTAATAAAATCTTCAAAGGGTTTTGCAAAGTTAGTTCGAATTTCGATTTTATAGACTCTTAAGCTTTGGATATTTTGGAGCACTTTTTTCCTTATGTGTAAAAGTAAAAAAAAATTAAATCCGTTACTTTCAGTGTAAGCTTCTCTTAAATATTATACAGAAAAAAACGAGCAAGTGCTTACAAAAAAGAACTTTTTCACCACTTCAAAAGTATAACTAAGTACATATTTTGCACTTTTTTGGAAGTTAATAAAAATTAGTCCCAAAAAAGTGATAATATATATATATTTTTCGCAGGAAAAAAGGTGAATAATTTCCAAAGCCACCCGTAGCAAAATAGTGCAGAAAGATACTGCCGATGAACACTGCTGTACCTGTACGCTACACATTCATCCATCAAAATTTTATTTTTTGAAAAAAAAATTCATTAAAGACAAAAATAATAACAAATGGCTAAACAATAACATATAAATAGTAAACCTTTATTTACTTGATAAATTAATATTGGAATTTATAGTAAACAAAACAATTTTAAATACACTTAAAGAAAAATTAAAATCGAATGAATTCACAATTGTCAAAAATCCATCCATTTTTATTTTGCAAATAATTTTTAACGAAGTTTTGAAAGTTGGTGTTAACAAAAAATTGGAATTTTGGCTGAAATTGATATATAACTTAATGGAGTTTGTGCATATAAATTTTTATAGAAATTGAAATGCATCAGGTAAAAAAATGATAATTTTTCGAGCTGCGGAAGTGGTATCACCTCTCACCCTCCATTACAAAGCAAACATTATTAATGGAATATCTAAAGAACTATTATAGTGCTTCATTTGCTACCTAACTGGTAGTTTTAAGCACTTAAACAATAATAATTGAAAAAGGAGATTACAAAATAATTGTAAAAAGCTTTATCGTAAACCATTGATTTTACTTAATAACATATAGGGAAAAATAAGTCACAGATTTCATTTCCCGAATAGTTGTGAGTTAAATA
The DNA here is from genome assembly GCA_932274085.1 of Protocalliphora azurea. NCBI lineage: Eukaryota > Metazoa > Arthropoda > Insecta > Diptera > Calliphoridae > Protocalliphora > Protocalliphora azurea. The sequence goes on along the minus strand of OW026521.1, from coordinate 132,246,697 downwards.
AATTATGTTTGCAAAGAACACGATGGTGGGACGCTGAAGAGTGCTGATGAGGGTTGTGGCTGACTAGAAAATGCATTCCATTCTGGCGACTGTACAATAAAACATTTTACAATGTTTCTTCTACAATTATTCAATGAACTTAAGGCCGAATACAAAAAATCTAAAAACAAAAATGTTTTAAATATCTCTTTATATTTTTTTTTTATTTTAATTTGAAATGACAAACAAAAAGTTTCATAAATTATAGAAAAAAAAAAATAATCAAATTCATTAGAAAAATATGTCTGTAGCAGAGCTGTGAATGAATCGTTAATTTTTGAATTAATTTGCGAATCATTCATGCACTGAATTAGCAAAATTTTGAATTAATTCTTTTCACAATACAAAATGAATTGAATGAAATTTGTGTCAATTCAAATGAATTTGGTAAAAATGAATTGCAATTCATTTGCCATTCAAATGAATTTGTCAAATGAATTGCAATTCATTTCCAATTTAACTGCCTGTTTTTATAGCACGAGTGCCAAAACGACTCATCTAACTTACATTCAAAACAAAAACAAAATTCCAAAATTTGTTTTTGTTTTAAATGTAAGTTAGACGAGTCGTTTTTGTGCTCGTGTTATAAAAACATTCAGCAAATGAATTTGTAGAATGAATTGCAATTCGTTTCTAATTCAAATGAATTTGTCAAACTGAATTGCAATTCATTTCAAATTCATTTGAATTTAATTGATTTTGAATTAATTCAAATGAATTAGAAAAAAGAATTAGCAATTCATTTCCTACTCATTTGAATTGATTGAAATTTTAATTGATTTTATAAATAAATCTACAGTAAGCATCACTGTCGTTTTGTTATTCAACTAATTTTTTCGTAAAAGATATAGTCCAACGACAAAAAATTCTTAGATTTGAAATTCCCATGATATACATGAATTGTCAGGTAGCGGCAGAATAGGAATGGAATATTTAGTATTGGCGAAAATCCCATCAAAATGGAAAAATTTTGTTTATTTGCTAAAAGAAACTTAAATTTTTATTTTTTATCAAATATTGTGAAAATATTATTAAAGGTGTATTTAACAATCATTTTTTTGTTTAAATAACCTCATATTTGTATATTGTGGAAAATTTCTTTTTTTTAATTTTTTTAATCGAATTTTAAAGGTTCAAGCAACTTTGAATCTCAACATAACATTTTTTGCTGTCAAAGCTGTGTTCGTTTACTCGAAATTCTTACTAATTTTACTACAATTGGAAAATTGGTAAAAATAGTAAATTGTAGTAAGTAAACGAACAGGCATATAATGTCTTTGAGTTGCAATAAGAACAAATGAGTGATTTCGTTAGAATGAGACTAGATAAGTAATAACTGATAATGCAGATAAATAACGGTGTGCGCTTATGCTAATTACACTATGTAGCAATTTTTTCTTAAATATGATAATTTTGTGATTTTGGTAAATTTTTTGAAAACAGTTAATTTTTTTGCAATTATAAATTTAATAAGTGCGAAATATTATACGTATAAAAAAAACAATTCAAAAAAATAATATAAGTGATTTTATTCTCTTTTGTATGTTTACTTCGTTTAAATTGGTTGAGTATTACGCAAGTTATCGTCTTTTGAAAAAGTAAAAAACGGTTAAAAATTGTTTAAAAAAGAAAAAACGAAAGAATAAAAAAAATTGTCTCTTGCATTTTTTGTTTTAGGGACCTGAACACTCCAGAACAGCATTAAATCTGCACAAAAAAAAGTGTATTATTAGTTTGGTGGAGTGGCTTGCTTCTATACTTGATCTGCTCTTGAATTTGATTGATTGCAACTCATTTTTGATTTCATTCATTTGAATTGCAATTCATTGTTCTAATTCATTTGAATGAATTAAAAATCAATTCAATTCAAACGAATTGGAAATGAATTGCAATTCACTTTAACAAATTAATTTAAATTGGAAACTTATTGCAATTCATTTAACAAATTAATTTGAATTGAAAACGAATTGCAACTCATTCTACAAATTCATTTGAATTGGAAACGAATTGAAATTAATTTCTGTGTAATTCGTTTGAATTGATTCAAATTTCATTCAATTCTTTTTTGTTGTGAAAATAATTAATTCAAAATTTAGCTAATTCGTAATGAATTAAAATCAAAAAAGAAAGATTCATTTACAGCTCTGGTGTGCAGTATGAGTTTATTTTAAAATCAAAACGATTTTGATTTTTCATACTGTATTGTAGGTGTGACCCACACATTCAAAAGCTCTCTCAATTTTACTATTATATACTTATTGCACGAGCTTATGCAGTATGTGTCTATGGGATGCTTAAGAAAATTAAAAATTCACATATAAAAAAAAGTATTTTTATTATTTATTAACAAAGCTAAAACCATAGGTTTATTAAAAAAATCTTATAAATACATTTTTAAGAGAAATACTTCAAAAGTAATGAAAAAGAAGCATAAAAGAAGAACTTGCCATTGACAAATATGGGTTACAAAAAAAAAAAACTTCTGCAGCTCTTATGTAGCACTAAGTACTTCCTTTTTTGCTGAATATGACTGAGAGTATGATTATTCATGTAACTCGGTCATAACTCTATATTCTGTTAACATAGTTACAAATCATGCTTTACATGCTATGTGTCACTGATTTTAAACAATAAAAAAAGCCCAAAAAGATGGCAAGATGCAATTAAAATCAGCAGGAAAAGTGGGTAAGAATTTTACATATGGGCCATTATCAAAAATTTTTGATTTTAAGTAAAAAAAAAAAAAAAAAAAAGAATAATAATTAAATTCTTTTGTATAAATATAAAGTGACTCGAATGCATACAGAATAAGTTTATGTTAATCATTTTGTGCAGAGGACACGAAAGTTATAGCGGTTTTAAGTTGAAGTTGGCAACATCAGAACGAACCCAGTAGTACTTTGTCAAATAAAATTTATGATATTTTCAATGTTTGGTAGTATTAATGCAGTATATTTTATTGTAAGGTTTTCTAGTAAAATTTTCTTATTATAGTAAAAATCGCGATTTATAAAATTTTTCAAAAAATGGAACTCAAATCTTAAGTCATATCTACATGTATTATAGGAAAATATATATTATTAAAGGGTGTGAAGATAAATATGTGCCACACAAATGTTAAATACGCTCCACACGCTATGAATTGATTTGTTAATATGAACAAAATTATTTTTTAATAAAAAAATAATATCAAAATTAAATTTTAATTAAAAAAATTAACATATATTTATAAAACACATTAAAATATAAAATTGTAAAAAAAAATTTTCAAATATATCACTCTATACATAAAATTTCTTTGAAGAAAAATCGAAAACTTTAAGCGGTCCTAATGGCCATAAGGAGCAGACATGAATCGGGTAAGCGGAAGAGTGGAAGTAGCCTATTACTAGTAGATTCCATCAATGTAGGTTCTATGTCCAGATTCCATCTGTGATCAAAGATATATATTTTTAAAAAAGGTGTTTTTTCACTATGGTCATATGGAAAAATGTAGAATTTTCAAGTGGCTCCAGTGGACATAAGGAGCAGACATGAATCGGGTAAGCGGAAGAGTGGAAGTAGCCTAGGACTAGTAGATTCCAGCAATGTAGGTTCTATGTCCAGATTCCATCTGTGATCAAAGATATATATTTTTAAAAAAGGTGTTTTTTCACTATGGTCATATGGAAAAATGTAGAATTTTCAAGTGGCTCCAGTGGACATAAGGAGCAGACATGAATCGGGTAAGCGGAAGAGTGGAAGTAGCCTAGGACTAGTAGATTCCAGAAATGTATGTTCTATGTCCAGATTCCATCTGTGATATATATATATATATATATATATATATATATTTAGATGCGTATATTTTTAATAATTTTTCTCAGATTTTTGCTTATAACTCTTTGGTTTATATATGGCTATAGTTAATTCAAAAAAAAAAACGATGTTTTAGACAAATATTTAGAACAGATTTGTACAAAAACGAATTAAGAAGCTTATATAAAAGCTTCACAAAGATCAAAAATATGTTTTGACCGATATCTCAGTTACTAATGAATAGATTTTATTAATTTCTGCTGCAAAAACATTCCAAAAAAAAATATTCCGAATATTTTGTAAAATCAAAGTCGCTAGCTTATATAGGGGCTGAAAAAGTCGAAAAAAATACGTTTTTAGAGGCCTTTTCAGTTTTTTGGCGATATCTCGGCTCTTAATGGACTTATTTTGTTGATTTTTACTAGTGTCATTCTAAGGAATATTTCCTATAATTTGATGAATAAAACATGTATATCCGATAACTGGGGCTTTCTAAAAACTTATTTCAACAGACAAACGGACAGACATCGTTATATGGACTTCCCTATCAAAAAGGATATTAGATGAATATTGTAGAAACAAACGAAATGACCTGTGGTAAAAGGTATAAAAACACTGAACGAATACATATAGATCTTGAAAGCTATGGGGAAAGAATTCTAAAATTATGTTCAAATATAATTGAATCCTGCAAAAGCCTTTAGCATTAAAAATGTGATATTTATTGCTTCATATTTAAAAGATATTGTTAAATACAACCACAAAAAACATATGTTCAAAGTTGTTGAAAATTGGTTATTTTTTATAAAATAACATAGATGTGCAACAATATTTGAAGGCTCGTCTAATAATGAATCTGTGTTTATAAAGGATAACAAACCAAAATTCAAGTCATGTTGTATTAATGACACCAAGCACATAGGGACAAAGAGTGATAATGCGACTATTATTGAATTGCAAAAAGGTTTGAATATAACTGCACAGAGTCCACACTTGAATCCCACATTAAACTTGAGCCGATATGTGAAGAAGCATGTAACTAAGAGGTATTACAAAACCATAATGAACTAAAACACAGCAATATTGGTGGAATATATTAAATTCCAATTGACTACTACTTAGTTTATACGCGTTGCCGTATAATTTTTTTTATTATAACTTAAGAATTACTAATTAACGAGACTAATTACAAATAAGGTCTAATACGTTGACATTTTTTTTTTTGTGTTTTCAAGATCTGAAAAATAAATATAAATTTGTGGGAAAAAAATAAAGATAAAATTATTTATAATAAAACAAATTATTTTTTTATTTACAATCTCCTATCTGCATATAAACAGTGACTTCCTTATTTACAAATAAATTTATTCGCAAATAATTACAGTGTATAAACTAAGTATATGACATTCATTAATTTATTTTGTTCCCCAAGCAGTCATACATGACAACTATTACCATATTAAATTTTAAAACCCGAAATTTCATGATTTTCTTTAGCCTTTTTACAAATGTTGAAAAAATTTCTTAACACGAACATTTTTGTATCTCTTTAGTTTTTACTCTGTTTTTTAATAGTTTAAATCTTTTTTCCTATTAAAAAACATTACTTTAGCTGAAAAATATATACTTTTTTAAGCCAAACTATGAAAATATCATGTTTTCTTTCAATGTAAAAACTGTATATCTTTCGAAATTTTTTGATACTCCTCTACATTTCCGTTAAGCATTACAATATGCCAATTATGATCAATTTCATGCTATCCATGCAATGTGCCTTAGCAAAATCTATATTGACAAAAGTGTTCCGCTTTCAACTATCAACGACATTTGACTTAAATTTACGGTCCTAATCTTATATCTATATATTCAAGATTTGTACAAATTGCAATTTGGTATATAAAAATACAAAAACAAAAATTGCAATTTTTGCGTAATTTTGAAAAAGTCCATACATTTTTTTGTTAAATTTATTTTTATGTTCCTTCGATTTTATTCTATGAAATAATAAAAAACTAATCCAAACTATTCCATATCAAACAGAGAATATGTCTAGCGAAATTTTCACTCTTGCTTTCAAACTTTAAGATTCTCTACGAGATGTAGCGAAAAATACACATAATTACAACAAGTATAAGTATCTATTTCAAAATTTGTATTCCGTTGAGAGACGCACCGACCCCGGCAAAAAAAAACAAAAAATTTCAAAAATTACAGAATTTCGTCATCAAAATTCGACTATCCTGTGTTTAACTGTTGAAAGTCTGCACAATAACAGAGAAGGTGTAGAATTTACCGATTAGTAGAATGGGAAAAAGTAAAATTATTTTAAACCTTGAACAACAACAATCATGACTATAAAATCTATTATGCTAAAATGTTGCACTCATTGTTTAAAATAGTATTACGACATTCAGTTGCGCTGGAAACATCGATATCTTTAATTTTTGGGTCACCCTAATGTGTACAGATGCTTCAGGAATATTAAAATTTATTACTTACCTTTTTCTTCAAGATTCAGTAAGAAGGGCATTGTTCTACCCCTTTTTCATGAACTTTTATCAGTTTTTGAAGAAAACTTTCAGTGTTATCAAACTTTTACATTTACATAAAAAATATATGAAATGTCTCCAGTAAAAAAGCTCATTTAATTAATTGAAACATTATAACAAATCTCTATATAAACAAATTAGAATTTCCTTTGAGAAAATGCATTGAAATTAATAATTCCTATTAATGTCCAAATCCCTTTTAACATATAAATTATACGATCTGGCAACACTTTAACGCCCAAATACATAAAATACTTTTACTTCAAATGCAACCGACAGCTACGCAACGCATAAATCATATTAACACAGTCGTTGCATTGTTTTATTATTAAAATGTTATATAATAAAATATAAAAATGTAAAAATTAAATTATTCTTAGTTGAAATAAAGAATTGCAAATTAAAATTTCCAACTAAACGATAAATATTACAGAGAAAAACAACTGTCAAAATATATTTACGTATTTCGGTACTTCAAAGTTGAAAATTTTTATCGTTGAAATACTTCACGCAGAAGTTTAAGGTACTGATTTGTACTCTTTGTATGTGTTAGTATAATTTTCTTCAGAACCAGGGCTGTCAGATGTGGCGATTTTTCGCAAAACATGGCGATTTTTAATTGCTTTTGGCGACTGAATTTTCCGTTTGGCGACATGGCGATATATGACATGGTAGCGATTTATTTGGCTAATTTTTAAAATTTTATTAAATAGGCAATTTTGGAGAAAATGAACTATTTTAAGTATTTGCTTATCTAGCAAAATTAATTTGTAACTAGCTTCAACTTAATTTAGGAAATTTTATCGCCAAAAAATATATTTTGCAATACTTATGTATTAAATGTTTGATAATTTGTTTTCCATCATCTTTCAAATATATTAAGGATATTAATGATTTCGGTCACAGTGAAATAAACGTTCATGAATAAATTAATTCTTTGAAACAATTTATAAGTTTAATAGGATCAACGTTGTTATATAATCTTAGAATTATTTTTTTTTTTTAAATTTAATAAAGTCCATTAATTTTTAAAAGTTGATGATCTAAAAAGGGGCTATATGTCAGAAAAGTGTATTTTAAATTGTTTTTTTTTTTTTTATTATTCAATTACACTGTGATCGAAAATGAGACTAATTTTTTAACAATGTGGATATCCATTGGGTTAAACTAAATCGACGATTCTGAATTTTGTGGTGTTAAACATTTTTAAAAGCGCTCGTTTTTGAGATATTTCATTCTGAAAGGCTAAAAAGAGTTTAGGAAATTTAATGGCCTGATTCAGTACGACAATCAACTTGTTTGAAAATAAAATTTGTATGAAAATTACTCATTTTTTCAAATTTTTTTTGAGTAGTTTTCATACAAATTTTATTTTCCAATAATTTGATTGTCATACTGAATCAGGCCCTAAGTCTTTTTAGCTTAAATTTAATAAATTATCCCCGTATTCACAAAAAAAATTGAAATTTAAAATGAATTTTAAATCAAATTATTCATACAAATGTTGTCCGTAAAATATATTTTAAATTTAAAATTATTTTGTGAATAAGGGGGTTAACTGTTGAATTTAAACAATATAAACAATTAAGATGCTATTCAAGCGTATGATAATGAATTCTTATTATTAAATATATTTTAAACACTAATAAACCAAATTTTAAACTGGCAAAAAATATTATATAACTCTATAAGGAAGCTAACTAGTGCTACCAATGAGTAACTTTTTAAGCAAAAATATAAAAACATTTAAAATTGGACTAAAACTGATTTAATTTATGATTTTAGTATATATTCAATCGATTTATTTTTTAATAATGAATTTCCAATTAATTCGCTACTTTCATAATTAAATTTAAAACCAAATATCGCGAATACGAGCAATAACTTCGAAGAACGGCTTTCACCATTGAATTCAGCGTACTCGAATTAGCTTTACCAGTAGGATGCCCAGTTTGTTAAAATTTTTAACTAGCACAGTGTTATTATTAGCTATTGCAATTATCGTTTGCTTTGTTAAAGCTGAATTTACATTTATAAATAATACGTCGACAAATTTTACGACACTTATCATTTTAGTATTTCTTTAAAAAACCAAATAAAATTTTAATTTGGCGATTTTTTGGCGATTTCTGATTAACAATTTCGCGACAGAGGCTGAAAAAAATCTGACAACTCTGCTCAGAACTAATTTATATGAAGAGAGTAATTTTTTTTACTGAGTGAATTAAAAGTCAGACTTTCGTTTTTTTTTTTTTTTTTTTCTATGGTTGGAACTTTACATCGAGTCTATATTGGAGAAAATTTTATCGAAACAAACGTCAAATTTTTGTCTGAATTGCAGATAATTTTGTATCTTTATCAATTATAGGAGAAAACATATTTCATAATAAACCATATAAAAGTACCAACAACAATCTTTTACCAAGCAACGTCAAGACAAAGTTGTCAGAGCTAAAGCGCTGACAATTTTGTTTTAACGCTGCAATAATATTGACAAATTCAGTCTAATGTAGACAAACTTTTATCATAATAAAAAATTGACGTTTGTCTTCATAAAAATTTTTATAGCATAGACTCGACGTTACGTAGTGTCTATATTAGACAATTTTTTATTAATTTTATAAAATTAACGCAAATTTTTGGAAGATGACAACATTTAGAAATAAACAACAAAGGGGAATTCACTCATGTTTTTTATATATACAGTTTGACAGCTGTAACAACCAAAAATAATAACAGCTGTTTCACTGAAAATTTGTCTAGTATAGACACTAAGTTAAGGCTTTCTTATTGATAATGCACTTTTTTACATACTTTTTTATTTTAACACTTGCACTTTTGTTATTTTTAATATGTATTTCATTTTTTTTTTTTTATCAAATTTTGCATTTAACACAATAACACGAGAATCATGAGGAATTAAAACGAATAAGTAAACAAACAATATAAGCACCGACAAAATACACTAACTACAAGATGAAGAAGAGGCACTCGTTTACATGTTTTGTTTAGTTTTAAGATAAATTTATAAACAATTAATTTCTACAATTGCAGAGTATATTAAACATAATTATTTTAAGGATATAAACATAATTATTACAAAATTTTATTTGTTGTTTTTATTAATTCTTAAATTTATCTTATTATAGCACTTGAAAAACCCGCTAGAGTTGTAACAGACAATTAAAGAGCAGAAAAGGAAAACTGAATAGAGGAAACAGAGTTGCCAATTTTTTTTGAACTGATTTGGCAAATGTGAAATTGGGGAAGATGTTGCATTTAACAGTTATTCTAGACGTAACATAATGTTTAAGATTTTTCTGTCAAAGAGTTTCAAATTCGCTCTCTGGGAGAATTATTTCACGTGTAAATTCAAATATTAGCATTATAAGCAGTGCTTCAGATATGCCGATTTTTCGCCAAAAATGGCGATTTTAAATTGTCTTTGGAGACTAAATTTTTCGTTTGGCGACATGACGAATTTTTTGGCCATATATATAACATGGTGGTTATTTGTTCAGCTAATTTTTAAAATTTTACTAAATTGAGGACATAATCTATTAAATTTTCTTACTAGAAATCGGCTATTTTTAGTATTTGCCTTAATTTGTAAATAGCGTCAACTTAGTTTACGAAAATTTATCCCCAAAAAATATATTTTACTTATATTGCCTGCCACTTGAATAAGGAATCACATTTTTTTAATTTTAATTAAGTATATCTCCTAAACTAAAGATCAGAAAAAAATTATTTTTTACGGAACCAAATTTCAAAGTGTTGGCTTTAGTTTCATGAAGAAATAAAAAATATACATATTTTGTTATACTAAAATTATGCATTTATTTAAAGACATGTATTTCTGTGGTACTATTTCGTGTGTCACTTGAATAAGGAATTCTTTTAATATTAATCGGGAAGGCTATGATTTGAATTTCTTTCAATATAACAGCCCGTCTAGACGTAACATAATATGTAAGATTTTTGTGTCAGAGAGTGTCAAATTCGCTCTCTGAGAGAATTATTTCACGTGTAGATTCAAATATTAGTATTATAAGATGTATTATGAGACTGTTGTGATGAGATTTCTCTACACAACCATCTTATAAGATGAACTGTCAAAAAAATCCACATACACGAAAGTTTGCTTGTTTGTGTGAATGTGTATTTTGGAAATTATTGAAAAACAATGTTATTTTGTAAAATTGTTTCCTTTTGGTGTTTGTTTTACATGTTAAAAATCATTTTTATAAAATTTGTGTTAAAAAAGCGCGAATTGCTTAAATAAAAAGGACATGTTTACTCTGTAACTGATTGAGAATAATAATATCTTATAGGATTTATTAGAATACGTGTACCCCTTATTTAAGATTTAACATAATATAAACAAAATGGTTACTCTCTTCTGCCGACGTTATCTCACATATTATATCAGCGTTACAACTGAGATTAGCCTCAGGTCTACAACTGAGATTATCGCTGATATAATATGTGAGATAACGCAAGCAGAAGAGAGTAACCATTTTGTTTATATTATGTTTTATCTTAAATAAGGGGTACACGTACTCTAATAAATCCTATAAGATATCATTATTTTCAATCAGTCGCAGAACAAACATGTACTTTTTATTTACAAAAATCGCACGTTTTTAACACAATTTCTATAAAAAAATTTTAAATGTAAAACAATCATTAAAAGAAAATAATTTTGCAAAAAAAACATTGTTTTTTTAGTAATTTCCAAAATATATAAGCACACACACATACAAACTTCCGTGTGTGTGTATTTTTTGGACAGTTCATCTTATAAGATGGTTGTGTAGAGAAATCTCATCACAACAGTCTCATAATACATCTTATAATACTAATATTTGAATCTACACGTGAAATAATTCTCTCAGAGAGCGAATTTGACACTCTCTGATAGAAAAATCTTACATATTATGTTACGTCTAGACGGGCTGTTAATCTCAGTTGTAGACCTGGGGTAAGGGTTCAATTACTATTAAAGAAAAGAAAATTAATTTATATCTACCTATACGTAAAGGAGCCTCACGAAGAAAAGTTGCAAATGTACCCCTCTAGAAATGAAATTGGTCTGTTCTTATATGATTCCCAAAATATAATGTTTCAATTTACGTGAGCTGGACCATTTTCAAAACACCTCTAAAAATACGTATATCTTTCAAAATCACTATCAAAATTTTCGTTAAAAGAAACTTAACTTTAAATTGTAATAGAGGCTTAATAAGTCCTGGAATATTCATTTATATTAAGATTTCATTCAAACATATAATTTTATATATTTCGGAAATTTTTCAACATATATTGGGTTGGTCTACCCTTATAATATAGAAGATTACACGTAATTAACCATTTAACAGCAAGAGGGTCAATTTTATGCATTTAGGTCCCAAAAGGTTAAATTAGCAAATTTTGCAAATAAGTCACATGGAAGTATTTATTATACTTAAATATAGATGAATTTATGCAAATTATAATAAATTTTTTTTAAAATCGTGATAATGATTGAATTAGATATTTTTGAAATTTAGTCACTATTTTACACGAATTTATAGTTTTTATGATAAATAAAATACTTTTGGTGACATTTATTTTCTTAACTAACCATTTGACATAAAAATTTACTTATCCAATTATGGACCGGAAGTCCCAAAATATTACTTGTGCAATTAAAGGGTTACAGGAATACTTATATCAATAGCATTGAATGAGACCTCTTCAATGATGCCCTAAAATATAAATTACGATGGAAAATGTCCAAAATATTAAAACTTTAATAAATAGTATTTAAAATAAAATCATAGAAAATTTTACTAAAATTTTAATTTCGCGAGAATGACAACTAAATTTAAAAATTGTTTTACTCATTATGTATAAAACGTCATTTCTCTATCATATGTTATAATTTGTTTAACAAGGCGTTAAAAATTATGTACACTGTTGATCGAAAGCCATTTTCTATAGAAAATTTGTTACAAAATGAAAGACATTTTCCATAAAAAATTTTTTACAAAATGGAAGATATTTTCTATAGAAAATTTATTACAAAATAAAAATTGTCTCAAAGAAATTTTAAAATTTTTTTAATCAGCAGGTTAAAAATAAAAAATAATATGATTTAAGAAACATTTATTATCTGGAATGTTGATTAATTCTAAAGATACTTTCATCAACATATATATTTCAATGTTTACATCTTAACTTTAAAGAAATATATAATTAAGAAACAATGAATTCATTTCAAATTCATTTCAAAATAAACAAAAATAATAATAATTTCAATGTGCAGTTAAAAATGAATTCTATTCAATTGCATTGCGATGTCCCTTCTCATGTGTAATCATGTGCTTTTTCATTGGTGTCAACTGTGTAAATCGACGATCACATATGACACACTTGAAAGGTTTTTCGCCCGTATGAAGACGCGTATGCACCTTTAAGGTATTTTTTGCGGCAAATGTAGCTGGACAGTATTCACAGGCAAATGGTTTAACACCATTGTGCACCGAAAGTATATGTTGTCGTAGATGACTTTTTGATTTTAAAACTTTTTTACAGATATCACATGTTACTCTAGGATTTTCATGGACCGTGGTCATATGTTCATCTAATTTAAGCTGCGAAATCTTATGTTTACCACAAATATGGCAACGAAATTTCATATCGTCTTTATGTACGTTATTCATGTGAACTTTTAAATCGTAGGAAGTTTCAAAGCTACCAGCACAAATTGGACATATATAGTTACGTTTTTGGGTTATAGGCGTTACTTTTATTTGTATGTCTGTATCGTTTTTTATTGCAGTGTTGGACGATGATGATGATGGTTCGAGTGAGGAATGTTGTGAATTTTGTAATTCTTCTTGTCGCAGACACTCTTGAGATATTAATTCCTTACGATCGGGTAGAGGTTCTAGATTATGAAATTGTTCATAATGTTTGCGACGTGTTGTTAGCTGTCGGAAACTGCGATTGCAATTATTATATTCACATTTATATTGACGCAATGATTGATTGTGTTCCTTGCGCATATGACGATAAAGATTACAAAATTTCGTGTATGTTTTGTGGCACATGTCACACTCGAAGGCATGTTCAATGCCCAAATGCATTTGTCGTATGTGTGCTACGTAAGTGTATCTGTGTATGTAACTGTTCTTACAAATGGGACATTTATAGGCCTTTGTAGCTTTAGGTTGTCCCACTTCACTGATTAGGGTAGGCGATGATGATGATGGTTCATGTTTAGGTTCTACCAGTTCGGTATCTTCCTGTGTTGGGGAGGGAAGGGGAGAAAAGTATATGCATTTCAATATAGTAACAATAAAAAAAAAAAAATAGAAAAATATTTACCATTTTTATTTCATTACTCAATTGCAAAAGATCATTATCATTGCTGACAGCAGCATCATCATCGTCCTCTTCCATTTTCCATTCTTTATCCATAAAATCATCTTCTTCTTCTTCATCTTCCTCCTCTTCATCAACATCATCATCTAATAGTTCATCATCTTCATCTATAGGTTCCGACTTTATAAATAATTCACTTTGCCTTACAGCCTGCGGCATTTGTGATGATGGCCTGTTCTGTTCTCCGTTATCATCTGCCAGCAATTTTGTTAAAACACTAAAGGAATGTACAACCATTTCTTTGAAATCATTGACATGTTTAAAATTCTCATAACAGGAGCGACACACAAATTTGGGATACATGTGATAATGTTGCCTGTTGTTAAGACGTGTCATTTCTTCCAAAGGGTTTATTATAGCCATCCATTTGTTGAGATCTTTTAAACGTTCAATGTGATAGAAAGCTGGCTGTTGCTGTCCGCCTTCAGTTCGTAATGGTTGGTCTTTATTCTTTATTAGATTTCGTAGACAAGCTCGACAAAGATTTGGTATATTTTCTCGTGTTAAAGTGGACATTTTTCCTTGTTCCACTGTGGGATTTAGTTATCTTAAATGCAATTTTTGTAAAAAAAAATCCAGAGCTGCGATACTGTGTTGTTAAAAATGGCAGAATAAAGGAAAAAAGGATGCCATATTGCTTTAAGAAAAAAAAACGCTAAAATGAAAATCCAATAAGAAATAGCAATTTTTTTCAACAATGATTTATTTATGATTTATTTATTTATTTATTTATTATTTATTTGATTTTTTTATTTATTTATTTCTTTGTTTTTTTATTTATTGATTTGTTCTATATTTGAGAGAAAAGTAGTCAAAATCGTCAAATCGACTATATGAAATATTCAAAAAATCGTCAATATGAAAAGTAAGGTGTTTTATATATTAATGAACATTTTCTATGCTTTTTTTTGAAAAATTTAATTTTAAATTGAAAAGAAATTAATAAAAAACATTAATTTTATATTGTCTGCATATTATGAAAGTCAAGTAGTATACTATATATTAAGTCTAATGATATATACATAAAAATGATGAATATGTAATTTTCTATGACTTTCAAACAAAAAATAAGTTGCTTCTTGAGCATATCTACGATATACGAAATTTAATTTTAAATAAGTTCCTTAAAAATGTCTTTGGATACTTAGTACTGCTATTTAAGTATTTCTAATACATTGATTATGAAATTATAGTTTTGTAAAATTTGCGAAAGGGTTTCTCATTTGTGGAGTATTTATTCGCAATTTCATAATAAAGGCAAACATAATTGTGTCGGATGTAATATTACATTGGTTCCCATAAATCTATCCTAATCTAAATTGATAATATTTTTGTTTCAACTAATGTACTTTTAAAGAAAAATATATAAAAAAATGGTGAAAATTGTTTTGAATCTCCTTTTATAAAAAATCATCAAATATGGGACAAAAATGAAATTGAAATTGTTAACAGGTCATTTTTAGACCCGAAAATTGTCAAAATGACGATAAATCGTTAAATCTGGCAACAGTGCCATCAAATGACATTTGAATGAAACCAATTGATTTTTACAACATCGAACCTCCATATATGTCATATACAGTTTGTTTTCTGGTGCGGTGAAAATTTTTTCCTGCGTGAAATTTGCATAAATTATTGCTTTTAATTTATTATTTTTTGTTAAAATTATTAAAACTAGCATAAAAAATAAGTTATTAAAACTCCTGGGAAACCAACAAATATGGCAGAAACTGAAGATGTCAGTGAGCTGCTATTTTTCGATACATTTTCTCATGAATCAGACGCGGTAAACATTGTGAAGTCTCAAAATTGTTTTTGTTGTTAATTTTTTTTTTCTCCCAAAACTTATTTTAGGATATAAACTTAGATTTGGTACAATTTCCTAAACCGGTGTTTATTACACAAGTGCGCATTATTCCTTTAGGAGCTCGTGTACAAGCTGATTTTCCTGGAGGCGTGCGTTTGGGTGCCACAAATCCTTCTAAGTTCGATATAGAGTTTTTTGTCAACGATTTGGGCATGCCGGGAGCTTCGGCTTTTGAGAATTTAGGTCAATTGCAGTATAATCAAAATGATTGTATACATTTGGAGTGTACGCAGGAGAAAATACCCACCGATGGTTTGGTATTAAGAGGCTGGTACAGTACCATTACATTGGCAGTATATGGTATATTGACTAATTCCCTAACGGAAAATATAGCCAGTCCACCACCAGCTCCTTGTGAACCAGAAGAAATTGATGATATACCCAATATAAGTGGGGAAGGGATTAGAAACTCGAGTTTGCCAGAAGACGAAATGAAAGAAGATTGGAAAGAACCTTTGCCGGGTGAATTAAGTGCTCATGCTCATGACCATGAAGAAGTGGAATATGAGGGTATGCGTGTTCGGGGAGTAGATGGTCATTATAGGCGTGATTCAGGTGATGAGAGGGAAAGAAGGTTAAGAAAATCCTCACGGTCTTCGGAAAGATCACCCTCATCACGTAATCGTTGTCTTTCGGAGAGCAATGAATATATGAGAAATAGAGAAAGAGAGCGTGATCGAGACAGAGAGAAACCTTTGAGAGACTGGTCCAGAAGTCCCGTTTATTCTCGACATTCTAGAAGGAAACGTTCCGAACGTTCTCGGTCTGATGTGGAAGAACCACCTAAATGGCCAAGAACACCACCAGCCTCCATAGATTCCCCGGTTAGACCTAGATCTCCCGACTACTCTGACGAAGAGTCGAATAATCATTATAAATCATTAAAAAGTCGAAATTATCGCAGATCATCTGAATCTTTGGCAGCTTCGGGTAATACAGCTGATGCACCTGAGTCTTGTATCATTGAAGATGACGATAATCCCGGCACACCGGTAGAGCAATATGAACCCATTTTAAGTGATGATGAAATAATGGGAGATGACCAAGATAATGATTCAAATACAAATGAAGAACCTTCAACAAATGTCGATGAATTCGAACAGGAATTGCAAACTTTAGCTCTTAAAGCAAAACCAGCTATTATAGAATTTGATGCTTATACCCAACCTGTACAGAAATTCACCGCCAATATAGAAAAACAATATCAAAAAGATATTGAAGTGTTAAAGTCCATTTTTAAGAAATTTCAATTGCAAACAAAATGTGAAGATGTAACTTCTTTCAAAGATGCCAACACCAGTACAGAAGAAATGGAAAGTTTTGTTTATCTATGTGAACAGTTAATTAACCATTTGTCATTTATTAACCAAAACTTTAAGAGAAGATATCAAGTTTTGGCTTGCGTATTGAAAATTCCTGAACAATTGAAACTTTTGTCAAAAATTTGCATAATAGCTTTAGATTTTGAGGCTGCTTGTTGCCAACAGCAGCCAGCTTTTAAGATTCGACACATTAAAACTGGTGCTAGAATAATGGAACTTCTGGCGCCTAGTGCGGAAATATTTAATTATTTACTAAATATTGAAAAATTCGATCCTTTCAAGGTGGTTTTAGCTCTCTACCATCAAAACTATATGGCTTTATCCATTAAATTGTTGTTACTCAAAACTATCTACTCTTTATTAGATTGCAAACCTGCCCTACAACATTTTTTATCGCCGGACATCAATGGTTATGAATTAATCTTGGACTTGTTGCAAAATTCGAAATTAACACGCACCAAATATTTTTTACAATCTATTATTAAGAAATTACATCTTAATGAATCACTCTCCACTATGCGTGAAACTTGTACACAACTTTTTGTCTTAACCAACTATGAAGCTACCACTTTGGAACCGTATCAACTGCTAGATGCTTGTTTGCATCAAGTTTTAGACGCTTTGCAGGATAATTGTCTTTCTTATCAACAACCTAAACGATTTCTACCTGTTTCAAAGAAATTTGAAATATCTGTTGATGCTGCAGCTCAAAAATCTTTTGCCAATACATTGAGATCTTATTTTATACAACATTCTTTGGCTGAATCTTTACTGTTGATCGTCAGCAATGCCGGTGTATTGCCTTCTTCACTTTTGGTAACCAGTTTGGATGTCTTGCGTTCCTTATTGCATTGTAGTGTGGGTATTGAATATTTAACCGATGATTGTTTTGAGGTAACACAGTTGATGGTGGCTATCTTGCTGGGCATTGATGAAGTGCCACCAGAGGTCGAAGAAGAGATGGTGGAAGGTAATTTATTATTTTTTTTTAAACATTTTTAATTTTCTTTAGAAAATAATTTACCTTTATACTTCTCATTCTCATAGAAAAAACTTCAAACTCAGATGAAACTATACCTAACGAAACTTCTGCTAATGAAAAATCTCTTGACAACTGCGAAAACTCAGACAAAACTGATGAAAACGCCACAAAAAACACCGAAAGTAAAGAAACAACCGTTCAATCTACGACTATAAACGAAGACATTGAAATGGTCCCCGCCGAAGAAGAAGTAGTCTTAAAAGAAAGCGATCAACATAAGGAACTAGAAAAGTTAGCCATTGAATTGGCGTATAAAATACAAACACGTTACCACCTAGATGCCATTGTCTATTATTCCACTATAAGTGATACATATGATTCCTTGGCCTTGGCTACCCATTTGCATGCTTTATACTCGCAAACCTGTAATGCAAGTGGGCGCCAATATACAGTCGAAGTATTGGGTCTTAACAAACAAATGCAAGTCTTTATGGATCTAATCAAGCAAGAGCAACGTTTGCAGGCCCAACGTCAGCTAACTTCACCGGGAGCCAAGTACAAAAGTCCTGTTTTAAGTTATGCTGTCGATATGGTGGATTGTTGTGTACGCTATTGTGAAAATCTGGATTATCTAATAGAGTTTGGTACTCGTATTTTAGAGTTGGCTAAAAATCATGAAACATTTGAACCTTCCGTTTCGGCCGTACTGCAAGAAATGTTTGTTTATCTTAAACCCTTAGAGTCTATAAATATTTTTGCTTACGATGACATAACACCTTTAGTGGAAGTTATAACACGTTCTTTGGAGTACATAACCACTTTCCCCGGAGATCTTATTATGGGTTTGAGGATTCTACACCACTTGTCTATAGGACCTGCTACGAAAATCTTCAAATCCGCCGATACGGAGGAATTAAAACACCGTTATGTAGCTTTACAATTCTATTCAGCCGATGGCATGCAAACCTTAATGCACATCTTGGAAAAACTTTGCGCCTACTTTGAACAACCAGGTCTTCATACGCCTGCTCTTATGACCATTCAAGGAGTGCACTGTTGCCAAATAATTTTACCCACTTTGCAAATAATGCGTGAAATGCTCTCATTTGCCATACAATGTAGAGATGTGGAATTTAAAGATTTAACTGCTATTGATCATTTAATGCGCACTTACTATTTGATGCATTACTTCCCGGCAACAAGTCCTGCGGCAGGAGAAGTTGAAAAAGCAAAATTTGAAATTGTGCAAAC
The DNA here is from genome assembly GCA_932274085.1 of Protocalliphora azurea. NCBI lineage: Eukaryota > Metazoa > Arthropoda > Insecta > Diptera > Calliphoridae > Protocalliphora > Protocalliphora azurea. The sequence continues at coordinate 132,227,458 of OW026521.1, read as the reverse complement.
ATTGTTGGCATACACCCAGCCCAATGAACAAGATGAGGAATTATTGCACAAGTCGCTGTGGACCCAGATGATAAGAGAGATTTTGAAAAATATTGATGGTCCTTCGACGTTTATACCAGGTAAGAGGAGAAGGGAGGGATATTAGGATAATTTTAAAATTGGAGAATCACTGTTGTTATAATATATATAACTATATGATTCAGCTTGAAGGTAAATGAAAAAATTGTACTAATTCTACGGGTTGAGTCGCACAGATCCATTGCACTAAGTAGGGTTGTACGTACAGCTAAATATGTGGTGCATCTAATGAAGGCCCTGCGAGTCCAGTAGGCATTAAGCTTATTGCTCCATCGCAACCTTAGTTGTGCCATACTCTTGTTTCCCGCTGCTGGTTCTTCTCGTTGTCTGCGATAGGCGGCCTCCAAGTACGACATTCATACGATAGCTTGCAACCCTGAATCCCTCGAAATTGCACCCAGTGCAAGGCGGGCGCCATGTTTAGGTTTCAGTAATTAAGTTTGCAATTGTAAATTGCCTTGTTGTTTTTGTTTGGTAGTACCAAAGCAGAATTTGTGGACTATAATTAGACACCAGCAGAATGGAATACGTATTTTCTGTACCGCTACACACTTCTTCAGCATTCGTGGTGTCTTATCCATTTTGGTTGAAACCTAAACAAAACGTGAAACTGATCCTTGGAAATTTTTGCCCATTATAAGTTATATATATCGTACAAAAGCCACTATCATAAAAGGCAAATTGTTATCTTGGTTCAAAAGTAAGGGTCTGGGAGGTTAACTTGGGCAAAAGGAACTAGTTCTGTCACAAGAAATAGAAAATCTAAGGCAATTGAACTAAAATAACAGATAAGCCAAGCATTTCGCTGTGCATCTGGATAGTTAGTTATCGTGGAGCAGTGGCTCAAAAAGGTCTTAAATCCATGTAGTCCAATTCTTGTTATGGTTGTTCGCTAAAGTGCAATAAAAACGAAGAAACATAGGAATCTTTTCGCCTATTGAGGAACATGTAATAAGAATGGGGACAAGCAGTTTTGTCATTGAGTTAGATTTAATGAATAGGGATGTCGGGATAGGATGACATAAACTGGTTGATGGTTGTGCAGTTTTTATAGATGGCTCAAAGATGAACGTAGGTTCAAGTGTAAGAATAAAATTCCAGAATTCTAAATGAAATCGATATAATGGGAAATGTTTTAATTCCTTCGGGATCCGCGGATTTAATTGTCGCGGGAATCACACATAATAAATTATTGTGAATGGATGGTGCAGGAGTCTACATAGTGCGAATAAACATTAGAAAATTTGTAGTATTGTTGTGTATTTCAGGCATAGATTCTAATGAACTTGTTACGGAATTGATAGCACGACAGGTGGTTGAGAATAAAGAATAAAGATATATATTATGCGTTTTCGGCCTTATAACTAATTTTTTTTTCCTACTTTTACAAATCATAATCTCCTATACAGGTCTTCTGGTCTTGGCTGAGCTTTTACCACTTCCCCTACCCCTTCCTCTGGATCCCTCCAACAGTACTGAATCACTTAAATCTCAAGCTCAACATTTAATAAGAGAACGAAAGCTGTGGTCAGCTCATTTACATCCACAGGGAGCACAAATTGCTCGTCTCATAGAGGCTATGGCACCCTCATCATTCCCCCAACTAAGTGATTTGCTAACTAGAGTCTGCTTACAACTGGCAGATTTAGCACCCAATATGACTCTTTTAATATCAAAGACTTTAAGTGATCTATTGACCAATGAATGGTCTGCGGCAGGACAACAGCCTACTGCACATTTGGCACGTCTTTTACAATTCTTTGCCCGTCTCAATGCTTATGCCTCTTTAAAAATATCAACTTTGTCCATATTGTCGGGAAAATTATGGGATTTCCTATATTCCTTATTGATCATGAAAACATCTACGGAATTAAGCATTAAATGTCAAATTTCTGTACATCGCATATTGGAAAGCTTCTTGGATTCGGAAATATCTTTTATTGCCTCCTCGCATGCCACCTCAAGTAATAATAACAATAATCCTTTGTTAAATTTGGCCTCTGCTTTGCCCAACAAAGAATTAATACCGAAAATAGTGGAAGGAATTTTTGTCAATCTAATGCAGGTGGAAGTTACTTCGGAAGTATCGGCAATGGGTGTTAGGAATTTGGTTATACTGACAGAGCATGAGTAAGTTTAATTGCTAAAATTAATTTAAATAACTATTACAAATATTAATTATATTTTTCAGCATTACTTTCTATCACTTAGCTTTGGTATTGAAACAAAAGTCCGCGGAATTCCAGGAATGGATAAAGAGAATTATCAATTTAAATGACGCTGGTTCTTATAATTCAAATATAGAGTCTTTGGTTTTATTATTACGTTCTCTAACACAAATCGAAGAATTGACACCTCAATATTCAAGCTTACCAGCCAGATCATTAAAACTCTCTGCAGGGGAGTTGGCTCAGATAATTGGCTTCAAGGTGGAGGATCCTAAAACTAATATAATTGAAAATATTTCTTTAATATTAGAACGTAATAAGCAGGACATCAATGAAACTTTAATAACCGATATACAACAACTAAATAAATTAATAGCCAATGTTAATATGGCCGTCAATACAGAGGAAGATGCCTTTTCTCCCGAGCCTCATTTACCACAAACTGAAAGTATAGTAACACAATATGATGTTCGGCCTATATTCACCACTTATGATCCCCAGACGGATGACGGCCAAATGGTGGCTCAACATTGGTTGCATACCTTGAACATAGAAGCTCTAACGTCGGAAGATTTTGAAACACAATATGAAAGAATCACTTGCGATTTGACCGAATTGGCCCAGACATGCTTAACGCCAGTGTGTAATCTCTCTTCGGACTGTAAAAGAGTTTTGCATTTATCTGCTTCACCACAATCTAATCGTGAGCGTACCCCTACTGCTCCATGTTTCCGCACCAGGCGTGTTGAAGTAGAGCCCTCTACTGGTAGGCCAGAGAAGAAAATCTATATTACTTCTATGCGGGGCAGAGGTTTCCCCCGACCACCTCCTTCCCGCGGAGATTTATTTCGTTCTCGACCACCCAATACTTCAAGGCCACCCTCTCTTCATGTCGATGACTTTTTGGCTTTGGAGACATGTGGTGCCCAGCCTACAGGACCTACGGGTTACAATAAAATACCACCTTTAATGCGTGGTTCACGGGTAGGACGCAATCGTGGCTCTCGCATTTCTGCAGTAGCTGCCTATCGTAAAACGAAAATTTTACGCACAAATTCACCTTCAACCTGGAACGAGGGTGGCTCGCCGCACTATCGTTCCAATCCAGATGGTCATTTTGCGGGAGGAGAGGGACCTCACTATTCAACCAATCATTTTACCGGAAGAATTCGTGGTCGAGGCATGCGTTCTCGTCCATATATGCGTTAGAAATCTATTAATTTTTTAAGCTATTAAAAACGTATTATTCAATATCAACTTTATTTTGTCTTTACTCTAAGCTGACCTTGAATTTTATTTGCACGTGTTTGTAAAATGTTTAAAATAATAACAAAAAAAAAAAAAAAAATTAAAACAACGTACTAAACAATATTTTATTTTTAAATTATCTTTTCATACAATGTAAGTGTTTTGTTTAAATTTTATTATACATTTTTTTCTTATCATCTAAAAATCGTCTCTGTAGAGTATATTATAGGTATAATTTTCTCATTGCATTTTTTATTTATTTATATGTACATAATTTAGTTTTATTAGTTTTTTTTTACTACTATTCAGTTATTATTGTATGCAATCTAACATCATGTGTATCTAAGGGTAAAGATTCTTCATCAACAATCTGTTCCCGAAATGCTAAAGCCATTAATGTTGTCTTCATATTGGGATAAGTGGTCATATGTCTTTTTAAATATTTATCATAGTAGCCCATACCATGACCCATACGTCCACCGCTAAGGGTAAAAGCAACACCGGGTATTAAGAATAAATCAATGCCGTAACCTGCAAGAGATTAGAGAGATTAAGAAAAATGAGTAAATATTTTTGTAGTTTTTTAAAATTAAGTTAAACAAAAAAAAAAAAAAAAAATTAAAAAAGTACCATTTTTTTAATACAAATTTAAAAAAGTAATAATTTTTCAAAAAAGTAAAGATTTTCAAAAAAGGAATAAAAATAAATAAAATAATTTAATGTACAAGTCTGCGGCAATAAGGAAAAACTGCATAATTCATTTTTTGTACTTTTCATGGTAGCAGTTTTTAACTTTAAAATATATATACCTATGTGAAGAATTTATAATAACTGATGTTTTTTTTTTTCTATTTGGTTAAAGTACATATTTTTTTATTAATTTTTTCCAAAAATATATTTTTTTGATTATTTTATTGTATAAGGTAAAATATGTTGATCTTCAAATTCATTATTTTTTTTTTTTTTCAAAGTTTATCATTATTCCTATTTTTATATAAAAATGAGTATTGTTATTTAATGTTAATTAAACTCAACCATAAAAACAAAAACAAAGTTACTCAAGTACTCTTTAAATTAACAGATTTTAGACAGAAATTGCAAGAAAAACTACAAAAAAATACACATAAGTTCTTCCGGTAAAGAATTCTTATATTCAATTGACTCAATTTTCGGATTTGAATATCTTAACCATCTAATATTTTGCCAAACAAATTCCTTTTTATCATTCTTTTTGAATGAAGAGTAATTTTTTTCCATTAACCCAAAGTCAAAATTTTTTGTTTTATCCATATCCTTTACCCCAATGGATCGGACAAACTGATTCCATTTGCGTGGATGATGAATTTTCAAAGTCGTTTTTTTTAAGAGCGTTATCAGTACAACATTCCATATGTGTATGTCCTGACTCCAAAAACTTATGATCAATAGTTTTAATCTTATTTATGTGAAAAAAATAAGTAAACACTGTACTTATTTATGTATGAAGAAGAAATTTACTCAATATTTTCTTTTTATTATTTAGACGAAAATCATCGAATCAATATTTTTCTAATATTGCATTTTTATCAGTTTAAAAAAAAATAGGCAATAAACAACAAAAAAAAATATATATATATATATATAAAATTTAAAATTTGTTTATTAATTTTATCTTCAAAATATCGCTCTTTTTCAGTAAGGTGATTATACGCAATAAATTGATGATATCCTATTGAGATCATCTGGTAGAAATTAATGCAATACTTTTATTTTTCAATTTTATCAGTTGTAGAAAAATTGTTCAAAAAAGAAAAAAATATTGAAGAAATTTGTTTATCTTTTAGCAAAAAAATGGGTATTTTATGTGAGCGTTACAGTTTTCGTACTTTCTGATATTAAGATTTATGTGCATGCATACTTTACAAGATGTAAAAGATTTCTTTATTATATTATTTCACGATTTATTTAGTGATAATTTTTCTATATATTCATTACATCTTCGAGAAGATTATCTGGCGGTATCTTCTTTTTTCACCTAGATGATTATCTAACAATATTGCCCATTTTTCTTCCAGGAGTATAGATTTCTTATTGCTTACATGTATCGCCTATGACGCACAATCCTTCCGCTGGGAGAAACTTCCGCAATACGAATATGATTATTGCGGCAATAAAATTTTTTCCAAGCAATACGAATTCGAATCACTTTCGTATTATTTTGCTTGTAGGGATACTGTATAAGCTCAAACAATAAGTATATTTAGTAAAATTGAGAGCTTTTGAATGTGTGCATTATACCGACAATGCAGTATAAAAATTAAAAACGTTTTGATTTTAAAATGAACTCAACCGCAGAATTTTTTTTTAATGAATTTGATTATTTTTTTTTCCAAAAATTAAATTTTGATTGATGAATGTGTAGGAAATTCGTTAATCACACGTTTGTGTCTATGGGCGCCTTAAAGTAAATATGTAAGTCAATAAAATTATTCAAATTGCCATCAGAAAAAAAGCACACTTGAGTTATAAATTTTCTTTTACATATTTCTAAATTCAGAAAAACAGCATATAATGCTATGTTTGCATATAGTTGTTTTTTGAAAAATTAGTCATTTTCTCAAAAAACACAAACAAATTGATTTGTTTTTCAAAGCAAAAAAAAAGAAGAAATATTGATTCGAGTTGCTAAATTATTAAACACACAAAAAACATACTAAACTTCCATACAGGGAAGAAAATTTTGGTATTTTAGAACATCTTAATTATGATTAATTAAATCGATTTTTTCATTATTCGTTAATTTAACAATTAATTTTGTGCAAAAGAAAATGTATGTGAGCCTAATTTTCATTTTAGTTGAAAATATGTGAAAAAAATCTGGCATAAGAAAAATAAATCAAAAGAAAAAAAAACGATAGCGTTATATGTGAACAGTGATGTTTAAACATGTTGACTCTTTCAAAAAACTTGTAAAAATCACTCGTATGTGAACATAATATAAAATTATAAATTTACAGAATAAAGACATACCCAAGGCAGATTTAAAAGGTATAGTTTTGTTAGCCCTGCTGATTTCTGTTTTTTTTTTTTTTTCAGATGTCAAGTTTGTTTAATGGCTAAGAAATGATACACGTTCCACTTTATCATGTAAGTAAGAAAACAATAAGAGTAGTGGTATTTCATTGGTGACAAAGGCCCCGAAAGACCAATACCTTCCACTTATTCTACACCTCTTATGTCTCCTTACACTGCCAGATTAGAGTCAGGCTTAACAGGGTTATTGTGCTGTTGGATAAAATTGTCATTAAAAAATTAAACGGTTACCAATATCATTAATTCAAGTAGTAAATTAGAGAAAATTTGGTGTAACAAAAATTAAAATATAAACACGAGCTTATACTGATGTTACAACATTATTTGGTGTTACTGATGACGGTAATGGAAGAGTTAGAATTAGAAGAAGACGAAGAAGATTACCAAGTTGTTAATAAAACACATTATATTTATTTAATAAAATATAATAAAATAAATAATGTGGATTTTTATTATTTTTAAATTTTTTATATGATCACCATTTATAGCTAAACGTTCTAGATCTGAATGATGTATCGTTAGGAATAACATTATTATTTGATAAGACAATTACGGCTGTTCTCATTACAACCGCATCGTTAGAATATTTCACTTTAGCAGCTACAGTATCACCTCTAAACAGCAATTTCAATGTTTCTGTTGCTGATGCCTCTAATAAGGGTTCATGCCATAAAATAATTCTTTTATCCACACATTCCATTAAAGGAAAAGAATAATATCCATTAAACTTGCCAACTTGTCCAAAATTTAAACAGAAATGAATAAATGTATCAAAAAAGAAGTTTTTCCTGTATTATGAGGAGATAATATAAACAGCATTTTTTAGGAATTACCTTATCTACAACATTATATAAATCTTTTAAAAAATTTTTAATTTATTCTTCGTTATCAAAAAATTGATATTTTAACAAATCACCTAGTATTTCAATAGATTCATTAATTGAATAATAATGATAATCATATAAATTTCCAATTGGTGCATTAAATATTAAATTTTGAGTTTCAATAGATTTCAAATATATTCTTGAAAACTTATATATATATTTTATAATTATTCATTGTTCTTAAACAATTACACAAAATTAAAGTTGAATTTATATCCCAAAAACGAAATTCAGAGGACAGCCACATTGATGTATTAAGAATAAGATGTATAGAAGCCATAGGATGTTCTTTTAAAAAAATCTATTATTTTGTCTCCTTTTCCTCTTTTTTGTACTCCTGGTATTTGATTGATTTGATTTGTTTGATTGATTTGATACGTTGATGATACGTTAGAAGTAATTTCATTATCAATTGATGGTTCGGATCCAAAGAAGATTGAATTATAAATGTTGAACGATAATTGGCTTTCTTTCACCACTCTGTTTTCGGCTTCTTTGAGATCTTCGAAAAATCGAATACATCTAACTTCACTACTTGGTAACCACGTTCGCCTGGCGATGTTATATATATATTGCCGACAATCTTTCTACAAAATAGATTAAGATATTGATTCAGTGTTGCAGCGTGAATTTCCAGCTTGAAACGACTCTTCTAGCAAATCTTCGATTGATTTGTTTTTACAAACACTTTTTAAAGGCACATCTACATGAGTTGTTGGAGTATGTGCAGTCACGGATAACATGATGATGAGGATTAAATCCTTAAACCCTGTATTACACCAAATTTTCTCTTAAATAACAAACTAACAACTTTTTTGCAAAGCTTTTATTTAAATAAGTTATCAGCACATGTTATTAACATTGTATATTTACATTTACTTAGCAACATTGTATAAATAGATAAGCAACATTGTATAATTAATACTGGTTTTTACTACGTAGAATTTTTCTTACATAATAACATTTATTTTACGTAGTAAAAATAATAAAACATTATGACGACGACTTGATCATTTCGGCAGTTAACGACCGTAGGTCATAATTGAGCTTAACCTAGAATTTGTTGGGTTGTTGTGTTTGTTTCTCTATTGACTTAACTTAATATATCAGCCTTGCACATACCACTTTAGAAAAACATCTTACGTAAAGATATTTTTGTATTTTATAATATTTAAACTTTTTAAAAACTACATATTGCAATAAAGAAATTTGTAACACATTAAGAAAAAGTACATGTTTCAAAATAATTTTTGAAATATTTAACATATCAAACAATGTACTTATTAAAAAATAAACATATTTGGGATATGTAATTAAAACTTCTTGATAAAATATATTTAGAAAAATAAATATATAAAAAGAACATAAGAAAACATATGATGTTATTCTATCTTATACAAAATCAAAATTATTAGCTATGTAGTTTTTGCCTGGAGACATCTACTAAAGTACTAGATAGATTTTTCTGGAAAATTGGTACAATGTACAACAAAATACAATTCCAAAATTGCAAAAAATAATTATTTCGATATATCTTAAGTTTTGCACTTTTTCCTTTTAGTCACGATTTTTGAAAAAAAGTAGCAATTTTCAAAAAAGTAAACATGTTCAAAAAGGACTATTTTTAAATATATATTTAAAAAAGAGAAAATAAGAAATTTTTCAAAAAAAGGTGCCAATTTGCAATAATAAATTTTCAAAAAGGGACAATTTTCAAAAAAAAAAAAAAAAAAAAAAAAAATATATATATATATATATATATATATATATATAAAATCAAATTTTCAAAAAGCAATACTTATTTTCTAAAAAAAAAAAACAATTTTCAAAACAAATAAAAAAGGTACCACCAATATTCCAAGTCCAATTTTTAACAAATTTAAAAAAGTACCATTTTTAAAAACAAATGCAAAAAGTGATAATTAAAAATTTTACAAAAAGGTAACAATTTGTAATAAATGTAATGTAAATAATGTCTTAATTAAAAAAAATAGCATTTTTAGAAAACTAATTTTCAGTTATTTATTTTCTAATGAAAAATCAATTTTCAAAAAAGTACCCAATTTCGAAAAAGTACACACAATTTTGTTTAAAGGTACCCAAAAAAGCAACAGCTTCCTGTATGCTTTGCATTGTTTTCAAAGAAGAACCAATTTTCAAAAAATAACCAAATTTTCAATAATTTACAAAAATAAAAATAAATAAATAAAATTTTTGAAAAAGTTCCAATTTTCAAAAACCTAAAAAAAGCATTAAAAAATATTGCCAACATCCCATATAACGACCAATTAAAAGAAAGAAACCGATATTTCAGAAAATTATCAATTTTCAATAAATTAAAAAATAATATTTTTTAAAAAATTCAAAAGTGTTAATTTCAAAAAAAAAAAAAAAAAAAAAAAAAAAAAAATACAAAAAAGTATCAACTTGTAATAAAAGTATCAATTTTAAAAGGGGAGAAATTTTTTAAAAAGAAAAAAGTATAAATTTCACTTCAAAAAGTAAAACTTTTCAAAAATTTAAAAATTTTCAGAAAAAGTACTTTAAATAATGTCTGAATTCTGAAAAAGTACCACAAAAAAACTAATTTTCAGTTATTTATTTTCTAAAAAAAAGAATAAATTTTCAAAAAAGTACCTAATTTCGAAATAGATACAATTTTCCAAAAAAGATGCCAAAAAACAAAAAAAAAAAAAAAAAAATACCGAAATATTCAATAATTTACAAAAAAAGGCGCCAAATTTTCAAAAAGTACCAATTTTTAAAACACATAAGTACCAAATTTCCAAAAAACATACCACAAACATTGCAGAAAAGTACCAACTTTCAAAATAAATAAAAAAAAACAGATTTTTCACAAAGTACCAAAATTCAAAAATATACCAATTATTAAAAAAAACAATTTTCCAAAAAAAAAAAACAGTTTTCAACAAAAGTACCATATTCAAAAAGCGTACCAATTTTTATTTTTTAAAGTACTAACTTCAGATCCAATTATGAAGAAATGTATTTTTTTTCTAAGTTCTAATTTTTAAATTTATAAAAAAAATACCTATATACATTTTTCAAAAACATCATAAAGTAACCAACTTTTAAAAAGAGTACCAATTTCTAATAATTATTTAAAAAAAAATAACTAATTTTAAAAAAAAAAAAAAAAAAAAACAAATATCGAAAAAGTTCATTCAATTTAAAAAAAAGTAGGTATATATTTTTTATTTAAAAAATAATAATTTTCAATCAAGAACCAATTTTCAAAAAAAAAAATAAATAAATAAATAATAAAAAAAATAATAATAAAAATAGCCGACCGATAGCTGAAGTATTTATTTCGAATTTACTTCTATTAGAGCCAAAAGTATTTATCTCATCGAATTGTTCTTAGAAGCTAGAGGAACCCAAATTACATCAACTACACATAATCATCCGTTAGTCAACCGAAATTATTGTAGCTAAATAACTTTTGCTATTCAGAAGAATTCCTCTAGAGGGATTATCTTTTTAGTTGTTTGTGGTAGGTAATAACATTCAGTTATCTGAGTGAAAATCAAGGTTTTTCGGAGAAATCGGGATGCTCTGTAGAGAAATTATTTCAAAGGAGATGCATTGAAGAAACCGTACTGACTAAATAAACCCCAGCTAGAATTTTGAAAAATCGGGATGTACAGTAAATTTTATCGAAATATCAGGTTTTCTAAAAAAAAAAAAAAAATCACTAAAAACGGAATTTTTACTTAATTCACTGTACTAAGTGCTAAGACCTTTTTAAGATAGTATAGTTTTTCCCCAAAAAAATTTCCGCACATATATCCTACTAAATCATTACTTTTATCTAAATGAAATTCTTTTTTTAACCATCTTTCTTAAAAACTCACCATTTATTAAAGCATTTTCACGACCCTCCTTAGCACTAGGCTGTTTAATATTCCATTTAGTCAAGGGTAGAGTTTCGTAATCTTTTAAATCCTTCAAACGAACCATCTCCATTTGACTGCCCTCATAGGTAGGTACAAAAACCTGTTTTTCCAAACGAAAACATTCACTTAACAACTCGCTGGTATCAACTTCGGTGGAAGTACTCAAATAAATACTAACACGCTGAGCCAAACGAAATGCTTCTGTTTGTAAAACCTTTAAAAATAAAAATAAACATTGTAGTACAATTCGTTTTAAAAGATTTTATATCATGGATTTTTCAATATATTACGGTTGAGTAATGAATGAAAACTGTCAATTACCTTTTCGGTTACGGCCTTTGATTGCCTGGCTCGTGATTCTGGAGAAATAGCTTTAAGTACTTCATTCTTCATGCGACTTCTTAAAGCGTGTTTTAGAGGATTTGATAAGTTTTTAGCCATGACTGAAATAGGTTACTATACAAAACCCTAAACAGTTCTCCCGTTGTTTACTCTACAACCGTCTGCTTTGAAATGTTGATATGATCATACTTGGTATAGTTTGTTTTTTTAAGTACAATTTTAGTGCGGTTGAGACCGGATTGTTGCTGTTATTGTTGTTACTTTGTGCTCATCAAGGCAGATTTAACAAGGTGACAGCAGTTCGGAGAGAATGTTTTAACCAAATTTTTTATACAAAGAGTTTTGACGTTCAAATAAATTACTTAGAGAGCCAAATTTATCATTTTATATGGAGTTTGACAGTTTTACGAATCAAAACAAATAATCAGTTAAGCTAAAGGTATTGCCTTGTTACTTGTGCCATGGTGCTCATTATTAGCAGTGTTGCCGTTTTTATTATTTTTAACCAAAATTGGTTATTTTATTTTCTAATGTGTAGATGACGACTTTTTTCCATTTCGGTTATTTTTTTATTAAATTAAAATTTTATTTTTATTAGTTTTAAAAATGCTATTTTGTTAATCTTGCCAACAATAAAAAGCAAGTGTGCTAAAAATTCATCACACAATTAAAAACTAAATGTTCCTATAATTTCTTATTCCAATTTTAACTGACAAATGAAGAAAACAATTTAAATCAATGAAAAATACAAAGATTTTCTAATATTTAACCAAAAAGTGAAATGTATTGGGAGATGTTTGTGAGAAAGTTCTAACGATATAACAAACAACCTAAATACATGTAATTACAAAATAAATTACTATTAAAAAAGAAATATATATTCGGTGAAGACCAACTATATGATATCCTGCACTATTGTGTATGTGCCCTAAAGTAATACACATTTGAGTCCAAATTTTATTAACACAAGAATATTTATGTGGGATTTAAGTACTTTTAACTAATTTTCGAGGGAGGACCCTATATAGAAACTACAAATAATTTTAATAATTTAATTTTGAAACTGAGTGCTTTATTATACATAAAAATCTTTTATAGAATGTTTTGGGATTAAAAATGTTTTATTTGTACGGAATTCTGTAGAAATACGTTTATATGTATTTAAGATATTTGAGCTACATGATAAGAGAATAAACCATTTAAACCAGTTAAGGGGAATCTGAGTAAATTGGTATATTTTAGGGGATTTCCAAATATCGTGCTGTAGGGAATAAAAAAGTACCTTATTTAGTTATTGAAACATAATTAAATAATAAGGGTATTCATTTAACCGCTTAAATTTCCCATTTGTGCAATTGTTCAAATTTGCGCGACATGTTTCATGAACCCCCTTTTCAAATTTTGTGCAGTATTAAGTATATATTGATACATGCAAATTTTATTATAATTAACGTAGCTATAATTTTTTACATCACTTATTAATAATTTTTAAATATAAACAAACACCAGCTGATTTATAAATGTACATTAAACAGTGCAAGCGAGACTAAATAGTCGCGCAAACATAAGTCTCGTGCAAATGATTTTTCATACAATTTTTGACAGTTCATTTGCGAATGTTCAAACTTGCACACATTACATAGGATTTTTGCGTTTACATGAGGACTCTTAATAAAAATTGAAAAAGGCCACCACATTATTTTACAAATAACTGCAATAAAAGTGTTTTATCAATACCGGTGTATTTTCAATTGGAACACAGTTTTGTACACAATTTTAAATTAACTTATTAAAATTTATTATAAGTGAGTGCTTTGGTACATTTGATATTGAATTTTTTCGCCAAAACCTCCAAATTAAATATCTCTTACTTTAAATCTTTAGATTTTGAAATTCATATTATAAAATCAGATTGGTTATAAAAATAACTCTCATGTGCATTCTTTTTCTGTGAACACATAATTGTAAACGTCAACCTTATTTTCTATTACTCCTCGACCCAGCTGTTTTACAATTCTAAGTTTATTACAATCATATTGTAAAGGCGTGAGAATAATTAAATTTTTATTATTAAACTTTTATCCCGACTCCCTACAAAATTGGATCAGCGGCCATATTTTGATAAACATTGATCTAAACAGTTAAAATTTAAATACTTTCCTAAAGAATAACTGAAGCTTATGATTAATATGCAAAATATTTAAAACCAGGATACTTATATTATGATTTAGTTATTTTTTTTTTTCATTTTTCCAAAATTTTGTTTAGAAAAAAATTTTACCGCGGCAACACTGCTCATTATTAGTTTTGTTTGTTTAAGTTCTCTTCATTGCACAAGCGGGGCTGTCAGATATGCCGATTTATCGCCAAATGTGGCGATTTTTAATTGCTTTTGACGACTAAATTTTCCGTTTGGAGACATAGCGAATTTTTGCGATTTATAAAGTGGTGAAGATTTATTTAGCAAATTTTATGAAATAGGTATTTGTGGAGAAATACGATTACGTGTTCTTACTAGCAATTGACTATTTTCAGTATTTACCTATGTATTAAACGAAAGGCCTTAATTTATAAACTCAACTTCAACTTAGATTGAGAAATGTCATGATTTCGCTCGAAAATTCGACAATACAAAAAGAAGTCAAGAAAGTGGAAACCCTTTTAGGTGTTTTGCTCCAAACTGATTGCTTTCAACTTATTGGAAACATAACATAAGAGAACAAATGTTATACAATGTTAGAATTATTTTTTTTAAATAAATATCAATGAATATTTAGTTGTTACCCTAAAGTGGAGATATATATATGTATGTCAGAAAAATGAATTTTAAATTATAATTTAATTTTCTATTCAATTACAATTAGCTACTGCAATTATCGTTGTCTTTGTTGAAGCTCAATTTACATATATAAATTATACGAAATTTTATTTACTAAAAATTATACGACACTAAAATTTTTTTCTTAAATTTTTATTTTTTTTTTACCAAATAAAATTTACATTTTGGCGATTTAAGGCGAGTTCTGTTTAACAGTTTGGCGACAGAGACTAAAAAAATCTGACAACCCTGGCACAAGTAACAAAATCCTCTCAGAGATTCTGCTACTTGTTAAATTAAGGGTTTGACCCCAAATGGGTGCAGAAAATTATGAAAATTTTGGTTTAGGGACTGGGGAATTTGTTGGGGATATTAAAAATATTTTGGGAATTTTTTTACGGGGAAATTGTGCAATAATTGTATCTTTTGTTTAGTTAATAAAATTGAAATTTTGCACAAAAGTATATAATTTTAAAGATAATATACATACATACACAAATACATACATATATGCATACATACATACATTCATACATACATAAATACATATATATATTTCTTGATATTCTTACGAACCTTACAAGCAACGCATATTTAGAATGCGTATTTTTGGTTACGTGTTTAACAAAAGTCAAACTTCGAGATATCATGCAGGGGCATCTTAACTCTTTAATATCCAATGTACGAGTACCTGATTGAGTTGGGTATTATTTTTAATGTTTAAAAAGTTTCAGTTTTTCCTTTCTTATTTAAATAAGTGTCAAACAGCGATTTGAAAGTAATAAACATTTAAAGGATATATTAATGACAATATCAGAAAGTTGGTTGTGAATTTTCACTCTTTGCGAAAAAGAACAAAACATATCATTTGACAATTTCTTAAGATTTTCCCAATGTTCGTTTTGAATTTGACTTTTTATTTATGATGCTTTTTTGTAACATATATGATGTATAAATTTGTCTTATTTATGTAAAAAAAAAACAATCGTCTTGGAAATGCTCATAATACTATCCCGATTAGATATATTTTTCATTTTTATATGTAAATCAAGTATAAACAATAGTAAAACAAATGTTTTGCACAAATATCTCTGCTGGTTATTACCTTGGCCATTAATATGTTAATATTAATAAAATCTGTTGCCAAGAATTTAATCAGATTTGTTGAATAATTTTAATTCTGAAGCTATATGGATGTTCCTCTGATTTACAAGATGATGAGTCTGAAAATTAATATATCATGAATTCCATTAGAAATCGATGAAAAAATGCCGGTTATTTACTTTGTGACATACTATTTTCTTGAAATTAAGCAGACATTTCTGTTAGGGAATAAATTTAATGCAATTTTCCAAATTGCGAAAAGCGCGCAATTTTTTTTTTAATAGAAAATAGAAAATGGTCAAAAATGTACGAAGTATCAATATTTAAATACATTCACCGAAATAATGATAGGTTCACCCATAAAAATTTATATTTTGTTTTTTTTCGAAATTGGTATACATAATTCTTTCCAACTTCAGTGTTATGCTGTGGAAAATTATAAAGTCTATTACAAAGTTTTTTTTTTAATTTTTTCTTTATTAAATACAAAATTATTCAGTTTTCTTGTTTTAATCATTTATGAAGGCGAAATAATGATAGATTGTAATTAGAATGCAATTTTCACGTAAAATTCTTAGAGGAAAGTGGATAAAATTGTCATTTAATTATTTAACAAGATGTTTTTGATAACAATTAATTTCATCAATTTTTTTTTGTAGAATTTCTGAATAAATTTTAAAAATTACACTTTGATCTTAGCCATAAGGCAGTGCATTGCAAAAACTTCAATTGTAAAAAAGTAAATGACCAAACAACGAAACATATGTATGTGTTAATCTTAATTTTTGTTATTGATAAATTGAGTTTTCTATAAAAAATGTTCAGTGTTTTCACTAACTGAAAATTTTTAATATTTTACCTTGAAGAGGTAAAGTCAGCGAACTTCCATGTTTAGTAAAAGATTACCGTATTTCGCATTAAAACTATCCAAAAATTCTTTAAATTTTCTGTACGACAGTTCGTTGTGTCCACCTTTTATTTTGTTTATAATTTTTATAGCAATATTTATTGTATTATTTAACGTTAATCTTTTGTGATAAGAGCTTTTTGGTTTATGAATTCCATTTTTTCCAAAATTCCTAAAAGACCCTTATTTTTTCCTCTCATCACTTTTTATTTTTGGCATCACACAAAATTTGTCCCGTTGCATGACCATGAATAGAAACTACATCTAAAACCTCTTCAAAACAAGATAAACTTTCAGCAACTGATTTGATGCAAATTACAGACAATAATATTATAAATATTATTTTCTGTACTTTCGTTCATCGACATTGAAAAATATTTGCATCCTTTTAATCTATTTTTAGCTGCAGAGTAGATAAATTTGCTGATATCTTCAGTCTTACGTGTCAGCATGCGCTGATTTACAACTCATTTGTATTTATACGAGAAAAGAGTTATAATTTTCATGAGTCATAAATTTTAAGAAAAATGCTCCTTTTAATTCCAAAACTTTAATTTTTCGTTCATCCTCCTTTAGACTATCATAACCTATGTGGCAAGAGCGGTGATGCCTTTGTATATTATACAAACATTTGTTACTTAAAATGCGATAACATATAAGGCATTGTGCTTCCCCATCCATATTCTCTAAAAAAAAAAAGAAATCAGCTTCCCATTTTTCATCAAACATTTTGCTTAGTGTATTTTTTTTTAAGATGCGTACTGAGGTCTTGCTTGACGAAATTGATATAAAGTAGCAATCGAACGAAGTCACAGGAAGTAGTATATAGTGTACGTGTGACACAACGTTTTGTAAGCAGCATTTTGTAGTCTAACCCCCGAGATAGGAAATTTGCAAATCGCCCCTCAGTGCTTTAAATCATTAAATGGACTAGAGTTATCACAAAATACTTCACCTACAAGACGTAAATCACCGCGAATTTCCAATAAGGAAAATTCTGTTCCAAATTTGCATCAAAATAATTCCAACTGTTTAAATCCTGTAGCTATTGCTCGAAATCCTAATACTGAAAATTCTGCTCTTTGCCTAAATCAGAATATTTCCATTACCTTAGATCCCGTATCTACCCCTTCTACATCGTTACTTTACAGTCTATCCTTAAGTATTCCTACAAATGACTTGGTTAATACGGTATAGAAAAATGCAGAAATATTAGTAAAACAATCTTCTACTAATTTACCTACAACTGTGTCTTTTAATAGTAACTTAGATAATTCAGACCACTTAATTGAACTTGACGTCACACCCCTATTCCTTTTACATCTAAATCCACACTGGCATCGGATTCTAATTCCATCTTAGTACAACCATTTGTATCGAACCCAGCTCCTAAAGAACTAAAAACAAAACCTTTTTTGCCACCCGATTTATTGTTGATACTACTGTTGAGGATATGAAATTCTATTTAAGTCCAAGAATCATGAATTATGATATAAAAAACATTAACATATATAAGATGAACACAAAAATAGAGCATCATATAAATTATTGTTCCATAAGCCCTTTTCAACCAAATTGTGGATCATGAATTCTGGCCGAAAAATGATATTGTACGAGAATTTAAATATCGTGAGGAAGATAATGTTCGACTTCCTAAATTCATTGAAACTAACTCGAAAAACTATTTTCCATAGTTTATCAAAACGTTAGATTC
The DNA here is from genome assembly GCA_932274085.1 of Protocalliphora azurea. Taxonomy (NCBI): domain Eukaryota; kingdom Metazoa; phylum Arthropoda; class Insecta; order Diptera; family Calliphoridae; genus Protocalliphora; species Protocalliphora azurea. The sequence goes on along the minus strand of OW026521.1, from coordinate 132,209,206 downwards.
TTAAATTTCAAAATATTACTTTGTTGCAATAGTACTTTTGAAATACAACTGGACCCACCCAAGTCCAATTTATTTTATGAGCACGTCAAACGAACACTCTAAAAGATGTATGTCTAGTCCGATTTACATAAAAATTTATACAATCGTTGCAAATAATTTTCGCATTTTCATATTACAAAAATTATTATTTCTCAAATTTTAAATTCAGAGTTTCTTATTTTTGCACTCAGAATAGGTTACAGGTTTTGTTAAAATTCGAAATTTGAGTTTTCAGATACGAATAACTCTATAACTATAAAAGTTAAATAACATTCACAAGCCTTAATGAGAGAAAATACACTAATCTTTGAAATCGGATGAGAAAAAAAATATTAGCAAACATGCGTGAATTTATTTAAATCGGACTAGCCGTCCACAATTTACATATTTACTTGCAAAATATGCGTTTTACATAAAGATTGGCGGAAAAACTATGTTTATCAACGATACATTCTGCCCAGTCACCGGAGTTTCTAAGTTAAATACAGTTTTCTTAAGATCCTGACAAAAATTTTAGCTTTAGTTTATTTTTTTCTAGTTATCCTTAAGGATTTTAAACGTTTATCTTTTTATTTTACCGATATCTTTCAATTACCAGAAAAATAACTGCCTGTCGAAAGAAAAATTCGTTTCGACCAAATGTATAGAAAACAAGAAATAAATTTAACATTTTATTCTTGTTTTTCATAAAAAAAAAAAACTCGAAACGTGTCGTTCCACGTAGAGAAACAGACAGTAAAATTATTTTTTATTTTATAAAAAATATTTTTTACATGAAGCTGAAGTTTATAAGTAATAATAAAATTTGCTAGTGTCATTTAAATATATTTGTTTAAGTGATAAAACTATCACTTATAAATATATATTAAAAAACTTATTTTTTTTAACAAATTCTTCAATTAAAAAAAATAATTAAAAGCATTCTAAATTTCTGATTAATAATTTCATTGAAAATTTTCTTAAAATAATGTTTATAATTATATATATATATATATATATATATATATATATATATATATATATATATATATATATATATATATATATATATATATATATGATATTTGTCTTAAAAATTATTTTATCTTGTAAAAAAAAACATTCTTCCTTTTTTTTATTTTCGATAAACTACAATTTTTTTTTTCCAAAATAATTTATATTTTTTCTCCTTTCCATTTGTAAATTTGTTCTACCTTTTTAATACGGTTATCCGATTATTTTTGGTCGATAATCGATTAAACGAAATTTAGTTTTCTTGAGTCATAAATTTAGAACATTTTTTATTTTTAAAATAAATTTGTTTCAACTACATCTTTTTAAAATGCGTTATATCCCAGCCAAAATAAATAAAAGAAATTTTTAGGAAAGTACTTTTCATTACTTTCAAAGTAAAAGCAGGTGTACGTTTTCTTGTGATTAGGAAATAATATAAACAGCGTCCAAAGATATTATTAAAAAAAGATTCAAATTCTGCTATAAAATGTTGAGATTCGGTTGTTATTTTTGCAGATACTTGTTATTAAAAAGAACTGTTTAAACAAATGAAAAAATAGTGTTATGCATATTTTTTATTAAAAAAATATGTTGGTTTATATAAAAATTAGAACTAACTTCCTTCTGCCGATAAAGAAAGATATCATCATTCAATTACAAGCCTATGTTAAATTCATTAGAAATGATCCAAATTCGCTCTACTTCTGTATAATAGAAAATATAAAATAATAATTTTAAGTAAAATAAATTCAAATTTATATAAGATTGGGGGCTTCACAAGGTGTGCTATCATGTCATATTGTCATAATGTTCTAAAATTTTAAAATGATTTAAAAATATTGTTGTTTCTTTTTAAACAAAAAGTGCCTTAAAATAATAGAACTTTGTATGCTTGCTATGTTCATTGTTCTGTTGTATTTAATCAACAGAGATGATTTTATACAAAAACTAAAAAAAAATGTTCTTTATTTACTTCAGTCTGCCATCACAACATCTAAAATGTACTTTTCGTACAAACTGGCTATTATTTTTTTTTTTTTTTTTTTTTTTTTTTTTCATTTATTGTTAGTTGATTTAAATTCAAAATAGCGCACTAAATTATGACGGGTTTTTCACAGCAGTCATATTTTTTCATGCTATTATAGGATATGATTTCACAACACTACGTGAATCTCTTAATTATATATTTTAAAGTTCATAGAATACAACTAGATGTTATGTAAGAGGCACTTTGAACTAAAAAAAAAAAAAGAAAAAAAAAAAAAAAAGAAAACAAAACTTATTTTATTCAAAACACAAAAACAACACATATGTGACTACATGTATTTTGTTATTGCATGAATTAGGTTTTTGACAATTTAATCATGTTTTTTTCTATCACATAAATATGTTAATCTATCTGTTTTTTAAAAACATTTTACAAAAAAGTTAAAAAAATAATAACACATTTTTCAAAATAAAAACTAATTTTCTATGCCTCCTCAAAGGACTTTTTCATTTTTTTTTGCTGTAAAAAATTAAAAAGTGTGTGTTTAAGTAAGATTTGTAAGGCTCATTTTTGCTTTGACCAATTATGTCTTAACAATGTTAGAATATATTATTGTTTACTCCTTCTATACAAGCTTCCTGGAAGTATATTGATATTTGATCGCGTAAACCGGTAAAAGTGTCTTAAATATTGTTTGCCACCTACCATTATTATTATTTTTTTTTTAACACTCCATATATTGTCTTCGATTTAACCACGACGTGCAATTACTTTGTTATAAAACAATTTAAACATTCTACGCGGTCACATTTGATTACAAATAAGAAAAGATCTATGTTTCCACTAAAATTTGAATTTGTTTGTTTTATTTTTACACATTTTACGGCCTTTGGATTTTAGGTGCCGATTTGTTGTTTTTTTAAAAATTGTTTATTTTTTTTATAAATGTCCATTCAAGAGTTTTCAATGGTACGTTAAAATGCAATTGGATAAATAGTATAGGAATTATTTACGATTTAAAGTGAATTAGGCGTTCAATGAGTTCCAAAATAATTAGTAAATCAGTTCAATAACATGGCAGGCGATGAAAACTTTAAGCTTAATGAAAATCACTTACAACCGTTTTTTTGGGGGTAACCGTAATAGAAATAAGATGTACAGAATCATATGTATACAAAAAAAAAAAAAAAAAAAAAAAAAACATTTTCGTGTTTTAATGATTAATAAGTTTTTTTTCAATAGCTAAATCGAATCAAATTAATAATTAAAAGAAAATTATAATTTCTTAAATACAGATGGAAATCGTACAAAACCAATTTAAAAATAATTGAATTTAGTTAATATTAACTTTATTAAAGAAAACTATTTTTATTTTATTCATTTTTCAAACTTATATTCCTAAAAAATATGCAATACCGTTAAAAACAACAGTCTTTTAAATTCCATTGCATAAAATATGAGAGCACTTTCTCTTTCACCGTCTCTTATTACTGTTTACTTTTTGACAGTTTCATTAGGTTTTGTTGTAGCATCTGTTTTGGTCTTGAGATTCTTCAATTGTTCCTTTTGTTGTTTATAAAAGAATTCTTCTTCGCGAGCGGCTTCCATTTTGCCAAAACTGCCGCCAGCTTCACGAATGGAGCCACCACCACCGCCGCCTTTACCGGCACCACTACCCAATTCACCAATTTGAGACATTTTCGAGAGTCTAAATCATAATAATAGAAATTTGTTTTTTTAAGAAAGTAGGACAATTCTTATGTAATCTTAAGGTTAAAAAAAAAAAAAAAATCCAAATTTTCTTTCCTTTACTTACTGTATTTGTTTTGGATATAAACGTTGTGTTATACGTCTTACTGTTAATAACATACTGGAATTAATGTTATTTGTTATTTTCTTTTTATAATTTTTTGATCGCTTTTTAATATTTAATAAATTTCACAAAAACTTTTCCCTGTTGCATTTACCATTCACTGCGCACTACTTAAATGCGACATTGTTTTGTGATAGGGATGGAAAATTTCTTATTTTATTTTGTACAACCATAAAAGTAAAATGTACTTTTTCGACTCTGAGGGTACCAATTTTTTATTAATTACAAAAATTTACGTAAAAATTTAAGACTATAAGCATGTTTTCATTAAATAATTTTAGTAATGTAGAAGCGTTCGCGGAAATAGTAAAATTACGAATCTTTGTTCCCTCACATCGTCTACTGCTCTATATTATATATGTCTTTATTAACTCAAAACTTGTTTGCATTAAAAAAAAAAATAAAAAATAAAGGAGGAACACTAAAAGGTTTTTCTCAAAATTTTCTGAAACGATATAAGTAATTTGTTATCAAAGTTCACCTTCTATTTTAAAATATAGCAATTGTTTGTACATTTTTATTAAACTCCTGTCAATTTATTGTTAATATTATTTTCTAAAAAAATATATTATAATATATACAGTAACCCTCGATTTACGCGATTTTGTTATAACACGATTCAATAATATCAACCACTATTTGAAACACGTGATTTTATTTTTCACGAACTTGATATAACCCGTTAAAACAATAATGACAAACCTTAAATTGCGCGAAATACTGTATTGTGTCGAAAGGAATTTATTGAAAAAAAAAAAAAAAATATATATATATATATATATTTTAGGAAAGTGTTTTAAAATGGCTCCAAAACAAAATTCATAACCGATTAAAAACGGAAGGAAAGCAACATATGTAACAAAATTCTAAAATTTAAATGAATCTACAATAAGAACAATTCAAAAAATATGTGCTACTAATATGGCAAAACATGTGTTCTCAATTCGAGACAATTCAATAGAACAAAATTTAAAATACCCTTATAATTTCAAAATGAACGGATAAGCAAAATATGTATGAATATAAATAAAATAAAAATAAAACTATCGAAAAAAATTGTGATTGCATGGAACAACTTCATTTTCAGGAAATATATTAATTCGAATATTCTTCATCAGCTGATTTAAATTGCATAGAATAATGTCCATATTATTTTAATTTAATTCAAGTAATAAGGGATGGTGGATATCATTTTTATATACATAGTATTTAAATGTTTAACATAAAAAATCGTTGACACCATATGATTTATCAAGAAATATTAAATAAAAAAATTATAATTTTATGTGTTTTAATTTAACAAAATTTTTAGATCCCAAAAAACCATTTTTCATTTAATTAGTATTTCAATTCACGCAATATATAAAAATACAGGTCCCAAAACATAATTTTTTACCTATTCTGAATGAACCGCATATGTCAAGAGTTACCTATATTTTAAATAAATATAAACTTTTTTTCTAAAAGGCTTATTTTGATACATCACATTCTGTACAATAAAAAACTTTATCTATTGGACAAACATGAATTTTTGCATAATCCGATTACATTTCCAATTTGAGGAATTTATTAATTTAGAATTGTATTTATAAAATTGAAAGATAAACTTATAAAAATTGTTTTTAAAGTACTAATGAAATTTTTGAACTCTACCTCAAAACTACTGTTCTATAACAAAAATGTGATTTTGTTATTTAAATAAAAAATAAATAAACTCAGACTGTACCAAATGATTCGTGGTAGTACCGCGGTACCAAATAAAGTACAATTGTACTATGTTTTCCATCCGCGTTTTATGAATTGTTTTTCTTTTTCTTTTAATCACTTGTTTATTTTTATAGTTTTGACTAATTAGAGGTTGGTTGCCAAGGTTAAGGAAAATTAATGTGATCATAATAATAAAGGGATTTGTAAATTAAAATAAGAAAGATTATGTATGTGCTTCAAATTTCGGGGATGGGTCCAATATGGGACCAGTCGCCAATTTTGGACCGAAATTTGTTTGTGTTAAAAATAAGCATAATACTAACATTTATATGAAGTTTATGTACGTTAAAGTAATTTACGAAAGGAGGGAATTACACGTTTCTACAAAATAAACCAACTGAATACTCTTGGAACGTAACATAGGGTAGTTTTTAGGTATATTATTACACAATTTTTTAGAATTTTCAATATACCCCCAAAATCAAAAGTTATTTGTTATATCCTCGAATACCTGTCATCCAATTTAAATTTTTAGAAGGAGAAAATATTATCCTCTTTAAAAAGTATTTACCCATTTGTATTCATAGCAAAACTGTGTAAGGTATTTATTTATTTATTTATTCATATTTTTGAAGTTTATAGCCAATTTTGACCCACATTTTATTACACAAACTCAATTTTTTATTTTTCGTATTTTTTTAATTTTATAGCCATTTTTGACCTATACTTTATTATAAAACATTTTTCCCTTACTTTTTCTAATACTATATTTTATTAGAAATAAAAAGAGCTTTCGCTTGTTACATAGTGCCTACATTAGAGATTTTTTTTATCATGACAAACGTCAAACTTAATGCGAATTTGTGAGGTGGCAACAGTTGCAAAAAACAACAATATGGCGTATTCATAATTGTTTTTTATTTATGCAGTTTGACAACTGTAATAGCCAAAATAATAATCAGCTGTTTAACTAAGGTTACCTTGTATATATTTGCATTGATCGGATTACAGCCCGTCTAGACGTAACATTAAATAAGGGGTGCACATATTCTAATAAATCCTATAAGATATTATTTTTAATCAGTCACAGAGTAAACATGTCCTTTTTATTTAAGAAATTCGCACTTTTTTAGCACAATTTTTATAAAAATATTTTTTAACTTGTAAAACAAACAATAAAAGCAAACAATTTTACAAAAAAAAATGTTTTTCAGTAATTTCCAAAATACACATGCACACACACAAACAGACTTTCGTATATGCGTATTTTTTTGACAGTTCATCTTATAAGATGGTTGTGTAGAGAAATCTCATCACAACAGTCTCATAATACATCTTATAATACTAATATTTGAATCTACACGTGAAATAATTCTCTCACAGAGCAAATTTGACACTCTCTGACATAAAAATCTTACATATTATGTTACGTCTAGACGGGCTGTAAGATTTAACATAATATAAACAAAATGGTTACTCTCCTCTGCTGGCGTTATCTCACATATTATATCAGAGTTAATCTCAGCTGTAGACCTAGGGTTAATCTCAGTTGTAGATCTGGGGTTATAGAGCATATGAAGTAGAAAAACTCATAAAACGCACAAGGTAAAATGTGCTGCAATTCTGATCCAATTTTATTTTGTATACCTAATAAAATATAGTATTAGAGAAAACATGTTTTCTAATAAAATGTGGGTCAAAAATGCCTGTAAAGTTTAACAAATACGAAGATAATAATAATAATAAAACTGAGTTTGTGTCCTTAATATCTTACATAGTTTTGCTATGAATACAAAAGTGTATATCGTCACCTTAAATTCGAAAGGCTGTAACCATACTTTAATTCTTTTACAGCAGAAGCAAAAAACATGAAAATGCAAAAAGCCGTAACAACAATGTTTTATTTTATGCTCTAAAATTAAGAAATTAAGTTCACTTAAAGTAAAAATAGATAAATGGTCTTTAAACCAATTTTGTTTTCATCTTAAATATAACAAATTTTACTACTGTTTCGTTTATGAAGTTGATGTTACGCACTTTTGACTTTTGTTAATATTGACTTAATTTTTGAATCATTTTTTCTTGAAATCAGCCTAATGTTACGATCAATAAATAAATTTTCAGAAAAAACTATTTTTTTAACAACAAAAGAATTTTTACAAAAAACCGAAAAAAAACTAATTTTGACCAAAATGCTGAATTAAATAATATGTATATGGGATTTATGTATATAATTCCCGAGAGATTTCCTTTTATGAGATCTATGGTCAGTTTTGAATCAATCCCTATGAGATTTCGATCAATATTTTTAACGTTAAATACATCAGCACAATACCATTCGAAATATTTTAATCAAAAGAAAAAATCCTAAAATAGTTTATATTGCCAAATTGTGGGTTATTGTTAAATAATTTGTTTCGGAATCAAAATTGTAACTATTTTTATGGGGTTAATGTAACAATTTTGATTTCGACAATCATATTATATACAAAACCCCAAAAGGTTTTATTGCATTGGTATAAAATAAATATTGAAAAATAAAAATATAAAAAAATATATAGCTCTTTATAAAATTGCCGATATAACCGTTAAATTTAAAATTTTGATGATTTCATATTTACACACTCTACATCATTTTTCCTTTATTTTCATTATTTTCTAAATTTTGCATATGATTTGCAGGATTCACATTAGTTTCTTTATCTTCATGTATGAGATGTTTATTCTCTTTTCGTAATCTTGTACAGCACTCATTTTGCTGCAACAAATTTCAGAGAATATTAAATTTGTTCTAATAAATTTCATATTTCATTTTAAACATACTTCATCTAAGAAAAATGCTTCTTCTAAACAATTTTTATGTTTATTAGCAGAACTCGTTTCTCGCAATGCTCTCTGATAATTATTTGCATCTAAAATCTTTTCAAATTCCCTCAAATCACCTATACAATCTTCACACTTTAGTTTCGAGCCCTGTTCACGTAACTTCGCCATTAAATCATAGTTTTGTGTACAAAAATATTTCTCTTCTTTTAAACCGCCTTGAGGTTTCTCCAAACCGCCGCCAAAAGTTAATTGCTGAGTTTTATCATTAAGATTTCGAGTATGCAATATAAAACTAAAATAGGTCAAAAAATATTAGGTTTAAAACAAATATTTTATTAATGATCATAATTTACCGTGCAGATGTTTTTGACCATTTTTGTTTAAGATTATTTGAGAAAAGACGTAACATGATTTAATACAAAAAATATATTTTAAAAAATATGCAAATCAAATCAATTCTTAATCAAGTAATTTTAAATTTTATATGTATTTCTGAAATTCAATTCATTATAGGGTGATATAAATAATTAAAAAATGAGTTGGTAAGCAGAACACAAGGATATAATTTTTTTGAATTAGCGATAAGTTTCTTTAGAAAGTCTTTATCTATCGATAGATTTCTTTAGATAATTTTGAGCTAGCTAAAGATTTCTTTAGATAATCTTGAGCTAGCTAACAGCCCGTCTAGACGTAACATAATATGTAAGATTTTTGTGTCAGAGAGTGTCAAATTCGCTCTCTGAGAGAATTATTTCACGTGTAGATTCAAATATTAGTATTATAAGATGTATTATGAGACTGTTGTGATGAGATTTCTCCACACAACCATCTTATAAGATGAACTGTCAAAAAAATACACATACACGAAAGTTTCCTTGTGTGTGTGCATGTGTATTTTGGAAATTATTGAAAAACAATGTTATTTTGTAAGATTGTTTCCTTTTAGTGTTTGTTTTACATGTTAAAAATCATTTTTATAAAAATTGTGTTAAAAAAGTGCGACTTGCTTAAATAAAAAGGACATGTTTACTCTGTAACTGATTGAAAATAATAATATCTTAATCAGTCGCAGAGAGAACATCTCCTTTTTATTTAAGCAATTCGCACTTTTTAACACAATTTTTATAAAAATGTTTTTTAACATGTAAAATAAACATTAAAGGAAACAATTTTACAAAAAAAAAAACGTTGTTTTTCAGTAATTTCAAAAATACACATGCACACACACAAACAAACTCGTATATGTGTATTTTTTTGACAGTTCATCTTATAAGATAGTTGTGTAGAGAAATCTCATCACAACAGTCTCATAATACATCTTATAATACTAATATTTGAATCTACACGTGAAATAATTCTCTCAGAGAGCGAATTTGACACTCTCTGACACAAAAATCTTACATATTATGTTACGTCTAGACGGGCTGTAAAGATTTCTTTAGATAATCTTGAGCTAGCTAAAAATTTCTTTAGATAATCTTGAGCTAGCTAAAGATTTCTTTAGATAATCTTGAGCTAGCTAAAGATTTCTTTAGATAATCTTGAGCTAGCTAAAGATTTCTTTAGATAATCTTGAGCTAGCTAAAGATTTCTTTAGATAATCTTGAGCTAGCTAAAGATTTCTTTAGATAATCTTGAGCTAGCTAAAGATTTCTTTAGATAATCTTGAGCTAGCTAAAGATTTCTTTAGATAATCTTGAGCTAGCTAAAGATTTCTTTAGATAATCTTGAGCTAGCTAAAGATTTCTTTAGATAATCTTGAGCTAGCTAAAGATTTCTTTAGATAATCTTGAGCTAGCTAAAGATTTCTTTAGATAATCTTGAGCTAGCTAAAGATTTCTTTAGATAATCTTGAGCTAGCTAAAGATTTCTTTAGATAATCTTGAGCTAGCTAAAGATTTCTTTAGATAATCTTGAGCTAGCTAAAGATTTCTTTAGATAATCTTGAGCTAGCTAAAGATTTCTTTAGATAATCTTGAGCTAGCTAAAGATTTCTTTAGATAATCTTGAGCTAGCTAAAGATTTCTTTAGATAATCTTGAGCTAGCTAAAGATTTCTTTAGATAATCTTGAGCTAGCTAAAGATTTCTTTAGATAATCTTGAGCTAGCTAAAGATTTCTTTAGATAATCTTTACGTAACTAAAAAATTATTTAGATAAACTTTCGATAATTTTGAGCTTGCGATAATCTTAGCCAAGTACATTTTTTTTACAATATTTATAGATTTCTTTATATAATCCTGAGTTAGGTAGAAATTTGAATGGCGATAAAATTCTAGTTATATTTTATACCTAACATTTAATATAATTTAAAATTTTTTTTTAAGATTTCTTTATATAATCCTGAGTTAGGTAGAAATTTGAATGGCGATAAAATTCTAAAGTTATATTTTATACCTAACATTTAATATAATTTAAAATTTTTTTGCTTGAGTTATCAAATCAATATTTTTTAAAATAAATTTTTGTTTTTTTTTTTTAATTAAATTAAATATAAATAAATGTTTCTTACCAAAATGGTAAAAGATTTTCTTGAAACTATGTAAGCAAAAATATCCTTAATTCAAATACCAATTTTAAATTATAAATTGATTCTTAGTAAAACCACTAACCAGGATCAATTGGATCAAAAGCATGAACAAAATACCGGCAGAACTGGAACCACAAAATGTAAATCTAATCAAAAACTAGATAGATCAAAAAAATTGGAAACAAAAACTTCCCTAAAAATAGATAAAACCGAACAATTACCTCAAACTTCTGCCAAAAAGAAAATAAATTTCAGGGAATCATCAAAAGCAAACAACAAATCCGTAGCGCCTACAAAAGTTAAATCGGGAAGTTGGAAGAGATCTGAAAAATCTATCAGTCCATACAATACGTTATCGAATAAAAAACACAAATCTTTACGCAAAAAATCACCAAACTGGTTGAAATTCCCAAATAGCAAAGTAAAATTGCACGATTCTAATCAATTGGTTAATGGTGTTGAACCGACTTCTGCCTGTAGGCCAGGCACCTTATATTCTGATGTTTTGTTCGGTGCTAGCAGTTCCAATTTAGTAAAAATTAAAAATTTAACACCACGGCATACCAACAATACCACGGTTATGTCCACTGCTCAAAAGAAATTGTCCAAAGCCTTTTTTAAACTTAACGATCAGCATGAACATGAAACTTCAGATGAAAGTGAAATTGAGGATAAAAAGAATTTATTTCCAGTTTTACAAAAAATGAACAACAAAGTATCATCTTCATGTCTAACAAATGAAAGAATTAGTTGTAATGCCGTCAAGATAACAAATTCCCAGGAAACAATAGCGAAACAAGAATTGGCATCTGAATTTACACCTTCGACATCCTCTCATAAAAAGGATACAAATGAAGAAGTCAAAGTTCTTCCACTCTCTGATTTTCAAAGTACTTGTTCCGTTAGTCAAAATGAAACTTATGAAAAATATTTTGAACATTTAACTGATAAAAATGACTCAGAAGAAACTGCTGGTGCATCCAGCAAGGATCATACATTTCTATTGTCTTCTATTTTGAATATACCTAAATGGAATTATACGGATGCTGATACCGCCTCCGATGCTTTTCCCAAGTTTTTATGCCAATTTGATGATGAAAATTATTTGAAAGCCGAGAAAATGGCCTGGCTGGGTTTGAAATTAGCTTTGGGAAATACTTCAATTGAAAATAAATCGAAATTTTAAGAGGAAATCATTTTCAATCATGTTCTACACATTCTATACTTAAAATATCATGATCAAAATCGGTCCGTTAATAGCGAGATATTGCTAAAAACCGTGTTTTTGCATTTTTCTTTTTACTTTTGAAAGGCGCTATAAAAGCTCCATCGTCCTTCACAGAATTTTTTCAATATTTTTTTTTGTTCCATAAACATTTACATTTCTGAATTCTACTAAGATAAATATAGACTACATTTTCTCTTATGGCTCTAAAGATATTTGACTCCAGAAGAAGTGTAAAAATATTTAAATCCGATTCATATTTGTGAAAGATACAAGCTTCGATAATTTTTTCACACTCGACGAGGTCAACTTAGTCCCACTGTAGCGCCGCCCATGCTTCTGTTACACACCCAAGTTTCATCAAGATTGGTCTAACAGTTTATAAGATCCATATTTATGTAAGTACACTGATAAAAGAAAAATCGCTTAAATAAAACAAAATCACCAATACATGACAAATCGAAAACATTACCAAAAACGACAAAAAATCCTAAAAATCACCAAAACGCGAAAAAGGCTTCTGTACTATACTATACATCTCAACACTACTGAGGGCAAAATGGTCTACTCAATTAGGCCTACGATCTCCACTAAGTCATTTAAAAATCATATTTTTGCAGTCACAGCGTGTAACTTGTGAAGCAATGCTTGATTTCTTCTTTACACGATACAGCCCATATGGAAAAAATAATTTATAAGAGCTATAAAAAGTTGTCTTAATTTAATTTATTACAATAAAGAAAACGAAAATCATAAATACATCACACATTTTTTCGGTTTCAAATCGTTTCCTTTTTTTACTTTTTTTCCGAAAATTCGTTATTTTATTGAGCTATGGAACTTTTTTAAAATTAGATTTTTTTTTTTACTTTTATGAATTGAAAATTCGCACATTTAAAAAAAAATTTCTTTTTGAAAATAGCTGCTTTTCTTTACTAAATTGAATTATGGTACTTTTTTGAAATTAGTCGTCGTTGTGAAAATTGGCACATTTTTGCAGAATTGATATATTTTTTTTTTTTGCAAAATTTGTATTTTTTGAAAATCTTTTCTTTTTGAAAATTGCTTTTTTGCTTTTAATTGGCACTTTTAAAAATGATAATTTCTTTGTAAGCTGCTATTTTTTTTTAAATTTTTAGTAAATTGGAACTTAAAAAATGGTACTTTCTTTGAAAATTGGTACTCTTGTGAAAATCATTACCTTCTTTGAAAATTTTTACTTTTAATACTCACCATAAAAAAATATGGGTTTGCCATTCCGTGTAGTTGGACGAAATTTGGCTCAAATATTTCTCTCTTATAAGGTTTGTTTGGTATTGAAAATGAACAATCAGTTAATAAACAAAAATGTTATGGGCCAAATATTAGAAAAACTTAGTGTCTGTCGTAATTCTAGTTAATGTACTCAAGAAAATTTTGTATAAATAGCTCGTGGATCCATGTAAACTGATGCAGATGGAGGGTATATACTTTACGCCAAACCGAATATAACATTCTTACTTGTTTATATTATAACTCTTTCTCTTCAAAATGATCAAAACCTGCCGACGAGTCAATTAATTTGTATGGCACAGACCTTTTGCAGTTGTTTTACAACAATACAATATGTAAATATAAGTGGACTTAAAAAATAATAATTTAGTAATTTACGAAGCGAATGCATTTTCTCACAATTTCTGTTTAAAGTTAATTTATTGAATGCGGGAAACGCAAGCGATTCTTTTTTAATGTGTTTCTTTACTCAACGTAGTGTCTATACTAGACAAATTTTTATCAAGGCAAACGACAAAAACAGTGCTAGTCTATAGATGGTAACCTCAGTGAAACAGCTGATTATTATTTTTGGTTATTACAGCTATCAAACTACATATAAAAAACATGAATGAATACGTATTATTGTTGTCTTTATTCAACTGTTGTCATCATCCTTAAATTAGCGTTCATTTTGATGTTTGTCTGGTTAAAAAATTGTCTAATATGGACACATATTATTCATCAACTTTAACAGCCCTGTTTTTACACAAACACGTTTTATTATCGCTCAAATACCATCTCTAGTTTGGCGGCTAAATTGATAATAAAACAAACATTGCAATTTGCAAATAATTTAATAATATTACCAAAAATTAAACAATATAAACAAAATACAAAATAAACAAAAATGTTTTTACATAAATATGAAAATCATTCCAAAAAGTTTCTGATAAAAGCTTTTGATTATCAAAAGCAATTTTGCCATCTATATGCTCATCGTTTAGCCGAAATGTCCAGTCTAATGCAAAAACGAGCCATTGAACACTGGGGCACAACAGTACCCATAAAGAAACTATGTGATTTGCGTGAAGAATTAGAGGAGGAATGCATCATAATTGGCACCATCTACAAACATCAGGCACACAAGCCCAGCATATTGAAAGAAATTTCCGAAGAAAACCAATTGGCACCGCAGCCGCCGCGTGAGAATTACTCTGATCCGGAAGATAAAGTAATATTAGAAGATGAATTGCAAAGGGTACGATTACATGGAAAGGTAAGAAGTGAAGAAATGGCTACTGGCATTGTTTGTGCTGCCATGGGTCTGATAGAGGAAGATGGACGTTTCGATGTCCAAGAATTAATATTTTATGAAAGTGGCATACAAAGGACATTAAAACCAAAGGGAGTTGATGAGCGTCTTTTGATTTTGGTCTCTGGTATAGATTGGGTACAATCTCACAATTATGTGGACTCATTGAATCTCTTGCAACATTGGTTGAGAGGAAATTTACTAAGTGGCAAAGGGAAATATAAAAACTTGCGTTTAATTATTGCTGGCAATTCAGTAAGAAGTTGTGAAGAGAAACGTACATCGTCTCTGCAATCAAAAGGTGCCGATTCCAAAGATACCATAGACGCCATGAAGGCCTTAGATACTTGGTTCACATCCTGGTCTAGCTCTTTACCTATAGATGTTATGCCCGGCCCCTATGATCCTGCCAATTTTATGTTGCCTCAGCAGCCTTTCCATAGTTGTATGTTCCCCTCGGCCAGCAAACATGAGAACTTCCAAAGTGTTTCTAATCCTTACGCCTGTTCTGTAGATGATGCTTTAGTAGTAGGTACTGCTGGGCAAAATGTTAAGGATTTAATACGTTGTACATCCATAGAAGAACCTCTAGATGCCTTACGTTTTACTCTAAAATGGGGTCATATGTCACCAACCGCTCCCGATACTTTGGCCTGTTATCCCTATATCGATTCGGATCCTTTTATAATGAAAGAATGTCCTCATGTTTATTTTGCTGGCAATTGTAATGAATTTGCATCGTCTCTGCATGAAGGCAGCAAGGGTCAGAAAACTCGTTTAGTTTGTGTACCCAGTTTTGCCAAAACTCAAAGTATTGCCGTGGTAAATTTAGAAAATTTAAATTGTTATGAAGTCACCTTCAACTGCGACCAAGATGATTAATAAAAATACCAAAAGAAAAATTCGCAAGCACTGTTTTTCTATTATAAATAGAAGTTTCATTTTATTATCAGCAAACTTAACAATTACTTTTGATACACAATCGAGTATACTACACAGATTTTCAATGTACCACCGGCCCTAAAGGTTCTCCTCTTATATTAGGAAAATCTAGCCTTGAATCAATAGTCTCATCTATTTGTCCTATCACTGCAATATTATCTCCACGTATTATATGCAGACCCAATACAATTTGTTCAATGCCGGCTGTTGTTGAGAAGACTCGTTCATGGGATTCATCCAATATTACATTGATAGTTTGATCAAATCCCTTAAGTGTTCCAATGAAATTACGTCCATCTGCAGTTATAATTGAAACGGTGTGATTAATATATTGTTCTAGAGCTGATGCCATTTTATGTTATCGAGGATATTTAAGGAAGTAATGCGTTAAACGTTTTTTGTTTTCCAAACAAAATTTACAGTTTGTAAGAAAGTTACGAGTTTGATGTTGAATTTAGTGGAAACGAAACAAGAGTAAAAAAATCGTTTTTTTTTTTTCATAGTGATGTGAGTTTTTTTTTTTTTTTTTTTTTTGTTAACGCGTACTTTCTAGGGGAATGTATGGAGGATTTTGAAAATGTGAAACATTTGTGCATAACATAGTGTCTACATTAGAGATTTTTTTATCAAGACAAAAAGTGAATTTGTGGAAGGTGGCAACAGTTGAAAAACAACAATATGGCATATTCATTATTGTATTTTATATATGCAGTTTGACAACTGTAACAACCAAAATAATAATCAGCTGTTTAACTAAGGTTACCCAGTATATATTCGCACTGATTTTGATGTTTGTTTTGATAAAAATTTGCCTAATGTGGACACTAGGTAATGACACCTTGTACTGGTTACGCCATGCTTGCAACATCTACCATCTTTCATCAATGAAAATGTCACATGGTCGAAAAAAATACATGGTTTTTGTTAATATTTGCATTTTTTTTTAAATTTTTAGTACAGATGTTATCGTATGCTCACGATTTCTTTTTTTTTCGTTACAATTTTTTTCTTGATTTTTTTCAATTTCAAGTAACTTTTCTAGTGATGACACCAAAATAATTAAAAGATGTTAGGTGGAATAAAATGGGATAGTAACATCTGTTAAAGATGTTGGAAGAGACTTGCGCCGCTGGCTGAGTCGAGCCGCCGATTATTTTTCAAAGCCGCCGTTGCCATGAAAATTTCGGCTTAACACTTGGAGTCTTTTGCTGCATCCACTCCTCGGACGTGTCTCCAGGTGGCGGATAAGAAGGATTGGTTGTAAGGCACATGACCTGAATATTTTGTTATATATATATATAATAATTTGAGTGTTCAAATCATGTATATTATCTCCGATCCTAGAGTTCCATAGAGTCTCTCGCGGACCAAGTAAATGCAGCGCACTTTAG
This sequence comes from Protocalliphora azurea, assembly GCA_932274085.1. Taxonomy (NCBI): domain Eukaryota; kingdom Metazoa; phylum Arthropoda; class Insecta; order Diptera; family Calliphoridae; genus Protocalliphora; species Protocalliphora azurea. The sequence continues at coordinate 132,192,127 of OW026521.1, read as the reverse complement.
GGTCAAGGTGGCTGGTAGCAGTGACGAGGCTCCCCTTTAATGTCTATGGCATGGGTTGGTTGTAAACCTTAGTCTAGTCCTCGCATGCCGTCACTGATCGAGATGGTTCTCGTAGGACAAAATAGATTACTTCAATATAAATCAATTTTGAGAGAAGACGAATGGTCGCAGGGCGACAGGACAGATAGGGACATTAAGGATGATAGTGATGATAGAGGTCCAACGAGACATTCTAGCACAGGAAAGTCAGTTGTTGGGCCAACTATCAGAGATGAATGAGATTCTGGGTATCTCGAGGGATTCCTTTGCTTAGACCAGTTCCACAGAGATGCTCTTGGATCTGAAGATAAGCATGAGATCACTGTGGTCTCAACTCGCTCTCAGAGTCAAGAGAGGAACCGGAGCGTCGGAGCGGGGGGATGGCTCGACTGGCTCAGAGTGTCATACTTCTGGCAGCAATTTAGTTCGACAAGATGCGACAACCGATGTTATGTGCCAAAATAAGGAGAAGAAAACTCGGAGTGGCGCAAGAGCATCCCTTACCTATCTGCATAAGATAGTTAAGAGAGGTTTTTGGCCACTTGCTGGCAAGGATAAGTACCTTGTCAGAAAGCACAAGAGGAACGTTAAAAGATTCGAACGAAACTACGGGCCTGCTTGTGACTCTCTGGGAATGTCTTATCCTGAAGGATTATGTGGGAATGTGGACAGCACTCCAGAGGTGTCTCATGAGAGCATAGAGTAAAGTCAGCATCCTCAACGATCCGTGCCGGAGCTTTAAATAAGGGTAATGGCGAACCAGCCAAACCTGCAATCCTCTTGGACCAGCAGGTGAAGATTGGCAATCCAAAAACTAACGGTAGTAAAGATGTTCATGTACCATCCAGGAAATCTGACAATTCGCAAAAGGTTGCCAGGGGTGCTAGGAGATGATCAGCCATCGATGAGCAAGAAGGCAGTAGGTCAGAGGCCGGAAAGCTCTACTGGTGGAAACCACAAGGAGTTGCTAAAACCTCTGGAATGCGGTCTTCTCCATCGAACTCTTTTAAGGGTCCCCAAAATGGGGTCATTTAAAGGGTCAGATCTGATGATGACCAGCAAACTTCGATAGCCAAGAAGGCTGTTAGCATACCTTCCAGCTCTGTTAAGGGCCCCCACAAGGAGGTTATTATAATAGATGGGCCAGGAAGCGAACAGCCCCATCATCGAAAAAGCTGAAGGAATCAGAGTTACAGAACTGTGTTCAAGCTGCTGTCATTGATAAGGTACATCCAGATAGGAGAATCAGCGTTGAGCAATGGCGACAGATTGGGCACAAGATCTTTGAAGAGATCGCCCTCGTAAGAGGAAGGCCGGCGCGGACTGGATGAAGGGTGTCAAAACTATCAACTGTTGATAATAAGAAATCATTTGAATTTCTCAAAAACGCAGTTGCTAAATGCGATACACTTTATCCAGAGGCGAAGCTTGAGTTGCCCCTGCATCCAATAGTGACAGCAGGGTTTTCTCCACCCATTCCAGAGGTTGAAACCATTCTGACAGTATTGGAAAATCAGAATTTAGGTCTTGTTACAAGTTATTGGAAGATTCGTACTAAATCAGCAGCAGTCTGAAAAAGCAGGAGTCACTTTGAGGAGATGTCAATTTTAGTTTGGGATAATTAGGTTTTGATATTCTAAATCTGATAAACCCAAAGAGGCTATCAGTGGTTCAAATTAAATTGCATCACTGTGAAGTAGCCTCAACCGAATTGACAAAGCTCCTCATTGACTCCAAATTGGACGTGGCACTTATCCTGGAACACTGGATTAACAACACCAGAGTATATGATTTAAGAGTCACGGGTTATAACTTGTTCATACCGCCCACATTGGAGAAGGTACGAACATACATATTTTCTAAGAATGATTTGAACATTAATCTTCTTCATTCTTTTAACAGCGGGGATCTTACCTGTCCAATGGGAAGCTACTGAAGGCAGTAGGCTTATACTGGCATCCGTGTACATGACATACGAGGCGGCCCATCCACCGGGCATTGCTCTGCAGCATTTGGCGGAGCACAGCAGGAGGAGAGGAGTGTACATGGTTCTGGGATGTGATGCGAATGCTCACACTACCAATGGAAAAGCAGGGACATCAACAAGAGAGGTAAGTTAGTATTTAAATTTATAACTAGTTATAATCTTCATATCTGTAATAGAGGTAATGATCCTATATTCAGAACAAAATATAGAGAAACAGTTATAGATGTAACGCTAGTAAACCAGGGAGGTGAATTTGTTAAGGACTGGAGTGTGGCTATGGATTATTCCTTTTCAGACTATAGCAGACATACTTTATTATTGACTTTGTGAAACTAAAAGGAAAGCGTTATAGGAACTCTAAAAGGACGGATTGAAAGTCTTTCGGTGAGCATTGATAGGAATTTGAGGGATACTGACGGCTGGAGAAATTCAGCTGAGGATATCGAGGAAGTCATGAATAATTTCATGGATGTAATTAGGAATAGTTTTGACCTCAATTGCCCGGTGATTTATCCTGTTAAACGGAGGCAGCCGAAATGGTAGACCAGAGAACTTTGGGACCAACGGTCTGATCGGGACAGCTATAGGGAAAGCTTCATTAAGTATAAGAGAGGCATAAGACGGGCGAAACTGACATCATGGATGCGAATCCATGGACTCTGTTAACGAGTTGTCTAGATTTAGACGGGTATTATCCAAGGACCCTGTGGCACCTGGATAGATACAACGTGCGGACAACTCTTGGACAGAGTCTGTCTCGGAGTCCCTCAACTTACTCATGGAGATTCACTTCCCTGGTTGTAGGGATATAGGATCTGTTGGGAGGGCAGGTAGTATCAAGGGTCTGTTGCATAAGGAATATACCTTGGCAACTTTATTAGTGAATTTCTAATTGAGCCCAATACTTTGTAATTTATGGTGTAGGTTAAATAGAACATAATGTTTATATCTGATGTAAACATGTAAGGCCAAATTTGCACCGAATTTAAGTAAATAACACTTTTATGTACAAATTACAATAGACTCATTAAAATATCGTGAAAAAATATGTGTTTTTTGAATATAATTTAATTTGCACGACCATACATTACTGAAATATTAGAATTATTAAATTCCCTCTTGTTGATACTGTTCTCGCAATTTTGTTGGTGAAAGAATCAGCAATATTTGTTTCTCATCATCGGAAGTGATATCAATACACTGGTGCATATTCTTATAAACGCACATCAATTTGTTTAATCTACTTATGAAAAATGGAGCTAAAAAATAATTAAGGTGCTACAAATGATTTTTTTTTTAAATTACTTCTTGACTTAAAAAATTAATAACAAAAAACTTATAATGTATACAAAATTTTTTTCATTGTAATTTTAGTAATTTAATGCCACTTTTTTATGGCATTTTTCTATATACGCATTTAAACTAATGAATGAATTTAGCACTATTAATAATATGTTGATAAACCTTTGTTTTGGATAACTTCAAAAATTCGGTCTGGCATTGATTCGACTAATTTTTGCAGAAAATCACTGTAAATTTCTTCCCAGACTTGCTTAATTTTTAGTTTTAACCCCGTTATTGTCATTATGGTTTAATTCTGTGCATTTCTTGCATAAACTTTACAGAATATGTAACCCCACGGATTCTCCGCTAGATTTAAATCCGGCCTCTAGCCGGCCAGTCCAATAATGGAATACTAAGATTTAGATTGGTTCGAGACATGGATTGCAGAATGATACTGTTGGAATATGCAAACTTCATAAATTTTTTCATCCATAAATGAGAGATGAGCATCTTCAAACAGTTCATTATAAATTGCACTGTTCATTTTAGTTGGAACAAAACATATTTTTGATTTTCCTGCAGCAGAAAAGGCTACCCAAACCATAACGTTGCTTCCACCGAAATTGCTTTTCGACATACGACATACGTACCTCAAATCATGCCAATAGCAAGAATATGAATCGGGATCGTCCAAATTTAATTTCTTTTTATTCCACTCATCTGTCTATTTCATGTATTTGCGCACCTATTTTAAACGATTTTCCTTACGATACTGTTTTAAAATTGGCCTACATTTTGAGTTTTTCCATTTCATGTGACCATCTGTTCGCAAAATCTTTGCAACGTGTTTAGAAGTGACAGGAAGATCAAGTTTATTTTTTATTTGTGCAGTATTTAATTTATTGAGTACCTTTTGTTGGTTTCCGCATACCGTATTTCTGCCTTTTCTTAGGAAAGCCTCCAATAACACCTTCCGAACAGTTAGTTTTTCGTCCAATATCTCCGTTAGAACAGTTTTGATCACGAAAAAAAATGTAATTTGAAGTTTTTCTGGTCTGTAAGAAAAGTTCCTGTTGGCATTCTTTAAGCTGATGAAATTCCCCAATTAAAACAAAAATAATTTCAGTAAACAGAGATGTTGTCATCAGAAACTTACCTTAAGTGAAACAAACAACTAAAGCTGTTAAAATTTTGTAACTTTTTAGACAAATTTTTCTCGACTGCGTTTATAAGAATATTCCGCTGAAATGATCACCAATATGTTCTGATTGCTAAATTAAAGAAAACAACAAAAGCAAGAAACAAATATTTCTTACATAAAAAAGTACCTTTATACGAGTATCACGAGTTATTGTAACAACACAACATTGTTTTTGGTTAAGAGAAATGAATGAAAATACCTCACGTAGTGTGTACATTAAGCAAATTTTTATCAAATCAAACGTCAAAATCAGTGCGAATATATACAAGGTAACCTTAGTTAAACAGCTGATTATTATTTTGGTTGCTATAGTTGTCAAACTGCATATATAAAAAACAATAATGAATTCGCCATATTGTTGGTTTTCTGCAACTATTGCCTCCTGACATATATTCGCGTTAAGTTTGACGTTTGTCTTGATAAAAAATTGTCTAATATAGACACTATGTCAAAGAGAAACAAAAATTTTAAATACGTTTATAGCAATGTGCAGTGTAGTGTAGTATGATCAAAACAATCGAATTGCCGCTGATATTCATCATCATCGTCTGAGGAAAAGTTAATATCAGATACATTTTCACATTGCTTTTCCAAAAACAAAACTTCATTTGTGAGTTTATAGGTTTGTGTTGTTATAAGTCTAAAACCCGCAAATGTGTTATGTAAATTTTGTCTAAAAATTTTGTAAAACTTTTTATAATAATATTTTATAAAAAGTCTAAATTGATTTAATCCAACTGATATTAAAATATTGCACTTATTGGTCAAGTCATCAAAATGAGGTGGGACTTCTTTTTCTATTTTTTAATTTTTCTTGTATATGTAATTTTCACTATTTTGATTTACTCTTTTAGGTTAGGAGGTAAATAATTTAGGAACTATATTCCTTTGATACTTGGTAGTAGCTTTTTTTTTTTTTTTTTTTTTTTTAATTAAAATTGTATTTAAATATTTATTATTGTATATTTAACAACTATTCAAAATTTTGGCCAGATTCGTATTCAGCATGTATAAGTTAGTTAGGAATGATATTTGTTATGTTTTATTATACACAAAATTATAAAAAATAAAATAATTACTCAGACGGTATATTTTTTTTTTTTTTTTCTAAATAGCGGAATACAAAAATTTGGATAAAATTGGAAATAATATGAACTTTTATTTAAAATTTATATCACAAATGAGGGTTACTATTGGTAATATAATGACATCATAAAAAATTTAAGATCGTAGGTTTTGAATATAATAAAAATAATTTAAAAATAAAATTTTAATTATAAATTGCATTAGATTTATAAATGCATTTGCAATTTTTGAAGTGCTTTTTTATAAAATTATTTCAACGAAAATTTTTTAAAAAGATATTTTATTCATTTTGACAATTTTACCAACTTTATTTGGATACACATTTTCTAAATTTTTTATGAAAAATCCAAAAAATTTTGTATAAAGAAGGTTTATGTTTTTAGTCCAAAACACAAAAATATTTAAATATATGAAATATATGAGCTTCTCATCACAAAAAAAAAAAAAAAAAAATAATAATAATAATAAATAAATAAACTTAAATTTAATTGTTTAGTCAATATACAAGTTTTAAGTTTATTTAAAAAAATAAAAAAATCGAAGGCGGAAAAAGTTTTTAAAAATGAATCCAAAAAATTAATTTGAATTTTACATGCATTTTTTAAAAAATTATTATTTTTTTTTTAATTATGATATTGAAAATAAAAAAATCAATTGCCTTTCTGATGACTTTTAAATCAATGAAATCATATTAAAACTTCAAAAGATATATTTTAATTTTTACGAAATTAAAAACGGAAAGAACACCACGATTTTTGTTTTGAAATCAAAAAAAAAAAAAAAAAATTAAATTAAAATAAATGTGTACGTCAATGTGGTTTTACAAAGCACGCAAATGCCAAATATGAACCAAATTTTAGTCTATATGAAAGAATAGCAAATCGTGGTACATAACAATACTATAGTTTCCATACTTTTCTAATAACGATTTTCATCAAAATTTAAAAAAAATCATGTTGATTTGTTTAGTGTTGCACATTTTTATGCTCGCTCAAATTTACAACTGTTTTTACTAAACGTTTAAAAATTTTCATTACGTACAAAAATATTTTTTATGCTCGATACTGTACATACTTTCTAGGTCACTTTACCTTTATTACATAAACAACACAGAAGGGAACAAAATAATATAATATTCAAACTTATAACAAACTTTATGTGTACTTTAAGTATACCGTTCGACTCAGAATCAATGTCTTTCTATAACGAGTTTCTATTTTTCACTCTCATAAAAAATTAAGAACTAGGATTATTATTTTCTTTAAGTCTACACACGCAGAGAAAAAGTATAGTTGTAGTGACCGTAATCTAAGAGCAACATATTATGATTGGAACATATGATCACAGCGAAAAATAGAAATGATTATAAGTAACAATTTTTATGATTCCACTTTGTCATATTTATGGTTTATTTTTTCATGTTATGATCATAGTTTTACATCTTTTTATATTATTATACCATTTAACATATTATGATTCCATTTTATCATATTATTATTATATATTATATATATATATATATATATATATATAAACAAAAATATCATTATCGTGAACGCGGAGTTATTGAAATTCAAGAAAATTAACAATGAGAATATAATATTGCTTTTTCTCTGCGTGCAGATATAGTTCAAGGGCACCTAAGCCTGAGGCAGCCCTACACGTTAGTAAAGATCTAATATATTTACATCATTCAGAGTATCTGCATGGGGATATTGTTGCAATTTGTGCGACTATCCCAACATTAGCGGGAGAACATGAAATTGCTCTTGCGTCCACATATCACAAGTCACTGAGCTGGTAGTATATTGCCAAAGAAGTAACCTTAGGTGGATTATATATTGTGACGCAAATGCCCACATTCATGTTCCTTGGCATATAATCAACAATTTCGAAATCCCGGAAACTGCGATATGTATCGTAGTTATTTGATTCTTACGTAGAATTCATCCAAGAGTAACATATCTTGCTCGAAGGATATTGCTTTTGAATTTGTGGAACTTTGCTAAATTATTCGGAAAGCTTACGAAAGTAGTTGCTAGCTCAAGATCAGAAAGCCTGTATGGAATGTTTCCTGGTGTAATAAGGAACTCGAATGACTGAGAGCTGAGGCAAAATGTTTGTTCAACAAAGCAAAATAAACTGGTGACTGGTGCACCTACAAATCTGCACTTAACAAATTCAATAAGAAGTTCTTATCTCAGTATTATACAAATGGTTTCTGTACATTGAAATACGCGGACATAGTCACGAGAGGAGACAGGCTCTTATCTAGGAATCGAACTTCTACATGGTCACCTTTAGAGATGAACAGAAATAGAAGGTTAAAGGGTAAGATCATCACAGAGGAACATGTGAGGTAAGTGAGGTAAGCGTTATCGAAGTTTAGCCCCTTTAAATCTCCTTGACCTGCTGCATACAACAAGGGTCAAAAGTTTGGCGTGGGGTTAAGGTTGTCTTTATACCTAAGGCTGATATCAAATTTGAACAATTGCTAAAATAATCCTATGGAGCTGTTAGCCTGAGCACGATTTTCTTAAAAACAATGGAGGAACTATTAGACAATTATATTGGGAAATTGAGTCTAAGAAATAGTTTGGAATAAATCTATAAAATATTAATCAATATGTTACATATATAGTGTTTATACGCACCTCTTACTCGCAATTAAAAATATAGCGATATGAAAATTTGGCCGTATAAACGGTGACTTAATATTTTGTTCGCAAGTTATTAACTCACGAAAACTAATCGTGATTAGTGAAACTATTTGCAAATAAAGCGTTCGACGTTGCCACTTCTTTTTACGATCATAGAATTTTCGATGATAATAGTTGTATATTTCCCATCCGGCACGACAAATAAGGAAATATATTTATTTGTGCAATTTGCGTATAAACAGTGAATTATTTATTTGCAAGTTATTTTTATTTGCAATAATCGTGCATATAAACGTAATAATAGACGAACAATTTGAAGAAAGTTCTTTTCAATTTCGTAATATTAAGTCAATACCTCAGGACAACGAAATCGCAAAAAAAAACATATATTGTAAATAATTCTGCGAAATTCTTATTTCTTAGACTTGATATAGTGTAAAAAATAAATAAAAATTTTCCATCAGGTCACACTTTTAACCAATTGACGACCAAAGAAAATATGCTTCTCTGAGGAGTTTTTAGGTTATATAAGTTTCCAGATACTAGGTAGAGCAAATTATTTACTCATGTTTTTTTCCAACTTGCCACACATAGCCCTTAGAAGTCTTTGTAATTTGTTAGTTATATAAAATACAAATTTTCCCTCTGCACCCACTTCTTACCATAATTTTTTCATGATTCTATGAGGGTTGATTGAGAATTTTTTGATTTTTACAACTGTAAGACTTTTAGGCGCTTTTGTGCCAACATATTTTTCACGATACTTTTTTTTTAGTGTTAACCTACCTATGTAATTTACACTCTTGTTTTTGTCATAATCCAATCAACTGCAATTTTTGGTACCAGAAATATCTATTTTACATGTTATTAAATAGTTTATGCATTATAAAATCACTTTTTAAATTCTATTCTTCTTTTGGAAAACATTTTTCCCATTTAATTACTGAGTAACTCAAAATTTAAGACTTGTATACGAATTTAGATTTATTATAATTCTTTTGACGCTTTAGACGATTGTTGACCATAATAAATAAATATATTTATATAAAAAATAAATATAATAAAGGATTATCAAAGTTTCTATAAAATTTCAAAACAATTTTATTCGTTTTTCGCGATTTTTATTAGTTATCTAATATTCGAATTTTAAGGCGTTTTTACCCATTTTTATATGAAATTTTCTCATAAAAATTGGAATAATTTGTTTAAAATTAATTTATGAATTGTAATTTTTATTAAAAATGCACTTTTTGAAAGCTTAAGTAGATTTTTGCAACAAATATTGTAAGTGGATATTATGGTCAATATATAAAAATAATAAAATAATTAAAAACTTTTTTCTAATAAAAGAAAAAGTTAAAAATAAAAAATTGCATGATAGGTGAGCTAAAATCGTGACCATCACTGTAAGTACCTACTTCTATTTAAAAATTGTTGTTAAATAAGAAAATACTAAGGTGAAGGCGCTTATAAAAAATTTTCGACAGCGGCTCAAAATCGGCTGAAAATACACAACTCGCACAAGAACAAAACGTTCACAATTTTTCCATTTTGTATTGAGTGGACAAAGCATTTGGCAAAGAAATCAACCGCACAAAAATGACATTTGATGGCAGACATAGTTGGTCCTTATACTTAAAAAAGTACATAGTTTTATATAATTCAAGTACAAACTCAAATACAAATTGAAATCTGCAAAATTTGTACTATTTATTTTGCCTCGTCTGCAACTTAACGTAATACTTTGGATAGCTTCTCAGGGGACTACATACACATGTAGTCACATAAAATGCTAACATAGTCTACTTTAGAGATTTTTTTATCAAGACAAACGTCAAACTTAACGCGAATTTGTGGAAGGTGGCAACAGTTGCACAAAAACAACAATATGGCATATTCATTATTGTTTTTTATATATGCAGTTTGATAACTGTAACAACCAAAATAATTATCAGCTGTTTAACTAAGGTTACCTTGTATATATTCGATAAAAATTTGCCTAATGTAGACACTAGGTAAGGCCGCATTAACATTTTTTTTATAACAGAAGCAGTGCATATCCTGCAAAGGCGTCATACTTAAATTTTTGCTTTCGAAATCAATTTGTAAATCTTTATTAGCCACTGTTCTATTTGTAATATAAAGTTGGACGAATTTTTCTTCTTGATTCCATAAAACATAAAGTTTAAAAAAATCTGTTTCACAAATTTTTAATTTATATTTGAACTATTCCAAATACAGGTTTATTTAGGAATAGGAATGTAGCAAGAATGAATTTAAGAAAAATATCGACGACGGCTTATTTCAGACCGTCATAAGCCGAAATTTTTTTCAGCGACGGCGGCTATTGAAATTCTTCGGGGGTTCGGCTCAGTCGGTTGCTTTACCAGTTGGCACAGGTCTCTGGGTGAAAGGGATATACAATTTTGCACAGTCAAGTATAGCACTCCAGTTTGTTTTTATTATGTTTTTTTTTATTGTCCCCCCATCTCTTGTCTTCTTCTATTTTCTCCTTCAATTTACAAAACTAGACTATAGAGTTGCATTTCATTATGTACCTTAGCAACGTAATAACAGGGCCGCCAAATTTACCGTTAAACACTACTAAACACTCTACTTTGAATACGTGCTACCAACAATGACAGTTATTTGAAAAACATGCGCATTGTCAATAAAACTACAAAGTAAACGTTCGTATCAAATAAATAAACTCCTATTGATTTTTTATTTACACTCTCCGAACATCTGTGTGTCATAAAGTATCATATTGAATACAATAAAAGAAAATAGTTACATACAAACAGAATAACTTAAATGAAATGTGTTAAAGAAAGCCAAGGATAGAGAGTGGGAAGTTAGCAAGCAAATCAATTACGAAAAAAAATCTAATAGAGAAAATAAAACGTAGGGAAAAATTGTGTTGTATATGTAAAACATAACGAAGAAGAATAGGAGGAATTGGAGCAGACTACTCTACACACACTCAGTATAGAGCAGTGAAAAAAAAAACGGCAAATAAAACTTTATAATACTGTGCTCTTAATTTGTCTTTAGTATCCTGGCGTAAAGTGAAAAATAAAGTAGAATCGTAGTTACACGATTTCAAAGAAAAGAATAAAAAATAAAAAAAAAATTAAATAAATTTTAAAAATAAAAAGTATAAACTAATAAAAATAAGTAATTAAAAAAAAGCTTATAATTTTAAAGAAGTGTTAAAATAAATGTTAACGTATGCTTTAAATTTTTCTTAAAATTTTGCCATTGCTTTACAGTAAAAAAAAAAAATAATAAAGAAATAACTAAACGCACATAAGTAGCTATAAAATTTTTAATAAATTACTTATTACAAAGAAAAAAAGAAAAACTGTAAAATTTTTAAAGCTTAACCAAACAAAAGTATTAAATTTTTCTTTTAACCTTATTAAAAATTTGTTGTCACAATTATCATTCAATAATCATAATAAAACGTAATAGATACAATTTGTTTCAGTTCAGTTTTTTTTTTACCATTTCCATTGCGTTAGTTATCGATTTATGTGTGTATATGTGTGAACAGTAACAGTAACAAATACTCTTGGCAGAGGCAGAGAATTGAGTAGCAGCAGCAACTCAGTTAAATCTGTTTCAGCTGTGCCGTCTCAGTCACCAGACAAAAATCTTATAAGAAATTTTTAAAGAATGCACTTAGAGTTATTGTTTAATTGGAACTTTAAAGTCATTTGTGTTAAATTCCCACAGTGCTTAATAGAAATTTTATAACAAAAATATATATTTTTATATTAGTTTTAAACATATGTTTAAAATAAATTTTAGTTTAAAGGTTTAAATCTTAGATAATAATTAGATATCTACGGAAGAGTGAAAATACTCAGTATGCAATTAAAAACTTAATTCATGAAAAAATATTTTTTTTTTTTTTTATTTTTTATTATTATTTTGTTGTTATTACTCCCTCCTATCGAATTTACATATCACCATACAGACAATTATGATGTTGCAAAAGAACAAATTCTTATTCTTAACATGATCAACATAGATATCGATTGGTATTTGAAGTTTCGGAGAGGACACTTGCCGCTGTAAACTAGTTATTTATTAATACAACCACAAAAGACATATATCGCCACTGTCTGGGTTTTTTTTTTTTTTTTTTTTTTTTTGAAAAGATATTAGAAAAATAGTAAATTGTTTGATATTTTGCAGGACTCGCTGAAAATCGTATGAGCTGGAAAATAATTAGTGTAATCCCTTAAAAATGAGAGAGTCATAAAAATCTTAAGAATTACCGCCCAATAGTTATGCTTTTCCTAGTCATGGAGAGCATAGTTTACTACCATCTTGTATATATTTCCTAGATGTCGCTATACGGGGACCTTGCTTGCCTTTTTGTCGAAAAGATTAATATTTTCATCCATTTGATCTTCCTATATAGGCTGGGGCTTTAGCTTTTCGACTGGTTACAGGAAAGACCGAAGCTGATTATCTTTGATAATAGGATAAGCAACTCTATTGATTCATTGAAACACTCTTTAATCACTTCTGAATTAGCGCAAGGTTACTGTATGAAATTTGTGGTGTTTGAGTGTCTGCTGGGAAGCTTTGTCATGTTCCTGCCTTGGTTGAAATTTACAAGTATTGCTTTTCTTGTAGAAGTACTATGCCCCTTCGTGGTATTTTATAAGGATATATTCAGGTAGGGGATGAAAACCGATCGTTTTAAAACCGTATCGGTCTGAAAAGTTGTGATGAATTTCGATTGATTTTAAGAATCTTTATTTTTATTTGATAATATATAGCCTATATCAAAAATAACCAAATATTTTAAGAGAGAATATAAAAGTGATGCAATTAAATCTAATAGAAAGTGATTTAAATCTAAATGTCATCAATAATGAAAACGACAAAATAAATCACACATTTTTTTTCGATTGTCTACCTTACTGACATGTAGAAGATTCCCTCGATGAAGTGGTGGTCGACGTTTCTCCTTAAGTCTGGAAGATGAGTCAATATCAAACTTTTACCAATCCGTTATAAAACTTTCCAGAATTCTACAGAGAGATAAAAGATTTTCCTTTGATTCGAGTCCCAGGATCCTATTTATCGTGGCTTGGGTCTTTCGGAAAATATCCAAATTTTACTAGACCAAGGGACCACATTTAGGCATACAGCCATCCTTCAGATTTAAACTATAGATAGGTCGTAAAGTAACTGTGTTTCTGCACTTATATTCATACGAAACTATGCTTGGGTATGTAGCTTTTCGGTAACGTTTATGTTTCAAAAATTTTTTAACAATTTCAGTTTACAGAAGCTACCGTATTTCTCATCAAGAAACTTCAGATACGTTGCTATTTCGAACTATTTTTTTTTATCGGTAAGAAGAGCATTTGGTATTGTTCTTTATGAGATCGAATCTATTTACAAAAGAATGTCAGAATGATCTAGTCCTTGCTAAACGTAGAGTCTTTTTTAGAGATTTTCCGAATTCGGATACAATTGATTTTCACGGGTTTGTTTTAAGACTGCCAAAGCTCATGCTAATAAGAAGGTTATAATCAAAGGAATGTCACCTTCTCGAATATTCTACCCACAGTTCTAAACTAAACCAAAATTTTATATTTTTTTGCTTTAGCATTATTAAGAAGAAACTGTTGCAGTTGTAAATGAATTGCATGTGGAGGAAGATCAATTCGTATACTTTTGAGAGGTAGAATTCTTACATAAAGGGAAAAAATTAGATTCAAAATCTATCACTGTTGTGGTCACATTGAAAATTAACGGCATTGGATTTTTGATATCTTTCGTTTATAAGTTTAATGTAATTTATTAGTTTGATACTGAAGTGGTGTCATTCAATATCCCATTTGATACTGAAGTGAAGACGCAGTGTTGAATTTGAATGGTATAGCTTTCAACACGAATGTAATCTATTTTTCTCTGGGTGTAGGCTTTCAAAGTTTAAGATCGATTTTGTATTGTTTGAACTCAGCTTCTGCTACCAAATGAATACATAATACATAAGAATTAATGTAGTTGTGATTAGTGATCGTCTCTCCATCAATGATTCCTAATGGTTTTGGTATCTCGTACACCTATTATTATGCGTTTCAAATGGAGTGTGTGTTTTTCGTTTAATTGAAATTGTGACCCAAAATTTAATTCTTCATGCGGAACTAAGTTTCCCTTTCTGAATTTTAGCATTCGCATTTCTTTACTATTTGGTTAGATCTGTTGGATTTTATTCACTTGAATTTTATCTAACTAGTATTAATATCACGCTGCTACAATGAAAAAATCACTCGAAAGTATTTTTTCTATCTTTCATTCCCAGAAACTGTAATTGTTCCTCAATACGAGTAGTTCAAGATTATTTTCCTCATGCATAATGCTGTTTATTAGTACCTTTCTTAGTCTAGTTTCTAAGACTGGAACCGAAATCAGTTAAAGTTGTTGTAATAGTGCCATTTTCCTACAGGAAACAGTAACATTGCTCCTATTAATTTTCATAGCTATTTTTGGGATTTCATTTGTCTGGTATATCTGTTTGTAAATATATGTAGTATTTTGTTCGCACACATTTCAAAAAATCATTTGAATTTAGTTATTCGTGCTCTGTATTCCCAGGATTGCATGCTGTATTAATACATTTCTAATTAATCCCGAATGTATCATTTATTTAACAAAATTGCAATTTTTTTAAATTAATTATCATTACATTTATTTTAAAACACTTAACAATTAAAAAAAAAAAAAACAAAAATTTCATTTCAAACGTTTCCATTCTCTTAAGTTTCTGAACTTAATCATTTTTGTTCTACATACTTGAAGGGGCCATTTTATGTCGTACTTCTTATTGTTATTATTGTAGTTGTTGTATGTAGCCCACCAAAGATATTTTTCGTATCATTTGCAACATCATCAATAGCCAACAGCAACTGAGGCAGAATTAGACGTAGAAACGGACAGACATCAGCAGCTAAAATATCAAATACCAGCGCAATAGTTGTAGTACACCAACAAAAAAACAACACATTAAATTTTGTATCTACAAGAAAGAAAAAAAATCACTTAAGAAAAAAAAAATAAAAATAAAAGGAAATTGACTACAAGAGTCCTTTAAAATCATTAAGTGTAAGAAAAAAAAAGTACACTCTAACTAATTTAAACAAAATATCTAATAACATAAAAATTTTCTACAAAATATAAGTGTCTTGTTAAAAAATAAATAAAAAAAAATTGCTGAATTTTGTCTCTGTTGTAATTAAAAAAAAAAAAATAACTTTTTCAAAACTTATTGTGCAAAATATCCATTTACTTTTATATTCTAGTGCGTGCCTAAAAAATATTAAATTAAATAACAATAAAAACCCAAAAAAGAAAAAAAAAGTGGAGAATAAATATATAAACCAATCAGCTGTATATGGATTAATTGTGTCCACCTAGATAATTGTTTATTAAAAAATAAAATTATATAAAAAACTAAAATCCTTAAAAAAAGAAAGATTAAGTAGAACAACGTTGCCAAAATTTCTTAATTTATAAACAATTTGTACAAACGTGTGCAAATAAATACATTTTACTTCAGATTTAAAAGGAGTTTTAAAACAAATCTACACAAATGGTGAGTGATAACTTGATAACTGATTAAATTTAAATTTAAGTTTCAGTCACAAAGCAGCTCTGGGCAGTTAAACTTCTGCCGCATCATCACCATTATCAGGGTTGTCAGATTTTTTTTGAGACTTTGTCGCAAAATTGCTAATCACAAATCGCCAAAAATAGCCAAATTAAAATTTTATTTGGTTTTTAATTTTTAGTAAATCAAATTTAGTATAATTTATATATGTAAATTCAGATTCAACAAAGTCAATGATAATTGCAGTAGCTACCCAGCAAAAACTTTGCTTTCCTGTTAAGCTAGCAGGTATAATTGGAAACAAAAATAAACTACTTATTTTTTGCCTGAATAACTAGTTATTTTTGTTCGAGTTGTCCACAAATTCATGTAGTTATTCAAAATATATGTACCTAAACGAAAACAAAAATAAAAAAAAAACAAAAAAATTTTGCCGTCAGTGAGACTCGAACTTGAACACACATTAACCACTCGTTTTTACTGACTAACGTCTTACTCATTACACCATCTCGCACATATCTTCCCAAGCGACAAAAACTCTTTTTAGTTTAAAATATCTTTTTAGACATTTTGTTATAAAAAAACTAACAGCTTCAGAATGGAGTTGAACCAACAACCTTCTGGTTGCTAATCCAGCGCTCTAGCCAACTCATCCACGTGATTGCAATATTACTGTGCTATTATACTATTGAGTACTTATTAATGTAATACAGAGTAGGCAAATAATAATGATGCCTCATTACCAAGAAACTACTTTAATAAGTAGTTGTCATTACTGGAAACCAAAAAGTTTTTGCTGGGTAATAGCAATTGAATACAAAATGAAATTATAATTTAAAATGCATTTTTCTGACCTACATGTATCTCCATTTTAGGGTAGCAACTTTAAAATTTTTATTAACATTTATTAAAAAATAATAATAATAATTCTAACATTGTATAACAACATTTGTTCTCTTATACTATGTTTCCACTGATTTGAAAGCATTCAGTTTTGAGCAAAACACCTAAAAGCGTTTCCACTGTCGAATTTTCGAGCGAAATCGTGACATTTCTCAATATAAGTTGAAGTTGAATTCATAAATTAAGGCCCTTCGTTTTGTTAGACGGGCAACTACTAAAAATAGTTGATTGCTAGTAAGAATACGTAATCGTATTTCTTCTCAAATAACTATTTTATAAAATTTTTAAAATTAGCTAAATAAATTGCCAAAAAAATTCGCCATGTCACCAAACGGAAAATTTAGTTGCTAAAAGCAATTAAAAAGCACCGCGTTTGGCGAAAAATCGTCACATCTGACAGCCCTGGCTGCACTTTGTTTTTTCATGGAGTCCCTTTCCTATACGAAGATATAGTTCGTTTTTTGGAAACTATCGTAATCTTTTGCGTACTACACAACAACGGATATTTGATGTTGTTAATTATTAATTTCTCGTATTTGAGATACGTGTGTGTGATAACCTGGCAATTTTTATGATGTTTTAATCGCCTTTAAACTTAAATCCCCCAAATTTAAGTTTTTTATGTGTTTCGATATTAGCAAATGTTCATTTAAATAAAAAAACAACGTATTTTCTTGTTTGTGCAGACTTAAACTAGTGGTATTCTTGAGTATTAGTTCATAGCGATCGGTTGTAAAATATTGCGGTTTAAAATTAATAATTTTAGTTAAATTTTGAGAAATTTTTATTAAAAAAAAAAAAAAATTAAATTTAGAAAAAGTGATAAGTAATGTTGCCAAAGATATCAAAATATCTAATTTGCTTTCTTGTAAATTAATTCAGAAAATTTTGATCTTAAATATAATATAATAACACAAGATAGAATCATAATTTTAATTATTAGTAATTCCATTTTAAATTTACAAATTTTGACCTCTCTGAAATTTTCTCTGTAGCAAGTATACCGATAAGGTTTCTTACCAAAAAGTTATAAAAAAAATTAAAGATGGACTTTTTTAGATACACGTCACTAAAGAAATTTCTTACAAAAAATATGTAAATAAAAATATTTTCAAAATTTTTATAAGGCATCTTAAAATACAAGCTTTGACAAATCCACTGCAAAAAAAATATTTTGATATCTTTTATATAACAAAATTTATGGCCATTTAAATAAATATGTTGTAGCAGCCTGAATTATATTTAATTTTTAAACATTATTTATATTGTTGAATAGATAATTATTTACATCATTATTATATGAACTTTATTAATTTATTTCCATTTTTATAATTGTAATAACAATAATTATTATCATTACTAATACTATTATTATTATTTTTGATTCATTAAATTGTCATTAAAACATTTATTAAATTCATTTTAACGTCCATTTATTTTATATTTATATTTTATTTGTATATTGAAAACCCTACCAAAATAACCATAAACAATAACCAATAATCAATATGAACAACAGTATGCACAACACTAAAAGAGATTAATAATTACCATAACTCTCACTCTCGTTATTATATTGATTTGTTATTGTATTTTATTTCTTTCTTTATATACTAGACGACTTATTGGTTTGACTAAAGTTTAATAACAAAGACCTAATTAAAGTTAAGTGCTTGTTTTCTTAAGGAAAAAATAAATACTAATTTAAATAATAATTGCTAAGACGCAGGTAGTCCTTTGTGGACTACCGTGTCTGGCAAATACTGAGGGCGAACACTGGCATTAATTCTGCCTTGTCCGAACCATTTAATAACTTTTAATATAAAACAAAATCCCATTAATAAATTGAAACCACTTTATTACAAAATGAGAAAAATTCATTTTACATTCCCCTGAATTCTCTTCTACACATGCCCAAATTTTACCTAAATCGGTAACCAAGGGTTAAAATTTTTTAAATTTAAAATGGAATTACACTATTGTTAAGTTAAAAAACTGAAAAATGACAAACGAAAAATAAAAATCAATAATAAAAAATATAAAAAGTTTTGTTTATATTTATTACTTTAATTACTTCTTAAAATGCAGAACTCTATATTGGGAACGCTGTATAAACGTTTAATAGATACATTTGTCCAACTGGACATATACACATAATATATTTGTGCTTATTTGTTTGTTTTTAATAAAATTTAGTTGAAAAATTTTGTTTAAAGAAAATTTTTATTTAATTTTTTTTTTTTTTTTTTTTTTTTTTGTATTTGAAGTTTTGTTTTAAATTTTTTACATTTTCTTTCGTATGTGATTGATTTTTTAGAGTAAATAGAATTGAGAATAAAATTTCTTGTGATTGTACCTTTAGTAGTTGTATCATGATCTAAAAGATAGTTAAAAGATATGGATTTGAGTAACAGAAAAATTAATAATATTGTGATTTGAAAACGAATCGCTAACGAATATTCTTATGTTTCGCAATTGATACCGCTAAAGATTCACTATTAATATGATAACCGAACCTTCCACATCGAAAGATTTGCTACCATATAGTGAGCTACAGGTGAGCTCAAGGAGTTCATATTCGGTTCACCAACGATAGAAATGTTCGTGAAATGTTCGAAGCCAGTATCATTATTGAAGTTTGTGGTTAGCTGGTATAGTTTAGGTTTCGCGGACTGCCTTCCAATATCAGAGAAGGCTCACTTGGGTCCAGAAAAATATTGAAATTAAGGACAGAAAAGTTAAGACAAATAGATAGAGAGAATAGAAAATAAGAGGTTAGAATATAGAAGAAGAAAAGTGTATTATTATTTTATAATAAACAGCTTCACCTTACATAGAGTCATATCGGATAGGTCCCCAAGATAATCATAAAGTGGTCTATCGTTAATACGCTGTCTGTAATCCTCCTCTGGGTTAGTTTAATTAAAATAAAACATTTTACCATAGTCTCCCGTTTTTCTTTAGAGTTGTCAAGAGATTATGTATTTTGTGGAACATATAATCAATTTTATTAATTAACTTTTCCGAATAACGAATAATTCGAATACTTTTATGTTTAATATTCGAAAAGGGCGATTAATTTAATTAAAATTTGTTTTTTATTTATAACAAATTAAAATTTAATGAGCTAGGTGAAACTGCCAAAGAAAAATTTTAGATCTTGTTCTAAAATTATTAGTTCTAGAATTGGTGTAATCAGAACAACTTCAGCATCTTTAATAACATCCTTAGAACTAGTGATGCTAACGCCAATTGTGTCACTTATGAAGTAGAACTAATGATTATATTACTTCTAAATCACTTCTCTGAACAAATTACTGGTTTCCAAATGACTTGCTAGAACGTTTTTTTTTCCTTTTCATTTGGACATCGGAGATTGTTACTCAACTCTTTATCTATTTCGAATTTTTGCAAGACGCTAGTTAATAAATGGTTGTCTTTATACTGAAATTAAACTGTTTCAATAAACAAATCAAATTATCCTTGCGTGAAAAAAATTCAATACAAAGCATTTCTCTATTACTGATGTAATAATATTTATTAAAGAGATTAGATATAGTAGAATAAAATAGATAATAACACGCACTAAAGTACTTAAAGTACTTTTTAATTCCCGGGCAACGGGAAATATAAAATCTTCATTTTTCCTGGGAATTTTTTTCCTACGCTTCCCGGAAACGAAACCCTAGTTGCACCGTATTAATTATTAATCATACGTCGTGATGTACGAAGTTTTAAATGACTTTAATTTATAAGTAATAACAACAACTTTTTTTAATTCATTCTTTCTGGTTGCTATTAATGTATATTTAGATATGTACTAACAATATATTTTCCATTTTAGCCAAATTATTTCCATATTATATTTTTAACCATCTATTTACATATATAATTTCCTAAGCCTGTTTTCTCTTTCCAGAGCTTTCCGAAGCTCCCAGACGACATAGAAAGTTAAAAGTCGGCTTACTTACATACTATTCGTCCTACAAATCTTAACGAAGCCAGATTTTTAAATTTCTATGAGGGAGTGGAGATATTTTCTGTAATATTTTTAATATGCCGTTAATACCAAAACAAAAACTACTTGAATTTTGAAAAACTAATATGCCGTTTATACCGAAGCAAAACTTGTTGGTTTTTGGAAAAGTAAATTTACAAAATTAAATCGTTTTCTTTCAATGCGGCTTTTACTAAAACATTTATTTTTTATAACTTTCTATTTAAATCAAAATTAGTTTATTACTGTTGTTTAAAATGTTTTAAACAATAATTCAAAAATAATTTTTACACGAAATTTAAAATACAAACAAAATAATTCAAGGAATTTAGCAATTTTATTTTTTTCATCATATACAAAAGCTCACTTCTATGAAATTAAATGAACAGGCTGTATCATAAATATTTATTTTACTAGTTTTTATTCGGTTTTCAATAAAAACTAGATGAAAATGGTTTTTGATTTGTATAGAAAAACTAAAGAAATTTATGTAGTTTTTCAATCAAAAACCAATTGAAACCAAAAACTACTAGTTTTGTTTGATGTAAATGTCATAAAAATTTCAAGTCTTATATATAAAAATAAAAATAATTTTTGCACAAATTTGATTAAACAAATAAAATAATTCAAGAATTTTGACAATTTTCTTTTTTCATCATATTCAAAATCTCACTTTTATGAAATCAACTGAACAGGATGTATCATAAATATTTATTTCAGTAGTATTTATTTGGTTTTCAATAAAAACTAGATGAAATTGGTTTTTGATTTGTACGGAAAAACTAAAGAAATTTGTAAAGTTTTTCGATAAAAAAAAACCGTTTGGAAAACAAATGATGCTAATTTTTGTTTGGTGTAAATGGCACAAAAATTTCAAAAAACCAAATCTTTTACATACCTTGCTTTCTCTCTGTGTAGTTTTCGTTGACGTATTTATTTTTTCAATTGTTTTTATTTTAATAAAATTTAATCCATTTTTGTTGTTAAAAACGTTTTCAGCAACAATTTTAAAATAATTTTTGCACAAATTTGATTAAACAAATAAAATCAGTCAAAAATTTTTACAATTTTCTTTTTTCTTCATATACAAAAGCTCACTTTTTTGGAATCAGCTGAACAAGCCGTATCATAAATATCTATTTATGAAATTGGTTTCTAATTTGTATAGAAAAACTAATGAAATTAATGTTGTTTTTAAATCAAAAAACAAGTGAAACCAAAAAATACTTGTTTTTGTTTGGTGTAAACGACATATAAAAGACGGTTTTGGTTTTTTTTGTGCATTATTATTATTATTATTATTATTATTATTATTATTATTAATATTATTATTATTGTTATTATTATATATTATTATTATTATTATTAATATTATTATTATTTATTATTATTAATATTATTATTAATATTATTATTATTATTATTATTATTATTATTATTATTATTATTATTATTATTATTATTATATTGCAATTTTTACTAGCATTGGCAGGCTTATACACTAGTTTCAAATGATTCTTTTCATAAAAAAAAACACAAAATAATATTGACAATTGTTTTTGACATACTGTTACAAATCATATTAGTTACGTTTACCAAACCTATGACGCACACAGTTTTTAAGAGCTGCAGAGTTAAACATAATACCAGTTAAGCATCTGATTTTTTTTTATATTTATTTTATTCAAACAAAAACAGCTAACTATATTTTTTATACTTATGGCAATTAAAAGCATATCAAAAAGATTTTTATAGCTTTAAACGTAAATGCGTCTTATCATAGTTATTTGGAACCCTATAAGGTAACAATCGTTGAGAAATTTAAATGTTTCAAAGTATTATTTTCAACTTACGTATATATATGGTTTTAACATAAAATCAGTTATTTTTATTTTATTTTATTTTATTTATTTATTTATTTTTTTTTTTTTTTTGTAATAAAAATTTCCAAAGATGTATATGTATAAGAATATCTAAAACTTTCTTCTACATTTATTACTTAAGGACAAAAATATGTATATGGGCCATTATCAAAAAGTTTGAATTTTACGCCTAATTATTTTTTTGATGGCACATTAAAATTCATTTCCCTACAAGCGAATAATAATAATACGAAAGTGATTCGAATTCGTATTGCTTAGAAGAAAAAGTTTATTGTCGCAATAATCATATTAGTATTGCGGAAGTTTTCCCCATCGGAAGAGATTGTGCGTCATCTGGAAGAAAAATAGGCAATATTGCTTGATAATCATGTAGGTAAAAAAAGAAGATACCGCAATATAATCTTCTGGAAGATGTATTAAATATATAGAAAAATTAACACAAAATATACCTTGAAATAATAAAGAAATCTTTTACATCATGTAAAGCATGCATGCACATAAATCTTAATATCATAAAGCACGAAAAGTGAATATCCATTTTTTGCTAAAAGACAAACAACCCAGCAAAAATTTTTTGGTTTTCGGTAATAACAACTACTTATTATAGTAGTTTCTTTGTAATGAGGCGTCATTTGCCTATTAATACTGCAATCACGTGAGTTGGCTAGAGCGCTGGATTAACAACCAGAAGGTTGTTGGTTCAACCCCATTCTGAAGCTGTTAGTTTTTTATAACAAAATGTGTAAAAAGATATTTTAAACTAAATAAAGTTTTTGTCGCTTTGGATGCTATGTACGAGATGGTGTACTGAGTAAGACGTTAGTCAGTAAAAACGAATGGTTAGTGTGTGTCCAAGTTCGAGTCTCACCGGTGGCAAAATTTTTTTGTTTTTTTTTTATTTCTGTTTTCGTTTAGGTACATATTTTTGATTACCCCTAGAGTAAAAAAATAACTAAATGAATCTGTGGACAAGTTGAACAAAAATAACTAGTTATTCAGGCAAAAAATAAGTAGTTTATTTTTGTTTCCAATTATACCTGCTAGCTTACCAGGAAAGCAAAGTTTTTGCTGGGAAATTTCTTCAATATTTTTTCATTTTTGAAAAATTATTTTTATTGCATTAATTTCTTCCTGCCGATCTCAATGGGATATCATAAATTTATTGTATATAATATATTATGATATTTTGAGGAGAAAATATTAAAAAAATTAAAAATTTTATAAATTTTTTGTTGTTTATTACCTAATTTTCTTTAAACTGATAAAAATGCAATATTAGAAAAATATCGCTTTGATGATTTTCGTCCAAATACTAAAAAGAAGATATTGTGTAAATTTCTTCCAGAAAGATATATTCCAAATGTTTATAGGGTTGTTTAAATATAAAGTGATTCGAATACATTTAGAATCATGAGACGCGAAAGTTATAGCGGTTGTAAGTTGAACATATAAAAATGTTTACAAGATAGAAGTTTATGTATAATTGTGGTAAAAATTACGCTCATTATCAAAACCTACTGAGTTATTTAAATAAAATGTATGATAATTTCAATGTTTGTTGGTATTAGTGTAGCATATTTTAGGGTTTCCTAGTAAAATTCTTAATATTTTGATTCGCTTCTACATTTCCGTTAAGTATTAAAAGCACTACCTAATTATACCAATTATCGTCAGTTTCGTGCGGTCCATGCGATGTGTCTTAGCAAAATCTGTTAGAGAAAAGTGTCCTGCTTTTAACTGTCAGCGGCATTTGACTTAAATTTTTGAACGCGATAAATTATATTTATCGCCGTTCTTTATACACTCATACAAATTACAATTTGTTATATAAAAATACAAAAACAAAAAGTGTAAGATCACGCAGCAATCCATGCTATTTTATTAAAAACTGTGAATGTGCCTCGCAAAAAACTGATTAAAAAAATAAATTACGCTTTTGTTTTTAAAATTTTGAGACTATCTACTGTGTTCACTACTTAGGGTATATCAATGAGATATAGTGCAATATACGTACAATTACAACAAGTATCAATCTCTGAGCCCCGTCCAAAAAACTTAAGAATTTTAAAAATTAAAAAATTTTGTCATCAAAATTTTGAAAGTCTGCACAATAACAAAGAAGGTGTAGAATTTATCCACAAAGTGCGATTAGTTTATATAAGATCGCATGGGATAAAAAGGTATAAACGCGTGAACAAAAAGTGTAGAAAAAATGGTAAAAAGTTAAGTAATTTTAAGCCCTATTTCTAAGTATTTGAGTTTTGAAGAACAATCGTGATTACAAAAAAAAACCTATGGTGCTAAAATTTTGCACCCTTTTAGTTTCAAGTCTTGTAAGTTCATATCTGTAATCCGTTTGTTTAAAATAGTACTCGTATTACCACAAAACTTATTAAGGATTTAAGTCAGTTTCAGCCAGGTTAATATTATTTAATAACGAGATATACACTGCCTGCCACTTGAATAAGGAATCACATTTTTTAACTTTAACTAAGTATATCTCCTAAACTAAAGTTCAGAAAAAAAATAATTTTTTGCGCAACCAAATTTCAAAGTGTTGGCTTTAGTTTCCTGAAGAAATAAAAAATATACATATTTTGTTATACTAAAATTATGCATTTATTTAAAGACATGTATTTCTGCGGTACTTTTTCGTGTGTCACTTGAATAAGGAATTCTTTTAATATTAATCAGGAAGGCTATGATTTGAATTTTTTTCAATATAAACGGCTAGTAAATTTTTAATTTGATAGTTCTCAAATAGTTTTTATTCAAAATGGGACGTGGTAAGGCTCCTAATAACTCTGAAAAAGAAAAAATTCTGATTTTGAAATCTCAGGGTCAGAATCCGGTTTAAATAGTCAAAAACATTAATAGAGGAAAGACAGTTGTGTACAATTATTTAAATAACGTGGAAAGATATGGAAAAACATGAAAGGGCGGAAGAAAATGGCAAGAACTCCAAAAGAAAGACGAAAAATTCTTAGAATTGCATCAAATTCTGCCATGTCGGTATCAAAAATATGTGAAAAAAGTGGAGTCAGTGCCAGTCTAAGAATAGTGCATCGTATTTTATAGTTGTGCCCATACGAAACTGCAAAAAAAACCACCATTGAATGAAAACGTAAATCACAATGTCTACAGTTTGCCAAAAATACAATGACATGGTCCGACAAATGGTTTAAAGTTGTATTTTCCAATGCAAAAAAGTTTAATATTGATGGTCCCGACGGGTATAACTATTGCTATTGTTTTTGAGCCGCAGACACATCCGAGAGGGCTGAATAATAGTATGGGATGCCATTTCGTATTATGGTACCATTGAATTGGTTTTTGTATCCAACAAAATGACTGCAACGACTTACAAAAACATTCTAGAGGAAGCATTTCCAAAATTTAATGATTTCTTTGGACCCATACCTTGGACGTACCAATACGACAACGCTCCGATTCATACCGCCAGAGCAGTAAAACAATGGATTAATCAAGAAGGTGTTCAACTTTTGGATTGGCTCCCATATTCACCAGAACTAAATCCAATGGAAAATGTCTGGGGTTGGCTTGCAAGAAAATTTTATGAAGGAGGAAAACAATTTGAGACGATAGAATCCTTAAATGATGCAATAACGGAAGTTTAATTTCGCTATATTACTTAAAGTCATTATACAAGTCGATGCCAAATCGCATTTTTGAGGTTATTTCTAAAAATGGTGGCAGTACTCATTACTAATTGAATGCTAGCAGATTATAACTTTCATTTTTATAACCTAAAATTTAAAAATAAATTACAGTTTGCTTAGTTTTAAAATATTCCTTATTCAAGTGACACACGAAAAAGTACCTCAGAAATACATGTCTTTAAATAAATGCATAATTTTAGTATAACAATTTATATATATTTTTTATTTCTGCAGGAAACTAAAGCCAATACTTTGAAGTTTGGTTGCGCAAAAAATTATTTTTTACTGAACTTTAGTTTAGGAGATATACTTAATTAAAGTAAAAAAAATGTGATTCCTTATTCAAGTGGCAGGCAGTGTATGTAAGATTACATACTTAAAAGATTTTTAATATACATAAGTTTTAAATTCAGATTTAAATATATAATGTTTTTATGTAAAATTTTTTTTTTGGGTTAGTTTTAGCAAAAGTAAAAAATATTTTTAACACCTAGTGTCCTTCCTTAGCTTATTCTTAAAAAATGATATTGTACGAATATATAAGTACACACATATGTGCATGCATACATACATACATGCATACATATATACATACATACTTGCATTTATATATGTATACACACTATATACATGTAAAAATGTTTGACAATTAAGTTTTGACATATTTCTTCTCAATACTTTAATGGCGTTTGGAATTTAAATGTTAATTTATAGATTTATTCATTTTTTTAATTTTTGTTCATATGGAAACCTACATAATTACCCTACTATAATTAAGTGACAAGTCTGGATGAGTTTTTCTCAAAAAACAAAAAAAAAAAAAGAAAACAAAAAACAACAACAAATAAATTTGTTAAATTTAAAATAATTTAAAATAAAATAGGGTAGTGGAGGGATCATTCGCCATAGGGGCACATCTGTCATTGCCAATTATCTTATTATTGATTTAATTATCTCTCATCCATCAAATTTTGTTATTTTTATTCGCCTGATTGGTGGTATAGGCGCGTTCCGTGTACATTAACCCTCCACTGTTAACCTCCAGGAATGTCACAATCACCTCAGCTACAATATACTTACTTAATGTTGATATGTGTGTCATTGTACAAAAAGACTACAGAGTTCATAAAAATAACAAAAGGAAAAAATAATAATAAATAAATCTTTTTATGCACCGATTTTGGCTCTGTATTATTTCATTGTATTTTTATTTACTTTACATGAATTTGAATTATCCCAGAAAAAAATGTGTTAGCTCAACAATTAGTTTTAGAATGCATGAAAATAGCTTGTACTCATTCTAGTTTGGTGTTACGATCAATGATTTTTTGTTCGAAATTGTCATCCCTAGAACTAGTTCTGTGGAATTGTTATCTAACTAGTACCCATTTTATGGAAGGGTTCTTAGAAAGCTAAATTTCAAATAGAAAATTTAAAAAATACAAATTAAAAAAAAAATGTAATTAAGAAAAAGCTATTTTCAAAAAGAAAACAAAAAATACAATTATCAAAAAAGTACCAATTAAAAAAATGGAAATAATTTTCCAAAAAGTACAATTAAAAATAGCAATTTTGCAAGAATTATTTAAAACAGTAACAACCCAGCAAAAACTTTGCTTTCCTGGTAAGCTAGCAGGTATAATTGGAAACAAAAATAAGCTACTTATTTTTTGCCTGAATAACTAGTTATTTTTGTTCGACTTGTTCACAAATTCATGTAGTTATTTTTTGACTGTAGGGGTACTCAAAAATATGTACCTAAAAGAAAACAAAAATAAAAAAAAAACAAAAAAATTTTGCCGTCATTGAGACTCGAACTTGGACACACACTAACCATTCGTTTTTACTGATTAACGTCTTACTCAGTACACCACACAGTGGGGCCAAACGCAAATTTTTTGGTAATAAATCTGAATCTCCTAAACTACTGGTCAGATCAAATTGAAATGTATGGAAGAGTTGTAGAGGAGGACCTAAGCTTTCAGAAAAATCATCTTGTAGTCACCCTGTGATAACACGAGATAAGCTACAGGGTGTCAAAGTTGACTACCTCGAATATGTAAAAGTTAAAAAAAATCGTAACTTGTACAAATGAAGTCCGATTTTAAAGATTTTTATATTTCTGGAAAGTGCTTGGCAAGATAAAGAAAAAATAAGCTTGCTCATCTAAGTTATCTCTTGCAGTTAAAAAGATATTTACGCTTGAATTTTGAATTTTTGATTTGTTTGCTCGACTTTCTTTCGTTTTTCGGGAATAAGTCCGGAGGTATATGAGGTAAAATTTTTTTAAAAATATTCTGTAATTTGCTATATATTTCAAAATAATATGCTGAAAGAAGTTTTGGATTATCTCAATTCGTCTAGAAGTGAAAAATATTCAAAGTCAGCAATCTGAAATTGGCATGAAAAATGGCTATTTTTTTACAAAAATATAGTACAATTCATTCACTTTTTTCTCAAAGTTCCGTTAATAAAAAAATTTTTTCCTTATTAATTTCAAAAGATAAGGCTTCATAAATGGTTAATAAAGAAATTTTGAATTGATTTAAGTTTGCACCCTACATCCAGCATTGGCCGAAAATTGTCAATTTTAAAATATGTCACGCGAGCTTTTTTAAATTTGGTACCCATATTTTTTATAGAAATAGATTTAGAATGATTTAACACTAAACTGCTTCCCGCCCGGCCAAAAACGAATGCAGGAGTGGAGATTTTATGTTAAAAGTCAGTTTTTTTAACGACTATTTTTAAAAGCATATTAAAAGCATATTAGCATAATATTTTTAATATTATTTCTTATGTAATGTATAAAACACAAATCAAGCTTCCATTCCTAAAAAAATCAATAAAATAGCTCCAATAACCTATTTTTGGTAATTTTTCAAAAATATATTTTTTTTTAAATAGCTGAAAATCCAAACTAATTTAATTTTTTTAATACAACCCCAATAATTTTGCAAACACTTTAAAAATGGTAAAAGAATATAAAAATAGACTTATTTACCAATTCAACGATATATAAAGTGTTGATATAGGTCATTTAATAATAGTAATATAATGGCCTCAAAACTACCAAGTCACGTCAAAAGTTGCAAAATTCACTATTTTGTTCCGTATTTCCATATGTGTGTATACGTAACATTTTAGTTTTCTAATGTATGTAGGTATATATTTGTTATTATAAAGTAATAAATTCTTTATTTGAGTAATGTTTATTTAATTTGTTCTACATATTTACATACTTATTATACATATATCCCGTATATTTATTTTATTAAGAATATATTATCGATGATATTATTAGAGATTTTCTTGAAAATAATCAGAAACATCAAATGTTAGCAAATTTTTAACTTCCTTAGCTTCGGAATCCTCTTTTTCTATTTCAAGAGTGATTTTTGGTAGCCATCGTGTTCTTATAGAATATATAACTGGATCTGATGATATTAACAAATATTCCATTAAGTCCATATTTTGCGCTATTTTCGAACATTTTCGGGTATTGAAGAGTCGGAAATGTTTAACATCTTTATTTCGGTCTTCCTGTGCTTCCTCTGTTAGCTCTCCCAATGGCAAAATACTATTTTCTATTATTTCTTTACCATGAGCCAATACTTTGTGAATTTTTGGAGTCATTGATATCCAGGGGTATGTAATGTTAAGTAGTTCTTTAGTTTCGTAAGCAAAAATTTTAAATTTGTCCGGATTAATTTGTTTTTTGCTATTAATGGCTGCCAATATAATCTTAAAACGCTACAAAATATTTAAGTCAATGCCTGTGCTTGAAGATGTGAGTTCCGGATTTTCAAAGAAACGTCTTGCTGTATTTCCATCATTTGAGCTTCCATAGCCATGTAGAGGTTTATCAATTATTAATCCGAGTTGTTCTTTGAATTCTAATTCAATTCTTTTCTTCTCCTCTTTTCGTAATTCGTGAAGTTCCAAATTGTTTTTTACTGTAGCATTTTCCTGCCCGGGAATATTTCTGTACTTCATATCATATGCAAGATGTAAGCAGAACTCCAAAAATCTTATCCTTGGTGATATTCCATAGGCTGTAAAATATTACCTTTCGCTTCTCTCACTGATTTGCTACTGGAAAAGATATCATATCCTTTTTCGCTAACAGATTTCCTCAAAATCTCGTATTGGTTTCTTGATAATCCTAAATTTAATATTAGAGCTAAAGCATCTTCAGAGGTAAAGGACGATGTTGATTTCGGTGTCACTATGCTTTGGATTATCCGATGTAATCGATTGGGAGAAGCTGTTGGTAACACATCTATAACTTTTTCTACTTCCTTTGGTTGCGTACGTGTTACTAAAGCTTTAAATGTATCTTTTATTTCGGCATTCGTATGTGAATTTAGAATAGATTCCTGTTTGGTCCTCTTTGTTCTTAGCTGAACTTCATCGTAACTTTTTTTTGGTCGACCCTTTTTCTGCTTTCCGATGAAAATTGGTATTTCTCCCTCCAACCACTCTTCATTTTTCTTCTTGAACTTTGGTATTGACCAATCTGAAGCTTGCATCCTTTTTTCGTATGATTTATAAAAAGTTTCGAGCTTTAAACTGTCTTCTGCAGTAAGAGTTAAACCAAAAGATACTACTGTATCAATGAGTTTTCTTATTTTTTCTGGACGATTTATAATATCAGATAGATTATCCCAGATTACTTTGCAAATAGAAAAGTGTTTTAATGTAATCTCCATAATGGCAAATTCAATAATAAATCTGCATATTTATAAGGATACTTATATATAGAAAAATAATATTTATATCAGGTAAATGGTGACAGGCAAAAATGAATTAAAAAATTTAAATTTTTGCTCAAAACCCCCAATTTCATTCAGTTTATTTTTATGACCTGTAGTGTTAAACAGATACGTCAAAAAATGTACCTATGCGATTGTAAAAAAATCATATTTGTTATAATACATTAATTAAGTAGCTAGGTAAATTATTTAAAAACTTACAAAAATGTAATTAAAAACGAAGGAAAATATACTTATTTATGTACTTAGGTAATTTTAAAAACCTTTTCTGTAGAAAAAAATTATGAACACTTTAAATAAATTCATTAATAAATATTATTATCTCGTAACAAAAATAAGCAATGCAGTTGAGTGTTACGTATACACACATATGGAAATACGGAACAAAATAGTGAATTTTGCAACTTTTGACGTGACTTGGTAGTTTTGAGGCCATTATATTACTATTATTAAATGACCTATATCAACACTTTATATATCGTTGAATTGGTAAATAAGTCTATTTTTATATTCTTTTACCATTTTTAAAGTGTTTGCAAAATTAGTGGAGTTGTATTAAAAAAATTAAATTAGTTTGGATTTTCAGCTATTTAAAAAAAAAAAAAAATTATTTTTGAAAAATTACCAAAAATAGGTTATTGGAGCTATTTTATTGATTTTTTTAGGAATGGAAGCTTGATTTGTGTTTTATACATTACATAAGAAATAATATTAAAAATATTATGCTAATATGCTTTTAAAAATAGTCGTTAAAAAACTGACTTTTAACATAAAATCTCCACTCCTGCATTCGTTTTTGGCCGGGCGGGAAGCAGTTTAGTGTTAAATCATTCTAAATCTATTTCTATAAAAAATATGGGTACCAAATTTAAAAAAGCTCGCGTGACATTTTTTTTATTAATCGATAAAAATGAAACTATTTTTTAAAATTGACAATTTTCGGCCAATGCTGGATGTAGGGTGCAAACTTAAATCAATTCAAAATTTCTTTATTAACCATTTATGAAGCCTTATCTTTTGAAATTAATAAGGAAAAAATTTTTTTATTAACGGAACTTTGAGAAAAAAGTGAATGAATTGTACTATATTTTTGTAAAAAAATAGCCATTTTTCATGCCAATTTCAGATTGCTGACTTTGAATATTTTTCACTTCTAGACGAATTGAGATAATCCAAAACTTCTTTCAGCATATTATTTTGAAATATATAGCAAATTACAGAATATTTTTAAAAAAATTTTACCTCATATATCTCCGGACTTATTCCCGAAAAACGAAAGAAAGTCGAGCAAAAAAGTCAAAAATTCAAAATTCAAGCGTAAATATCTTTTTAACTGCAAGAGATAACTTAGATGAGCACGCTTATTTTTTCTTTATCTTGCCAAGCACTTTCCAGAAATATAAAAATCTTTAAAATCGGACTTCATTTGTACAAGTTACGATTTTTTTTAACTTTTACATATTCGAGGTAGTCAACTTTGACACCCTGTAGCTTATCTCGTGTTATCACAGGGTGACTACAAGATGATTTTTCTGAAAGCTCAGGTCCTCCTCTATAACTCTTCCATACATTTCAATTTGATCTGACCAGTAGTTTAGGAGATTCAGATTTATTACCAAAAAATTTGCGTTTGGCCCCACTGTGCACCATCTCGCACATAGCATCCTAAGCGACAAAAACTCTATTTAGTTTAAAATATCTTTTTAGACATTTTGTTATAAAAAACTAACAGCTTCAAAATGGGATTGAACCAACAATCTTCTAGTTGTTAATCCGCCGCTCTAGCCAACTCATCCACTTGATTGCAGTATTACTGCGCTATTATACTATTGAGTACTTATTAATGTAATACAGAGTAGGCAAATAATAATGACGCCTCATTACCAAGAAACTACTTTAATAAGTAGTTGTTATTACCGAAAACCAAAAAGTTTTTGCTGGGAATTTTCAAAAATGAAAAATCAATAAAAAAAAAACACAGTATTAGGTATAAATTTCGAAATACTAGCTATTGTATATATATATATATATATATATATATATATATTTTAAATAAATAAAAAAGTAAAATTTTGTTAAAAAAGGAAAATTTCCAAAGAAAAGACGAGTTATTAAAAAAAATATATATATATATATATATATATATAATTATTTTTAAAATTCGAAAAAAATAGGGTTAACATTTTCGAAAATTTACTTACTAATTTCCAAAAGCATTAGTTTTCTCAAAAATTTATCCTCGTATGACGTTAACAGTCGGATAAAGCAAAAAATATCGAAATTTCAATTTTCTTAAATATTTTCAGAACAAATATATGCTTTTTAATAGTTCTCTCTCTGCTTTAAATATGTATGTCAAACTTAAACACATAAACATAAAAATCATTATCATCATTTGTGGCTTCTCTTTTCATTATTTATTTTTCAACATCACAGAAGGGAGTGGCAGATGATAGAGAGCAGAGATGTCAATTGAAATCTTTAAACTTTACTAAACAGCTGTTAAAATTGTACTTTTTTTTGCCGCAATTTAACCAAAACAGAAAATTTTTATAAAAAATATATTTTGACATATAACTCCCGAAATAAACTTAATACTTTCAAGTTACTTTACTTACATAAAGAAAATAGTAGCTGTGTTTTGTTGGCAATTTCATAAAAAATTTTAATTTATATACTTTAGGAGTTAACGTGTAGAATTATATGTGTTAACTTTAACTTCGATAAAAGTGCTCCCAATTTATAAATAAAAATACAATTATGAATATAAGAATGACAAAAATTAAAAAAAAATATAAAAGTAAATTTAAATTCAAATAAAAAATTTTTTAATTTTTAATTTTATATATAAAAACGTGTAAATTTAGTGGTGCAATTTACAAATAAATATAACGTGCTCCCAAATCGGGTTAATGTCGTTTTTTTTCTGTTTTTTGCCAACAGTCAAAGTTAACATTCGGCAGGAGCAATAAAACACAGCTAGTATTATTTAAGCTTTAATCTTTTAATGAATTATAATAGCATTTATATAAATTTTGATAACAGTTTATAATTCCTGCCAATAAATGCTTTTTATTTCTTTTTTAATCCTATTATCAATATCCTTTTTAATCTCTTCATAGTTTTTTTATTAAACAATTAATATTAATAATACAAATTATCCCCGAATATTAAAGAGTCTATGAGACCCTGATACGAGAATTTTGTTTTAAAATAAAAAGCTGAGACTAGGTATCAATTATAATCATAATGCTGATTTTTTAAAAATTTTTGCGATTAAAGTTGATTTCTAAACAAGATGATTTTCTATAGCAACTTTATAAAAAATTGAGATTAGAAACAAATTTAATTTGTAACAAATTGGTAACTGGCGTGCCATTCTACCTTTCAGTTTCGAATTGTACAATTGTATCAATTTGGACATCCCTGATAGAGAGTATAAAGGATAAAGTTTGTACCGCAGGCAACAAATGTAATAATGATTTCAAATATATTTAATATATTTTTATCTAATGTTTATATATATATATATATATATATATATATATATATGTTTAATAGGTACCCTGTAGATCTGTAAACTAATTGATACCTCAAGCAATTTTCCCGAAACGCTTGTAAATTGTCGGAACACACTAAATATTTATATCAAAATGCGCATATTTTAACTGGGTTTCAAAATATAACTTACTTCATTATAAAGCAACATCTTAAAATTAGTTTTATTTGAGAACATCGAGACTTTATTTTTTCTCCACCCTAATTTAAACATATGTATGTCTGCAATTATAATTTATAATGTTGTTTTGTTATGGACTCCTATTAATTTGTTTTTTGTTGTACGTGAATATGTATGAATGCTAATCATAAAACCACATTTTGTATTATTCTCTTTTTGACTCTTTTTGACCTTATTGTTTAAAAAACACTTAAATTTGAATATACAATATATATATATATAAATTTTATAATACAAATTATATGGGTGTAACAGAAACTAAAGAGTTTGGAAATGAGATATTTGTAATGTTATTCGGCGGAGATACTGCGAAAATTGAATCGGATGAAATGCTCTGCAATGCACCGACTGAATTGCGCCGACTTCAACAATGAGCGAGCCTTTTCAAAATCAAATTTTATAAAAACTAAAGAGCGAAATTGGCTTAAATCAAGTCATCAATATAATTCGAATCAATATAATTTTTTAATATATATATATATATATATATATATATATATATATATATATATATATATATATATATATATATATAGATATATATAACAGAGAAGATTCATATTTAATTTTCTGTTTATTTATTTTAAGTTTATTTATTTTATACATAAATTATTACTAACACTTCAGTGCACATTTAAAAGAACAATTATACACGCAGAGAAAAAACATGGTTACAGCATTATCACTACAGTACACGCTCGGAAATTCGAACCGCTTTGTTTTTAGGGCAATTCGAATTTCCGAATTATTCGAATTTCTGGACGGTTTTTTTATAAAAAAATTTAGGAAAATTTTACCATAAAGATATAAAAAACTAAGTTTTTTTTTTCATTTTAGTTCAATTAACATAAAAACTATAAAAAAACTTAACGAGATATAACAATAAATAACAATTCAGTTCATTTGACTTTAGTATGTATAATATAAATACATATGTACATAAAAAAAATTGACTTTTAAGCTCTAACAACATCAACAGGATCTGTAAATCATCTATTAAAATGGGATTCCCCTTTTTACTTTGTATTTGGTTAAACTAAATTGTCAAAATTTTAGTGTTTACAATAAAAAAGAAAAAAAACCGCTCGGAAATTTGAATTTTGGATTCTAATTTTAGAGCGATAAATGAAATGAAATTACTGATTCGAATTTCTGGAAATTAGAATTTCTGAGAAATCGAATTTCCGAGCGTCTACTGTATAACAATATTATGTTCTTATTGTTAATTTTATTTTATTGTCCATGAATATTTTTACGAGAAACAAAATTTTGTTAATATGAAACATATCACTACTTCTACAACCATTAAATATATATATATATAAAATTAATTAAAATAAAAAATAGTTCGCTAACAAAATAAACTAAAAAGAACGGAAAAAATAAAAACAAAATTAAAAATGAAATTGTGTATTAAATTACTGAATTATCGGATTTTTTTACATACTGATAAAAAACATATTTTATTTTTTAAGAATATACTTTGTGTACTCTTCTAGAAATACCTTAATCGATACGAAAATCTTTATGTATATTAAATGTTAAAAATTACTTTCTTTAATTTGTTTTAATTTTTTTTTTTTTACATATTTTTCTATTCAGTATTATTATTTATCAGTTTCTATTGACATATTTTGATTAACTTTTTTGTTTAATTTTGATTTATACGAAAAGTAATATTAAAAAAGGTTTTGGTTGTCAATTTGGAAAGAATTTATATAGATTTTTTTTACCATTTAATTTTTTTTATTTTGTTACTGTTTTGTATGAATTTGTCTATCACTAGATGAACAAAAACTAATTTGATAAATATTAATATCTATAAAAAAAAATGAATCTACACAAAAGACTTTGAAACCCATATATTTTGTATGAATGTATGTATGTAAGTATGTATGTATGTATGTATGTATGTATGCATGCATGTATTCCTCAATTTCCACAACACATTTTTCTCCCCTCACATACACCCTACAAGCAAAATAATGCCAAAGTGATTCGAATTCGTATTGCTTAGAAGAAAAATTTTATTGCCGTAATAATCATATTCGTATTGCGGAAGAGTCTCCCATCGGGAGAGATTGTACATCACAGGCGATATATCCAAGCAATAAGAAATCAATACACCTGGAAGAAAAATAGACAATATTGCTAGATAATCATCTTGGCGAAAAAAGAAGATACCGCCAGATATTCGTCTGGAAGATGTAATAAATATATGGAAAAATTATCACTAAATAAGTCTTGAAATAATATAATAAAAAAGAAAAATCTTTTACGAAAAATGAAACGCTCATATAAAATATTCATTTTTTTTTTTGCAGAAAGATAAACAAATTTCTGCAATATTGTTTCATTTTTATTGTGAGTGAAAAATAAAAGTATTAAATTAATTTCTTCCAGATGATTTCAATAGGATATCATCAATTTATTGCGGTGGTGACAATCACCTTACTGAAAAAAAGGCGATATTTTGAGGAATAAAAATAATAAAAAAATTTAAAATTTTATATATTTTTTGTTGTTTATTGCATAATTTCTTTAAACTGATAAAAATGCAATATTAGAATAATATTGCTTTGATGAAGATATTGTGTAAATTTATTCCAGAAAGATATCTTTCAAATGTTTATAGGGACAAGTTCTGTATGAATTCAACACACTTTACAGTGGCGCAGAATCGAAATTTTTCGGAAATAAATCTGTTGGATTTACATAAAAATTTCACATAGACGTAGCAGAGGAGTATATAATTTTAAGTTTTGAACCCCAATAATTCCGCTACTCAGGAGCGTAGTTATTGGGGTTCAAAATAAATAGGTTACCTCTAACAGAGACAATTTTTAACTGTTTGTAAATTTTTTCTTTCTTATTCGATTTCAATTATTTTTAAACTTTCTTAAAGCTCTCGATAAGGCCTTTGAAAAACATACCCACATGTACTATTTATCACTTATAGTTTTCAAGCTACATATTTGCATTTGAAATTTCAGCTATCTCAGTTTTGCCAAATCTTGATCCAGTTTTTTTAATATATATAGTCAAATATTTTTATCCGATCTTGTAAAATTCTTATCTAATCTAATTATTTAAGGAATAAAAAAATAGAAGTCGATATTTCTAAAATAATATTAATTTATCTAAAATAATACTAAGTTCCATAGATTAATAACTAGATATTTATGTGATAGAAAAAAAACTTGATTCAATTGTCAAAAACCTAATTCATACAACAAAATACATGTAGTCACATATATTTTGTTTTTGTGTTTTGAAAAAAATGAGTATTTTTTTTTTTTTTTTTTTTTGAAAATTTTGTAAGAAGTACCTCTCACATAAACTTCTAGTTGTATTCTATGTTAAGTTCTTTACAGCTTATTGTTTTTCTCAGATAAAATATTCTCTTTAAAAATTAATCAAAGTATGATGGCTTTATAAAAACAGACGACTTCGGAAACAAATGTTTCATATGCATATATGTAACGTATTTGATATTCTCATTAAAAATAAATATGTTCTTAATAGACAATTATGTATATATCACCTTCAATGTTAAAATTGCAATAAATTTATACCAAAAATTTTAATAAATAAGAGAAAATGTAATTATTTATTTTGTAGAATTTTAACATCTTAACTCGATAATTTTGATGGAGCAACGTTTACAATAATCAACGTCCTTCCGTGATTGTTAGTTTTCGATATACCCAAAATTACCAAAAATTAATTCTTTTATAGAATTTTCCAATATTTTAAAAAATAGACTTAAGTCGCTTTATTAAAAGTTCACAGAATTATTTCTTTTTCTACAGAAAAAATTATTTTAAATTGCAATTTTTAACAAAATATTACACAAACATATGTTTTTATAGCAAAATATGCAAAAACATACGTTTTTAATAAAATATGCAGAAATATGCATTAACAAATCTATGCCATTTTAAAGCAAATTCTCTGATTTGAAAGATATTTAGTTTTCACTGTTCTAGGAGTAAAGGCAAAAAATATTCTTATATACTTTTGTCTCCATTCCCATACCAATTAATTTCAAATCATATCTAACTGTTATAACAGTTTTATAACATAAATAATTGATGATAATATAACTTTTTTCTTATTCAATGTTAATGGCTTTTTGACTCGTTGCCATTGTATTCTAATAAATGTGATTGACATTGATAATACTGACATTAAAAGCAAAAAAAAAAAAAAAAATTATATAAAAAATAAACCTTTAACACACAACACAAACATTTGAAAATCCTAGCAAAAAATCTATCATGAATTCCACGAAAGAACATATATCATGTCTTTCAATTTTCTTCATATTCACTAAATATGTTATCTGTGAAGCAAGTCAAATTTATACAACATTTGTTAAAAGGAAATCAGAAAACCGTGTTTTTTTTCGTTTGAAATTATTAAAAAATTAACAAAATAGAAAATGTATGTCATTTTTCATATTTCTTATCGGATTTTCGTTATTCAAAATAAATTAAACTTCTATATGTAGCAACTTTTATAATAAATTTATTAAATAATTTTAA
Organism: Protocalliphora azurea; assembly: GCA_932274085.1. Classification (NCBI taxonomy): domain Eukaryota; kingdom Metazoa; phylum Arthropoda; class Insecta; order Diptera; family Calliphoridae; genus Protocalliphora; species Protocalliphora azurea. The sequence continues at coordinate 132,152,707 of OW026521.1, read as the reverse complement.
TTTTATACTAAATGCATTTTAGATGCAAGTGCATTTTTCAGATGCATTTTTTAATTTTTTCTCCCCCTACGATTTTTATTTTTCTTATTTCATATTAAAAAGTGATTTATTTGTTAAACAATTCAATTCAGTTTTTTTTTGTAACAGCAATATTTTACTATTTTTAATAACTTTTAGAAAAAATACCAAAAAAATTTTTTTTCATACAAAAATGTACTTTTTTAAATATTTTAGTATTTGTACGTTTTCCGCAAAGAGTGTACAAGTTAAAATACATAAAACTACATACGTAAATGTCAAATTTAATTGATTTAAACAATATTTTAACTGTATTTATTTTGCTTTAAGTTAATTAATAAAAAAATAAAATTTTAGTTATAAATTTCATTAGGTGCCTAAATGCATTTGCAATTTTTCAAGTGCATTTTTTTTTAAATTTATTCAACAAAAATTTTTTTAAAAAGATGGTTTATTAAAATTTGATAATTTTATTAATTATTCATATATAGATTTATTTGGATGCATATAAACAAAACAAAAAATTTGGTTAAAAATTTGTACTTTTAGTCAGTCTAAAATACAAAAATATTTAAAAAAATGAGTTTCTGTATGGGAAAATTTGTTTGTGTTTTTATAACAAATTTTTGAAAATACTACAGCTTCTCGTCACAAAAAACCTTTAATTGTTTGGTTAATACATCAAGTTATACGTATATAAAGAATCGAAGGGGGAAAAAGATTTCAAAAATGCATCCCAAAAAAAGCATTTATTTTACACTTGCATTTTTTAAAAAATGATTTTTTTATTTAATTATACAAAGAGGAATTAATTGCCTTTCCAATGATATTATTAAGTCAATTAAATCGTACCTAAACTTCAAAAGATATGTATAATTTAAATTACATCAAAAGTGAAATATTTTAATTTTTACGACATTTTTGAAATTTCAAAAAATTAAAATAGATACTTCAATGTGGTTTTACAAAACATGCAAGTGCCAAATATGAACCAAATCTGAGATGTCTCATAGAATTCATGCTGTATGTATTTATAAGCAAAAGATTGACTAGAAGCGTATAAGCTGTCACATAAATTTGCATTTTAATTCTAATTCAAATTTCTAACTCTTTATAAAAAAATGTGTGTGAAATAAAGTAAATATTATGTAATTAAAAAAACTTTTGTATTTATTAGCAGTTGTTTAGAAACTTTAAACTGACTACTCTCTAGATTACTTAGGAACAGTAAAGTAGCCAAACGAACTATTTTAGCATTACGAAATACCACACGAGTATTAAATGACTTTAAAATATCTAAATTAAAGTTAGTTAAGTAGCGAGACATAAATAAAAAAAAAATCATAAATTTCCATATGCCGAACTGTAGGGTTAATCCATGTTTACAGTACAGTAGGAAACGGAAAGAATATATCAAATAAATAAGTTAAAAGTTAAAGAGTTTTTAAAAGGATTTACACCAATTTATCACATAACACATATGTTGTATATGTGTCTGTTTATTATGTATAATGTTTATTAAATACTACGTAAATCCTCAAAAAGGATATTGAACATAACCTGCTTGCAAGTAAAACTTATTAACAAAGCATACATATGTGTGTGTATTAGGGTGGTTACGTTTATGTGAAGAAAAATTATATTGATGTTTTAAATTTAAGTAAAAATTTAAAAATTCTCAAAATGTTTGGCTTTTACGAGTTGAGTTTTCTTTTTCATAATGAAAACCCAGAGATGCTGGAAATGGTCATTCTTATCTTTTGATGCAGCTTATTAATAGTTAAAGCCATGAGGAAAAATGGTTGGAAATGAGATCTTGAAAAGATTATAATGTCAGTTGAGAATATAAAATTTGTTTTTTTTGGGACTAATCTAGTATAGTTATTTCTATAAAAAAAAAAACAAAAATGTTTATTTAAGTATTCAACAAGACTTTACAGAAAATGTATGCATATCCAAACTTGATGATTTCATTTAACCAAATTTATTTTAATTTAAACATTTTTTTTTATTCTATGGAGGACGCTTTAACATATGTTTGTTAAAAGTCATTTAAATAAGACATTGATAAAGCAGAAATAGAAAAAAAGTTTATATGAAATTGCATTTTTTTTTTTTCAATGAATTAGTTTTCATTGGATGGTTCTTATTCATGGAGTGCATCATTATGAGAAATAGGTCAGAGGAAGTTGAGTGTGTGAACATTAGACATAAAGTACTGTAAATTGTAACTAAAAGGAAAGACATCTGCTCTCGTTTATTTATGAACATATAGAGATTTTTTAATTTTCTAAAAACATATATTTACAGAGATCATTCTAAAGAATACTTAAAACATGTCCAAATAGTGCATAGTGTTATTTCCAAATGCTTCTAAATTTTAGATATTTTATATAAATTTTGCCATTGCCACAAAGTTCAGAATACGTTCTGAATAATAAAGTTAACGTTCAACAAAAATATTGTTAGAATATCTTAAATAACAAAAATTATATTACAGTTTCACCAAAAACCAAATTTTTGTCTTATTTCCTGATCATTTTTAATGTTATTAGCGTTTGTTTGTTCACTGCACGCAGAAAAAAAATATGATTGTGGTAATCATAATTTAAGAGCAATATATTAAAATTAAAAAAATTTAGAATTAAATTGTTATTGTGAAAAATGTTATGGTCATAAATAACAATACATATGATCATGATAATCATAACATGATTCAACTTTATCATATTATGATCTAATTTTTTTATATTATTTAGTTTTTTCACAAAAATGTCACCAAAACTTATCATAGTATGTTTCAAATTCATCTTATTATGATTAAACATTATATTTTAATTTATTAGTTAATTTTCATAATTATTTATTCTTTCTATTATATGTTGCGCAAATACAAAACAATATAAAAATATTCTTTTATTAATTAAATTATTTAGTAGCCAAGTTTAAAAATTTGGTTTAACTTTTGAGCCTGACCAGATGAGAACTAATTTTAATGCAATTGAAGGCGCTGAATTTAAATATGGCAGAACTTCTTCTAAGCACTTAGGCACGAAGGACAAAAATTAAAGAAGATCTATTTGTCGAACTTAATATTCCAAAACTAATGAGCGACAGAATCTTTAGGAAATGTTCACCGTCCATTAAACCGTTAACGGAGGAATAATTAGAAAATCATATTTGCAACATTCTTGATAATCGCAGATTCCCGGATTTAAAGCAAATAATGGAGAAAGAATAGCAAATAAAATACAATTTGATGAAAATCTAAAAATAATACCAAGGATTTTGGGATTTTGAGGGTATGATGATTTCTCACTGTTGAACTCTAATGTATGAAACAGATCCCAAGTAATACGAACGATTCAATTCCACTGATTTTTAATTACGATCTATCACTTCTTATTGAATAAATTGGTTTTCAAATATAGTAAAAAATATATATTTTTTGATATCTCGAAAACTAAAACCGTTTTTTTTAAGAGAAGATTCGAATTCAGCGCCCTAAATAACCCTAGAATCCAATTTAGATTGCTCAAGTCGAAAATCTTGTGTACCTGTATCTCATACTGTTTAAATCTTGTATAATGTAACCGAAACCGAAGTCTACTTATATGATTATAAACTAAATGAGAGTTATAATAAAGTTATTTTTTTTTATTGTAAAACACTTAGCATAAAATAGTAGGAGTAAACATAATATATCTGAAGCTTAAATATTTAGTATTTGTGGAAAACAAAGTATGTTTAAAAAGAAAATAAATTATGATTTTTTTTTCAACCATAATGTTTCCATATTGTTTGTTTATTTGTGATATTTTATAGTTATAGAAAAAATAATATGTCTGCATGGTTGCCATCCATTATTTTTGGAACGTAGTTTTATTTCAAAAGTATATGTTTTGGAAAAAGATATTGATATTTGGGGTAACAATAATATAGTAAAACTGTTTCTGTAAACATAAAATAATTGCCGTAATAATTCCGCAATCATGTTTTTTTCTGCATGTAGTTGTGCAAAGTACCATCAAAAAATACTGCTCCTCTCTTATAATTTTCTATATAAGACGATATTATGAAAGAACTTACTGGCGTATGTTAATAGCGGATGTTTTTTTATTTTTTAAGATGAACCAAGAAAATTTCCTAATAATTTGATTTTAATGGTTTTCCCCATTTTTTTTATCGAATGAAAAATTAAATTTCCAGCAGGTAACAAAGCCTTTTCATAGATAAACGTTGGCAACAAAAAATATGACGAAATGGTGTGGTGATCCGAATTATTGAGTGGTCCAGTTCGGTTATTTTTACTGTCTCGGTACTAAAAAGATAATAAGTTGTAATGCCTATTCCATTAAGACAAATCGTAAAGCCACTCTAACATTACATTGTTTTTTAAGCCAAACTATCATGAATATTTGATCGCTTTTTCATAGAGAATTTTTGTAAGATTTCAAACTAATAAAGAAAAAAATTATATTATGGAAATTTTTCCAAAATAGTTAAGAAAATAGCACAATTTAATAGAAAGTGGGATTATTTACTAATATTTATATTATCTGTAGATTTCATGTACCTTAGTCTATATGAAAGAATAGCAAATCATGGTACTTAACAATACTATAGTTTACAAACTTTTCTAATAACGATCTTCATCAAAATTAAAAAAAAAAAATCATGTTGATTTGGTTAGAGTTGAATTTTTTTGCTCGCTCAAATTTACAACTGCTTTTACTAAACGTTTAATAATTTTCCTTACGTACAAAAATATTCCAAAAAATTGTCTATGGCCACAAATGTTAAAATCACAACAATATTGTTACATCGGGTTACGCTATAAGCAAAATATGTGCGAACAAAGATCATATCACATAGCATTGCATTTTTTATGCTCGATACTGTATATGGTGTATCATATATATTATTCATCGAAAATTGTAATTATTGTGAATTATAATTAATAGTTTTCTTTTCTGATTTGTTTTTATAAAAAAAAACACATTAAAAAAAACCCCTCGTTATCATAATCTGTTGGACTTTGCACTAATAGAAGATCCAACAAAAAGGATTTGCATCCATTAAAAACCACCGATTACGAATAAAGTTTGGCAATTAATTTAGTGAAAAAATTTCTTACCTGAATTTGAAAAAAGTTTATTCAACCATTAGGACGTGAGAATTAACTACAAGACTCTCGTCATTATATTTCATATCCTTGCATATCATTGGATCAAACAGGGTAAATGGACTTGTTGCTTCGGCATCATCTTTCTTGTCTTTCTTCATTAAAAATTAGTATCAAAAATATAATGCTAATATCAAAACGTAGTTAGTAGTCAAAGCGATTTATTAATTGCAAAGAGCTGCTTTGTGTTTAAAATTTTTAATTTTGCTTGAATTTTTTATAATTTTTAATTTTCAAAAATGTATAGATATTTTTTGTTTCAAATTTATTTCAAATTCAAAAAGAACAAAATTATTCAATATTTCAACCTATTATACAAAATATGTAGTTTCAATTTTTATAGATATAGTCCCAACCGAGATTGGACGAGGGTTTTGGAGATACCTTGTTACAGAGGCAAATACAATGTCAAATTTTATATGTTAAATATTATATGAAAATATATTCATATAAGAAATCATATATGATAAAAAAAAACTACCTATATAGTTCCATATATGACAAAAGAGAATATTTATCATACATGAATTCATATATAGCAAACATTTCCATATATGTACCCATCAGTGTTGCCAGTTTAGCCTTTTTAAGACTAAATCTAGCCTTTTTTTTTTTGCTTTTAGCCTCAACATTTTCGTTTTAGCTTCTAGTATTTTTTCTAGCGAAGAACAAATTTCTTATTAGCTATTAGTAATTTTATTTATATTTAAATGAATAATTCATCTATTTAAGCATTTTTGTATATTTATTCGCACAAAAAATCTATATTATTTATATTCAATAAAAATTTTCGTCTGTGGAGCTTTTATGGACTTACTAAATAGATTATTACAATTATTTTTCATTATCCATAGAAACTATTTATAAACATAATTTAACATAATTTCGTTTATTTATAATTTTATTTATTTTTATTTGAATTCTTATAAAAGCAAAAAATTACCACAAATTTAAAAATATTTAATCAAAAATGAATTATAGTTTTAAAATGACTAAAAATCTTGTAACCAAAATTTGTAAAGGAATTTTTTAGGCGACTTTTCAATGGATGATTTTGCTAGCAGCTGTTCTATGTTTTATTTATAAATTTATTACAATAAAAAAATTTTTTTAATTAAAAAAAAAAAAAAAAATAACTTTTTCTGACCTTATTTTTTGGGACGCTTAGCATTTTTTGATTTTTTTTAAAGTTCAATTTAGCATTTTTTCTCGCCTCTTGGCAACACTGGTACTCGTATATACATCTATATTTTTACCTGGGTATTCTTCTATTATAATAATTTTTCTGACTTTGCAATAGCAAAGTACTTAGGATAATAATGAACATTTAAAGTTAGATTTCACTTAATTACATTTTGTACTATGATAATGAGAATGTTTCCTACAGACAAAAAGAACTAAATTGATTATCATAAGGAGCAAAACTATCATGATTTTTATGAAAGATCGTTGAAAAAATGCAACTTTTTGACCTTAGGTCCTCGGATTTTTTTTTAAATTAGCAGACACTTGTGTTTTGGATTAAGATGGACACCTTCATTTTTATATTACTAAATTTCAAAAAACTCGCTATCTTTGTTTGCTATATAAGCTGAAATCCGATATTGTTAATTTAAATTTTAAAAAACTGAGAAAGTAATTATGCCATTATTACCATTTGTTTCGCTAAACTTACCAAACAACCAATGTTAAATTAGAAAAAAGTATTTTATATTAATTTTTAACAAAATCTTCTAAATACTTAAAGTCTTCTTATTAAATAGCTTAATATTAAACATTTAAATAAAATAATCCTGTTTTGAGCATATTTTATAAAACACATAAAATATTTGTTCGTAATTAAGAGGACAACCAAAAATATGCAAAATCATATTTTTTCTTGGGCTTCAAATAAACCAAACTGTTAGCTATTTATCCGTTTCAGAAATTTTTAAGAATTTTGACATCGATTTGTTAATAGCATATTTTAGCATATATTGGGCTTAGCAGCATATTTTGTCATATTTCCATAGAAAATCATTATTTTATAGCATAATTAGTTATTTATCCGTTTCAGAAATTTTTAAGAATTTTGACATCGATTTGTTAATAGCATATTTTAGCATATATTGGGCTTAGCAGCATATTTTGTCATATTTCCATAGAAAATCATTATTTTATAGCATAGTTAGTTATTTATCCGTTTCAGAAATTTTTAAGAATTTTGACATCGATTTGTTAATAGCATATTTTAGCATATATTGGGCTTAGCAGCATATTTTGTCATATTTCCATAGAAAATCATTATTTTATAGCATAGTTAGTTATTTATCCGTTTCAGAAATTTTTAAGAATTTTGACATCGATTTGTTAATAGCATATTTTAGCATATATTGCGCTTAGCAGCATATTTTGTCATATTTCCATAGAAAATCATTATTTTATAGCATAGTTAGTTATTTATCCGTTTCAGAAATTTTTAAGAATTTTGACATCGATTTGTTAATAGCATATTTTAGCATATATTGGGCTTAGCAGCATATTTTGTCATATTTCCATAGAAAATCATTATTTTATAGCATAGTTAGTTATTTATCCGTTTCAGAAATTTTTAAGAATTTTGACATCGATTTGTTAATAGCATATTTTAGCATATATTGGGCTTAGCAGCATATTTTGTCATATTTCCATAGAAAATCATTATTTTATAGCATAGTTAGTTATTTATCCGTTTCAGAAATTTTTAAGAATTTTGACATCGATTTGTTAATAGCATATTTTAGCATATATTGGGCTTAGCAGCATATTTTGTCATATTTCCATAGAAAATCATTATTTTATAGCATAGTTAGTTATTTATCCGTTTCAGAAATTTTTAAGAATTTTGACATCGATTTGTTAATAGCATATTTTAGCATATATTGGGCTTAGCAGCATATTTTGTCATATTTCCATAGAAAATCATTATTTTATAGCATAGTTAGTTATTTATCCGTTTCAGAAATTTTTAAGAATTTTGACATCGATTTGTTAATAGCATATTTTAGCATATATTGCGCTTAGCAGCATATTTTGTCATATTTCCATAGAAAATCATTATTTTATAGCATAGTTAGTTATTTATCCGTTTCAGAAATTTTTAAGAATTTTGACATCGATTTGTTAATAGCATATTTTAGCATATATTGGGCTTAGCAGCATATTTTGTCATATTTCCATAGAAAATCATTATTTTATAGCATAGTTAGTTATTTATCCGTTTCAGAAATTTTTAAGAATTTTGACATCGATTTGTTAATAGCATATTTTAGCATATATTGGGCTTAGCAGCATATTTTGTCATATTTCCATAGAAAATCATTATTTTATAGCATAGTTAGTTATTTATCCGTTTCAGAAATTTTTAAGAATTTTGACATCGATTTGTTAATAACATATTTTAGCATATATTGGGCTTAGCAGCATATTTTGTCATATTTCCATAGAAAATCATTATTTTATAGCATAGTTAGTTATTTATCCGTTTCAGAAATTTTTAAGAATTTTGACATCGATTTGTTAATAGCATATTTTAGCATATATTGGGCTTAGCAGCATATTTTGTCATATTTCCATAGAAAATCATTATTTTATAGCATAGTTAGTTATTTATCCGTTTCAGAAATTTTTAAGAATTTTGACATCGATTTGTTAATAGCATATTTTAGCATATATTGGGCTTAGCAGCATATTTTGTCATATTTCCATAGAAAATCATTATTTTATAGCATAGTTAGTTATTTATCCGTTTCAGAAATTTTTAAGAATTTTGACATCGATTTGTTAATAGCATATTTTAGCATATATTGGGCTTAGCAGCATATTTTGTCATATTTCCATAGAAAATCATTATTTTATAGCATAGTTAGTTATTTATCCGTTTCAGAAATTTTTAAGAATTTTGACATCGATTTGTTAATAACATATTTTAGCATATATTGGGCTTAGCAGCATATTTTGTCATATTTCCATAGAAAATCATTATTTTATAGCATAGTTAGTTATTTATCCGTTTCAGAAATTTTTAAGAATTTTGACATCGATTTGTTAATAGCATATTTTAGCATATATTGGGCTTAGCAGCATATTTTGTCATATTTCCATAGAAAATCATTATTTTATAGCATAGTTAGTTATTTATCCGTTTCAGAAATTTTTAAGAATTTTGACATCGATTTGTTAATAGCATATTTTAGCATATATTTCGCTTAGCAGCATATTTTGTCATATTTCCATAGAAAATCATTATTTTATAGCATATTTTAGTAATTAAAGTGGCATATTCTTAAGAGCATAATTTTGCATATTCTACACTTAAGCTAAAAATTCTTGCATATTTTGCCATTAGCAAAATTTTCTTTTTACTGTCACATGCGTTTTTCAACTCCGATTAGCTAATAAATATTCTCTTATAAATTGAGAGAAATTTTTTAATTTACTGATACATTCTTAGCATTGAATGTCTTTAAGTGCAATTTCTAAAAAAATCAAGTTATTTAAGAGCATATTTTTTAAAATTAAGGGCATATTTTTCGATTTTAAGAGCATTTTTATGCGCATAAAACACTCTTTGTAGAGCATATTTTTGTTGTCCTGTTAATTATTTATTTTATTTTACTTTATTTTGTTTTATATAACTTTTGATTAATTTTCTATAGAAAGGTTTATATGCTTTAAGCTTCATCTTTATATAAAAATTCCATTAAATTTATATTATATTAAAAAATTTTAATACTAAATAACAAGGTCATACATAAACCTAAGTTAAATAAAATAAAAAATTAAACCTTAAAATAAAAAGAAAAATAAAATACTTTTTATAAAAAAAAGTTATAAGCAAAATATATAAAAAGAAGAATAAGTAAAAAGGAACGCATTTCATCAAAAAGTGCCTATGGAAACAAAATAGCACAAAATAGAAAAAATATATAACATAAAATTATATTTCATACAATTTGTCTTTTGAAAGTGTCTGTTTGTAAAGTCTTCCCACATGTATTTTTCAGCATTTACATCCGATAAAAAAAATCCTAAGAGTTTATAAGAGGTCAATGATGTTGACAAGTAGTTTTTCAAAAAAAAAAAAAAAGGACAAAAAGGATTAAAGGATAATTCATTACACTTTCCTTTTTATAAGTATCTATAACAGAAAAAGGAAAATGTCTTATAAATGATTAAAAATAAACACTTCAATGTCGTTTCATAATGGATACGGCTATTTTTATCTGGGCGGTAATTTCCGCATTCCTGATCGAAATAAAGTTCGAATCGAAAATAATTTCTAAAGTACTTATTATACCCTACACCACCATAGATGGTTGTGGTATTATGCGCTTGTGCTGATGTTTGTAACACATAGAAAAAATATTCGGACTTCCATCTTAAAATATATCGTTCGACTCAGAATCACTTTCTAAGTCCGTCTGGTCGGCTGGCTCGAAATTTTAAAGATATCTTGATGAAATTTGGCATATATATATATATATATATATTTTGGTACAAGGACGAAGCCCACTAAATTGGTTATGATCGGTTCATTATTTCACTTAGCCTTCATACAAATGTCCTGACGGAATAAGGGTTTAACTATCATAAATGCCTTAAATATACAAGCATTTTAATGAAATTCGATTCAATAAAGTCTTGTATTAGTACCAATCTTTGTGCCAAATCTCATAAAGATCGGTCCATAATTGATCATAGCTTCCATATAAATCCCTCTTCCAAAAATCAATTTAACGTACATAAATCTCAAACAAATGTTAGTATCATGTGCAAATTTTATGGTCATCGGTTCGTAATTTATCATAGCTTCCATATAAGGCCCACTTTCTTGAATCATCTGAATGTGCACAAATTCATGTAAATGTTAGTATTAACGTAATATTCTGTATTCACATGTTTTATTTTACACTTAATAAAAGTAGCGGTCCACAATTGGCCAAAGGTCTAATATTAGACCCCTCCCCAAATTTGAGGCCCATACACAATGGTGTAGGTTATTATATGGTCGGGCTTGACCGAATATATCTTTCTTACTTGTTTTTCTAACAGTGTTGCCAGTTTAGGATTTTAAAGCTAAATCTAGCCTTTTTAATTTGCTTTTAGCCTCAACATTTTCGTTTTAGCTTCTAGCTTTTTTTCTAGTCTTTTTGATTCTTAAAATTACCTTAAAAAGGCTAAAATGTTAGTATTTTACCTACGAAGAAAATAATTTCTTAATATCTATTACAAATTTTATTTTTACGGAATCATTTATTTAAGCATTTTTATGCATTTATTCGCACAAAAACTCTGTATTATTTATATTTAACAAAAAATTTCGCCTGCGGCGCTTCATTATCCAAATCAAGTGCAACTAATACACTAAAATACTAATAACTAATTTGATGGAATTACTAAATTGATTATTATAATTATTTTTTAATTTGCTTCCTTAACCATAGAAACTTTTTTAAACATAAATTTAACAAATTCTTATAAAAGCGAAAAATCGCCAAAAAAAAACTTAATCAAAAAGGAATTATAATTTAATTTTTCATATGAAATATAACCCAAATTTGTATCGGAATAGTTTTGGCCGATTTTTCATTTGGTTCATTTTACTGACAGCTGTTCTATGTTTTATTTATAAATTTACTAAAACATCTTTAAAAAATATAAAAATGCATGGGAACAAAAAAAAAAATAAGTTTTAAAATTAAAGAAAAAATTTTAACTTATTTTTTGGGAGATTTAGCCTTTTTCGACCTTTTTTAAGGTTGAATTTATCCACTTTTTTTCTCGGCAACACTGTCTTCTAATGGAGTTACTCGATAGCAAACGAATCGAAATGTTTCTTCAGTGTTGTGAAAAACTTGAATACATTTATTTTACAACACTAAATAAATATGTATAAGAAAATGCAAACAACAAACATGTTTTTACAACGCAAACAAAGTAAAAAACCACAAAATTGTTTAGCAAAAATTAAACAGTCCGTTCGTGTTTGTTGGCCTTCGAATGTTTTGCGTTTCAAACTCGCATTGGATAAGGTTGCGCTTCCCATAACTGTACCGAGTTACAGTTACAGTTACAATAGAGATTATATTTGATAACTGTGAAAACTTAATACTTTATAAAACATGGTTACAACATTATCGCTACAATAATATTATGTTGTCATTGTTAATTTTTTTGAATAATTCTGTGTTCATGATAACAATATTTTTGTTTAAATTTTGTCATTTAATGTTTATACTTAATAAACATTTTAACATGGTTGACTGCAAAAATTATATGTTTTTAAATATTTTTACCAAAAACAAAATTTTATTAATATGAAAAATATTATTATTACTTCTACAACCATTAAATGTTTGCAGTCTTTTTCCTTGTTCTTAAATCATATTCTGTTTTTAAAGCATATTAATATTATTATTCTCATGGCAATAAAATGTTTCAAATAAATATAATACTTATACTTTTCACAAATATTTTATATTTAATGTTTGTTTTCCAACTTCATTGTAATCCTCATTTAGTTTATATAAGAATAAATATAAATAGACAAGATTTGGTTGCACTCGGTGCGATATAAGATATCGATTAACGACCATTAAAGGGTTTAGCATTTGAACCACTTATGGTGGTATAAATGAATATAATTAATAAATAAATAATATATGTATTGATGAAATTTTATATATATATATATATATATATATATATATATATAATTTTTTATTAATACGTTTTATTTTAATATATAATAAGATTTTATAATAATAATATGACAAAATGGAGTAATAATATGATAAGATTGGATCTGACTCCATATAATATCTTTCTATAATAGCATCACATAGTAGCTTAATGGCGACTAAGATGGACCATAATATAATAACTGAACTTACTATCTATTTGTTTATCTGTGTAGCATGTTGTGTTATCCTGCTAAAAGATCATCCAAATTTATATCTTAAATTTCAAGTTCATAACCTTAACTTAATACACCATTTAATCGCTATAGGGTAAAATTTTACTTTAAACTTGCAAAATCTAATATAAATTACACATTTATAAATTATTTACTTTAATAGCAGCAAATAAATTTAACAACAACTTTTATGGTTTTATCGTGCGACACAAAAAGCATCCTTGCCTGCCAACCTGTTGCTACATGTATTGTAATACATTATTAAAATGTATGTAAGTATGTTTTGAGAGTTGCATGTGTATTTGTTTCGAGGACAAAAGCTTAAAATGCAAGGTTGATTGATGTTTTACTTAGCATTAAATATAGAACAAATTTTATCATAATCTAAAATTTATAAATTCATAATATAAATTCTTGTTAACTTTAATACTTAAATACGAAAATGACTTCATATGTGTGTGTATGTATGTATGTACGTACGTATGTAAGTATGTATATGTGCATGCATGTACCCCGCCGGCAATTGGAAGAGAGTTTTTTCATGCATCCACTAAAAAGTGTCTTTCTTGACACTCTCGGATGTTTATAAGTAGATAATACACAAATTTGCAATAACAAAACACATTAGTATAGAATTTTGATTTAAAAAACGTTGACTTAGGCAATTGTTAACATTCCAGGGCAAAGAAAAAGAACAAGCACGACATAATTGCGGCCAGTAAATGTATAACTTTTAAAGTGATCAATGTTTTTGCTTATAACGCTCGATCCATTTCGAGGTTCCCTACTTTTTTAAAGAAAAAAACAAAGAAAATTCAAATTTAATGGGGAATGTTTATTATCATTTGAAAGAACATTCTTTGGCATTTATTTTTTGAAGATTATGTCCATCAAATGTTGGCCGTTGCTACGTCGCAGATGGTCATTCGTTGAGTGCAATTTTCGATGACTCGTTAGAGAATTTCGATTGGTAACTGGCGTATGACTCGCGTGATGTTTTCTTCCATGGCCTGAATCGAAGCGGATTTGTTCGCATAAACTTTAGACTTTACATATCCCCACAGGAAAAAGTCTAACGGTGTGATATCACACGATCTTGGTGGGCAATCGACCGGCCCAAAACGTGAAATTATGTGCTCACCGAAGTGTTCTCTCAGTAAATCCATTGATTGATGTGATGTGTGGGAAGTGGCGTCGTCTTGCTGAAACCAAATGTCGCCGAGATCACGAGCTTCAATTTCAGGCATCAAATAGTCGGTTATCATGGCACGATAACGGTCGCCATTGACGGTTGACCGGCATCATTTTTAAAGAAATATGGACCGATGATTCCACCAGCCTACAAACCACACCAAATCGTTGTTTTTTCTGGATGAAGTGACAGTTCTTGAATCTCTTCAGGTTGCTCTTCGTCCCAAATGCGGCAATTTTGTTTGTTTACATACCTATTGAGCCAGAAATGGGCCTCATCGCTGAACAAAATTTGCCTCTAAAACGTTGGATCTTCTTGGAACTTTTCAAGAGCCCATAGAGCGAAGCGATGTCGCTTGGGAAGGTCGAGCGGCTTCAGTTGTTGCACAAGCTGTATTTTGTACGCTTTCAATTTAAGATCTCAACATCAAATGCGGCAAGTCGTTCCATACATCAGTTCGAGTTGCTGCGAACGGTACCGAATTAACTCTCCACGGTCTTCGTGTACACTCTCAGCTACGGCCGCTATATTTTTTTTAACAGCGTGCTGGTCTTGGTCTATTCGGTCGAATATTATCCAATAATGAATGCTGGGTCTCAAAATGGGTGATGGTGTTGCGAATAGTACGCTCAGTAGGCCAATTATGTTGACCATAAGTTGAGCGAAGTGCACGAAACACATTCCTCACAGAACGTGAATTTTCGTAATAAAGTTGAACGATTTGTAAACGTTGTTCAGGCTTAAGTCTTTCCACGACTCACACGTGATCTGTCAAAAAAAGGCCTTTGAAAAAAGTATCTCTACTTGAATCACCCATTATAAATATAATATAATATAATTTCTAAATGATAGTATTTCGACACCCAAAGAATGCACTAAATAGTCATCTAAAATATTAGAACTGCTGCACATTTCCTCCCGACACATTTCTTGCGACCCTTCTTCGATAAGAAAATGATATCATATTCGACTATTATTAACTACATGAGGTGACGCTTTAGTTCAAATTTCGATAGATAATGTTGCCAGGTTATGTATATATATGTAAATACTTTTAAGTGTTTGTTGTCAGTGATGAACACGTCAGTACAATTGTACTTTTTTTTGTATTTAACAATCATTAATTGCATGAAGTCTTCCGATCCCTGACAACAGACAAACGCACGGATATATAGGCTTTAATATCATTAAGCATCCATAAAATATATACTTTTTGGGGTCTTAGATGAATATTTTAGAAATTACAAACGGAATGATAAACATATTATATACCCTTTACACCTGTGGTGAAGGGTATAAAAATGCGGAAAAAAATTTGAAAATTTTGTGAAAATTTTAAAAAGTGCATTCATTAAAGAATTATGTTTATGCAATACATTTTACAAACATGATGGTATCCCCTTCCCGGTTTCCTGACATAAACGAGATATATCTCAATCTGTAGAAAATCACTTCGTCTTTAAAATTCTGTTCTGTAAATTTAATTTCACTTATGCACACAAATTTTCTATAAAAAAAAACTGGAAAATTAAAAAAATCGTTAATTTGTGGTTTCATTTTTTTTTTTTTTTTTTTTGTGAACGCATAACTTTTCACCAGATAGTAAAACGGTTACTTGCTTACTTAAATTGCTATTATTAGTTTTTATTTTCAAGTGCGAAAATGAAAAACAAAACTAATTTCAAAGTACGGGAAAGTTTTTTCCATTTCATATTCCCTATCGCTCGCTCTCACACGAAATCAGAATTTCAGCAAGAAAAATTGCCTTGTGTTAACTCATATTAAAAATTTTCTATTGATTATTGAAATCTTTAATTCTATCTATCTTTTATACATATATATGAAAATGGTGTAAATGATGTATAGTAATTCATAAAATGAGAACGGCTGGGCCGATTTCTGTAAAATTTTTTGTCAGTTCGAAAATCGAGTTTTTATATGAAATTTTGTGTGGAATTATTCCTTAATGGCTTTCCAAATCAAACAATAGAAAGCTCTTAGTGTAAATCATGGAAAATTACGGAAAATGCGAAATGCGGAAAATTGGAAAATCTCTCCGCAAAAGTCGGAAAATTGGAAAAATCGAAAATTGATTGAAACAAATCGAAAAACATTGTTCATCAAATCGCTCTCTACTGATTCCATTCAAATAAATCACATTGAAAATTTAAATATTTGTGTTGTATTATTACTCTAAAGTTTGTCTGAAGGCTTAAAATTGGGGCGAAGCGAAGTTCGCTGGGTCCGCTAGTTATCTATAAATTTCCAAAAAAAAAAAAAAAAAATTGTCAAGAAATTTCTTGCAGAAAATTTTAGTTAGCGATATATTTTAAATAGAAATAAAGTTTTGTATGGAAAATTTAGGTTGTGAATGGGGAATTCCCGGGAAATTGAATTTTTCATATTTAAAAGCTTAAATTATAAAAAAAGCACTGATTTCCTATAAAGAATAAAACAATAAGAAATAAAATAATATTAAAGTATAATGCATCTTTCATGATTTAAACAATTTTAAATATTTCATAAAAATAAAATAAGCACCCATTATAAAAAACATTAAAAAAATAAAAAATAAACCCTAATCTATTTAAGTTTCAATACAAATAATTTTTCTTGTCGTTTTCTTTCCATTTGATCTTCATCTTACATTATTAATTAATTCTTTCTAATTTGGAGATGTAAAACACAATTCTGGAAAATATTTAAAATTGGTTCTAATAATTGTTTTAAAATCCTCAATTAAGTTTTGAGGCTTTAATAAGACCTCTTTAAAGGCAATAACTCAAAGGTAAAATGTTTTTTTAAAAATTCACTCGTAATGCAATTGCAGTTTTAAAATACATTTTTGATAAATTTCTTTTATTATATTTCTCTTTTAGTATATTGAAATCTAATATCTTTACTATAAACTGCAATATTAATTGTTCTGGGACAAGATATTCTACTATTTTTAATATATTTTTAGAAAAAAAAATGCAACAGTGCACTCACAACAAGAATGCAATTTTCAGATGCATTTCTAATAATTTTTTACTCTTTTGATTTTAAATATTTTGGCTTAATATTGAAAACAAATATGCTTATTATACAGTAAATTAGTAATTATTCTGGGACAAGAAGGTTTTATACCTTAAATAACAAATTAAGAAATGTAATGACTAATATTAATTATAAAATAAAATTACAAAAAAATATAAAAACACACAACTTATAAAAAAAAAAATTTTTGTATGAATTAATGTATTGGAATATTAAAAAAAAAATTAAATAGTGAATTAAATTTTTTTAATTTTAGTAAACGTTAACATTTTTATAATATTAAAGGCAGACAAAAATTTAAAGGGTAGAAATTTTTCAAAAATGCACCCTAAAATTGCATTTGCAATATGAATGCATTTTTGAGTGATAAAATTATTTTTAAATTACTGTGTTTAAAGGGAACATATTCATCTTTTTTTTTTTTTTGTGTAATCATTAAATCATTGGTGTTTAAAGTTACATAACTTAATTTTTTTTTTTTTTTTGACATTTTCAAAATAAAAATAGTTAATAAAATCGCAAGTTTTTTAAAAATAGTTTTTTTAAAAATATTTAAAATTGGTTCTAATAATTGTTTTAAAATCCTCAATTAAGTTTTGAGTCTTTAATATTTATATATATTTCTTTACAGTTTCATTGCTTGTATAAGACATGTGTCTTAAAAGAACTGAAACCTTTGCAAAAACTCTCAACTTAATAAATTTTTTATAAAAGTGAATATTTTTGAAGCGCAACTTATTTAATATTCACGTCCACAAGCCAATAATACAATTAAAAAAATCAAAAATTTAACTTTCCAAAAGTAAAATTGGTTTGAAATTTCATTAAGAATTTAATTTTAATTTTCGATGACGAGAAGTATTAATACATTTGAAAAATAAAATATTTCGTATTTTATCAGTATGTCAAAAGATTCGCTAGGGAATACTTCAGACGGTAATACAATGAATTTATATTTGATTTAGTTTTTATTTTTCTTTCAATATTTTTTCTTTTTAATCTTTTTTAGAAAACTGAATAATTTTGAATAATATAATTGAATAATAATTTTTGTATCGAATTTTTGACAAATCTTAATATTTAGTATTACCATCTAAAAATACTTTTAGTAAGTAGTATGTGTACAATAATATTGAGGCATTAAAAACAGTAATATCTTTGCTATAGGATTTTAAAACTACATATCAAATTAATATTAAATTTCCCGTTTTCCCGGGAAAATTACAAAAATTCCCAGAAATTCCCGACGATATTTTGAGGGGAAATTCCGGACCACAAACCCTAGTTGTGAAGCCCTTAGCTTTTATAGGACTTAAAAAAGTTAAAAAAAAAAACGTGAACATTATTGATTCTTTTATGTATATAGTTATCGATGCCTACATAGATGCCATTTCAACTGACGGGCGGATAGACGGAAATCTTTATTTCGACTCCCTTACCTATAAGAGTCAAAAATATATATAAATACTTTATGAGGTCTTAAATGAAAATTGTGTAAAATGGAAAAGGCATGACAAACTTATATACATATACCATATATACCTCTGGCGAAGGGTATAAAAAAAGTACCTATTCTCAAAAACAAAGCATCAGTTTTGAAAAAAACGTACCTATTTTCAAAAAAGCATAGAATTTTGCGACAAGGCTTACAAATCTTAATAAGCTAATCGGAACATTAAATAATTTAGAAGTTTAACATTTAACGTCGTCACTGTGCCTTACAATTAATTAACTTTCAAATAAACTTTGGTATGACTTTTACTAAAAAAAAAAATATTAGTATTTCTAAACATAAAATCACAAAATATTGTTCCAAAGAATTTAAATAAAAGTAAAATTTTCAATCTTTTTAATTTTTTACAGCAGGAGCAAAAAACATTATGAAAATGCAAAAGGCCATAACCACAATTGATAATTTTTTGCTTTAAAGTTAATCAATTAAGTAAATTCTTTTAATCGTTTGCTTAAAGCAAAACTAGATAAAGTTTAAAATACTCTACAAAACAAATTTTTCTTAAATGGAAGTTGATGTTACGGCTTTTTGAGTTTTGTTAATATTGATGTAATTTTTGAAGATATGAATATGAAATTTTTTGTGTAGATGTAGTTTGGGTCAGCACATTATAGTCCTGTAAAAAACTAACATTTGATTTTTCAGTGGTTACGGCCTTTTATATTTTAGGTGACGATATGTATGTATTTTTGCATCTTCGTTAGTTGTGGTTAAGTCAACAAATCTTTGTATTTGTTTCAGCAAGTATATACATACACATACATACATACATTCATCCATACATACATACATAGTATGTGAGTATTTGTGTATCAGTGTTAGTGTTATATTATCCTGTTTAAAAACCATGAAGCTTATGTAAACAAATTGCAACCATTTTATCTATGCTGCCTGGTTTTGTTTGCTACTCTTGACTTCACATCAGTTTTATTTTATTTTTTTTTTACTGGCTGTGTGTAAAGAGTATTCATGCGTTAATGACTGGAGGTTATTCTATTTTTATCAACACGTACTACATTTGCTATAGTTTTTCAAGGACATTGATGCTTTACATTTATGTATACATATATTAAATATAAACATGAGTTCGTATATAATTGAATCTATATACTTTGTTTTATATTATTTTGTCCCTCCTCTTCCTTGCATTGGGGAGTTATTACAAACGGAAGCAATTCACAATATATTAAAAAGGAAAGACCTTAAACAGCAGAGTTGAAAAATAATTTATATTAAAAATCAACAAATTCAGTTTTCAATTCCTGAGTGGAGATGTGAATTTTTATTAATTTTTTTTATTGAAATTTTATTTAGTAATATTTATGACCATTTATTTTTCTCGTGAAGCCACTGTGCTTTATAAAAAAGGAAGCGTTTTCCACAGGAAAGACTATTTTACGGTTTTTGTGGTGCATTTGTGTTTAACCGTATGTGTGTGTGTGTGTAAAAATAGATGCAGATCTATGTGATTGTAATTGTAGGAGTAGATTGGTTTATTTTAACCTTCAATTTGTTGATTTGTATCGACTGGGACAGTTTGTATTCGAATATACTCTGGCAATGGAATATTTATGAAAATAGTTTTTTTTTTCTTACTACGTTTTAAATTAAAATATTGACTACGCAATATAGTTTTATGCTTTTTTTATTTAAATAAGTTTGCAAAAGATAATTGAAAGAAAAAAAAAAAAATTACGAAGAATACACTTAAACATTGGTTAAAGAAAATTATGTAACATTTAATATCAAGTATTCAAATCTATTGAATATGTTAGAAAATTATTAAAGAACTGCTAATGAAGTCTATTAAAATACAAATAAAACAATAATTATTTTATTTTAAACAGCAGAAAATATAGAACTTATACTATTTTTGCTATAAGAATTTACATTAACTTTCCATATTACATATTTGTCATTTAGACCCCCTAAAATTATGCTATGAATAAAATCAAAAAACAAAAAACTTAACAAATTTTGAAATTTTGTTTTTGTTTTAAATGCAAGTTAGACGAGTCGTTTTTGCGCTTGTGTTACAAAAACAGGCAGTTAGTTTTAAAATGTATATTTATTGGGGAAAATAAATGTTAAATTTTAAAACATAATTTAAAAAAAATACATATTAACCAATTTTATTTGAGTACAAATTTGCAAAAAAGAGGTATTTTAAAGAAAAGGTAACTTTTTCAAAATTATAATTAAAAAATTAAAAAAATAAATTGTTTTTTTTTTAATTTAAAAACAAAAAAGTATTAAAGATATTTTCAAAAAAGCAGCAGTTTTCTAATTTTCAAAATAAGTACATATTTTCAAAAAATAATCAACGTTGTTATAGTTGTTGTTGACATAGAATGACATAGTCTTGCGTCGTCTGTGGAAAATTGGTATTCTCGTCGACATCTATCGATGACTGTTGAATTATTTTTGGTATTGTCTAAGAAATGACGACGTCAATATTATATTGAAAAACGATTCTTACTTTGCAGCTCATCTACACGTAACAAAATATGTATGATTTTTTTTTTGTCAGAGAGTGTAAAATTCACCCTCTGAGAAAATTATCTCACATGTAGATTCAAATGTTAGTTAGTATTATAAGAAGTAGCATGAGACTGTTGTGATGAGATTTCTCTACACAACTATCTTATAAGATAAGCTGTCAAAAAAAAAAAAAAATAAATAAATAAATAAAAAAAAAAAAATTAAAAAACACAAATATATGAAAGTTTGTTTGTGTGTGTGTGTATTTTGGAAATTACTGAAAAGAACAACGTTTTTTGTAAAATTGTTTCCTTTTATTGATTTTTTTTTACATTTCAAAAAACATATTTATAAAAAATGTGCTAAAAAAAGTGGGAATTTTTTAAATAAAAAGGACTTGTGAACTGTTTAAAAATAATGATACCTTATAAGATTTATTAGAATACGTGTACACTTTATCTAAGATTTAACATAATATAAACAAAATGGTTACTCTTTTCTGCAAATTATATCAGTGTTAATCTTAATTGTAGACCTGGGTTGTCGTCGTCAAATTACAAAAATAAATAAATATGTACATATATAAAAAAATATCGTTTTCTTACGATATTTATTGAAGATTTATTTATTTATTTATTTTATAATTACAATACAATTACAAATTATATTCTAATTCTAACCGAGCGGAGTAACGAAGACCATAAGCTCGTTGTATTGAAACAGACCAGAGCCTCTGGTGGGAATCGAACCCACAACCCCCAGACTGACAGACTAGCTCACTACCAACTAGGCCATCGGGGCATCCTTATTGAAGATAGTTTTAATTATTTCTAGAAAAATAAAAAATGTAAATAAAATTTAATAAAAATTATGTATATAATGAAAACCACATCTTAAAAATGAGTTTAGAGAACTTTAAAATCAATGATTAGGAATCATAAGAAGAAAAATCATTACAATCACAAGATAGTGTTTAATTCTCGACACGATTGCAGAATGCAAAATCTTTATCCATTGTGAACAAATTGTCACTCTATGCATTCGGACCCCCAGACAAATTTCAGAAACGATTTAGAGCCGTTATTATAACCTACCTATAAGGTATCAGATAATTAAAGATAAGATAAACAAAAGCGAGTAATAAAGTAAAAAAATAATGAAATTTTTGAAATAAATTATTTAAGACAAAATAAATGTTAACGCCGGAACAAATATAAACAAATAAATTACTAAAAATTACACCCAATTATATATATGTTTTTATTTATTTCTTTTATAAAATTTTTTGTACAATAATTTGTGTATTCATTGTATAATATTTATGAAGGTTTATGAAACTTAAATAAAATTATTATATAAAATGTAAATTGTAAAATAAAAATTTTATTGTTTTATTTCCAAATGATGTTTCTGACCGCTTCCATATCAAATAAAGAAAACTTCTTATGAATGTAAAACATTTAAAACGTGAATAATAAGGGTAACATAAGTATGCTCTTTTGCAATGACCCGCAAAGAAAACATGTGTATTTATTGCGTCCACAGTCCAATATTTTCACTTCTTATGTTATTGTTCTTAGAGGCGCCTAAGCAATTCATAAAATTTAGGGGAAAAAAAGTTTTTTTCGAAGAAAAAAAAAAAAAGTTTTTTTCGAAGAATAAAAATTTTTTTTAAAAAACATTTTTATTTAAGTACAAAATTATTTTTAATTTAATTTTTATTTTTACAATAAAAACTTAAAATATTATGTTTAATAAAAATAAGTTGATAAAAAAAAAATGTTTGTACGTAATGACCACAGAAAACAACTAGAAGTCCAACTCTATTACTTCGCTAAAAAAATATACTCTCTTCACACGTACAAATTAGTTCTGTAGAAAATTCTACTAACACGTACAACTAATGGTTACAAAATCATTGAGAAAAATCTATTTATTTTAAAATTTTTAATAATCTATGAAAAAATAGTTTTCATGGATTAGCTAATATGCCCTAATAAATTTGTAACCAATTTTACTATATTTGTAGTATGAGTCCGGTATAGTTAAAATACATATTGTGTTTAAATACATATGTATATTGTATGTTTAAAAAATTCATTTTTTTTTAACTTAAATTTTTTTTATATCATAAACATGTTTACCTACTTTCGAAATACATTGTTTTCAATGTATTCATACAAACAAAATCAAATTTTCGCATTTTCTGTAAATTTAAATGAAATTCTACTAACGTAGCAGAAGTAATTTTACTTCTTTTTTAGAGTGTATAAAAAAAGTTATTAAAAATTTTGGAAAATTAATAATCTTAAAAACAAAAAATAAAAAATAACAGCTTTTCACTTAAAAACCATATTTCTATTTAAAGCTTCAATTCCATTAAGCGTCTTCCCATCAAAATCTTTTTGATTCTCGGTAATGGCAATTACTTATTAAAGTAGTTTCTTGGTAATAAGTCGTCATTATAACCCCAGGTCTACAACTGAGATTAACGCTGATATAATATCTTAAATAGAGGTAACCGTATTCTAATAAATTCTATAAGATATCATTATTTTCAATCAGTCAAAGAGTAAACATGTCCTTTTTATTTAAGAAAGTCGCACTTTTTTAGCACAATTTTTATAAAAATATTTTTTTTAAAATGTGAAACAATCAGTAAAAGGAAACAATTTTACAAAGAAAAAAAATAATAAAACATTGTTTTTTTGAGTGTGTGCAATGTGTAATTTCCAAAATACACATGCACACACACAAACAAACTTTCGCATATGTGAAGTTTTTGACAGTTCATCTTATAGATAGTTGTGTAGAGAAATATCATCACAATAGTCTCATAATAAGTCTTATAATACCAATATTTGAATCTACATGTGAAATATTTCTCTCAGAGAGCGAATTTGACACTCTCTGAGAGAAAAATCTTACATATTATGTTATTTTATACTAAAAAAAGGTTTTTGTCACTTAGAAAATTAAATTGCGAGATGGTGTACTGAGTAAGACGTTAGTCATTAAAAAGGAATGGTTAATTTGTGCTCAAGTTGAAATCTCACTGACGGCAATTTTTTTTTTTTATTTTAGGTACATATTTTTAAGTATCCCTAGAGTGTAAAAATAACTACATGAATTTGTAAACAAAAATAACTAGTTATTCAGTAAAAAAAAAAGTAGTTTATTTTTTTTCCAATTATACCTGCTGGCTTACCAGGGAAGCAATGTTTTTGCTGGGTTATTACTCCTTTATATTTCCTCCTTTCTTTTTTGTTTACTAACTTTAACTTAACTTTGTTTACAAAATATAAATTACGTAGACGCCAACGCAGCCCACCAACCAGCTAACCAGCATCAACCAAAATACAAAAAATATCCTTCAGTTGATGTCACGTCGAAAAGATTAATTAAATTTTATATCTCTAAGCTTTATGCAAAAGTTTTCCATCATCATCTCTTTCTATCTTCTTTTGTGGTCTAATTTCTTAAGAAGACAATATTCTTTTCTATTCTATTCAAGTACAAAAACTTGTAAAAATTTGTTAAATAAAAGAAAAGAATCATCTTTACATACATTAGGGTTGCCCCAATAAAAATTTACTTCATTCTAAGATACCGTTTCTCAAAATTTTCGTCCTGGCAATTATCCTTTCGTGAGTTGTATCAAAATGAAAAAGATCCTATTTTGGGGTTTTTTGGATTTTTTTAATGTTTCTGTCAAAGAAACTATATGGATATTTGGTGGCGCAAGAAAGGTTTTGAGATGGACATATTTAAAATTTGGGACCAGACCCAAATGTGTCAAAAAATTAAAATTTTTCAATATATATATATATATATATATATATATATATATATATATGATTATAAAATAAATATATGATTATAAATAATAATTGTAATGATTCCATTTTATGATATTGTGTCCGATTTTATGGTTTGTTTTTTCATGTTATGGTTCGAGCTTTTCATATTATTATACCAACTTACTACATTATTATCTTATTTTATCAGATTATAATTTCATTTTATTATATTCTTTTTATATCTTATTATATTATTATCCCATGTTATCATATTATGATTCCATTTTATAATATTATGGTTCCATCTTATCATATTATTATACAATCTTATCAGTTTATGATTCTACTTTATTATATCATTATTACATCTTACCATATTATGCATATCTTATTGTATGTATATTGTATGTATATTAATTAATTCAAAATTATTATTTTTATAAGTTATTTATTGCGTCCATTACATTTATTTCAAAATATTAGATAAGTGTTTACTAATTTTAAGAAATTATTTACATATCATTTGTTCATTAATTAATTTTATTTATTTGTACGTGTTGTGCAAGATAATACAAAATATTTTTTCTTAACTAAAAACTTTAAAGTTATTCAATATATTATATTGCTTGAATCACACCAAATATAATAAAAGCTTTTCTACTTATATTAACTGATGTATAAACCAAATGAGAATTATAATGAAGATGGAAAACAAATGTTAAAAACAAAATATATTTAAAAATAAACAAGTTATAAAATTTTCAACCATATTTGTAAAATGCATATTTTTTTTTATAACATTTTATTGTTATGGGAATAATAATTAACAAAATATGGTTTAAGAACAGTATTATTAAAATTAATGAAAATTAACATTGAGAACATAGTATTGTTGCAGTGACAATGCGGTAACCAACTTTTTTCTCTGGGTGTACGTACTACGTCTACTTAGACTTGTACTCCATTTTAACTAAATTCTATGAAGTCATACTTGCACAAATTGTATTTTTTTTTTTGTTTTCTTTTTTATTTCTATTCATCTCCCGATACTTGTTATACAGAGGGTTTGTTTTTGTTTTTATTTTTTGTGTAAATAATATTACATCATCGTCATGCATAAAAATGCAAGACGACAGAAATGTATCATTTTTCCCAAGGCTGCCAGATTTGGGATTTTAATCCAAAAATTGGGAAAAGATTTGGGGAATTTGTTGGGATATTTAAAACATTTTAGTGATTTTGTTTAGTTAATAAAATTGGAATTCTGAACAAAAGTATATAATTTTAAAGATGCTACATTTACATGTCATTATAAAGAACTTCCATAAGCAGTTCTTAATATGCCAATGATCCCTACAAACAAAGCATGTGTAGAGTGCATATTTTCGGTTATGAGTTTAACAAAAATCAAACTTCAAGATAGCATGCAATAATTTTGGGAGGCATCTTAACTCATTAATATCTGATCGTACCTGCTTGAGTATAGCTGAATTATCGGCAGTTATTTTCAAAATTTATATAGTTGCACTTTTTTTCCTTTCTTATAAGTAAGTGTCAAAAAGCGATTTAAATACAATGAAAAATTTGGGGAATATTAATGATAAATATCAGAAAGTTGATTGTGAATTTTCACTTTTTTAGGAAAAAAAAAAAACAAAAGTCATTAAGAAATTTCTTAAGGTTTCGTTTTTCTTAATGTTCCTTTCGAATTATTTTTTTTTTTTTTGGTAATATGGTGCTTTATTTGTAAAATATATGATGTATAAATATTTACTGTCCCCAATTAAATATACTCCCTATAAAGGGAGCTTAATATATATTTTCAAGAATTTCTCATACTGTATTAACTAAAAAACTTCAAAGTTTTCAGAAGAGACAAAAAACTGTTTTCTTAATGCTTACCTAGTGTTTACATTAGGCAAATTTTTATAACAAGGTAACCTTAGTTAAATAGCTGATTATTATTTTGGTTATTACAGTTGTCAAACTGCATATATAAAAAACAATAATGAATACACGATATTGTTGTTTTTGTGCAACCGTTGCCACATTCCACAAATTCGCGTTAAGTTTAACGTTTGTCTTGATAAAAAATTCTCTAATGTAGACACTATGTTAGGGAAGTTTTCATTAACAAAAGTTCAGCAATATTTAGAGAACCCATCAATTATTGTATTGCACCGCATAACCTTTTTATTTGTTTATTGTCTGCAGATAGAAAAGCGATTTTTTTTAGTTACTATCATTTTCTTGAATTATTTTTGTTTATAAGAAGTAAATATTTTGAGTTGTGTTTTTTACATGAAATTTATTGCTGTATTTAATACATTTTTTAATAAAACTGATAAACACGAAATGAAAAAAGTCTAAAGTAAACAAAGTTTTTTAAAGCTAATTAAATGCTAACAACTGACAAAAAGTTTAAAATATATATTTTATTAAATTAATTCCCTATTAAATTTTTGTAGTATGATTCGTAATACTTTTTAGGGATTATATTTTTCTTGACTAGGTCCATAATATCCTTTCTTTTATTTTCCGACAGTGGCAGCTTTCCCAAATAAATACAAGATAACCTGAAATAATTACAAACAAGTGAGTTTGGTATTAGAATTGGAAAATGGGTTTAGAACTTACTCCAGGTTTTTTCAATAATCTGTAGACTTCAAATTATCTTTATGTACAAAAACTCTTAAAAAGTCTTTGTCCTTATATGAAGCTTTGTAAAAAAATGAATCGTTGTTGTCCTTTTCTACACGGAGAGTTTTAATACTATGCCAATTTATTTTTTGGCGCTCCTCATTTACAACAAAATTTTTGCCCCACAGTTCCTGTAAGGCTTTTAGATCATAAAAATCGCATCAATCAATGGATTTATTGAGAGAACACTTCGGTGAGCACATAATTTCACGTTTTGGGCCGGTCGATTGCCCACCAAGATCGTGTGATATCACACCGTTAGACTTTTTCCTGTGGGGATATGTAAAGTCTAAAGTTTATGCGGACAAACCCGCATCGATTCAGGCCTTGGAGGAAAACATCACGCGTGTCATACGCCAGTTACCAGTCGAAATGCTCGAACGAGTCATCGAAAATTGGACTCAACGGATGGACCATCTGCGACGTAGCAACGGTCAACATTTGATAGATATAATCTTCAAAAAATAAATGCCAAAGAATGTTCTTTCAAATGTTAATAAACATTCCCCATTAAATTTGAGTTTTCTGTGTTTTTTTCTTTAAAAAAGTAGGGAACCTCGAAATGGATTACCCAATATTATTATATATTAGCTTTCGTAGAATGCACGATATATATATGTATGTACTAAAGATTACTTAAATCGGTTGAAGAATATGACTATTCATATATTACAAATAGTTTTATTATGAACAATGGGTGTAAAAGGATTGAGATATTAAATAAACAATTTTACGTAATATCTTAGAGATTATAATAAATTATTTTTATTATACTAAATTATATCCGAAGTTTAAGGGTCCATAAAGTTGAAATTTGAACTAACTTTGCCAAATCCTTTTGAGATTTTATTAATATAATGGTATACTTTCATTTCACGTTGGAATTATTGAGGCAACATTCAGTGACGCAAAATTTGTCGCATAGTGTTATAGAACACTTAATTATCAGGAATATTTTCCTAAGTTCATTTATTACTGAAGTACATGATTTTGCTTGCTTCTCTATTGTGTTGTTTCCTTTTATAAAAAAAATCGACAATCTTCCAAACACACGGCAAGAAGATTGTTACGCAATGGTAATGTATTTCGATTTTGTTGGAAAGATGAAAAGACGATAGGAATGTATTTTGTTATTGTAAATTGCGTACTCACTTCTGGTAATTTATTTTGTTTATGTAAATTTCGAACAATATTCCGACAATCATTTATAAGTCACTAAAAAGAGACGCCTGGATGATTGGCAACAAATTTGTCTTTCCAAATGTTTGTAGGGTTATTACGTGTAAGCATTAACTTGGACTTAAGTGTATCTACTTATAACGGAAGCACTTGTGCGTGTTTTTGGTTATTGTTATTACTGTTGGTCTTGCTAGAAATACACCTGAATGCCACTCAGTCATTTCCGGTACATACATGCATACATACATACTTTAAATTTATATAAAAACTTTAAATGAATAAATATAGATGAAGCAGTTTTTTTTTTTTTTTTTTTTGCAAGATAGGTATGTCTGACATGTAAAAATGAATGTGCTGACGTAAGATTTTTAAGATTATTTATTTTTTATTTCTTTTATTAAGAAACGGTTAAGTGAATAAGCTAAAGACAGATTTCTTTATAAGTTGGGTAAATAAATTTGACTTAAAGAATTTTTAATGTAGGAGCAAAATAATATTTTTAAGAAAACTAAACGTTGGGTATTATTTGCATAAAACTTTTTTTATCCTTCAACTTAGATGATAAATGTATACATACTTTTTGTTATTTAAGAAAAATATTTACAATACAAAGGAAAGTTTTCGAATTATTAATTATATGATCGAAAATTCAAACTTAAGTTCTTAAGTAATTTGCTTTTAAATAAGTACCCAAAAAAAAGTATGTACAAAAATTATGAAAAACCAGCCACTATTTCACTTCCCAGCAAAAACTTATTGGTTTTCGGTAATGTCAACTACTTATTAAAGTAGTTTCTTGGTAATGAGGCGTCATCTTTATTTGCCTACTCTGTATCACATTAATAAGTACTCAATAGTATAATAGCACAGTAATACTACAATCAAGTGGATGAGTTGGTTAGAGCGGCGGATTAACAACTAGAAGATTGTTGGTTCAATCCCATTCTGAAGCTGCTAGTCTTTTATAACAAAATGTCTAAAAAGATATTTTAAACTAAATAGAGTTTTTGTCGCTTAGGATTCTATGTGCGAGACGGTGTACTGAGTAAGACGTTAGTCAGTAAAAACGAATGGTTAGTGTGTGTCCAAGTTCGAGTCTCACTGACGGCAAAATTTTTTTGTTTTTTTTTTTATTTTTGTTTTCGCTTAGGTACATATTTTTGAGTACCCCTAGAGTATAAAGATAACTACATGAATTTGTGGACAAGTCGAACAAAAATAACTAGTTATTCAGGCAAAAAATAAGTAGTTTATTTTTGTTTCCAATTATACCTGCTAGCTTACCAGGAAAGCAAAGTTGTTGCTGGGTTATTTCAGTTTTTTAATTCAATTGCAAATATTTTAATTTTTCTCTTTAATACAGAGAAAAAAATGCATATATTTGAAATTTTTTTTTTCATAAATATTATGAATCGAACATGACTTTTTTCCCAAACTTTTTTCATAAAAAATAAAATTTTGTTCATAGATATTATCAAATTGTTTATACATGAAAATAATAACAACAAATGCCTTAAAATGGCAAAATTCCAAGTAAAATATGTAAAAAAATAATGTTTAGAAATTTGCATAATTTATACGAGAAAAATCAATCGTATAAATCATCAAAAAGAAATCGCTTTTCGATAAAAAGCGCTTGTGTTCTGTTCCCAAAATGTAGCTAAAAATCATTGAAAACTTCAAATTTTCCGAAGAAAATTTCAAAAATTTTTTTACAAATTGAAAATATAAATGCTTAATGAAATTATGCTTAAATATTAAGAAATTATGCTTAAATATTATGAACTGAAATCAATGAAAGTAAATTTTTATATTTATGTACAAACTTTTTTCTGTGAAACCTTTACAAATTTTTCTAAAGAAAAGATTTGTTGACTTTAAATATTCGCAGAGCTAATTAATTCAGAGGTAATGGTAAAAAGAGTTACATTTTCAGTAGCTTCTTAATCTAGTAGATAAATTAGTTTTTTATCTCAATACTCCTAACAATTCTTTTAAAAGTTATCTTTAAGATCAGTGATGGGTTTTGAAAATTTTTACTTAATGTCAAAATGGCATCGAAAATTTGCCAAATGAAGTTGAAAAGAGTTGGACCCAAAGAAAGAATAAAATCTCTTAGCCTGAGTTTACAAAAGGCAATTTTTCTTGCTGAAATTCTGGATTCGTATGAAAGAGAGCGAGAGGGAGTATGAAAGAAAACTATCTTGCCAGTACTTTGAAATTCGTTTTGTTTTCAAATTAAAATGTGGTGTGTGAACGAAAATGCAAGTTTAAAAGAAAAAATAGAAAATTTTCAGAAAGAAAAATTTCTTAGTAATCGAAAAAAAAATAATTATAAAAAAGACAAGATATTTTTAGCCACAAATAAAAATGTTAAATTTTACTTTAATTATATTGTTGTTTCAGATACTAAATTGGTAAGATTTAATAATGTGTATCATGACAAATTCTTGTACAAAAAATTGCCATGTTAAATTTTATTGTATAAATGAAATATTTCATTTTCAAAATGAAAAAGTTTTGTATGTTCAATTCATACAATTTATGTTGAAATCAGAGAAACAAGCCGACCGGATAAAAGTTGGCGCCGTGCAGCCACCGATCGATTTTCTACTTCATCAGCACCGCCAATTTGGCCGGCTCACACCGGCTTAAAATCAGCCGCCGAAATTTTTAAATTTTCATTGAAATTCAATGTAAAAAGTAGTTAATGCAGGGTCTCCATCTGTTATTGTTTTTAATAATTGATTTCATTAAGTTTGTTTAAGTATCGGCTTCAGCCGACTTACAGCCGCCGCCGGCTATTTTTCGTCCAGCTGCTACCGCCGACTATTTTTAAACGACTTTGACCTCTGGTTGAAATACATTCCAGAAATGTAAAAATGGAACAATGCTTGATTACCAGAACCATTAAAATTAAAATATTTGTGAATAGGAAATTTCCTCAACGAATAGCATCGAGTTGAGCAACTCTAAAACATTTTAAGGCTACTACTGTCTTAAAAATTTAACATTTCTATTTTCTCAAAATCTCATTCTACATTGATGTTGAAATTTGGAACTTCAAACTATTTAAAGAATGCTACAAAATTCAAATTGTAAACCGATTTCTACAAAGAAATTATACTTTGTACTAACAGTCAAAATTGCCCTTTAAAAAATCCCTAAACCTTTACTAATACAATTATAAAGAAAAACTAAATAAATGCAAAAATTATATACAAAATTTCCAAGGAAAACTTTTGTATATTTCTTAGAAATTTGTTTTGTATCCTTAATAATAAAAGACAAAAGTAATCTATTTAAAATTTGTATTTTGTATAGAGAATATAATATCATAGTTGCAATTTAAGTATATAATAAAAAAAAGCTATAATTAAAATATCATTAAAACTTGTTCTAGCATTAAAAAAAAACAATTTTTAATTGAATTTTGTACAATGTTTAAGTTGAAGCTAAATATAAAGTTACATCGAATTTTCAAACACTTTAATGTGATAAAAAAAAACAAAGATTTAATTATGACACACAAGGACAATGCAGAAAGTTGTTAAACAGACAATAGAGATAAATAATATAGTAGAGGAATAAAAATTCTGATCAATTTCAAACCATAAACTGATTATACGAGAACAATAAGTCTTCCTAATGCTATTATAATAAAACAAAAAACAAACTGTAAAAGAGTTACTTTTTTTCGGAAATCGAATCGAATTTTCTTTTTCAAAATATATGTATTGCCCTCATTAAAATAAAAATTATGTTGCACAGTGGTCCCAAATCGATTTTTTTTAAATAATTCTGTAACTTGTTAACCGTTGGAGATATCTAAATAAAATCGGAGGCTCAATGTTTAATGGTTTTCCCCAAGGCCTATCCAAACTTTGTCCAAAAAAAAAAGTTTTTTTATTTTTTTTAAATTCTAAAATGTCAAAGCCAAGATCACCAAAAAAAAAATATATATATATATATATATATATATATATGTTGACTATATACCCCTATATGTAGGTTAAACATACAAAAATGTTTTCTGTGCCACTCCTTTTACAATGGCTTTTTAATGAAAAAAGTAAATTTTTGAAACAAGTTTTCCCCGAACTGGGATTTTGGATATTTTGGTAAGAAAAAGTTGGAATTTTTTAAATTCCCTGATATAAAAATAAGTTTATCTATATTATGCCAAAATTTCGTTGGTATACTTCTACTTGTTTAAATATTATTTAGGTCCAAATATTAACATTATTTCTCAAAAATATACTAAAAATCTAAATTTTAAGTTTTTCGGCTCATGGTCCGGAGAAGTTTCACCGAAAATATTTCTTGTGTGTTTAATCAACATATGGGGGTATACAGCGAATATATTTTTTGTTAATTTTAGAATTTTACAAAAAAAAAAAAGTTTAAAAACTTTTCCAAAATTAACAAAGTTTGGATAGGGTTTGAGGGGAAACCATTGCCTAAAGTGCCTCCAATTTTAATTTGCAAGTGTTTACGTTAAGATTTCTTTTGAAGCCTTTATAAAAATTCTGTAGTCTGAAAAAAAAAGTATTTCAGAAGTGATAGAATATTACCACATTTTTGGAAAATAACCCCGAAAATGTGTATTTTTGTAAGTTTCAATTTCAAATTAATATAACTTTTTATCGGAAAAAATATAATTTTATAAGATATCTAATCATTATTTTCAAAAAATTTTAGGGCCCAAACTAAGGCCTCCATGTTTAAATGAATTAAAAAACGAGGACAAAAATGAGGGTAAAATTTGCTTCGACCTAAATATCTTTTAAACAGAAAGAGATAACCTACACATGTTAGCATGTTTTTTTTTGTAGAGATTTAGAAGCACTATATATGTACAATATTTTTTTATATTCAAGTTATAGATGAATTTTTGGCGAATTTAAAAGAAAAAATTACATACCCAAGGAGGCCAACTTTGGAGGCCTACCCTCTACCCCGGTGACCCCCTAGGGGCTCCAAAACAACTCTAAAGCACCTCAGCTCTGACTATATAAAATTTTATTTAGATATCTCCAACGGTTCACAAGTTACAGAGTTATTTAAAAAAAATCAATTTGAAACCACTGTGCGTTGTTAGAGTGCGCCAAAAGTCCACTTATAGTAAGAAAAAAATTTTATGTATGACTTTGATAGCTTTACTAAAATCATTTAGAAAAATCTTTTTATATATTTTAAATCCTTAAATT
This sequence comes from Protocalliphora azurea, assembly GCA_932274085.1. Lineage (NCBI taxonomy): Eukaryota > Metazoa > Arthropoda > Insecta > Diptera > Calliphoridae > Protocalliphora > Protocalliphora azurea. The sequence continues at coordinate 132,118,454 of OW026521.1, read as the reverse complement.
TATTGCTTATTTAGCAAGAAATTTTTATTATTTCTATGGTTTTAGTTAAAAATTAATTCGGAAAGTTTAATTTTATTGGAACTTAATTTACAGGGAAAATTATAAAATTTAATTAATTATTTTCATTAAAAAAAAAATAAAAAAAATTAAATAAGATTAGTTTACGGATTTTGTATTTCCTTTTGATTTTCCTATATAATTTGCAAATGACTTACTTAAATAGCAATTTTAATTAAAACTAGTTTGGTATACACGAAACAAAAAATTTTTTTTACCAATTTTTATTATATTTTAAAAACTAAATAATACTTACTTTAAAAAATATTTTAATATTAATTCTTAATTTAATTCTTATTTAAATTTCCATAATTTTCATATTTGATTTAATTCTTATTGGAAAAAATTAAGCGCTTAATGAAATATTTACAGGTTTTCAAATTTGTGTTAATTTTATTATTGTCCATTACATTTAATGAAAAAAAGAAAACAGTAGGTCTTTCTTCTACAATTAAAAAAAAAAATTGTTTAAGTGTCTTCAATTATTTTTTTTTTTTATAAAATTCTTTTAAAACATATTCAAATAAAACTACGTTTTAATGTTAATGTCAAGGGAATGCTAAGTTTATTTAATATATTTTTTTTTTTTTTTTTTTTTTTTTTGAATTAAGAAATTTAAATTATTTGCACTAAAGAGAAGCTTTCATATTTACATTTGTATATTTATATTCGACTATATGGCGTATGATTAATGATAACACATATTACTCATACGCAACAAGTTTTTCAAACAAAAATTTATTATAAGAACATATCATATAGTTGGTACGCTGACAAAAATTCCTGTGTTTTTTTATTTTATTTTTTTCAGGTGCACAAAAAACCGTTTTATTTTGTCAATTCGCTACATTTTCTTAATTTTGATTTTTTTAATTTATTAATTTTATCGTTATATTTTGGCGTTCGCGAGTGGTAAAATAAATTATTAAATTGTACACATAGGCTTTTTTGTATATAAAATTTTTTGATCAAAAGTCCTATGTGTAGTAAAAAAACATGAAGAGTTTTTTTCTCAAAATCCGTTGAGATAACGGAAAAAGCTTTGATGGGTGAATGTATGACTAATAACGCTTCAATATGCGATAATAAAAAAAAAAAATCAAAAATTTACACATAGGACTATTCATCAGCGCACCGACGATATGTATTAAAAATGTATATTCCAAAAATTTGTATTTTATTTTTCTGTCGGGGTAAGTGAAATTATTAGTCTACACCTTTATAGGGACAGTTGAAGGATTAGAGTATTTTCCAATACACAGTGGGGCAGAATCAAATAAATCTGTAACTTCTAATCGTCTAGTCCGATTTACATAAAAACACATTCGTTGTAGAATAGTATTCGAGTTTAAATTTAGAAAGCGGTTCCCACAAGAGCGAAGCTATGGAATCTCAAAGTAGATCATCTCTGACATTCAAATTTTAAACAGTTTTCCATTTTTTTCAAATTAAAATTTTTATATTTTCTTAAAGCTCTCATTAAGACTTTTAGAAGCCTGCTTACATGTGTTATTTACATACAGTATTCAAAATAAGTATTCGACATACCATTTCATTTCATATAATTTCGTTATTAGAATCGCTAATGTCGAATAGTTTCTTTTTTTGCCACTGTATATTTTATAGTTATCGAGTTATTCTTATCTGAAATTTAGAAACTGATAACTTATAAAACCTTGATCCAGTTTTTCGCTTCTAAATTAAAAATTTCTTCAGGAATATATACTTCTTTGAAAGAAGATAATTCTAAAAAATAAAACAAGTTCTATTTTCTAATAGGGACCAGTCTATATCCTTTTGGAAAATCCCAAAGGTGGGATTAAAAAAGTAATGCGGTGTCTGAAACCCTAATGTCAAATTTATGGGAAATTTAAAAATTTTCTCTCATCAATAATATTAAATTTTTTACACTTTACCGTTGAATGTAAATTTATGCAAATCGTACTGGACGATCGGAAGTTACAGATTTATTTTCAAAATATTTAGACTCTTGTCCACTTTGCAATATAAGGTCCAAATGCTGCAAAAAGTTAAAAATTCTTTTTCAAACAATTCATTTATATTTTAATTTGGAGATTAACACCTTTTATACATTTTTAAAAATTTTCAAATATGCTGGGCTATAATTTTCAACATTTCTAAAATATATAATAAATTTATTTTACCACCATGTATTTGCATATTTTTAACGCTTCAAAGACAATGACAACATTAAATTACGAGCTGCAGCCACCTATTTTGTGGCCATTTTAAACAGGCTAAAAAAATGCTTTAAATACACTGCCTGCCACTTGAATAAGAAATAACATTTTTTTTTTTTAATTTAATTAAGTATATCTCGTAAACTAAAGTTCAGAATAAAATAATTTTTTGCGCGAATTCTATGGTACCATAATACGAAATGGCACCCCATACCATAATTCCGCCCTCTCGGCTGTGTTTGCGGCCAGAGACCTGCGCCGAGGAATTTTATCGGCGGCGGCGGCTTGTGTTAAAAAGCTTCGGCGGCGGCTTAAAATTGGCTGTCAGCCGGCTGATATTACACACATACTTTGCTAATTAAAAATTTTATATTTTCATGCTCCATTGATTAACATTGTTCATAAAAATAGGACGAGGTTTTTTCCAGCGAAAGTATAAACAGAATTATTAATTTATTGAAAAAATATAAAAAAAAAAATATGCGAGTGATCTAAGGCTATTTTTGGATTTTACATAAAATATTAGAATAATTGTTTGCTTATTAGAATAAGAAATGGTCTCCTCCGATATGAAAAAATATCAATTCTTAAGATATGCTAAAGAAATAAAAAAGTACAATAAATAATGGAATTTATATCAATTATTTTGACAATTCCCAACCACATATCGTTAGTGAATAGAAGTAATTTATTAGCTGACAAAATTTTGTGTACGAGTTTTCTTAGATATCTCGCAGGATGTCGATTAAGGCTGATTAAAATTTATTAGCAACTGTTAATATTATTTTTTTTTACAGTATTAGCATAAAAAATAATCAATTATAAGTAACAAAAAATACTTGATTGATTTAAAATTATTTGAAGTTCAAAATGATGCAAATGTTTTTCTTTCATATTTAAATACAACATAAATGGCATTAAAATAATAAAAAAGTTTCGTTTTTAACATATTTTTTCAAAAAGAATTTAAAAACGACGGCTGCTTTTAAGCCGAGTAAAGTCGAAAAATTTACGGCGGCGGCGGCTGCCAAACCTTTCTCGGCGGCTCGGCTTAGCCGAATTTCAGCCGTTCGGCGCAGGTCTCTGTCTGCGGCTCAAAAATAATTCCTCCTTATTTAGGTCATGGAAGTAATAGTTATACCCGTCGGGACCATCAATATTAAACATTTTTTCATCGGAAAATAAAACTTTAAATCATGTCATTGTATTTTTGGCAAACTGTAGACGTTGTGATTTGCGTTTTCCATTAAGTGGTGGTTTTTTTGCAGTTTTCGTCGGACTATGTATGGGCACTGACTCCACTTTTTTCACGTATTTTTGATACCTACATGGCAGAATTTGATGCAGTTCTAAGAATTTTTCGTCTTTCTTTTAGAGTTGTTGCCATTTTCTTTCGCCATTTCATATTTTTTTCCATATCTTTCCACGTTATTTAAATAATTGTACACAACTGTCTTTCCTCTATTAATGTTTTTGGCTATTTGGACCGGATTCTGACCCTGAGAATTCAAAATCAGAATTTTTTTCTTTTTCAGATTTATTAAGAGCCTTACCACGTCCCATTTTCTATGCGTTAAACTATTTAAAAACTATCAAATTAAAAATTCTCTAGCCGTTTATATTGAAAAAAATTCAAATCATGGCCTTCCTGATTAATATTAAAAGAATTCCTTATTCAAGTGACACACGAAATAGTACCACAGAAATATATGTCTTTAAATAAATGCATAATTTTAGTATAACAAAATATGTAAATTTTTTATTTCTTCAGGAAACTAAAGCCAACACTTTGAAATTTGGCTGCGCAAAAAATTATTTTTTTCTGAACTTTAGTTTAGGAGATATACTTAATTAAAGTTAAAAAAATGTTATTCCTTATTCAAGTGGCAGGCAGTGTATTCGTATGTATGTATGTATGTATGTATGTATGTATATTCTTAAATATTTAATTTATAAAATGTTAAATTTAATTATTTGTTTTTATATACATATGTATTTATACAAAATCTTTAATTATTTCATTTTCTTTCCAGATGGCCAATGCCGGTGATCCCAAATGGCAGAAAGATGCTGCCGATCAAAATTTCGATTACATGTTCAAATTACTGATAATCGGCAACTCAAGTGTGGGTAAAACAAGTTTTCTGTTCCGTTATGCCGATGACAGTTTCACATCTGCCTTTGTGTCAACGGTGGGCATCGATTTTAAAGTGAAAACAGTATTTCGTCATGACAAACGTGTTAAACTACAAATATGGGTAAGTGGTTTTTTATACACTTTCTTTTGATGATGTGTTAGGCAAATCTATCTATCTAATGTTTTTACTTTTTTTTTTTGTGGGTCAATGGGTCGAGTGGGTTTGGGGGTGGCTGGGTTTGATGTGTTTGTATTTATTTAATATGTATCTATCTGTATAATGTTTATTTTGTTGTTAAACATTTATTACCGCCCGTCATACATATAAATTGATTTTTATAGTTTTCTTTTCTGCAACAATAAAAATTCAATACATACAATTATATACTTATGCATGTATGTATATATTTTAATACAGTTTTGTTTTTTTTTTCACATGGCGTCATTATGGCTGATAGTTTTTTTTTTTTTTTTTTTTTTTTATAAGGGACGCATAGAAAATATTGTAGGTGTAATTTAAGTGTTAAATATAAAGAAAAGATTTTAATTAAAAAAAATTTACATACATATACACAAATAATAATAAACAAAAAATAAATATAGATAAAGAAAATAATTTTCTTTAATAGCCTCCCAAAAAAAGTTACAAATATTGAAGCAAAATCAAAGTATTTTTGAAATGAAACATATTTCATAAATGTTAGTCTGAATATTTTCAAAATGGTTATTGGTATAAAAATAATTTTTCCACACGTTATAAAGTAGTTAATAAGGATTTTTTTATTTTTATTTATTTATTTACAAATTTTATTAAATATTTACAAAGTTATGAGAATTTGCTCAATAGATTATCATAAGAATTGAATAAAGAGACTTTTGTTATCACAACAGTTAAGGAAAAGTAAAAACCTTTAATATGCTTAGAAGTTAAAAAATTAAAAAGAAAACACTATTAAATTCTTTCATTATGAAAGAATTACTAATGAATGTTAGACAAATTTCTTATGGATACAAAAGTAGACGTTCTACATTTGCTATTAATAACAGTGACAGTTCACTTGCAAAAGAGTTAAACAGTTTACAATTAAAGCTTCTATACAATGAGTCAGTTGGGAATCTGGGTGCAAGATTATGTATTATTGTCAGATTTTTATTTTGAATTATATGCAATTTCTTAGAATGATTTTTTGCAGCTTTGTGAAACCAAACTTGGCAAGCATAAGACAAAAACAAAACGTATACAGATTTTATAAATTAGAACTTTGTTTTTATACCATACACCATCATAGGTATTTGAGATATTATGCGTTTTTGTCGATGTTTGTAACGCATAGAAAAAGTTATCCAACACCCACCTTAAAGTATACCAATCGACTCAGAATCACTTTTTAAATCGATCTAAGGATGTCTGTCTGGTTGGTTGGCTGTCCATGTAAACATTGTGTATAAAGTACGGGTTGCAGTTTTAGAGTTAATTCAATGAAATTTAACACATGGGACTTTTATGAAGATGTCTGGTGTGTGTAGCTGGAGCACGGACGATGCTACAGTGGGCTAAAGATGACCACCTCGAAAGTAAAAAACATATCGGATCTTGTAACTTTTACAAGTAAGAACTGATTTTAAATATAAAAATATTTTTGAATTTTCCTAAACAATATAAAGAAAAAATATGCTCACTGTTCTAAATTAGTTCTTATGGTTTAAAGATATTTGACTACAAAAATTAAATTTTTAATTTTTGGCCTTGACTTTTTTGGGATTTTGCCCCATAACATTTAAATTAAAATTTCTAATTTTAAAAATACGGTTAAATTCTTTATAACTTTCAAAATTATGCTAGAAATAATTTCTGAGTTGTCTCAATTCGAAAACAAGAAAAAAATTCAAAATCAAAATTTCAAAACAATCCCAAAATTTTTGCCATAAAAAGTAACTTCATATATTTTTTTAAAAAAGAAATTTTGTTAAAAAAATTCAATATTTTTGGAATTTTCTGAAAGACTGAACCTTAAAAAAGCTTGTAAGTGTAATTTTGAAAAATTTTGAAAGTTCAGTTGTGAATGAGCCTGCAAAAAATTGGATGGTCTAATATGTTTTTAGAGGTTTTATAAAAAATTGTGACCTATAAATTTGGCCACACGAGGCAATAAACTATATATTAAATAACAAAAGTTTTGTCCTTTAAAAATATATAGTAAAATTATATAAATTTTTCGGATCTTTACATTTATCAATTTTTCAATAACTGTTTTATAACATGTAAAAAAATTATTTTGATACCTGTAAACATTTAGAAAATATTCAGGCTCAAATTTATGAAATATAACCCTGCAAACATAATTTGCATTTTTTTTAGAGATGTGTGAATAATCGGTTATTAAAAATTTTGATTAATCTGTATACAAATTAATCAGTTAATCGATTAGTCAGCAATTCTATTTAATTTATTTAATTGATCAAATTTTAATAATTTTATTCAAACTTCTTAAATTTATTTTACAATTAAACAAATGAAACCAGAAATACTAAAAACTGTGTTGATACATAACATAATTTTTAAATTATTTAAATTATAAAGAACATTAAAAAAATAATAAAAAAGAAGGTCAAGAAAATTATTAAAGATTTTAATTATTCGAAATTGGAATTAATTGATTAATCATATAATTTTGAATAACTGAATTCATAATAAATCGATTAATCATAAAAATAATTAATCAAATAGTACAATTAATCGAATAATTGATTAATTTGAAATTTAATTATTCAGAATACTCAATTAATAAATTAATAGATATAATAATTTTTTGTTTTATTTTAGGAAAAGTATGCTAAATTTTAAAATTTTGAAATAGTAAAATTAGGTATAACAACTAATTTTAAAGAAGACATAATTTCCTTTAAAATCGGTTCTCAGTTGTAAACGTTACAAGCTCTTATATGTTTTTCACTTTCAAGGTAGTCAACTTTGGTCCACTGTAGCATCGTCCATGCTCCAGCTACACACTCCAAGAAACAATATTCTGAAAGCTTAACTACTCCTCTATCGATGTTCCTAACTTCATCAAAATCATTTCAGTGGTTTAAAAGATCCAGAATTATTACCATTTATTTTGCAATTGGCCCCTCTGTGCACTGGTTGGTAGTATAGTTCCGTATGAGTAATATGTGTTTTTAATAACTCATATTAATCATACGCAACATTGTCCATTGATAAAGTTATTACCATTGCAAAATAAATGGTAATAAGTCTGGATCTTTTAAACCACTGAAACGATTTTGATGAAGTTAGGAACATCGATAGAGGAGTAGTTAAGCTTTCAGAATATTGTTTCTTGGTGTGTGTAGCTGGAGCACGGACAAGCGAAATAAAATTTTCAACGAAAATAAATATTTGTCAGTAATTTAAAAAATATTTCATTATACAATTCGTAAGTAAAATGTGGTTTAAATTTTTGTTGTTTCAAAAATATTAAACAACAAGCTTTAATAAAATGAGAATAAAAATATAAATTTATGCACTAATCTTCTACGGGGAAAATATTAAAATTGAACTGTAACATTTTCCGAATGTTTTCAATAATGAATATAATTTATAAAAATAAAAATATTTGAGAATATATTTTAATGAAATATGATTTCTTTTATTTACAAAATATTTAGCTTGATGATAAAAATAGAAATATTAGAATTTTTCCGTTTTCCGATTTTTATTATGATTATTATTGTTATTATTATTATTATTTCACCAACATTTTTTAAATTTTGTATATATTTTTTGCAACAATTTTTTTAATATCTCCAAGTCTTTCGAGAAGCTTACAAAATTTAGAGGTAATAAAGCCCTTACCTCTAGTCTACATTTAGACATTCTTATGTTGGCAATTGTCAAATTCTATCTCTTTCTTTAAAATGTTACGTATGGACTAATAATAAATCTATTGTGCAATTTATTTCGCATTAAATGTTTAAACACAAATTTGAGCAATAACGTTTAACATAAGTTGTCAACTTTGTTGTTTTTTTTAAAATGTTTATCTTTTTAACAAAAAAAAGCAACAAAACGAATTAATTTTAAAAAGGCAAATAAAAACGGAAAAAAATATAGTTTTCGGTAAAAAAGCAATTTAAAATTTAAATTTCTCATATACGTGTTCTCCACCCCTAATATAAAGTCGGAAATAAAAATTTGTTCCCGTTATTCTGCCGACGTTGTTTAAATTGTTTCGTGGAGACGTAGAGTTATGACACTAGCTTTTCATTGATAGAATGAGACAGCGAATAATAGAAAGGAGCAAATAGAGAAAAATAATACAAAATAAACAAACACACAATGTTGTCCACTTCATTTCCGTAAAACAAAGCGCTGAAACTAAAATCAAAAATACTTAAAATCGCTGATTTCATCGCTATTAACCGCTGGAATGAGCAATTAAAAATTAGTTAAATAATTTCGTTGTCAAAAAAATAAATATATAAAAATATATATATATATATATATATATATATATATATTTATTTATTTATTTTTTTTTTTGACAACTAGATTATTTAATTAATTTTTAATTGCCCATTCCAGTGGTTCATAGCGATGAAATGACAACGAGATTATTTATCGATAACTTTATAAATAATTTATCATCTTTAGATTTATTTAATATAGCTGTACTCTCTCTACTTAGAAAATTTTTCTATTACAGTATATTTGCATTGTTCCGTAAGGGTTTAACGTCGAGTCTATATTAAAGAAATTTTTATTAAGACATACGTCAAATTTTTAACATGATAAAAATTTGCTTAATGTAACATAATGTCTACATTAGACCATTTTTTATCGAGACAAATGTCAAACTTAACGTGAATTTGCGGAAGGTGGCAACAGTTTCACAAAAACAACAATATGGCGTATTCATTATTGTTTTTCATATATGCAGTTTGACAACTGTAACAACCGAAATAATAATCAGCTGTTTAACTAAGGTTACCTTGTATATATTCCCACTGATTTTGACGTTTGTTTTGATAAAAATTTGCCTAATGTAGGTAAACTGAATTTATTGCAGCGTTAAAATAAAATTATCAGCGCTCGAGCACTGACAATTTTGTCTTGATCTTGCTTGAGAAAAGACGCCATTTTGATTTTTGTTGGTACTTTTTACATGGTTTATTACGATATACGTTTTCCTCTATAATTGATAGAGATAAAAAATTATCTGCAATTCAGGAAAAAATTTGACGTTTGTCTTGATAGAAATTTCTCTAGCATAGATTCAACGTAAGAAGTACAAGTTTTTTGGTATAGTATTCAATTAGACATTTCGTTCCCGAGTTATGTCTGTTGCAATATGTGGCTCAATCTCATTAATTTTCTATATAACCGTTTATCTGAAGAACTAGAGACAAGTATAAAAAGTGTGTATCTGAATTGACTGAGAAACAAATAATTTTTTCTGTATATTCATGAAACTTTTAATGCAATTTAAAATCCATTTTAATGTGTTTTTTTTTTCTTTATTGATATTAAAATTTATCTAAATAAATTTTCTCCTTTTGCAGGACACTGCTGGCCAAGAACGTTATAGAACAATAACAACAGCATATTATCGCGGTGCCATGGGTTTCATTCTAATGTATGATGTCACGAACGAAGACAGTTTCAATTCTGTACAAGATTGGTAAAGTTAAACTAAAATACAGTTATAACAATAAAAAGAGACACTAATTGCTTTCCCCTAGGGTAACTCAAATCAAAACGTATTCATGGGATAACGCACAAGTTATATTGGTGGGCAACAAATGCGATATGGAAGATCAGAGGGTCATTTCATTTGAACGTGGACGTCAACTGGCCGATCAATTAGGTGTGGAATTTTTTGAAACATCGGCCAAAGAAAATGTTAATGTTAAGGTGAGTTTATTAGGCAGAATATATTTTTTATTTAAATTTTATTATTTTTTTTTATTTTCTTTTTAAGGCTGTTTTTGAACGTTTGGTAGATATTATTTGTGACAAAATGTCTGAAAGTTTAGATGCCGATCCCACGTTAGTAGGTGGTGGCCAAAAAGGCCAAAGACTGACCGATCAACCTCAAGGTACACCCAATGCTAATTGTAATTGCTAAATCATCTAAGACAATTTGTTTACTTAAATAAAAAATAACAAAGTATTTAGTAAAAAATAAATCATGGAAATTAAACAATACATTTTTTTGGTTTATTATTAAAATAAAGAAAAATTAAAATACAAAAATATATACAACACACAAACACAAATTAAATTAATTATTAAAAGAAGGAAAAGAAAAAACTAATAAAATTAAATAATAATTTATAAAAGAAAAACAATTATACATATTTACAAATTATTAAATAATACTAAAACTAAAAAACCATATTTAAAATATATACATACTATAAATATATATATTTGAATAATAAATAATATTAAAAAAAATAATAATTAAAATTAATTAAAAAAACATACTATAATCATAAGCTAAATTTAAATAAAAAAGGAAATGTTATTAGTAAAAGTTGTCATATATACATTACAATTATTATTATTATTATTATTATAATTAAATTATTACTATAATTATCAGTGTATGTCATGTATTTGCAGAAATTAAATAAATTGTTTCAATAAAAAAATATTATTAATATAATAAAAAGAGTAAATAAACTAAAATATTCCCAGCAGATTAAAAAAAAAAACTAAAACCAAAATCATATTCAAATTATGTATTTAATCAATAACTTTATAAAATTTACAGTAGTGGCTTTAATCAAGGCAAAAATTTAGAGATTTATTTTTTATTCATTTAAAGGAGAATTATTTTAAAATAGTTAATTCGAATCTTAAGGCCAGAATGTTGTCCAAATTCTATTAGTTAAGTTCAAAGGTTCATTTGACATCATAAGGTCGATCTGCCAACTTAATGGACTGAGGATTATAACTAGGATTATGTCTACCTGCAGCATAAAAGCTGCATTTTTAATTATCTTAATCTTAAAGGAAACTTCTTTTACTATTCCTTCAAGTATTTAATGATATCTTTCTATATCTACTATAGAAATATTTTCTATGTTAAACCAAAGGAAAGGAAATTTTGCACATTTTTCATTAAATATAGAAATAATTTCAAAATTTTAAATAATATTTAAAATAAGACTTTTTAAATAAAAATTTCATTTTTCACTTAAATTTTACTTAACGAATTATTAAGTAATTTGAATTATTTACATAAGGTTTATTTATTATTTTTACATCAATAAAAGACCAAATCTATTAAACATTAATATTTTTTAATGTTCTTAACGTTTTTAATATGAAACAAATTAAAGAACTATATTTTATTCTTTTAAAGGATAATTATTTAAAAATAGTTATTTCGAATCTTACAGCCAGAAGTAACCCTATTCGAAGTCAAAAGTCGATCTGACAACTTAATAGATCGGGGTCCTTGAGCTCCAATTTTTAATTTTAATGATCTTAAAGAAACTTTCTTTCTTATTCCTTCAAATCTTTGATGAAATCGGGCAATCAGGTATGTGATAGAAAACGATTTCGAAAATGAATCGTTTTGAAGTCGAACAAATATGTGCTGTTTTTATTTTATCGTTTTTGTTGTTAATGAAAGTTAGATTTAAATAACTTTCTAATAGTTTTTATTACATAATTTTTTATATTTATCTTAAATTATTTGTTTACTTTTCACATGGGCTTTATATTCTCAAAAAAATAACGCACTGTTGCAAAAATAATTCCTGAAATTGATCGAAATTCATCACCCTTTTAAAACCATTCGATTTGAAAACGATCGGTTTTCATCACATACCTAAATGTATATTTTTGAAGAACAATTTTTTTATTTTGCTAAAGCAGAAATATTGAAATTAGTTATTTCGAATTCAATGTTGCCGAATTTCTACTAAATAAGTTTATAGGTCCATCGATTTAATAAGGTCTGGCAACTTAATAGTCCGGAAATAATAATTAAATGAGGTTTCTGTTTGTCTAAACTAGACAAATTTTTATCAAAACAAACGTCAAAATCATTTCGCCATTTAATGACATTAAAAGTATTTGTCATAAATTCAAAATTTTTCTACAAAATTTCTTACCATGCTATAAATTTCAGCCTAACTGTAAATTAAAAGTTTGAAAAATGTTGTTATATATGTATTATTATCAAATATATCAAATTATATTTATATTTTATTAATAAATTATACAAAAATTATTAATAAAAATAAAAAAACATATAATGAAATTTTATGATTAACAAATCTTTATTTAGATTGTTTCAATACAAAAAATAACAAAAATATTTTTATTATTATTTTTTATTAAAATAGAAATTTTTACTTTATACATCTTTTTTACTGCTTTTTTAAAGAAAAGAATTTAAAAAAAAAAATAAAACCAATATATCACAAAAAATAAACCAAAAATTATTAAAGTGTCCATTGAAAAAGGAACAAATCTAAAAAAATCTAGTGCATTTTCTTCAGACTCAGCTTAAACTTTTAACACAGTCTTGTCAAAAATTTTTTATTCTTGTAAAAACAAAACAACAACAAAAAAGTTTCTTCTCAAATTCATTTTTTATTTTCCATAATTTGCTTATATTTCTCAATAATCCCATATTTTTTATTAAAACAATACAAATTATATAGTTAAAATATATCATAAACATATTATTATAAAGAAAACAAAATAAAATATAATAAAAATTAAATTAATTAAATGTCTTTTTGTTATTATTCTCATGTAATCTTGATAAAACAAAAAAAAAAAGTAAAATAAAATCAATAAAGAAGAAATAAACGATATTAAATATTTAGCATGAATAAATTAAAAAAAAAACAATAAAAACAGAAATTACTGTTATAAATTCATAAACAGACGAACAAACATACACTTACTTACATACAAACAAACAACTAAAAACAAAACAATAAACATTGAGCCACACAAAATGTCTTGAAAGGAGTAAAATCAACAAAATACAAAAACAAACATATATTAGATTTAATTACACAACTAAATTAATTGAGAATACCAAAAAAAAAAAAACAAAGAGGGAAACCTAAATAAAATTTCATATTTAGTCAAAATGGCGTTGTAGTATGAATTAAAGTGAAAAAAAAACGAAAAAGAAAACTAATTAAAAAAATAAATAATAAAAAAATTGAATGTTGCATTGGATGAAAAATAAATTGATAAAAAAATAAAATAAAAAACAAACATTTCTTTTTAATTTAATAACATTTTCTAGATAAAAGTAAGTACGTATCAGATCGTGCGTATTAAATCGATTTAGATATAAGGAATTGGGATAGTTTTAAATGTTTTATATACCCGAGGTACCTTACTTTGGAACTTTGTGGTCTCACCGCTCAAGCTGAATTCAATTTAGTTAAAACTTTATCAGAATTTTTCGAAATCAATACTCCACCCCATATAATATATACTATGTACAGAATCGAATTTAAAGCAAGATAGAATACTAAATTGAAAATGGTATATCCTTGGAGAGCTTTGGCAAATAAATTATAAAAATTCACCGGTGAAATTAGTCACACGAGCTTTAAGCATTCAATAATTTGTTGAATAATAAAATATTTTATACGCCATTTTAAAAAAGACACAATTTCCATTAAAATAGTATATATAGTATAATATGTCTGTTTTGTATTTGGAACGTGTCAGACAAATAAATTCAATTAAGCAACGCACAGAAAATTACTGAAATCTTTCAATTCCCTTTCTTTTTTGATAATGCAGTGCACTGTTGTGTGTGATAAAACCGTAGAAAAACACACAAACGTATATGGAAAAAAATAAATAAATAAATACACATTTTAGCAATTTTCTACGTGGCGCTTAATTTAAAGTTATTTGACAAGTTAAAAATACAAAATAAACATATGATATATTGTGTCTTCTTAAAAATTATGCAGAAAATATTTAAATTTTCGATAATTCCTAGAAGACTTTTGCTAAAAAAATTCAAATTATGTTTACAGGAACATATGTATTTTATACAGGTATCAGCATGTTGTAAAGTGCTTTATGAAGAATTCATAAATTAAAATTTCAAACAAATCAACGTACAATATGATTTTTTTTTTTGTGACCAAAAATTTTATTATTGAAAATTTGGGTTTTTCACCAAATCAGTTAGTGTGACTAAATTTACCGAAACCCTATTATTCTATCAAATTTGATTCGAATAAATTCCCAAATGAAAAATAAAAATTTTTTCACTCAAAAATTTTACCATTTGTTCAAAAATAATTTTTTGACCACTGATGAACGTTTTCTTAAGGTCTAGTCCTTCAGAAAATATAGATCTTTATTAAAAAAATTGTCACAGTTACTTTTTTGGCAAAAAAAAGCAATTTTTGAGACTTGTTTCAACATCGAATTATGATAATTAAAAAATTGTTTCTTTAGCACAATTCAGAAAATTTTCAGGAGTTTCAAAATGTTATAAAAATTATAGGTCAAAAATTTTTGAAGTTAAATATCTTATAAACCATAAGAGATAATGTAGCAGAGTAAGCATGTTATCTTGCTTAATGGAATTTAGAAATGTAAAAATATTTAAAATCGGTTCATATTTGTAAAAATTACAAACTCCTATATTTCTCGCACGAGATCATAAACTTTGTCCCACTGTAGCGTCGTCTGCGCTCCAGTTATATACTCCAGCCAAAAATATCTTGAAAGCTACTCTTCTTTCGATGTCTCAAGTTTCATCAGAATCGGCCCTGTAGTTAGATGATCCTGATTCATTACTATTTATTTTGCGGAAGTACTCACTGTGCACAATGAAAAAAGGGCTGGTTTTTTAATAGAATTAGTCACAATTTAGTTTTAAAATTTAAATAATGTTGAACACGGTTGCATCAATTTCTTTTAGATGATCTTATTGGAATATCATCAATTTATTGCGGAGATGATAATCTAAAAAAATAATATTTATTATTTATATTTTTTGTTGTTTATTGCCTAGTTTTCTTTAAACTGATAAAAATGCAATATTAGAAAAATATTTATTTGATGATTCTCGTCCAAATAATAAAATTGCGTAAATTTCTTCCAGGAAGATATCTTCCAAAAGGATAATATTGTTCAAAGAACATTTTATTTGTATTTACTTTTCTTCATATGTGCTATAAAATTGTTTAATATTAAAAATGTTGAACAAAATTTAAAAAGAAATAGATAAAAAGTAATTTAACAGGGTTTAGATTTAGTTGAAATAATTATCTTAAACATTTTTACATTAACATAATAACTTTTTTAATATTATTAGTATGAGTCTAAATAAATTTGTCTAAATTTCTTTAAATGGTGGCTTTTGAACATTCAACTTAAATACATTTAAATTGTTGAAATTTTTTTATAATTCATTTACTGCCTGCATGTATGGGAAACGAAAATATATATATATATATATATATATATATATATATATATATATATATATATATATATATATATTTTAAATTTATTTGTTGTTTTCCATATAAATTGTCGGAACGAAATTTTTCGTTCGACATCTTGGGACAGGCATTTAGTTTTAATATGATTGATTATAATGGCTAATTAATAAATACAATAATATTATAAAATACTTTAACCAAAAATTCCAATAAAATGTTTCACATATAAAATTTTACACAATAATTTGTTAAATTTGTTTACTTTGTTAGAGCAAAATTTTTTGGTAACAATTCCATTATTGTAGTACATAATACACGGAAGGGTGGACTTAGAGGTCGGGTGGCATAAAGAGGAAAATCTTTTTTGGAAGCAAATTCAGCTAAAAATTGTCGACATACGCCACAGGGTGTGGTAAAGGCACCTTCTTGTTGGGCAACAACAGCACAGGCGATAAAATCACGCTTACCTTCGCTGGAATTAACAAAATAAAAGTAAATGTTTAAAAATTTTCAATACTTCGTTGTAATTATATGATTGCTTTTTCCTGGAATTATTGATAAAGGTGAATAAAATATTAAAATATGTTTTGATTTTTTTAGCCGGTATCAGTTGCAATTGGAGTATTCATAGTTGGGTTAATCCCCTTATAATGCGTATATATAAATTGTTATAATTTCCTCCACTTCACCATCCCTGTATGTATTTGATTATACACTTTTCTTTACCTTATTGCCTTGGCAGCAGCCGTACGCTCAGCACATATACCAGCAGTATATGCACCATTTTCAATGTTACACCCTGTATAAATGCTGCCATCAGCAGTGCGTAAAGCAGCACCTACAGCAAAATTACTATAGGGACAATAGGCATTCTTGCGTGCTTCAACTGCTGCCATAATAAGTTCCTGGATGGGAGCACCTTGAAAAAATAATACGACAAATGATTCTAAACATATTGAATATTAACTGAGACTTACTTAAATCTTCAAATTCTTTAACATTTGAATCTTCTCTGGTGCCATTTATATAATAATCTGAAGACATTTTTATATTTCTATTTAATAATTTCTTTAATATTAACAATCAAACAGAGGACTTAATTAGTTAAAAAATATACGTGTTTCTAGTGAAAGTTTGTTGATTCAAAGTGCGACTTATCGTAATATTGTTAATGATTCTACTAAATGTTTTGACGTCTACACTGTTTACTTATGTACACATAGATATACATATGCACAAACATTTAGAAAAAACATATGTTTTGTTTTGTTATTATTTTTAGTGTTGCTCTGCAAGGTAGATTAATCAGGTAATGACATCTAAACAACTGAGAATTTTTTCTTTTTGGCAGCAATATGACGTCTTCTATTCTAAAATCTGTAGTGTCAAATTGTTTTTTATGTTTATAAATTTTGTTTACATTTTTTGTTTACTTTTGTGTTATTGCGTCTTTTTAGTTTTTTTATTACGTGAAATGTCATAAGAGATTTCAATGTAAAAACAAAATACATAGAGTTTTTTTGGTGTTATCGTTGTTGTAGAGTTGTCGTTACCTTACTTTTTGTACCATGATTGCACTAGTAGGCTACTACCAGTAGTTTTAGGTTCCAATTCTTCTTTAATTCATGATAAATACACACAGTTGTATGAAGAGAGTAGCATTTACATATTTTACAGTGTATGTCTTTAGTCAATGAACATATTTAAATAAACAACTTGTTTTATCATTTCACCTTTTAATTTTTTTTTTAATTTTATTGGTATAGAATTCGATATTATAATGTCACCTGTCCATCCGTCTAGCTGTCTGTTGAAAAAAACATTACAAAAGCCTCTAATAAGTAATATATTATTAATCAATATATGTACATTAGATTGTACCAGAATTTACCGACTTTTAAATTTTGACAGTAACTCCCCCTGGAATCGTTCATTGGGATGTAAAAAGGTATTGCGATAAGCGACCATTGAATATTAAAGCGGTTCATTATATTTTTTTAAATAAAGAACTTGGATTAATCAAATAATTCAATTTAATTAAATAAAAGGAAAATCAAATGCTTTATTTCAATATTTACGTTTTGGAGTCACTATTATTTAACTCAAAAAATAATCGGTACTCATTGCAATTTTAATTTTGATAATTCAATGTGTTTGAATATATCTAGAAATCATTAAAACTACATTTTTTAACAAGAAAAAATCTTACGAAAAATTGGTGTAATATTCAAATATCAATAGAAAATTTAATTTATCGATACTAGTTGCGCAAATCAGGCTCACACTGTATTAGTGAAATTGAATATCGTTAACCCGTGTCGCATCGGATCTAAAGTTTGTATAGTGCGTTTATATGGGGAAAACATGTCTTTTTATAGTTTTTAGAAAAATTTAGCTATTAAATAAAAAATCGTAATCTGCACATAATTATCAATCAGACACAAAAAGAAAAAATCGGTTAAGGTTACTACAAATTCCCCAGACCATTAATATGCTTTAGACCACTTGGGTAAGGAGTGTACAAAGAAATTTTGAATTTTTTTAAGAAATGCTTAAATAAAATGCTATTTTCAATTAAATTTGAACCATAATTACTGAAAATACGCTTTTTTTCTAGTATAATTCAACCACTTTTCCATGCTTAGTTAAAAAATGTTGATTTTTTTAAAGACTTTCAAAACTCCTATTTTAAACTTTCAAAAATTTTAATAGACAAAGATAAAAATAAATAAGTTCTCGTTATGTTTTTCACAAAACTTTCAAATGTGCCAAATTTGACCTTCGTTTTTTAAAGATTATCCTTGTCCAATTTTCCGAAAATCTTCAAAATATATTTTTTGAGACATGTTTTATCTTATTCTGTAAAAAAATTATCACAAACAAACAAGTAATAATTTTTTAAGAAAAAACAACTTACATACTCAGATTTACTTAAACAGTATAAAAATCAATTTACAGCAGTAAAAGTTGAATATATTTCAAGTTCAATAATGTTGAAAATTTATTATTATTATTATTTTTTATAAAAATAAAATATAAGTATTTTATGAATTAGAATCTTAAGCTGATATGTGGCCTAGGGGGTAAGAATTCAAAGCTAGGAGTTTTAAAGTGTGAGTATGGGTTCGAATCCTGGTGAACACAAGAGGAATTTTTATTTAATAAATTTCAAAGACAAATTTTTTAAGTATGTATGTATATATAAAAAGATATTTGACAGTTTCACGAAATTTGCTACACAGATAGTACCGGAGCCGTAGGTAGTTCTAGGCTATTTGCATGAAATTTGACACACAGATAGTGCTTGCACTGGGGAATTTTATAAGCTATGTTGGATCTTGTTCGGATGTCGCGCCCACATTTTACGTCCACTTTTTTAGAAATCTAAAACGGCTGAAGTGATTTGCTAAAAATTTTCATCCCTAATCCCTAAATTCAAATATGACATTTTATTTTTCTGTCGGAGCAGAGGGACTAATACCTCCATACAAATATTCATTATGATATATTTAAGGAAGTTTGGTGAAAGCCCTCAAACTTCATGTGAACATCTAGCTTGTCATATCGCGTTGATAAAATGAAAATTGGACGGACAGGGGGTGAGATAGCCCCCATACAAAGAAAATATTAATTTTCGCATATCTAAAAGAGTATTACAGTGAAAGTCTTAACAAGTTAGGAGTAATTTTCATATTAAATTTCGAATAAAGCGGATAGGTCCAGGGGAGTAGTAGTCCCCACAAAAAACTAAATATAAATTGTCGCATCAAATGGGGTAGCGAAGCGCAACGAGAAAGGCTAGTACATTAAAAAAAAAACATAAAATTTGCCTATAGTCGGCGTATTTTTCCAATATTCGGCATGTGATGATCCAGGAGTCTGCATGAAATTTCACAGAAAAAAGTTTGTATATAAATATAAAAATTTACTTTCATTGATTTTAGTTCATAATATTTAAGAATATTGTTTTAAAATTAATACTTTTTTACATTTTTTGAAATGAATCAAAAGTCAAGAAGACTTAAACAAATTGTTTAAAATTTCATTTATATTTTCAATTTATAAATTCATGTCTGCAATTTTATGTAAATACCTTAAGTTACGATCTGAAATTAACGTCATTAAAAAAAAACACATGTAAAAAATTGTTAACGAAGTACTCGAAAATTTTTATAATTTATCTTTTTTGGAAAAAAGGTTCAACGCATAAAATTTTGAGCTTCAGGGATCCCTAGTAAAAGTTTTCGTAGAACAATTCTGTAGAATATTTTTATCTATTAATTTTAAGTGTTAATCCACTTTCAACACATTCCTTACAAACAGAATTGAAGTGACCCATTATAATGAAAGATAAATCATTATATAATTCGACGAAATATTTCTAATATTACGGTCTAAATGCATCTGAAAGAAAAATTTAAATCTGAAGTATACTTACATTATTATCTCTAAATTAACATTATATGCCGATTATAGGAAATTATGAAACTTTTTGTTCCTAAGGTCGACAGCTATTAAAACAAGAAATGCAATCCTTTATGCAATATTTTGCACAAATTTCACACATTAAAAATAAGGTTTCAATTGATATATATTCCCAGAAAATTTTTTTGTTAAAAAACAACTTGGATTATTATAATTAATAATATCGTTAAAATTGATCTATCTTTAATTTTTTTTTCTAAAAAATGCTATAAACATGTGTTATTTAAAATCGGAGGATATTGTCACCGAACTACTTTTTTAATCATTTGCACTAGAAATTTAAATATATTTTTTTGTATCTTGTATTATTATTTAATAGCCTCTACTGTTAATTATTCCGATTTAAAATTAAAAATGCCAACTACTGGCACACGCCGAACTTAGGTGCACTTACCATATAAAAAGCCTAAAACGCAACTCAAAGCTACATAATATTTTTTTATAAAGCATACATCAATATGCCGAGAAATTCTTGTCAAACTAGTTTCTTTTTTTAATAATGAAAATTTTAATATTTTTTAAGAAAAAACAAAAACTTACAAGCACCACCGTGGTTACGAACTCAGGCTTAATGGTTCGTAGTCTAGAATACTTCCTGTAGACTATTCGCACTCACAACTTTCCAATAAAAAACAATTAAGTTTGTATGTCCATCAAAATTCGTGAAGGTGCCTTATATTAGACATGTGGGCAATTGTGGACCTATACTTTTACTAAGTGTAAAATAAAATATATACCAGTAGAGAATATTACGTTAATACTAACATTTATATGAATTTATGCACTTTAGGGTTGTTCCCGAAAGTGGGCTTATATGGGAGCTATGGCAAATTATGGAACGATCCTTATAAAATTTGTCACCATGATTTCTACTTATATAAAACTTATTTGTGTCGAATATAAACCTGATACTAAAATTTGTATGTGATTTATGCACATTAAAGTGATTTTCGGAAGAGGGTTTTATATGGGAACTATGGTCAATTATGGACCGATCTTCATGAAATTGATTGAATTTCATTAAAATATTGCTATATTTAATTCGTTTATGATCGTTAAACCCTTATAGTGGGAGGATATTTGTATGGGGGCTAGGTGAAATAATAGATCGATCATAACCAATAGGGTTCTTTCTTGTGTCATGGAACTCCTTCATGCCAAATTTCATTCAATTATTTACAAAATTACTACCTGTACTTGTGCACGGTTTACACGGACAACCAGCCAGCCATCAAACCAGACGGACGGACGGACGGACATAGTTAGATCGACTCAGAGTTATTCTGAGTCTATTGCTATACTTTAAGGTGGGAGTTGGATGATTTTTTCTGTGCGTTACAAACATCAGCACAAACGCAAAATACCCCCACCACCTATGGTGATATGGGGTATAAATATTTGTATATTACTGCAAATAAAATAGAAAATATTATTCAATTTGGACATAGAAAATTTAAAAAATGTTTAAGGCTGTTCTAGAAAATTGTTTATAACTTCTTCATTCCTGAACGGATTTCGCTGAATTTCGATACCAAAATTTTCAAAACTATATGCGACTTATGTATTGAAAAATAAATGTAATTGGACCATGGGCTTGAAAAAATCCATTTTACTACAAAATACATTTTTAATCATGACACTCACGAATATTTTCCATTTGGCGGTCCTAAATGTATATATTTTAAGACTTTCGTATAAAATGACAAATTTAGATATACCCTTCATTTTATGTGAATAACATAATAACAAAAAAAAAAAAAAAAAAAAAAAATACAAATTTCAAATTTTCAAAAAAGTTCTAAGCAATTAAAAAAAAGAAAATCCAAAAATAACAATATTCAAAAATATATGAATTTCAAAAAATAATTATCCAAAAAAATAAAATTTTCTCAAAAATTACCAAATTCAAAAAGTAAATACATACCCAGCAAAAATTTTTTGGTTTTCGGTAATGGCAACTACTAATTAAAGTAGTTTCTTGGTAATGAGGCGTCATTATTATTTGCCTACTCTGTATTACATTAATAAGTACTTAGTAGTATAATAGCACAGTTATACTGCAATCACGTGGATGAGTTGGCTAGAGCGCCGGATTAACAACCAGAACGTTGTTGGTTCAACCCCATTCTGAAGCTGTTAGTTTTTTTATAACAAAATGTCTAAAAAGATATTTTAAACTAAATAGAGTTTTTATCGCTTATGATGCTATGTGCGAAATGGTGTACTGAGTAAGACGTTAGTTAGTAAAAACGAATGTTTAGTGTGTGTCCAAGTTCGAGTCTCACTGACAGCAAAATTTTTTTTTATTTTTGTTTTCGTTTAGGTACATATTTTTGAGTACCCCTAGAGTAAAAAAATAACTACATGAATTTGTGGACAAGTCGAACAAAAATAAGTAGTTATTCAGGCAAAAAATAAGTAGTTTATTTTTGTTTCCAATTATACCTGCGAGCTTACCAGGAAAGTAAAGTTTTTGCTGGGTAGGTACATTAAATTTAAAATAATTTTAAAATTTTCCAAAAAGTACAAAAGACATTCAAAGTAAGGATTAATTTAAAAAAGTAAAAATTAACATATATACATATAGTTAATTTTGTTTCAATTTTCGAAATCGTTATACTTCTATAAAACTTACGTATGAAAATATATTATCTTGATTGATATTTATATTTATACATGATTAAATAATTTTCGGAAATGGACCGATCTTTCTGAAATTTTACCTTTATGCTCTTATCATTAATATTCGTATAAATATAAAAGTTTTCTTTTAAATCAAGTTATTTAGAAATATCAAACTGTTTTCATTTCTATATCTACCACTTTAAAATGTGGGTTAAAAAAAACGAATAGAAAATATTTTTTTTTTTATTTCCTATGGAAAATCTGTGGGTTATGGAAATGAAAAACTTTTGCAGATGATATACCAAAATTATTATCCCAGATAGAAGTCCAAAAATTGATTCTATCTTTTGGGAAGTTATTAATATTTTAATAAGGCTTTTTCAATTATACTGATTCTAGATTATTTTAATACTTAAGGCTAAAAGGAAAAACTTTAGCCTTAAATATTAAAAGAATGTAAATTTTAAACCTTTGGTCTTATCATAATCTCTACACGCTTTAAAGAATACCACTGGCCACGAAAAGTTTTCCAATGAATACCACAAGCTACTGAGGTTTTTGAATCCCTTAAATTAGCATCACTATAACAACCATTTAAATTGCTAAAAAGAAAAAATAAATAAATATAAAAAGTTAATTAAAATTTCTTTTTTATGTAGCATAAACATTTCAATTTCACCTTTCATGACACGCTTTAAACCACCAAGCACTATGAAATTTTTCGGCACAATTAAAATCTGGATGTTCATCATTATCACTACCCTTTGTTGAAAATTTAGAACCCTTATGATACATAAGCGCATCACCAGCATTACCCGAATACTCTCCTAAAGTTTTTAAAACATAATGCTCTTCTTCACTGCCAATTTCAAAATGGTCGTACTTAGCATAACGTTTGGAATTATCAAAATCTTGCATTATCACTAGCAACTCATGTGGCTGAGCCGATGTAAGATGATAGATTTTTTCCAAGCCCGCAAATAATTCATTTGATTTATTGCCAAAACCTTGTTTATAATCATTCCAATCACGATAGAAATTTTCAGAACCATCCGAACGTCGTTGAATGATAATCCAATTATCACCGAAACAATAATTATCAGGTGTGTGAGCGAAAGTGTTAAGCTCTAAGCTATTACAATTTAAAACATTTTCCTTTTCATTGAAATCGGTTGTTAATGAAATAGCAGGTATTTGATTAAGTTTGTTTTCCAATTGTTGTATTCTAGAATTAATATTCATTAATTATAATTAATTTCAAAATACTTCGAAGTATAACTCACCTAATTTTTATATTGTTCAATTCTTTTTGCATTGAACTATTACCTTCCAAAATTCTATTTAATTTGGCAAATAAATGTTTCAAAAGTTCTATTTCGTCCGAGTTCTAATTTAATTAAATAAATGTTTAAATACAGATTACAGTGTCTATTATAAAATCTTGTTAATACTTGCTTCGTTTACATCTAAACTTTGTATTCCAATTATAGAAATGTTATACAACAAATATAAAAATAAACTAATTTTTATTTGCATCTTTATGTTATATGTTTTAAATAAATACTGTTTGATCTTTTTAGACTTTTAAATATTGATTGTACTATTTAATTTGATTAAATACGAATAAATAAGTAAATTTGTGTGACTCAAATATAAAAAATACCCGTTTTAAATGAATTGATAACGATTAAGGTGACCAGTTTTTTGAAGAAAAATCATGCCAAAATATTAATATTATCAGTACTACATATATAGAAATATTGGAATCTAACATTCCAAATTAATTTTAAACAATTTTCGATTTTTATAAAGAAAATTTAATTCACTTGAAAATGATGGCATTTTACAAATTTAAAAATTTGAAAGCGAAATTCTTGTTGGATAAAGAAATGTAATTGATTATCATTTTAAACAAATTCACGTTTATCGACGTTATACTTTTAATGGCTCCGAAATATGGCTCCACGGTACTCAAGCAAATTTAAAACATTTATTATTTGTAGATCAATAATACAAATTTTATTATTTCTTACGAGTCTAAAAAAGGATGTTCTATAAACTCAAATTGCCCTTTACACAAAATTATAATTTATGAATTTACGAGGGCGGATCAATAAGTCTGTGACTTTTCGAACTTCCCTCGCAGTTATATGAAATTCAACACTATTCCCATCAAGTTCCACCTGTTAATAGAGTACTGTCAAATTTTGAGCAAGTGTCGTCATTTACTTTGCGTAAAAAATAGGATTTTTCGAGGTCCTTAAAATAGTCATTTGTTTGGTCAATAATTTCATCATTGGAGCTGAATCTCTTTCCACCGAGCCATTTCTTTAGGTTTGGAAATAGGAAGTAGTCACTAGGAGGTAAATCCGGAGCATATGGCGGATGAGGTATCAATTCATAGAGTTTTGCCATTGAGACTGCACACGTGTGCACCAGTGCATTATCTTGATGAAAAAGAATTTTTTTCTTGGCCATATGGGGTCGCTTTCTTTTTAAATCCTCATTAAATTGGTCTAATAAGTTGGCATAATATTCACCGTTTATTGTTTTTCCCTCTTAAAGGTAATTGCCATCAACTTATTGGCCGACAAACTTACCTCGGCCTTCTTCGGAGCAGGTTCACCCGGAGAAACCCATTTTTTGGTCTCCAGAGTACAGTAATGGATCCATGTTTCATCCACAGTTACAAAACACTGCAAAAACTTATTCGGATTGCGGTTAAACAACCCCAAACGATCCTTTGAAGTTGTCACACGTTAACGATTATGGTCAACTGAGAGTAAACGCGGCACCCATCTTGCAGACAAATTTCTTAAACCCAGCTGATCATATGAAATGCCTATGGCATCACGCACTTTTACTCTTCGGCCGGCCAACGCCATATTGTGGATTTTTTCGACATTTTCGGGTGTACTGACCTCAATTGGTCATCCGGAACGTTCAGCGTCATTTGTACTTGTGCGATCACAACGGAAGTCATTAAACCACTTTTTTACCATTGAAATCGAATATTCAGAGTCCCCATAGCATTTATCGAGCTTTTCCTTAGTTTGATTGACGGTTTTTTTTTTGCAAAAACTAATGTTTAATGAACACTCGAAATTCACTTTTTTCCATTTTTAGAAAAATACACGAGGTTGTTTTGAACAACTTACTCAAAATTTGACAGTAGTCTACTAACAGGTGGTACTTGATGGTAATAGTATTGCATTTCATATATCTACGAGGGAAGTTCGAAAAGTCACGGACTTATTGATCCGCCCTCGTATATTTATATATTTACTTTTCTCATATTTTGTGACGATATTTAAAAGAGTTAAAATGATTTTTGGGAGATATAATCTATTATAGACCGATCTTCACATAGTCAGCGTGATCTAGTTGACTTGAATTTAAATTTTGTCTCCATATAGGCATATTTGAAATCTAAAAGTCTTTAAAGACATTTAAAAGAGGACATTGATGAAAAAATTCATTTTGAGCAAAATTTTATAAAATTAATTAATTTATTTATTTACTTAATTGTTAATCTTAAATTACAATTACAAATTATATATTAAATATATTCTAACTTTATAATTTCAACCAAGCAGGGTAACGAAGACTATCAGCCCAGTTCTAGTGAAACAGGCCAAAGCTTTTTAATAATTGTAAGCTATACCTACCGTGTTTTAAATGTAAGGAAAGAAGGTTTATCTCATAGGTTGTCCGAATTTAATATTTTTTGTTTTTGTATAATTTTATTAACTTATCAAGATCAGATATATATTTTCTTTTGTAATAGAGGTTCAATTCATGATCTATTTTGTTTAATAGTTTTTCAAGTCAAATGTTTGACAGAATAGCAACGTATATATGTCATAATAAACCATATAAAAAGTATCAACAACATAACAATGGCGCCTTTTACCAAGCAAAAGTTACCAAGTTCGAGCGATGACAGTTTTATCCTGATACTGTAGGAATATTAAACAATTCTGTCAAGACATATTCTTATATTAGTATGTATAATTTTGACGTTTGTCTTGATAAAAAATTATCCAGTCTAAACGGCCAATAATGTGTTTTCAAATGAGGGAGGGTCTGTATGGTTTAGACGCACAGTGGGGTAGAATCGCTAAAAATGACACTTAATTCAGAAAAGGTGTATAGCGCTTTATTTATAATTTTGTTTCAATAATATATCGAAAACATACTTTATAAATTTAATTTTTTTTAGCGTCCGGCTGGCTGTCCGTGCATCAAAAACCATAATTTCTGCTAATCAGTAGGTAGCAGTTTTAAAGGTAACTTTATAAAATTTGATACTTGAGCCTATTTTGAGGCAATAATGTAGCACAATAAAATTGATTAAAATGCAATCATTATTTCACTCAGCACCCTTATTAAAATTTTCCCGAAAATAGGTCAAATGCTCATAAATATCTTAAATATATCCTTATTTAAATGAAATTCAACACAGATGAGTTTTGTCTAAGCAAAAACTACCAAATTTCATGAGTATCGGTACAAATTGGCCGTACCTCCCATACAGTAACCTCTTCCGGAATAACTTTTTCGTTCATAATATAAATATAAATGATCGCATAAATATTAAATTTAGTAAAAATAAATCTCATTTACGTATTAATTTTACAGCAAAAATTTCAGAAAGATCGGTCCATAACTGACCACAGCTTCCATATAACACCCTGTCACGTTAACGCAAATTCATAATTACGTTTGCGCATTAAAGTGACTTAATATGTCGAAATTGGCTCAACTGTTACTTTTATACTTGTTTTAAATATTTTCCGAATTCTATACAATTCTCTTCTTAAATAATGCAAATAATTAATTTAATAAAATTTGTATATATATATATATATATATATATATATATATATATATATATACTGGTGCATATTCCTATAAACGCAGTTAAAATTTTTGTTTTTCTTTGAGGCGATATAACGGTACTTTTTTATGTAAGAAATATTTGTTTACTGCTTTTGTTGTTTTCTTTATTTTAGCAATAGAATATTCCTATAAAAAATTATATCAAAAAATTTTAACAGTTTTAGTTGTTTACTTCACTTCACTTAAGGTAAGTTTCTGATGACAACATATCTGTTTACTGGAAATATTTTTGTTTTAATTGCGAAACTTCATTAGCTTAAAGAATGTCGAAAAATTATCCGTTCGGATCGAATTATTCGAGGCTTTTTTAAGAAAGGGCAGAAATACGGAGTGCGGAAACCAACAAAAGGTAATCAAAAATTAACAAAAAAGCAAATTATTAAAATAAAAGAAGAAGCCACCTGCAATAATTTAAATGATTTTATGCAACAAATAAGCTGTCACTTCCAAACATCTTTAACACATTTTGCGAACAGATGGTAACATAAAATGGGAGAAACCAAAATGTAAGCCAATGTTATAACAGCATCATAAGGAAAATCGTTTAAAATTTGAGAGTAAATACATGAAACAGAGAGATGAGTGGTATAAAGTAATCTTTTCTGATGAAAAGAAATTCAATTTGGACGGTTCCGATTCATATTCTTGCTATTGGCATGATTTGAGATCGAACGAAATTCGTATGTCTAAACACAATTTCTTTGGAGGCAGTGTTGTGGTTTGAGCAGCCCTTTCAGTTGCAGGAAAATTAGAAATATGTTTTTTTCCAACTAAAAGGAACAACAGTGCAATTTATAATGAACTGTTGGAAGATGCTTTTCTCTTATTTATGAATGAATAAATGGATGAAGATTTGCATATTCCAACAGAATAACGCAGCAATCTATGTCTCGAACCAATCTAAATCTTGGTTTAATGAACATAGTATTTCACTATTGGACTGGCCGACTTGCAGGCCGCATTTAAATCCAATGGAGAATCTGTGGAGGTACATAGCCCGTAAAGTTCACACAAAAAATTCACAGAATGAAACCATAATGACAATAACGAAGTTAAAACTTAAAATTAAGAAAGCCTGGGAAGAAATTGACAGTGATTTTTTTTCAAAAATTAGTCGATTCAATGCCAGACCGAATTTTTGAAGTTATTCAAAACAAAGGTTCATTAACACATTATTAATAATGCTAAATTGGTCCATTAGTTTAAATGCATATAATGACATACAAATTGGCATTAAACTACTAAAATTACAATGAAAAAAATTTAATAAGTTTTTTGTTATTAATTTTTTAAGTGTAGTAAATAAATAATTAAAAAAAATTAATTCGTATCGCCTTAATTATTTTTAACCCCATTTTTGGTAAGTTGATAAAAAAAAAAATTTATGTGCGTTTATAGGAATATGCACCAGTGTATATTAAAAATATTTTTACAACATTAACTTTAACATAAAATATGTAAATATGTTTCTAAATACCTATGCTTAACAATTTCATTGTACAATAGTACTTTCTATAAAATAAAACACAAAAATATAAACTTCAAAAATTTCAGTTTTTACCACTGTAATTAAAAATTACAAACAATGTGTGACTTTGATAACAGATAATGATGCTCCATTTTCTATATTTTTACCTAGAATCAATTATTTTTCAAAATATTAATTTTCAATAAAACGCCATATTTCTCAATTTCACCCCTCTGCGCGACGTTACGCCGTCCACATACTTATGATTCAAAATAAATTGGTTACCAGTGCTCTGTATCGTTGGCTGCCAAAACAACATAACTACCAGTAGCTGTCAACATCGTAACGTCCTTGTTCGTAAACCCATAGCTTATTTTTTGCATAAAATATATGGTGAGTCATTCTCAGACGCATTCGCAAAGTAGCTCTGGGTTGGGAAACAACTCTCGCATCAGCGTAATTATTTCTTAAGTACAATCAGGCGGATTTTTGTTGTTTGGCTTTCGAGAGTTTTGTGTCTCACCCCCGCATTGACGAAGAATTTGATGTCGCATAACTGTACCGTATTAGGGTTCTTCGAATCTTACACGAATTTGTTAAACTAACTTTTATAAGATTGGATTTGGTGCAGTACCACATAAAACTGAGATTGATATTGGTGGAGATCTTTAAAGTCAGGGAACTGAATTCGGAAACTCTAGCCTTTTTCGTTTCTTTGGAGTTGATGCCCTGACATATTGTTAGCCGAGTAGTGACACCATTTAAAATTTTAGAGTTCAAAAAAAAGAATCATTCTCAGACTGTAATATCTTATGGGGGTCACGTTTTTAAAACGTGAAACGTTAAATGATGTTTTGTGCACAATGGGATATCAATAAAAACCTTTATTTTGTTCTTACAAGCAACCAAAATATATAACTTGGCATTTGAATAAAATTATGTACGATATATGTAGATCGGCAGCCTTATTTATTAATAATCAGAGAAGTGATCAGATCAAAACAAATATTTGCTGTTCTCCTCAAAACTACTGTCAAACTTTATAACATTCGGATGTGAAATATATAAATCTGCATATGAATGGCCTATATTCAAACCCCTCTATCTCGAAAAACACAATTTTTCTAGAGAACAAAAAAACTGTTTATTTCTTTTATTTTTCAAATATTTAAAATATATTATTTTACAGTGTTTATTTAGAACCACGACTAAAGCTTACATATTATTTGTTTTTAATATTTTGCAATATATACAATTTTAATATTCAATGTGTATAAATAAAATAACTATAATGGGTTTTGTAATATAAAAAATAAATTTTAATTTTAATGATAATAATTCAAACCTGATCCGATACCAAAATAGAGTTCCCTATTTTGGGCCTCTCAGGGCGAATGGTATCCCCCATATAAACAAAATAATAATTAAAGAACTACTAAGTATTACAACGAAAGTCTTAAAATTTTTGAAATGAAAATTGGAAGGATAGATCCACAGGGAGTAGTATCTCCCATACAAATAAACTATTATTTCTTGCATATATATAAAGAACTATTAGAGCAAAAACCTTAAAATTTTGTGGGAATAATTGTCTTATCAAATTACACAACTGAGATGAAAATAGGGCTGCAGCTCTAGGCGAAGTGTTAGCCCCCCATCATATTTAAGGAAATGTTGTGTGAAAGTAGATTTGGAGGAGTAGTAGCCGCCATACAAAGTGAATATTTATTATTGTTCCTTTTGTGTAAATAATTATTTAAACTATTTTCAATTTTTGGCCAGATTCATATTCAGTATGTATAAATAGGTAAGAAATGATATATATACAGTGCAAGCTCGATTTTCGCGACTAATTAAAACCCAAACTGAATTTTCACGATAACAGAACCCAAAATTTTATGTCATTTTTAAAATTAGAATTGTTTTTATTGATATACATATTTACATTTTCAAAATTTTTAAAGAAATTGAAGATTTTTGAGTTGCTTTTTTGGCAATTTACTTTTTAAAATAACAGCTGGGTCACGTAGTTCATATAGTGTTGTTGTCGACTTATCATTTTCCAAAGACCATTGTATGTATACAATCGTCCACTTTAATTTTGTTTTCTCCATGGCCATTATCGTATAAATCCTCCGATTCCGTATCTGATAATTCCATTTGCTTCATTACTTTCCAAATGAAATTGTTCTTAAATTCAGTTGTTTATATCTGCATTCGTGAAATGAAGAGACTTTTCGGATAATAATATCATTCTTTACGCCCACAAAAGATCGATTCTTTATTTTGATGGACAAAAGAGTGAAAAAGATAATTTTATATAAAAATGTATGTTGATGAAAATTGTTCCCATAGTTTTAGGCTTCGGAGCTAACATTCGAACTATGCTTTATTTCAACTAAAATATTTTCAAATCTTTTGACTCAAAATTAAATTTAACACATCCCAGCAAAAACTTTTTGGTTTTCGGTAATTGCAACTACTTATTAAAGTAGTTTCTTCGTAATGAGGTGTCATTATTATTTGCCTACTCGTGTATTACATTAATAAGTACTCAATAGTATAATAGCACAGTAATACTGCAATCACGTGGATGAGTTGGCTAGAGCGCCGGATTAACAATCAGAAGGTTGTTGGTTCAACCCCATTCTGAAGCTGTTAGTTTTTTTATAACAAAATGTCTAAA
Source organism: Protocalliphora azurea (assembly GCA_932274085.1). Classification (NCBI taxonomy): domain Eukaryota; kingdom Metazoa; phylum Arthropoda; class Insecta; order Diptera; family Calliphoridae; genus Protocalliphora; species Protocalliphora azurea. The sequence continues at coordinate 132,086,433 of OW026521.1, read as the reverse complement.
AAGATATTTTAAACTAAATAGAGTTTTTGTCGTTTAGAATGCTATGTGCGAGATGGTGTTTATTGTGTGTCCAAGTTCGAGTCTCAATGACGGCAAAATTTTTTTGTTTTCTTTTAGGTACATATTTTTGAGTACCCCTAGAGTCAAAAAATAACTACATGAATTTGTGGACAAGCCGAACAAAAATAACTAGTTATTCAGGCAAAAAATAAGTAATTTATTTTTGTTTCCAATTATACCTGCTAGCTTACCAGGAAAGCAAAGTTTTTGCTGGGATGTGCCACATTTTAACTCTTTTTGAAATAAATCTGGTATTTTATCTATATTAATATTGAGAGGATTTTTCCGTCTTTAAATTATAAAGTCTTTTAAGCAAAAAAAAAAAAATTTTTAACAATCTTATGTCATTCTATGGATGTTATTTTATGTTTAATACTCGAAAAGGGCATTGAAACGACTATATAAAAAAGTTCTTAGCATAATATATTTCCAAAAACTAAGATTAGGGTTTCATGTGAAAAATTGATAGTTTCATCAAATTAAAGTGAACTATTTATTATTTTAATTAATTGTTTTCCCTGCTACATCATAAAGCTTTCTTTATATTGCGGCATTGAATTGTATTACTTTCATTATTTGATCATTATAGCATGATAAAGGATAAAGGAATAATATTGTCTATCGAATAAAAAAATATATATCATTAATTCCATGAGACAACACATATGAAAACAAGTAAGAAATATATAGTCGGTCAAGTCCGACCATCATTTAGTGGGCTTATATGGGAGCTATGGTAAATTATGGAGTGATCTTTACAAAATGTCTACTTATATAAAACTTATTTGTGTCGAATATAAACTTGACACTAACATGTGTATGTGATTTATGCAAGTTAAAGTGATTTTCGGAAGAAGGTTTTATATGGGAGCTGTGGTCAGTTATGGATCGATCTTCATCATGGCACAAAGATTGATACTTATACAAAACTTCTTTACACCGAATTTCATTAAAATATTGCTATATTTAAGGCATTTATGATCGCTATTCGGGGAGGACATTTGTATGGGGACTAGATAAAATAATGGACCGACAATAAATAAATTTCTATAGGCTTCGTTCTTGTATCATGAAAGTCCTATGTGTCAAATTTCATTTAATTACCCAGCAAAAACTTTGCTTTCCTGGTAATCTAGCAGGTATAATTGGAAACAAAAATAAACTACTTATTTTTTGCCTGAATAACTAGTTATTTTTGTTCGACTTGTCCACAAATTCATGTAGTTATTTTTTGACCCTAGGGGTACTCAAAAATATGTATCTAAAAGAAAACAAAAATAAAAAAAAAAAAAAATTTTCCGTCAGTGAGATTCGAACTTAGACACAAACTAACCATTCGTTTTTACTGACTAACGTCTTACTCAGTACACCATCTCGCACATAGCATCCTAAGCGACAAAAACTCTATTTAGTTTAAAATATCTTTTTAGACATTTTGTTATAAAAAACTAACAGCCTCAGTGGGGTTGAACCAACAACCTTCTGATTGTTAATCCGGCGCTCTAGCCAACTCATCCACGTGATTGCAGTATTACTGTGCTATTATACTATTGAGTACTTATTAATGTAATACACGAGTAGGCAAATAATAATGACGCCTCATTACCAAGAAACTACTTTAATAATTAGTTGTTATTACCTTAAACCAAAAACTTTTTGCTGGGTATCTTCAAAATTGTACTTTGTGCACACGGTTTACATGGACAGCCAGCTGTCCAGCAAAAAGTGATTCTGAGTCAATTGGTGGATATTGGATGACTTTTCTGTGGTGTAGGGTATAAACATTAAAAAAATATATTAATTTCTGTTTACCAATAATATTAATATATTTTGCGAAAATTTTTTGATGATTATCACTTTTATTTTTTGATGATTTTGAAGGTATAAAGAATCCTAAGAATGAACTTGGTGGCTAGTAAAAGATAAAGAATAAAAGAGTTGTTTATAAAAATATAGTCCGGGTGGAATGAATGCTCATTGTGTTATACAATAAGTGTAAAGGATTAGTAAATTTGTTCCCAATATTTTTCCATCTTAAATTTTTCATTCATTCATTTAGCAAATGCTTAATGCCAAGAATCATATTTATATTGCCCTGCAATTTTTCTTTTGTTTTTACAATTACAAAATTACAATTATGAGTAATTGATATAATTATTTTGATGATAGGTGAAAATATAAACATTTTTTGGATTGAATGAATCATTTTGATAATTAATATATATATATATATATATATATATATATTACTTTTTTCTGTGGAGGATTTTGAACCTTAAACCTTGGCCATAGTTTTAGATTAAACAATTTAAAATTGAGCTTTATCAAAGAGAATCAGAACAAAATAAACAGTTTATTTTTGAATAGAACCGAAAACAGTTTGATCGCTATTTAGCGGATAAATTACATTAACTTTTTTAGTTTAATTGTAAAATTACACCAATAATTAAACATTTTGTTTAACTGCAGATTTTAATCTTATCGTTTTAATAATTTCAATATTGGTAGTTGATATAAATTTAAATTTCCCGAAAATCTACAACAATCTAATAATTTTTTAATTAAATATGGAGAAAAAAACGAAAAGAGAAGATCAACCTGATATGTAAGTTGTAAATTTTTTAATTATTGCTGATTACACTATGCAAAAAATTTCCGGTCATCAAATATTGCATGAATGGTTTCAAAGCGAGATGAAAGTATAAGTTTTGCAAACTTCGTTCAAAATTCGATTTTTTGAACTCCAAAATTTCGTATATTTTGGAGCATTTTTTTCATTATGTGTGAAAATAAAAAATAGTTAAAACAGTAATTGCAATATCTGAATAATCACATTATTCAACCGTCAATTATATGAAGGGAAATATAAGATATAATAATTACACTGTTCGGCAAGAAAACTGTTTGTCCTCCTTAAAATATATATATATATATATATATATATATATATATATATATAAAAAATTAAAAAATAAAAAATAAAAAAATATGTTGACTAGATGGAATTAGACCTTCTAAACACGAATCTGCTTTAAGTTTTTTCCATTAGGTCGTGATTTTTTTTTTTATGGGCATGTTTTTAATAAGGCGAATAATACACGAGAATATTCTACCATAACTTTATAACGGGTTGTCCGATATGGACAATTTAAACACCAAAAGATGCAAACGAAGACTAACATTATTTTTTTTATCTGCCCAACAGTTTCGGAATTATTAAGTGTCGAAAAACAAATTTTTTATGCAAAATTAAAGAAAATTTCTTTTAAGAATTGAAACCGGCAAAAATATACAGTTTTTAACCCTTTATCATAAAGCTGGTAATACTATGAACGAAATAAGTCCAAACAAAATAATTATTAAAATTGATGCATAAATATTTATTTTATTTAGAATTGGGTGAAAGTACCCATGTGTACCTGCACTGGTGTGCAAAAAAATTAAAAAAATTGTTTTCTTCTTTAAACAAAAATTGGTGGATTAAATGGAATTTGGCATGTTAAATAAGAATCTGTTTTAACTTTTTTCCTATCACATATTGATTTTTTTTTATGTGTATGACTAAGATGATCCCCCTTTTATGCGTCACACTTGTATAACTCGATAACGGTTTGTTCAATTTAGACAAATATAACACCGCTCAATATTTTCGGAGTTATTCGGAAAAAAAATTTTCACGAAAAATTGAAAGAATTTTTTGCTCATTAGCTCCAAAAATTGTTATCGGATAAAAAATTATTGTTAAGATAATTTGAAGATAATTTTTATGCATCTTTTGGTGTATCATTTATATATTTGGTACACACCGTTCTTGAGTTATAATGAAATATACTCATGTAATGGCCTTACTTTTGGCGAAATATTAAACATGCTCATAAAAAAAATCCAGACCTGATAAAAACAAACTGAAAGCAGATTCGTGTTTAGCACATCAAAAACCATATAGTTCAAATATTCGTCTTTAATGGACGATTTTTTGCCGACCAGTGTTAAAACTTCCACGTTCACTTTTTGTAAATAATTATTTTTTTGAAAGATCAAATGAAATTTAGCATATCGAATATATCGAGCATATTTTGGTGAGAACTATGGACTAAAATATAATTTGAAAGCCATTTCCAATTTTAAGCCCACTTTCAGTACAGTCAATTTTGATAATTTCTTGATACTACTAAGGCAATTCACATAAAATTTGACATTAACAAGCAACAGAAAATACTATAATTATAATTGTTGTCACACCTCCTTTTTATATCCCTTTTATATAATATGATATTTTTTGATCATTTGATTTTATATATTTTATAATTTACGTGGCCTTTTATCTAAATCTAGCATAGTGTATTGTCACTTTAAAAATCGCACGATGTACATTGTCCCATTCAAGAAATGGACTAGTCCACTTTCAATGAACTTTTAGTCAGCGATAAAGAAGTGTAGTGGAGCTTAAGTTTTGAACTTGGACTATATACATATAAAGAGAGCGGGTCCACAAGGTCCCAAAGTTGGACACCTCGGCTATGACAAATATTTTAAACGATTCTCATTTGTTATATCTAAACTGATTTGAAAGATTTTTTTATAAATGAGTAGATTCTGCTGGTTATTTTTTGCAGTTTACGAGATATTGGGTTTCAAAAATTAGTGGGTCCAAATTTCATCCGAAATTTTTGAAATATTTTTTATTTTATTAAAAACAATTTCCATTTTTGGAAATTTTTCATAAAAAAATCTTTCAAATCGGTCAAAATATAACGAATCAGGATTGTTTAAAATATTTGTCTTACCCGAGGTGTCCAAGTTTGGGAGTCTGTGGACCCAAACTCGTTATGTCTGTATAGTCCAAGTTCAAAACTTCTTCTCTGAGTAAAATTCTTCTATCACTGAGTAAAATTTCATTGAGATCTTGCGACTTTTAAAGTGATAATAAACTAATGCTAGATTTAGATAAAAAGCCACGCCCACTTATAAGTCTGCTTTTTGTAATGCTTTGTTTACTAAAAAGTAAAGTAATACTTTTTAGAAAAAGTGGGCGTGGCATCCAATCAGTACTTTCTTCATGTTAAAACATATGACCCAAGTTTCATTTTAATCGTTTCAGTAGTTTAAACATAATTTCAAACTAAATAAGGCGTAAAAAGGGTGTGACATCCAGTAAAAATCTAATACATATAACGAAAATAATACTCTCTAAAAAAAAAACACTACTACTTATAAGAACATTTGAATTAAATATTTAAAATATTTCTTATTTCCAATCATATTTTAAAAAAAACGCTCCAAAAAATCGAACTTTAACAGGCCATAAAACCGAAATTCGAACTTTTTACACTTTCATCTTATGTTGGAATTATTGAGGCATTTTTTTTTTTTTTTTTTTTGTTACATTGTGTTATTGCTTTTGTAAGTGAAAGAATAATGTAAAAATCATTGGATTCACTAAATAGATTACAATTATGATAACAACTACTAAAAAAGGCTTTAAAAAAAGGTTTATAAAACATTAAGTTTATTTTTAAATCAGAGAAATTATAGGTTAACTTATAAATAATTGTATTTACTTTTAAACGATGACAAATCTCATAAATTAAAATTTGACTGAAAAGTTTTTAAAATAAATTTTGTTAATTTTGATATAAAATAAGTATCTTCCCAGCAAAAACTTTGCTTTCCTGGTAAGCTAGCAGGTATAATTGGAAACAAAAATAAACTACTTATTTTTTGCCTGAATAACTAGTTATTTTTGTTCGACTTGTCCACAAATTCATGTAGTTATTTTTTGACTCTAGGGGTACTCCAAAATATGTACCTAAACGAATACAAAAATAAAAAAAAAAACAAAAAAATTTTGCCGTCAGTGAGACTCGAACTTGGACACACACTAACCATTCGTTTTTACTGACTAACGTCTTACTCAGTACACCATCTCGCACATAGCATCCTAAGCGACAAAAACTCTATTTAGCTTAAAATATCTTTTTAGACATTTTGTTATAAAAAAACTAACAGCTTCAGAATGGGGTTGAACCAACAACCTTCTGGTTGTTAATCCGGCGCTCTAGCCAATTCATCCACGTGATTGCAGTATTACTGTGCTATTAAACTATTGAGTACTTATTAATGTAATACAGAGTAGGTAAATAATACTGACGCCTCATTACCAAGAAACTACTTTAATAAGTAGTTGTTATTACCGAAGACCGAAAAGTTTTTGCTGGGTATTTAACCGGAAATAATCAGAATTTATTAAAAAAGAAAAACAATAAACAATAAACAAAATTTAAAACCTGCAAATTTGAAATAAAATGTCAGCATGTGACTCAAAATGATGTATGTATATTTTAAAAAAATTTTTAAATTATTTTTCCACAGAATCAGCTCTGAAACAATTGTACAACTTCTACCATCATGGCTAAATAAAGATTATTTTACAAAATTTTTAAAACAAAATCAAGAAAACTTTAAATATCTGCATACATTATCGGTAAAAGCGGCTACTAAATCAGGTGAAAACTATGCTTCAAACTTGATGAAAATAAAAATAGTCATTGTAAAAGGTAAACTCATTTCAAACATATAATTTAAAATACTAATAACACTATTATTAATACATTTCTCAGATGACGATTCTACCAAAACTTTATCCTATATCTTAAAGCTACCCCTACCCTCGGTCAACTCTTTTTTGTCTTTATTTCCCAAGGAAATAGCAGTATATCGTGTTATACTACCACGTTTCGTAAAGATCTATAGGGAACAGGGTATAGATATAACATTTGCTCCAAAATATTTTGCTTTACCTCAAACATTAGATATGGAAGAGAATGCTATACTCTTGGAGGATTTATCCACTATGGGTTTTAGACTACAAAATCGTTTGGAGGGATTAAATTTACAATATACTGAAAATGTTTTAAGAAAATTAGCTGAGTTTCATGCTGTATCGGCACGTTATGTTGAAGTCTATGGTCCATATGATCATATGTTTAAACAGTATAAGTTTCCCGAAGATACACGATCGTTATATGAAAATGTTAGAATTGATTACTATTATGATTATATAAAGCAGTATAAGGGTCATGAGGAATATATTGATTTGATTGTTAGTATTTTTTTATTTTTTTTTTTTATTTTTTAAATAAAAACCTATATTAAAATCTTTCCAGCCTAATTTATTGGACAACTATCTTGAGCTTAGCATTGCTGCCAATACTACTGATCCCAATGAATTTAATGTTCTTAATCATGGTGACTTTTGGCTTAATAATATCATGTTCCAACATTCCCCCGAGGGGCAATTACAAGATATATATTTTATCGATTTTCAATTATGTAAATATGGTTCACCAACCTTGGATTTATATATGTTTCTTTTGTCGGGCACTCAATTGGAAATCAAAATAAAATATTTCGATTATTTTATAAAAGTTTATCATGATCATTTGCGGAATCAATTGAAAATATTGAAATATTCTAGAAAAATACCCAGTCTAAGGGAATTACATATGGATTTGTTAAAATATGGTTATATTGGTAAGTTATCATATTGTTACGTTTTTGCCCTTTGATCTTATTAATTGTAAATAATATTGAGTCACTTTTATTTTATTTTCAAATCAACAACAGCTCTTTATTTTCACAGTACTTCTCACGAAATCTTTCATATCAATTAGATGTTTCTCTAAATTCTGTTAAATTTAAATCATTGATTGACCTTATTTTAGAAAATTGTACAAACTCGAAAATTTTAAAATCGTAAATTTAAATTTATAAGACTAAATTTTGTAACAATATTTTCCTATTAAAGAAAACTTTACAAAATTAGTTTAAGAGTTTATAATAATTGGATTTTTTATTTTTTTGTATTATCTTTTTTAAGGTTTTGCTTCAGTTTTCAATTGTTTGTCAGAGTGTTCATATAAACTAAAAATGGAAGCCGAGTGTAACATCGATTATTTGATGAAAGATTCCCCAGAAGCTGAAGAATCTCGTAAATCGTTATTTTTAAATGATCGTTTTAAAGATCATGCAGAGATTATTTTACCTTGGCTGGCAAGACGAGGTCTGTTGGAATGAGTTTGAAATTTGTGTTAATTCCTCTTTAGATATATAGATATATATATAATTTAACAAAATAAATTATAGCAAACATAAATTAAAATAATAAATTAGATTTAATTATTTACAAATAATAAATATATTCTGGCAAAAAATTTAATTAAGCATTTAAATTTGTTTAAAAATAGTAAATTTTTTGATAAATAGTACTTTTTAAAATATTCCGTTTAGAAAAAATGGTACTTAAAATATTTTTCGAGAATGGTGTTTTTTTAATGGTACTAAAAAATACTTTTTTTTGTTTTAATTGGCAGTTTTTTTTAATATTTATTTTTTTTTTTTCGAAAATATGTACTTTTATTTCAAATTTTTGAAAATGGAAACTTTTTATTAAAAATGTGTACCTTTTTAAAAATTTACTATTTTTTGAAATTTGTTACTTTTTTATTTTTTATTATCATTTTTTATTAATTGGTACCTTTTTCAAAACGTTGCTTTTTTATAATTAGAATTTTTTTAATTATTTTTTAATTTACTTTTTTAAATTAGTACTTTTTTAAATTGGTATTTTTTATTTGGTACTTTTTTTGGACTCACATTTTTCGAAAAAAAACTTTATTTTTGAAACTTTGACGTTTTATTTTAAAAATTTAGAAAATTTAAAAATTTTTTTTTCTTTTTGATTTTTTTTTTTTTTTTTTTACTTTTGATTAAAAGTTTTTTACTTTCATTATATTACAAATTGTAAATATATTCTGGTAAAAAATTTAATTAAGCATTTAATTTTGTTTAAAATAGTACATTTTCCGATAAATGGTACTTTTTAAAATATTTTGTTTAGAAAAAATGGTACTTAAAATATTTCTCGAAAATGATGTTTTTTTTTTAATGGTACTTAAAAAATAAAAATACTTTTTATGAATTTTTATTTTAATTGACACTTTTTTAGGAAAATTTATAATTTTTTTAATATTTATACATTTTTCGAAAATATGTACTTTTATTTCAACTTTTTGAAAATAGATACTTTTTATTAAAAATGTGTAAAAAGATACACATTAATTAATATTTTTTTTTTAAATTTGGTACTTTTTTATTTTTTATTATTATTAGTTTTTAATTGATAACTTTTTAAAACGTTGCTTTTTTACAATTGGAATTTTTTAAATTATTTTTTTAATTTACTTTTATCAACTAGTACCTTTTTAAATTAGTACTCTTTTTATTTGGTAATTTTTTAAACTTAAATTTTTCGAAAAAAAGACTTTTTGGAAATCTTTGACGCTTTATTTTACTTTGAAAATTTGGAAAATTTAAAATTTTTTTTTCTTTTTGAAAATTATTACTTTTTATTAAAAATTTTACTTTTTTATAAAAATTTTATTTTTTTAATATTGACTTTGTTTACGAAAATTTATCCTTTTTGTGAAAATTAATAATTCTTTCTAAAAAATATTTTCTCTTTTTAAATTCGTACTTTTTTTAAATGTTGTCCTTTTTAAAAAGTACATTTTTTTTGGAAATCAGTACTTCTTTTGACAAATTGTACTTATTTGAAAGTAAATACTTTTTTTTAATAATTTATATCTTTATATTTTTTTATTTTGAAAATGTATAAATTTTTATAAATAATATTTTTTCAGTTGGTACATTTTTGGATAATTTATACTTTAATTTAAAAATCTTACCTTTTTTTGTAAATTGGTGTTTTTTGAAAAATTATTTTTTTTTTCTGAAAAGTATTAATTTAGAAAAAATGGAAATTTTTTGAAAAATTCGACCTTTTTTGGAAAATCGAACCTTTTTTTGAGAATTATCACTTTTTGAAGATATTTTTCTGTTTTGAAAATTGTAGCTTTTTCGAAAATTTGTATTTTTTTTGAGGGGGGGGGGGGGGGGTATTTTGTTCCTTTTTTTAGAAATTGGTTCGTTTTTATATCCATCATCAAAAAGATGGGGGGGGGGGGGGTATATTGGGTTGGTCATTCCGTGCAACATATCAAAAAATCATTTACGACCATTTACTACATTATATATATTCTGGGTCCTGATAACATTCTGAGTCGATCTAACCATGTCTGTCTTTTGAAAGTTGGATAGGGCTCGGAGGGACCACCTAAGGGGACGAAATTTTGGCTCAAATATTTATCTTATATAAGGTTTGTTTGGTATCAAAAATGGTCAAAATCGGTTAATAAAAAAGTTATGGGCCAAATACTAGAAACACAAATACGGAAACACAGGGTGTCCGTTGTAACTTCATTTCATACTTTTCTGCCAATATCTTTTAAACGCCTCTTAAATATCTCTAAAACAATATCTCTTAAAAAAAGACAACGAAATTTTGTACAGATAGTTCGAGGATCGATATAAACTCAGAAACCAAAAATATCAGGTGAAATTTTAAAAAGTTGCAGATGGTGGACATATAGATTCGGCCAAGCCCAATATAACATTCTCACTTGTTTTGACTGCATTTATTTTTTTCTTTTTTTTTATTCCTTGTTTTCTAAAATTTCCTATATTTTTTAAATTAATATTATTTTAAATAGTTAATTTCTTTTGAATTTTTAACATTTTTAAAATTTTCTAAATTTCTTAAAGTTGTAGTTGGTACTTTTTAAAAATTTGAAAATTGAAAGTACAGCAACAAATTTATGACAAAAAGGTATTGCACCTATTTATTCTAAAAGAGCGAAATTCTTAAAAATACGGAAAAAATATAAGAAAAGTTATTTAACACGTTGTTCAGTTATTATGGGCCTTTGAAAAGTTGACTTCATTAGATAGAGGGACGATCATACCTACCACTAAGAACTCTGAATAATACATAGTTTAATGTATAAACATAACAAGACCAGTCGGTTAAAAAATAAATTTTATTTTAAATTCTCACCGGATTTTTTTTTTTTTTTTGCTTTTATTTTCTCACAAAAAATATTACCATATTTTTAAAAATTTTTATGAATTTCGTAAACAAAATTGAAAAAAGTTTGAAGTAAAAAAATAAATGAAAAGAAAATAAATAAAATTGTTGTTTATTAGCCGTTGGCATCTAAGTTTTTGTTTAAATCAACAATGCGATCTATGAAAAGGAATCCGGACTTGTTGTGTTTATACATTTAAAAGGGTCCCAATTGAATATTGTAAAAATTTCAAACAGAACGATAAATTACAGGTTTTGATAACAATTTCAGACCTTTGCTCCTAGAACAGAGTAAACAAAATATCTTTGCGAATTTGAAAATTTGCTTTAAAATGGCATCGATGTGTTTGTACATATTTAAGCATATTTTAATGAAAATGCATGTTTTTGCACATTTTCCATAAATGCATATTTTTGCTTATTTAGTGCAATTTTCCAATTTTAAACGAGAAAGAATGATATAGTCGATCAAGACCGGCTATATGATATCCTACTCCATTGTGTACAAGCCTAAAAATTCGGGAAGGGAACTTATACTACACATGTGTCCAATATCACTAAATGTAAAATAAAATACACAAATAAAGAATAATACGTTTATACTATCATCTAGATGATTTTATGCACTTTAGGGCGATTCCTGGAGATGGGTTTATATGGCAACTATAATTAATTATGGGCCGATTCTCATAAAATTTGGCAATTTTGTTTCTACTTACATAAAACTTATTTGTGTCGAATATCAACATAATACTAACATTCGTAAGGGATTTAGATAGATAGATAGATAGATAGATAGAGAAGGTTGACGTGATACCAAAAAGTACCACATCTCCACCCAGTGACCGATCTTGGTCCATTGTGAGTCCCTTCATTGTAAAGCTGTGAAAAAGACATAAAAAAGGAGAATAGGGATAGAAAAGAAAAAGATAGGAATGAAAACGAATCATATAGGAGGATTAGCAATGTTGCCAATCCCCCTGGGGTTGTACCCCTGATTCTCCTTTAAACAGTCGATTCCCATGACGAAGCCTATGACGTCTACAAGTTCTACGTCCCGAACGTCACTTAGCCCGCCGAGGAATTGGCTGCAATCCTACGATGCTGCAATCGTGGACAATGGCATATAATGTGCTCAATAGACTCGTTCTCGTCTAAGTCTCCACACATTCTACAAAAATCGGAATTGCCAGCGTCCCATCTAAACCTCATCTTCCCTATCAAACAGTGACCCGTTATGGCCCCTATCATGATTCTTAAGCTTCTCCTATTCAAGCCCAGAAGAGTGCTAGTGCCTGCTTTGTCTAGTGCTGGCCATATCGCCTTCGACACCGTAAGGGATTTATGCACGTTAAAGTGATTTTCAGAAGAGGGGTTTATATGGGAGCTATGGTCAATTGTGCACCGATCTTCATAAAATTTGGTACAAAAATTGATACTTGTACAAGACTTCTTTGCATCGAATTTCATTAAAATATTTTTATTTTTAAGGCTTTTTTGAGTGTTTAAACTCTATTCCGGGGGAACATTTGTATGGGGGCTAGGTGAAATAAAGGATCGATCACAACCAATTTCAATAGGCTTCATCGTTGTATATTAAAAGTCCCATGTGACAAATTTCATTGAATTATCTTTAAAATTGTGACCCGTACTTTGTGCACAAGGTTACATGGACAGCCAGCCAGACGGACGGACGGACCGACAGACATCGTTAGATCTATTTAAAAAGTGATTTTGAGTCGATTGGTATACTTTAAGGTGGGTGTTGGATAACTTTTTCTATGCGTTACAAAAATCAGCACAAACGCATAATACTCCAACCACCTATGGTGTTGTAGGATATAATTATTTTTTGTGTAGAAAAAATAATTCTGTGCATTTTTGATAAAACGTATTAAGTCTGCATTTCAAAATTTAAAGAAGAGCTTTTTAAAATTTAAAAATACTATAGATAAATTAATATGTGGTAAGACATTTCTCCAGAACTAATAATCACAGAAGGACTTTGATTATTGTAAAAGGTTCGTCATCAGAAGGTTCCCTATTTATCTCGTATTAAGATGCACATAAAGAAATTTCCAGTAATTTATCAGAAGGCAGAACAAGTTCATTTAATAACGAGTTATGTATATGAAATATTTGTTTTGGTTCTCGTACGTTTTTGTAAAACATCAAGAATTGATTAATTCTTTTTAAAGAAGCTACCAATGAAATTATTCTGTCTGAGAGCACAATAAGCTGTATAGAACTATCCTTTAGAAAAATACAATTAGAAGTTTATGTGAGGGGCACTTCGAACTAAATTTTCAAAATAAATTACAACTTTTTTTCAAAACATAAAAACAAAATATATGTGACTACATATATTTTGTTGTTTCATGAATTAGATTTTTGACAATTGAATCCGGTTTTTTTCTCTCACATAAATATCTATTTATTAATCTATGACTGCAGCCATCGAAAGAAGTGTTGCCAATACAGTTGTTACAATTTTAGATTCAAACGAAAAAATAATAAAATTTTTCCACATCATTTAAAAATGCATCCATCACATCTGATGATGTCGAACGGTAATTTTCTATGTACAAAAGCTGTCTAGGGTCTTTATTTTATATTTATTTTTAATTTAATATGATACGAGTACTGAATTAAAATTTTATGTTTTTTTTTTTTTTTTAATAAAAGTTAAGAAATAACTTCATATTTTATTTGTTTTTAGGGCATATTTTAAAAATTTTAGTGCATTTTTTAAGCGCCTAAAATACACTTTTTAAATGCATAAACTTCCTGTCCCTGCTTACAAGGTTTCCGAAAATTTTTCTAGTCTCTTGTAATACGCTTTTAAATCCCATTAATTTTTCTTACACATTTACATTCTAAAAGAAAACTGAAAGTAAAAGTGACACTGTAAACTATTTCGTGACTGGCGACAATATGTAGCTGTCATATTTTATCAATCACAACATGCATTTGAATAAAAGAAGGACGCCCAGTAACGTAGTAATAAAATTACAATAATAATAAACACATATGAAAAATTATGGCAATAGAAAATGTTGTCTATAATTTCATCCCATAAATAGAACACGACCCTGTTTCTGTAAGTAAAATAAAAAATAAAATTTGTCACCTAAATACATACACACATGTATTCCTAGTATATATGTATATTTGAAATATTTTATAACTTCTCACGAAAATCAAAAATATAAACGGTTAGTTATGGATAATCACTGCTATCGCTCGTTTGAACTTAAAAATCACATTAAAGCCGAAAGTACAGGATGGCGTCAAACATTTTATTATCCTGGTGGAGGCAAATATCATGGTTATTGGTTAAATTCTCAGCATCATAATTTCGGGGTTAAAGAGTCAAAGAATCATCTAATTTACGATGGCCAATGGTATAAGGGAAAACGTCATGGTTTTGGTATGATGAGACGTCGTCTGAAAGATGGCACTATGGAAAGAATTTATATGGGGGAATGGAAGGATGATTTAAAATCGGGAGAGGGAAAACAATTCTATGGGGATGGTGTTTATTATGGCTGGTGGAAATGTAATCGCCGACATGGTTTGGGTATAGAATGGTATAAAAATGATGATCTTTATATGGGCGAATGGCAAGCTGATGCTTATCATGGTCTGGGTGTTATGTTTTATGGTGAGTTAAAGGGTGAAATTTGATAGAAAAAAATTATTTTTCTTTATCAATTATAGCAAATGGTAATCGTTATGAAGGTTATTTTGCCAGAGGCTTAAAGAGCGGCGAAGGAACTTTTTATCATGTAAAAACGGGTCAAGTGCAAAAAGGTATGTGGGAGAATGATATATGCAAAGTTTCCATGCTGCAAGATGAATATCGAAATCAAGCGGAAAGACCAACGGCATATACCATACCAAAGGTGGGTTATTCAAATCTTTATTATATAAAATTTCCTTGAATTTTAAAATTCAATTTTTTCGATCTCATTCTTTTTTAATTTTTTAATAAAGTACCGTTCATGAATTTCATATTTTCTTTTGTAGCTACGAATTGCGAATCCCAATGAATTTATACGAGATTTATTTGGACAATATAAAACGCAGATCAATAAACCTTCAAAATCTTTACAAGTAAGTATAAAAATTATAAAAATTCCTTTCACAAAATTGTTTTTTGATACATTGATCATTCACAATGATCATTTTTGCTATATATCATAAAATCATAGGAAAACAAAGTGAATAAATAAGTATCTTTATTATTTTTAGGAATTAATTTGTTTAAATTTTACACGCAAACTAAATCATTTATCTAAATTGGAACCAAAATATTCAACCACTTCAAAAATACTACCAGATGATCTGAATTATTTGTCAACGTGTAAAAAGCCTGAGAAATGTTTAACATTAAAAGAATTATAATTTATATTTTTATACAAAACAACAGCTGAATGCCTCTGAGTTACATGGAAACAAAATGTTAATAAACAAAAAAATTGGAGGAAATGTAAAAATACAGATTTTTCGAGTTATTTTCAAATATCGATGTTTCCGGTAAAACTTCTATTAAAACATCCAGTTTTATCGAAAAATTAAGAAAAATATTAAGTGCAAAAATCTATAATATTTTCGCCATTTTCCTCAATATGCAATTAGTTTATATCCTATAGTACCTTCCACCTTAAAAAAAAATATATAATATATCAAATATAATATATAATATGTAATATATATATTATATAATATATAATACGTAATATATATATATATATATATATATATATATATATATATATATATATATATATATATATATATTATATAATAATAATATATAATTGTTTTGCCATATAACTTATTTCTAGTGAATAGTTGGTTTTTAATTATCTTTTTTGCTTTATTTTACGCCCTAAATATTAAAATTTATAGCCTTTAGTTCCTTCAAGACTTGAAATTATCATCGGATAATTAATTAAAAAGACATGGGTAGGGAGAGCTTTTACCCCTCTTGCCCTATTTCATACCCTTAATAATAAAAATTATCGAGATGTTACAATATTTGCCTGTCAAATTTAAAGAAAATCGGTTGATTAGTTAAGAAGATAAAGGGAGGAGGAGCTTTTACCCCGTTTGCCCTTTTTTACGCCCTCTAACGAAATGAAATATACCTTACGACCTATTGTCATACAAATACACAAACAAAATTTCATAAAAGTCGTTTCGGAGGAGTTCAATTACAAACACCGTGACACGAGAATTATACATATATATATATATATATATATATATATATATATATATATTTATATTTATTAATATGGATATATTTTTTTAATGCCTACTTAAATTTTTTATTTTGCAAAAAATCCTCCAGCCAATTTTAAGCTGCTGCCGACAACAGTAATTAAAAACGAATGATTAATTTGTGCCCAAGTTCAAATCTAACTGAAGGCAAATTTTTTTGTTTTTTTTTGTACCCTACACGACCATTATTATGCGCTTATGCTGATATTTGTAACGCATAGAAAAAAGTTATCCAACACCCACCTTAAGGTATTTCAATCGACACAGATTCACTTTTTAAATCGATCTAACGATGTCAATCCGTCTCTCCGTCTGTCTGGCTGGCTGGACGACTGGCTGTCCATGTAAACCTTGTGCATATAGTATGGGTGGCAATTTTCAATTTTATGATAAATCCAAAATTTATCATAGCTACCATATAAACCCACTTCCAGGAATCGCCCTAAATAAAATAAAATCATCTAGATGTTAGCGTCAAAGCATTATTCTGTATTTTTATATTTTATTTTACATTTAGTAAAATTGGCCACAGGTGTAATATAAGTTCCGTTCCCGAATTTTTATGCTTGTACACAATGGTGTAGGGTATCATATAGTTGGTCTGGGCCGACTATATTCTTGATGACCCCTAGAGTCCAAAAATAACTACATGAATTTGTGGACAACTCGAACAAAAATAACTATTTAAGCAAAAAATAGTTTATTTCTGTTTCCAATTATATCTGCTAGCCTAAAAGGAAAGCAAAGTTTTTGCTGGGTAATTACAAGAATATGTTCCTAAGGAAAAATCATGCTTGCAAATATTATTATTAATAATATTTACATATATGATGATTTTTATATGTTTTATATTTACTTATAATTTTTTTTTTTTTTTTTATTTTAGCTGATTATGGTCCTTTATTATTATTTTTAATATATTTAAATGCAAAAATAAAAAAACATAACTTTTGGTATTAAATAGAATTCAGAACAAAAAATAATTAGTCCATGACGTTTTTACTATCGTTATTTTTGGAAACTATGATACCGAAAACAGACATAACTTAACAACGCATTGACTATTTTTATCTTTCACTGATGAAAAACTATTTTAATTTTCTTAAATGAAGAAATAGTGAACAAAAAATAATGTATGTCGAATAAAATTATGATATATTTTAAACAATTTTCTTCAACACCTTTTTTCCGGTGGTCATATCTGTCGCATCGAATATCTTCTGTAGTTTCAATAGCCGAGCTCTCTTGTTTTAGAACATGATCTGTTCTTTCGATGAATTGCAAAGTTCCTCACTATACATCAGAATCTGGAAATACATATTCATTACCTCTCCAATTTCCATTAAAAAATTTTAGTATTCTTAGATGATTAATGTTGTGAAGAATTTTTCAAAAAATATATGACTGCCAAACGATATATATCGGTAGTCCATGACCAAATCACTACTTTGAAAAGTTCCAACTCCTTGAAAAACTTTCAAGTCTACAACTAAACCACTAGAACCACTAAACAACTAGAAAAAACAGATTCTTAGTCCCACGGAGCAAGACTTTGACTTTATAAATTGGTTGGAAAACCCAGCAGTTCAATGCATTCTGATTTATAGAAAATGTTAAATAGGACATAATTATAGTACAGCAATAAAAATTTTTAATGTCTGATTCATATAAAGCCACATTTGTACCAAAATTTACTAAAAAAAAAATCTTTTCTGTATAAAATTCAACAGACTCACTAAAATGTCGTGAAAAATAGGCATTTATTGAATATAATTTAATTTGATTTGCACAGTCATACATAAGTGGAATATTAGAATTTTTAAATTCCCTTTGCTTCTACTGCTCTCGCAAATTTGTTGGTGAAAAAATCAGTAATACTTGTTGTACATCATCGGAATAGATATCAGTAGACATCAAAAGGACCAAAATGCTGCTGATATTCATCATCGTCTAAGGAAAAGTTAATATTAGACACATCCGTCAAATCTAAAAACTTCTCAATGCTTTTCCATTATTAAAACGTATATTTTTCTAACATAAAACAAAAATCACTTCTGTGATGTGACGGCAAGTCATATGTTCGATTTTGGGCCTCACAGTAGCTGATGATTTATAGAACTAAAGTATTTTTGTTTTGCATTTTATTTTATATTTTATTTTGTATTTTATTTTATTTTGTTTCCTATATTTGTTTCCTATGTTTTGTTTGTTTTGTAAAACATATGACAGTAATCTTTTAAATAGAGTATTTAAATTTAACGGCAGGACGGAGAAAAGCGCCACCTATGTATAAGTAGTAGTAACTATTAATTAATCCTATTATACCAATACTACTCTTTATACTTGTATGTAACATCCCGCCTAATCTGAGTGACATTATTAGCAAATGGTCGCTAAAAACGAAAAATTCTCAAAACAGAGAGAGAAACTATTCACAATTATATCAAGAATAAATAATCGTAAATCGAATTTTAAAAATAATGATATCGTAATATTTAACTTTTCTGAATAAAATTTTTAAACTATGTAAGTTCTTCGAGAAATTATCAATTCTTTATAATTTATCGAGGACTTATTACTTAAATAGAAAAGAAACGTAGTTTCTTGTTTGTGCATTTAAAATACTTAAAAGCCTTGTTGAGACCGGCGCGAAATTACGAAATTTCATGCCGAAATTACGAATGAAATATAGAGTGTTCATACTGGCTAGATGACATTTGATGTAATTTCGTGAACAGCTGATACTTATTGTTTACATTTTAAATTGTTATAGGGGTAAATAAAGTATTTTGAAATGGAAACAATTACTTACTAAATTGGAAATTATTAATTTGCCACAATTAAAAATGTAAAAAGGATAGGTTTCATTTTGCAAAATCACTTTAATAATTAATTTGTGTTTAAATTTAAGATCAGCTGTCAATTGTTTTTTTTTCTTCTCACGGTTGAAACATGCAGTACATAGTTGAAAAAAAGTATTTTTTCCAACCATGTACAGAGTTGCACGGAAATGAGCATCGTAATTTCAATGTAATTTCGCCTAACCCCAGGTCTACAACTGAGATTAACGCTGATATAATATGTGAGATAACGCCGGCAGAGGAGAGTAAACATTTTGTTTATATTATGTTAAATCTTAAATAAGGGGTACACGTATTCTAATAAATCCTATAAGATATTATTATTTTCAATCAGTTACAGAGTAAACATGTCCTTTTTATTTAAGCAATTCGCACTTTTTTAACACAATTTTTATAAAAATGATTTTTAACATTTAAAACAAACACTGAAAGGAAACAATTTTACAAAATAACATTATTTTTCAATAATTTCCAAAATACACATGAACACACACAAGCAAACTTTCGTGTATGTGTATTTTTTGACAGTTCATCTTATAAGATGGTTGTGTAGAGAAATCTCATCACAACAGTCTCATAATACATCTTATAATACTAATATTTGAATCTACACGTGAAATAATTCTCTCAGAGAGCGAATTTGACACTCTCTGACACAAAAATCTTACATATTATGTTGCGTCTAGACGGGCTGTAAATTACACAAAATTATGTAATTTCGCAAGTGTCAAAATGTATGGGAAATTACGTAATTTCAACTTAATTTCGGCCGAAATTACGAAAGTACGTAATTTCGCGTCAGTCTGAATGCCCTAAAACAAAGATAACACAAGGGAACAAAATTGAACTTTTTTTGTGCAGTCTGGAACTTTGTTGCAAATTTTTACTAAATGTTTTTAGACCAAAACTGTGATTTTTGTCGCATTTTTATTTTTATGAATTATTAAACAGCAAAAAAATTTTTTTTTTAAATTGTTATTTTTCTCAAAACTTTAACAATATCTATGAAACTACTGGGCAAATTTAAAAACAATGTAAGCACGGCTTAATAATTAATATTGTTGCCGATTTTTTTTTTTAACTGAATATAGTGAACCGTTTTCAAATTATTCGAATATATGTAGTGAAAGTGCCTTAATTTTGGACATAGCGGTATATCTCGACCTCAAATTAGTGAAAATTTGCAATTAAGTTCCATACCGCAAAATTACTGTTCCCCAGTGTAATCAAGTCGAAATTGGTACAAAATGCTTCAAATGTTACCACTCTTCTGTAAATGACTTTATTAATCTTATTGTATATATATATATTTGATATATTGTGTTCAGTTCAAAATAAAACTTTAAATTAAATCAGCTCAACAAAATAGAAAACTATCGTCGAACTATTATCATTGGTAATAATTACAACATTCATAATTCTTTGATTTCGTAAACGAATCACCAACAAATATTATATTGATATCGCTAAAGTTTCACTATTAATACAATACACGAATCTTCGAGATCGAAAGATTTGCTGCCACAAATTGAGCTACAGGTTAGCTCAAGGAGTTCATATTCGGATCGCTAACTATAGTCGTACTCGAAAGTTATGTCAAGGAAATGTTCGCGAAGTGTTCGAACGGGATATTATCGAAGTTTGTTATCAGATGGAATCTGATACATACCAATCTCACTAGTATAGTGGAAAGAATTTTCCGGAACGCACGACGCGAGTACTAGTGGTATATCCGGTGGAACAACCGATGCACGCGTACACCACCGTATGGTACAAGCACTAAACACAGTGGAACATCCCGCTATATGACCAGTACAACCAAAACTGCTAGAAATTCCACCTGTCTCATTTGGGAGGAAGAAAAGTTAAAAGCGTGTGTTCAAATAGAGACGAAGTTAATTAAAACAATAATTGGCACTAAAGAAACTCGTAGTTTTATAACGCCTAGATTGGTCAACCGTTTGTCCCGTCATTCCAAATACTCATCAGGAAATATTGACGTTTTTTGGCTGACGGTTCTAAAAAAAAATTATCTCCCTCGCAGTTTGTTTCAGTGTGACGCTTTGTTATATTTTCTTCAATCGATTAATACCACCAAAATTTCAGCAAATTTTTTGTTTATCTATCATAGCCAAGCACAAAATCATCATGAAGGATGACAATCCGATTAAACTCCGCTACACTCAACGGAACCCGGCAATGCAAGCAATAATCGAAACAGAGGTAAATAAGCTTCTTGAACAGGGTTGTATAAAATCATCGCGAAGTCAATGTAGTTTTTCATCACGTTAGCGAAAAAGAAAAATGGAACATGGTAAACATATGTGAATTTTCGCTAATTAAATGCTCGGGCTATGCCCGACTCTTACCCCCTTCTCCACATATATTCCAAGCCAACAGTACAAAGCATTTGGCGTAAATTGAAGGGGTTTATACCAATGAAGGGTAATGCTATTACAATTGGACCAGACATGGAACCACACGCCTTTGCAATATTATTGTCATTGGGGACAAATTTGAGGAACATTTATAGAATCTTCGAGAGGTGTTTCGGAGACTGCGAGCGGCCAACTTAAGAGTTAACACCTAAAAATGTGAATTTTTTAAAGCTGAAACAAAATATTTGAGCCACGTGGTGACCAAAGATGATATAAAACCGATCAAAGCTTTAACCCCGATGCTTCCACCGAAAAATGTGAAAGTAGTTCGCCGCTTCTTGGGAGTTACTTCATGGTATAAACGGTTTGTTCCAATATATGTATAGAAACATTAATGAATTCGCCTCATTGTTGTTTTTGAGGAACTGTTGTTATCTTCCATAAATTCGGGTTAATGTTTACGTTTGTCATGATAAAAAAATTGTCCAATATAGAATCCACGTTATGTTTACCTATCAGCCGGCTAAAATAGTGTATATACTAGACAAATTTTTATCCAGGCAAACATCAAAATCAGTGCGAATCTATACAAGGTAACCTCAATTAAACAGATGATTACTATTTTTGATTGTTACAACTGTCAAACTGTATATATAAAAAATATTAAGGAATTCGCCTTATTGTTGTTTTTGCGTAAATTCAATAAATAAGCGTTGATTTTGACGTGTGGCTTGATAAAAAAAATTGTGTAATATAGACCCTATGTAAAAGTCGATTTTGAGCCGCCGCCGTTAAAATTGTTCGGCGAAGATCTGTGAACGTCATCATAATTTTTATATTTAGAAAAATAAAAAAAAAAAATAATAAAAAACGAAAACAAACCATCATCATCAAATTCCCTTTAAAAAGTCTTTATTGGAATATTTTAAATTGTTCTTCTATAAAATTAAAAAAAATGGATATTTCTGCGTTATCGGAAGACAAATTTGATCCAGTTGAATGGATAAATGATAATTTCAAAAAATATGACGAGGAAACAAAAACCACTAAATCTGATTCAACCGGCGACTCCGAAATAACTGTAGAATTTATAAATAATTATGTTTCCAAATTGCAATTATACGTCCAACAAGTTAACTATGCCATTGAGGAGAGTAGTCAACAGTTGGTGGCCAGTATGCCTAGAGTGGTGAAAGATGCTAAGAATCTTCATAATGATGTCAAAGAATTGCAGCAGCGTATGTTGGTAATGCGTCAAGAAGTGGTTGCTGTGCAAGAAGAGACAGGAGAATGTATGGCTACGCTAGAACGTTTGAATAATATGCAAACAAAGTTACAGACGGCCAAAGAGTCACTGCAGGAATCCGATGGTTGGGGTAATTTAATAGCTGAATTGGAGGATAGTTTCGAGAGGAATGATTTGAAGGTAATTTGTGTATAATAAGTTTACTTCATTGATTAATAAGTAGAAAGTGTTTAATTTTAATTTGGCGATTAATTTCGATGAAATTTCTTCAGACACTGACTCGAAAAAATTTTTAATTTGAATTTTAATCATATTTTTAGAAATAATCTTTTTAATATTTGGACCTAAGTAAAATTTAAACAAGTAGAAACCATTTCAAAAATTCAGTGGTGAAGCACAAATATATATATATATATATATATATATATATATATATATATATATATATATATATATATATATATATATATATTTAATGGGTGTTTTTCTTTAATATGTTTTACTAAATAAAGTAATTATTAAAATAATAATACACTATAAAAAAATATAATCTGATGCCACTTTAAATTAAATAACACTTTATAGGGAGTACGAATTTTAAATGGTCAAAATTAGATATATATAATTTTACGTTGGTTAACATTTTGCATTTTATTATTTTTTATTGAGTTCAAAGACAGCAAAATTATTTTTCAAATAAGTGGTCAATTGCTAAATTTGGATATTTGCAAGAAATACAGATTTTCAATTTTCAAATATAAATATTTTGTACGGGTGTAGGAAATTTTTGCGATTAGTATATTATTGGTGTTTAAAAGAGTAGGAGGGTTGAAATAAGTAACGATGTCTGTAAAAATGCCCATCTTTCCGAAATTAAACAAAATACTGATTTTTAAATAAAATCCAATTTTTTTTAAAGTATTTATTTCAGAAAAAAAATCAAACTTAAAAAAAAATCATTTTTATAAAAGTTTATTTTACACAGAAAAAATTTATTAGCTTTACAACTAGTTCCATGAAAATAGTTTGGCATTACGATCAATGATTTTTTTTTTTTTTTTTTGAAATTGTCACCTTCAGAACTAGTTCTGTGGAAGTGTTACCCAGCCAGTACCCATTCTATGGAACGGTTTTAGAAGTAGTTGTTTAATCAAAGATTTTTGTTAAAAATTGTCACACACGGAACTAGTTCTATAGAAGCATTAAAGAACGTTTCAAGAACCATTTTATTTTTTTTTTTTTTTTTTTTTCATTTTAATAAACCATTTTCAAAAAGTCATGTTTTAAATAAATTTAAATTTTTTAATTCTGTTTTTTAATTGTTTTTCGATTTCTTTTAAGTTTTTTTAAACAGTTATAGGAAGTTATTTGGGAACCAGTATTTTATTTTGAGAAGTGGTGTAGAACTAATACTGAACTAGTTCTAAACCACTAATTCTCAAAAACATTGCTTAAAACCAATTTAGAATCGCAATACCGTTCTATATATATATATATATATATATATATATATATATATATATATATATATATATATATAATATCCAAACAAAATTTACTAATTAATAAAAAGTTCTACTCAACAAAAAAAGTACTATTAAAAAAAAAAAAAAATACAAATACAAAAATAAATTTTAATTTTTTTTTTTTTAAGTACCAATTGTCATAAAACTTAATTTTTCAAAAAAAGTTACAATTACATCCAAAATTATACTAATTTCCAAAAAGGAATCAATTAAAGCAAATCTAATTTTCAAAAGAAGTATCAATTTTCAAAAAGTACAATTCTTCTAAAAAAAATGGGTACCGTTTTTTCAATAAATATTTTTCTTAATATCCTCAATAAAAAAATTCAATTTTCAAAAAAAATATAATTTATCAAAAAAGTACTAAATTTTTACAAAAACAGTCAGTATCAATTAAACTACAACTTTCACAAGTTTTTTAAAAAGTTTTAATTTAATTTTTAATTACATTTTTAATTGAATTTAAATATTCAATTTCCCCAAAAATTTATAGTATCAATTTCAAAAAAGTAAATTGAAAAAAGTACCAATTTCCAAAACTAATTATCAGAAAAGAATTAATTAAAACATATCCAATTTTTCAAAAAAGTAGATGCATATTAATTTTTAAAAAGTTACAAATTTTCAAAAAAGAAAAAAGTATATATTTTTTTTTGTATTTTCAATAAATAATTTAAATCTCAAAAAATTGTACAAATTCAAAAAAAATATAA
This sequence comes from Protocalliphora azurea, assembly GCA_932274085.1. NCBI lineage: Eukaryota > Metazoa > Arthropoda > Insecta > Diptera > Calliphoridae > Protocalliphora > Protocalliphora azurea. The sequence goes on along the minus strand of OW026521.1, from coordinate 132,061,376 downwards.
TTTATCAAAAAAGTACCAAATTTTTGCAAAAATATCACCAATTTTTAAAAAGTTTTAATGGGAAAAACCATTTCCCATATATATATATATATATATATATATATATATATATATATTATAAACGTCCAAATTTAAAAAATGTACCAATTTAAAAAAGTACATATTATATAAAAAAAATATTCATTTTCTAAAAAAGAAGTTCCAAATCTTTAAACAAATGTATTGAAAAAATTATTAATAACCTATTTTCAAAAATGTTATCCGTTAAAAAAATTTCAAAAAAGTGTCAATTTAAAAAAAAAAGTGTTATTTATCCTACAATAAAAACTAGCAATTAAAAATAAAAAATAAAAAAGTACTAATTTCTTTATTACAAATTACTTTTAAAGTTTAAACAAATATCTATTAATTCCATTCATTATTAAATCTTTCAGAGTGTTTGCGATAAAATATCAGCTTTACAAAAAAGTCTACAAGCCCAAGAGCAACTACCCGGTCACTCCGATCGTCAGTCACAAGTAGAAGATTTTAAAAATCGGCTTGAAGCATTAGCCTCACCAAATGTTGTACAGTGCTTTGCTGAAGGTAGCATAGAGCAAGCTCAGCGTTATGTTGGCATATTTGGAGCAATACAAAGAAAACCACAACTACTTCAATACTACCGAGCCGTACAAAAAACAGCCTTGCAACAACAATGGAAACAAACTTTAGAATTGCAAGCAACAGAGACAGCAGGACAACAGCAACATTTTCTTACACTCTTCTATGACCAACTACTAGAAAACTGTCAAAGGCAAGTGAAGTGGTGTTCACAGGTATTCGAAGATAAAGAAGCTCAAGAGCAACCATTTATTTTACTCGCTGAACTGTTGCCAGCCTTGCAACCATCTCGAGATAATCATATATTACAATTACTAAAAACCTGCAATGAACGTTTGGATTTGCTACAACAATTTGCCCAAGCTAATCATAATTTTGTACTACAATTAAATGCATACATGGAACAGTCATCAATTAAATTATCCAATAATTTAAAACAACAATTAGGTTTGTCCATTTATGAGTATTTCCATAAATTTATACAACAATATCCCAGACTGGAAGAGACCCAATTGTCTACTCAAGTTGATCGTGTTTTAACCACACAATCACATGCCAGCGATGCTGTGCGTCATTTGAAGGACATAACTAGTAAACTATTTACTTGGCTAAATGAATCACTAAACAGATGTTCAAATATTACCAGTGATTTGGCTCTATGCAAACTGATCAATTTACTTGGCGGCATATTTAAACGTTTAATGGAACAATTTTCAAAAACCCAAAGACAACTTTCTCTTAATCTGGGAAATTCGGCAAATAATACCAATACCGACAGTAATTGGTCTATGTTGCAATACACTTTGGCTCTGTTAGAATGTTTGGCAGATTTTCAACAAAAATTGCAAAAATTCGAGAAAACTTTACAAGAACGTATGAGCACATTAGAGCAAAAATTAAAGGAAAATCAATTATTAAACATAAATATTTATCAAACCTTTGAGGCTGCTGAACAGCAACGTATATTAAATTATATAGCAGAATTTCAACAAAAACGTCTAGAAACCCAACAAGATACAGGCAATTCATCAGTGGGCATATTTGCCAATATATACGATGCGTTAAAAACACATTTCGTGGAAACTCATGATATAACGCTGAATATACTTTTGCAACCTTTGGACTCTCATCTCTCGGAAATACAACCGCCCACAGAATTGTCACAAGGTCACGTGCAAGATATGCCAGCATTTAGTTTTGCCCCTCAAGAAAGTATTACACAGATAGGCCAGTATTTACTAACATTGCCTCAACATTTAGAACCTCTATTGTTGTCACCTTCAACCCTACTCAAACAGGCTTTGGAAATGTGTCACATTAAATATTCCCAACCCATACCAAGTGCTGATATTTTACTCTCTCTAGTTGTGGCTCAATGTTGTGTTTTATATCAATTGCAAATTTTACAAATCAAAACCTTAACAAGTTCGGCCTCTAAACAATTGTCTGTCGACATTGAATATCTGGCCAGTGTAGTAGATGAACTGGGTTTAACTCTCAACACATCACTAATACAAATATTGACTTTGCTAAAAGCATCACCAGAAAATTATTTGTCACTAAGTGCTGGCTGTGAGCCACGTTTGGTAGCGGCTGTTAGACAAATGCGCAATATAATATCAACGCAGTAAGTTGTTTACTTTTATTTTCGTACTACTTAAGTTCGTTGTATGACTTTTTACATTTCTTTCTTTTAAAATATTTAAAATATGCGTCTATGTATTTTGCGTAGTAGTGAATATGTAGACATACCAATGAATATTATGCTATAATAAATAAAATAATTACATATTATAACGCATATTAATTTTGCTTACAATCAGAGTTATGTATGTGTGAGTTTGTGTGTATAAAAATTCTGAAAATGGTCAAGGTATCACAGCAAAAACAACTTCCTACTTAAAAAAAGTAATCCATTTTTGTACTCAATAAAAAATACTACGTAATGACAAAAATTCTGCATAATATGGATGTGGACTTTTTTTTTAACAAATTTCAAAAATATTTGCAGGTGTCGTATTGCAATTGATCATTATTTAAAAATTTCTCATAGAAATCGATCTTTAAAACTGTATGACCAACTCAATAAAGATTTATTCAGATTTTAGGATTTCAAACATAAATTAAATGATAGAAGTACATTTCTAATAGGAAAATGTTAAAAAACTTTAAATTGTATAGTAAATTTACAACAAAGGTCTATCCTCAGCTTAAGATTTATTAAGACTTACATAATATGTGTGTATATTAGTTCAAATCGAATGCCTGCTCAAAATCTACAGAAATCGTTCATTACCTAATTCCAAATAGAATTCAATCTCTGGCCAAAAGTTTTCTATAGAAATCGATCATTAACTTAAGATTTTTAATATAATTTGTGCACTAGCTCAATAATTCCTATAGAAATCGATTGTTGACTTAAAGTTTCCTATAGAAATCGCTCGTTAGCTCAAGGTTTGCTATATAAATCGATCACTAGCTTAGAGTTCAATTGATTTATGATAGCTAATTATTTTTTTGTAGATTTTTAGTTTCCTTATAAAAATCGATCGCTAGCGTTTCTTCAAGATTTTCAAAATAAATCAATATCCGATATAAAGAAAAGCTATCATATACACAGGGAGAGTATTGGCACAGTGTATAAGCATATAATATATATGCTTATTTTATATTTCAGAGCATTATTTTGCTCTAAAGAGCACAATTTTGCACTTAACAGAAAAAATTTGCATATTTTTCACCCGATAGATTTTTTTTTCCTTTACTCACATACTTTTTTTCAAATCCGTTTCCCTAATAATTTGCATGATATAAATTTATAGAAATTTTGTGTTGTCCATATTCAATGTATTAACTTTGAATATCTTTAATTGCCAAAAGAAAATATTTTTCAGCATGAATAGTTGATAATTTAAAATTTAACCAGAAAAATAGAATTTTAAATTTAAGAGCATATTTCCCAATTTTAGAACATTTTTGATTGTCCTTTTAATGATCAATAAACTTCCGTTGTAAAGCAAAACATTTGAAGGATAATTGCGAAATTTTAACTACTTGATAATATTTTAAAAAGAAAAGTATTGGAACAGGAAAGTCAAATGCATAAAAATTTTGAGAATTACATGGATTACGATTCAAAATTAAGGTCATATAATACAGCTTCAATATATTCTTCGATTTTGAGCTCTTGTATTTGAATTTATTCCAAATGTCACTACATTCTTAATAGAATTTTAAAATTTCCAAAATGTAAAGGATTTTATTAAAAGCCACAGTTCCGAATAAAACTCATTATATAAATGAACAGCAACATTTTAATAATGTAATGAGGAATTGCTAAAAAACCTGTTTTAAGAGAGTTGGAATACTTAAAAAGTAGTTAACACTTGGGTTATCCCAATTATTACACAAATATCTTTTAAAAGTACTGGGTGTATTTAGAGAACTTTGATTTATACATTTTATATTTATACTTTTCCTTGTGGGAAGTTATTTATAAAAAATTCGTCATTTATTTTCAGAGTGTTCCTTGCGGATCTTGGGATTATATTTTTCGTAGATACTTTTTTATGATCTTAACTTAAAAGGTGTTTTTTCTAATTCTTCACTACATCGTTAGTCGTAACATGACGCTGTTCGTTTATAGTGATTTTATTCGGAACCATGAATTTCAGTTATATACTTTACATTTTGAAAATTTTAAAATGCTTCCAATGGTGTAGTGACTTCTCCTATCAACTAAACTTCTCCTATCAAGTAAACCTTTAAAATCATTTCATTTTGAGAAGTTTCAGAGATCTTTCTTGATATTTTTGGGATAAATAAAATAAAATTTAAATACAAAGCTCAAAATTTGAGGCATATTATTTGAATCATTCTCAAAATTAGGATGCATTGTGCCAATACTTTTTCCTAAAAATGTTTGGTTGTAATATTACAATTTTTAATGTTCAATAATAAACCTACAAATAGATGTATCAAATATACATACATATAAAACACACATTTCTATGTAACGAAGTTTAAATGTAGCGACCGATTTCATCTTAATTTATACACTATGCCAATATTTTTTTCGAACTGTGTAAATATATATCTTTTTATTTTTTAAGGGTGTATTAAGTATTTAACCGGCTATTTTCGAGTCAAAAGTTATAAGAACTTTTACAAATTTTTTCTTATGCTGTATTCTCTGTATTTCTCTCTTATTTTCAAAAAAAAAAAAAAAACTCAGGAATGGAAAGATCAGCACACACAAATGTACTCAATAGCTATCGTGAATTGTACGGATAGGTATTTTTGATTCCGAGACATAAGGTTTGAATCTTTTAAAAATTCGTATCATATTTTTTCTGAATAACATTTTGAATATTTCTTAGCTTAAATTAATTTCATATATTTACAGAATACACATATACCAAAAATATATTTTAAAATATAGATGTCAAAATAACGCCATATATATCATAAATATATTTGCAAATCGTCATCATCGACTCAGAATCTTACGAGGACCCAGAATATATACAGTACTGTGCAGAATAAAAGCAACAAAACTAGGGGAAACCTAAAGTTGTTTTAATTTTTACAATATTACCTTGTCTATTACCAAAAATGTGAATAAAACACTATACTCGTCATATAGAGTGTGCACAACAATAAAAACATATTACTAATTTGTTTAGTTTTGTTTTATATTTCTTATTTTCTGATAAGGATAATAGAATTTATGTGTTTAATTTGGTAATTGTTGTCTCTAGAATAGTTTCCATTTAATTTTTTTTTAATATACAGTACTTTGGACAACAGTACTTTTGAAGCCACATAAAATGATTTTTTAGAGGGTTTGTGCCTTGGAATTAGGTCGCATGATTAAAAATATTTAAAGCAATTATGTTTACTTCAATCCTTTAATAGTTTTAAAAATATTTCGCAGCTAAAACATCTACGTATGACGAGATTTTTGTAGTTCTTAAAAATCTGTTAACCTAAAAGCATCAACCTTTCCTCAGATTTAAAAAAAAATATATAGTTTTTTTTTGCTAGGATAGAAGTACAGACATCTTGTCATTTCCCAAAATAATTTTTGAAATTATGCGATTTAAGATATTCTTTGAAAAGCTCTCCCGAAATAAATTTTGTAAACACTAATTAGATAGGATTCTATAATTTGAAGTATAAAACTGGATTATTTTTAATTTTTTACAAAAAAAAAAAAAAAAAAATTCAATGCATCGGCATATATTAACACAAACCATAATTTTTATTTAAAAAAGAAACTTTTAGTAAAAGAATTCAGATCTTTTTACTATAAAACTGTCATTATCTTTAGAAAAATCCCAAAACATTTTAAAATGTCCTATATTTTTTACATTTGGAAAATTTGTTGCTTTGGTTGTGCACGTTTTTGTATAGAGAACATACCGTTTTCACTCCTTTTTGTAAAAAGAAAGAAATTCACATCCTTTAAAGTACAAAGTTTTGATAATCCTCAAATATATAAGAATTTTATAAAATTAGTTTGGTTTCAATTTGAATACTTTGAAAAATAAATACATACATTGTTAGGGTAACCTCTATTTTGTTGCTTATGTTCTGCACAGTACTGTATACTTTATGGGGTCTAAGACGAATATCTTTTTTATGGTGAATATAAAAATTGTGATGGGCTGTAATGTCTTAAAAGGGTCGTGAAGCAATAACTCATGAGAACCTCTGATCCAGATATTTCAATTCCAATAGTACCAAGTTTCCCATTTCTGTTTCCCTATTGTTTTTATTGTAACAAAAACCACACGTTGACTTTGCAAAAAGAAAACAAAAACAAATGAAACACAAGAAACAAATGCCTCAACAAAAAATAAATTTAGTTATTCTACAACTATACAACGGAGAATACGTGTGTTTTCCAAAAGTGCGAAAGTAACAAATTAGCGCAGATTTAAATTTCGAATGATTTGTTTGTTTTTAATGTTTCTTTTAACCTAAAAAATTATTTTAACAACAAAAAGTTCTTGAAATTAAAAAAAAAAAACATAAAAACTTTTAAAACCAAGTAAATTAAAAAAGTGTTCAAATTTCAACAATAAAGGACAAGTGAAGTTGTAATAAAAAAGAGTTAAATGATTCATCATTTTTTATTTCCTCCTAACCCAATAAACCATAGAACGTTATGATAGCGAAAACAATATCATATTAGTTGACGAATATGATATCATACAGTATTGTTGAAAATTATATTATTATGAAATCGAAACTTTGAATTACTAATTGTTGTTTACAAACAAAATTGTTGTTTACAAACAATTTTGAATAATTTTCAATTAGAGAATAAATTGATTTTTACTCTCTCTCAAAAAGACAAGAAAAAATCAGCTGGATAATATCTTGCTGGAAAGTACGCGAACATAGTTAATATTAAAATTAAAAAATATATATATGCTTGTTATGTAAGAAAAATTTTCAATGTTCTATATTTATTTAGGATTTTTTCTTATTTTAGCAGTTTATGTTTCTTTATAATTATCTATAGTATATTTAATTTTTGCAATTTTTTGCTACTGAATAGTATTCAAAACAATATTTGGTCCATGACGATTTTACTATTGTTATTTTTGAATATTACGATATCATAATTTCATGGAAAAACGATATCATAAGAAAAGATGCATTTCAATCCGTAAATTCTATTGTTTTCGATTTGAAAACGACTATCAGTAGTAATATATATGATTTCGTTTCGATATCGTTATAATGTCGTTTGGTTTATTGGGAAGTGAATTTTTTATGTGTACGTACAACATACCTTCGTATGATGGTTTAGAAAAACTGTGGTCTTAAAATATTTTTGTTTACTTTAAATTTTAATACAAAAAAAAAAAAAAATAATAATAATTTTTCTTATTATTGTGTAGACTGTTATTTGACCAAGTGAAAGTTTAATTGAACGTATTGCTTTAGTGGAAAAAATTAACTAAACCAAAAAAGTGTATTTGTATTTATTGCATTATTTGTTCAATCAATAAAAAAAAATACAAACAAAAGAAACAAAAGTTATCGTCTCTACACTTTATTTATACACACTTCACTACTCTACTTACTCCTTTAAAAAAAAAATATTAAAGTTCATCACAGATAAAATCAAAACAGTGGCTTTTAAATATTTGCGTAAACAGTAAGACAAAATATGCATAATTATTTTTTTAGTTTAAATATTTTATTTGGTTCTTATTTATTTAATACATAACTAAATTAATATTTCTATTTTATTTTGATGCGCTTGAATGAATTTGCAACAGTAATGACAGGATATTTGTTTTAAAAAAATGAAAAAAGTTGGCTTTTTTGCATTGGTAATGCCGGAACATTGTTTGGCAATCGCTTTCCTATAGAGATGTTTTTTCCCTATATCAATATAATTTTAATTTTTTTTAAGATCAAAAATTTAAAAAAAAATCTTTTGTTTATTGAATTCTAAAATTGATAAATTCTAAAATAAATAAATGCCATATTTCTTTAAATATGTTCGTGAGATTAAAGACCTTATTAAAAAAAAAAAATTAATTTATCTGAGTTTTATAAATTAAAATTTTTATTATGTATAAGTTTGTAAAAGTTTACATTTACATTTGTAATTATAATAACGATATTTATTTTATTTCCTTTTAAAATTTCTTCGTTTCGCCTTTTCACATTAGAATTTGTATAATATATGGGTCAATATCAAAAATTTTTAATTTTAGGTCTTAAGGTAGGTTTTGTTACCAGTGTCAACATATCATGTAAACTTAAAACACATGTTTGTTGACAGCTTATACTGACTATTTGTTAACGATGTCAACTAACGTATATTGACGATTTTAGCATATCGTCTAAACACAAAATTATTAGTTCATAATAAATTTTCCACGTTTGTTGACAAATATAGTAGTTATTTGTTAAAAAGTGTTTAAAAACTTTTCAGCATGAGAAAAATTTGTTAGCATATAGAATTAATATTTCAATAATATTTCCACTACAAGCAGCAAAATATTGTGTTTTTTAAGCGAACACAATATGAAAATGTTCTTTCTTTATATATTCTACACCTCCAAAGGTGTTTTAAGCGTTTGTCCTGATATTTGTAGTCACAGAAAACCCCTACCTTAAAGTATATAATTCAACTCAAAATCACTTTCTAAATCGTTTTACGAAGATAAGATTCACTTCCGAAAATTACTTGAACGTGCACAAATCCCATATAAATGTTAGTATCAAGATAATAATTGAATAATTGACAAAGCTCTAAAATAGCCTTGATTACATATATATGTACATAATGCTATATTGTATTGTATGGTCTTGCTCGGCCAACTATTTTCTTACTTATTTGAAGTTAGAACTGATGCTTAAAAATTAGTTCATTTTTATTAAGCTACTAAAATAGTTTTTTATTATTGTAAATTTTTACGTACAAGAAAAAACTATTTATTAGCTTAATTAAGGTTTGAATCCGTTGTAAAAAAGAAAAAAATATTGGCCCAGTTGAGATTTGAACCCAGGCAACTTTAACATTCAAACATATTTATCTCATATGAAATTAACAGCCCGTCTAGACGTAACATAACTGTCAAAAAAATACACATACACGAAAGTTTGCTTGTGTGTGTTCATGTGTATTTTGGAAATTATTGAAAAACAATGTTATTTTGTAAAATTGTTTCCTTTCAGTGTTTGTTTTAAATGTTAAAAATCATTTTTATAAAAATTGTGTTAAAAAAGTGCGAATTGCTTAAATAAAAAGGACATGTTTACTCTGTAACTGATTGAAAATAATAATATCTTATAGGATTTATTAGAATACGTGTACCCCTTATTTAAGATTTAACATAATATAAACAAAATGTTTACTCTCCTCTGCCGGCGTTAATCACAGTTGTAGACCTGGGGTAAAAAAAAATAGTGTAAACTCAAATATCATATGCTTAATTACATGTTGATATTTTTTTTTTTTGCTGACATATGATGAAACAAAAAAATTTGTTACTTTCAACAAATCATCTAAACACCAACATACATATATACATTTGTTGATACTTTTAAGCACAAGCATAAGTTTCAACATACATATGTTGATTCAACATACCGTCTAAACCAAGCTTTAAAAATTTTTTAATGGCACATTAAAATCCATTTGTATAAATATAAAGTAACTCAAATGCATGTAGAATTAGTCCCCGTTAATCATTTCCTGCTGGAGCGCGGTTTTCAGTTGTTAGTTATAGCGGTTTTAAGTTGAACATATAAAAATTTTTACAAATGAAAAAAAAAAAATAAAATACCAAGCAATAATCTTTTTAAATCTGCAGTAGAACTGTTATATAGAATGGATTATTGTCTAACGTTTTGCATAAAAGTAATAAGATTCTTTTATCTTTTAGTATTGATTTTCGACGTTTTTTCAATTCAACTATTTTTGGGGTAAAATGGGAAATGTTGGGGTAATGTGGGACATAGTAAAAATGGCAAGTTTAAGTTTATTTAGTGTTTATTAAAAATGTTGAAATGATTTTTGCATCTATGAAACCACTCGAAAATTAAAATTCAAGTATGTTATGAAAAAAGATAGGTAATAAGTGATAAAACTAGTAGAATATAATAAAACAAAATTTATAAAAATAGGCAGTTAATTTTCCTATTTGGAATAGTTTAACTCACTGGTGCAATAAATTGCTATAATTTTCACACATCTTAAATGCACAAGACATTTGCATGAGTTTCATAATACCAAGTGCATATTTTTACAACATCCACCATTTCCGGGATTTTTAAATCCAAATTTTCCTCTTTTAATTAGCTAATGTAAGGATACTTGTTAGTTCGATTTCATAACTGGTTTTTAAAAATATCTCTTATAAATTTAGTAAAAACATACTTCTTGTCAAAATATATATACCGACCTATGAATTTGAGAAATTATATATGTATATAGGTACTTAAAATAAAATAATTGTAAAAATATAACAAAAACAGACTATCTTCTTTAAATATCCCTGTCCGAATATATTCCAATAAGAATAACGAAAATATTTTAAACAAATTTAAAGAGTACAATTAACAGTTGTAACGAATTCGTATGTAATCAAGGGAATTTCTAGAGACATGTAAACATAGAAGTGGCAGTTTCCTTTATGATATTATATTTTCTATTTAAAAATTAAACCTTCTCTGTTACGTATTTCGCTAGCGAAATGTAGTGCAGAAGGTGATCGTTTAGCAACCACTTGCCCTACCAAAAGTAACTAGTCAAGTCTAATACTTAGTTTACTCGTATACACACTTCTTATTTACAAATAAAGTTATTTGTAAATACTGAAGTCACAGTTTATAGGCAGATAGTATATTGTAAATAAAAAATTATTGTTTTCTTTTATAAATAATTTTCTCTTTTAATTTTTCTTTTTTCTACAATATTTTTCAACATTTCACATTTTTGAACAAAAAAAAAAAAAAAAAAAAAATACATTTTAGACCTTATTTTTAAATAGTTTCGTTAATCAGGAATTGTTTTCGTGAGTTAGTAAGTTACTCGTAAAATAAAAAAATTATGCGGCAACGCATTACACTTTTATTTGAAATTACATAGTGTCTATACTATATAAATTTTTATCAAGACAAACATCAAAATCAGTGCGAATCTATAAAATGTAACCTCAGCTAAACAGCTGACTACTATTTTTGCTTATTGCAGCTGTCACACTGTGTTTATAAAAAACATTAATAAATTCGCATTGTTGTTGTTTTTGAGCAACTGTATAAATTCGCTTTTGTCTTGATAAAAAAATTGTCTAATATAGACACTATTTTAAGAACTGTATATAAACGTAATATAAGTAGTTATATACCTAGTGCTAAAGGGCAATTGGCACCTTTAAAACCGTTATGTATGTATTGTTGTAGAAACCACATCATATCCATACATAGTTGCAAAAAATTGTATTTAAAAATTTTTTAAACATTTTTTTACATTCGCATGTTTTAACAAATATTAAACATTTTAATGTGTATTGTATTTATAATGGTTTAATTATTATATTTTTGTTTGCTAAATACACAGAGAAAAAAAATCATAAATATAAAAATTGTTTTCATAAATATTATGAATCAAATATGACTTATTTTTCCAAAACCTTTTTCATAAAAGAATAAAAATCTTTTCATAGATATTATAAAATTGTACATAATGATAATTTTTGGGTATTTTGCAAAAAATTTTGGGAACATTTTTGGTGTAGTCTTATTATATTTCATTGCAGAAGCTAAATATAAATAGTTATGTGTGCAAATGTTAACAATAAATGCCTTAAATTGGCAATTTTTCAAGAAAAATCTTAAAAAAAAAAAAATAATAATAAAAATTTTCATATTTTTGCAGCCATTCTGAAACACATACATCATTTTCATAAAAAGCGCTAAATAATCATTATTTTGTTGTCATTATGTGGCTAAAAATTATTAAAAACTAAAAATTTTCAATAAAAATTTAAAAAAATTTTTTTATAAATTAAAATATAAATGAAAATTGAAACAATTTTTTAAGCCTACTTGATTTTATTTCATTTGAAATATATTAAAAAAAGTATTAAATTTAAGAAATTATTCTTAAATATTATGAATTGAAATCAATTAAAGTAAATTCTTATATTTATGTACAAACTTTGTTCTGTGTATCAACAAAAATATAAATTATTTTAAAATCCACCGCATTTTTAATACTAAAAATTATCAAAATGAAACTCTCTTGAAGGATCTATATAAAGATTAAGGATTAAAGCTAATCTGGGAACATATCGAGAACTTCTATTAAAAGTAAAAAGATTTGCGATTGAAGAAAATTTGGGATCAATTGTAGATGTGATTTAATCATGAATCATGATTATTGATATACAATTTAGATTAATATCTTAAATTAAAACTAATATCGGACTCTATAAAGATTCATGATTAAAGCACATCTATAATTGAAGCTTATGTAAAGCTTTATAAATAGTAAAGGGTGGTCTGAAATGCTTTTTGTCATTTTTTAAGTGCTATAAAATTGCTAGTTTTGCACTATGGAAAAACTAGTGATTCCCAATACTTTTCACCAAAATAAAAATCAATGTTGAGTTTTCATACACTTTGGAATAATTTGCGATTTTGTTTCATAACCTCACTTTTTAATTTGGACACATACTAATCTGTGTGCTACACAGAGGTTTTCATTTAAATTCAAAATGTTTGTACAATATTTTTAGGTATCGGAGATCTACAAAATCCTGATTTGGGATACTCGTTTTCAAATTACATAGAAACATCAAAAAGAAATAAAATTTATTTTGTGATTTTTTTAATATTTCTATGTAATTTGTAAATTAGTATCTTCACTAATTTGTGAATAAAATCAAAATTTATGCATTGCTTTGAATGTAATATGTCTGGCTTTTAAGTGGTTTAAAGGCTTAATACATCATAATAACGTGTATCCAAATTGAATGTGAAATCCTGTGCCTCAGAGTCAGTTTATACTTGTGTAATTTTTACCCAAAATGTCCTAATATTTATCCTTTCTTCCTAGTTTTGTAATAACAGAAAATATGACTCCGACCAGTATAGTATTTTACACACATATTATTTGGACTTATACCAGTTAGGTTGTGAAAGAATTATGAAAATACATTTATTAGTTTCTGAGTTTATTGCATTTTGAAAATGACAAAAAGCATTTTGAATCACCCTTTAATTATAGCATTTGGTTTCTTCCAATTTCCAACTTCTGGTATTTTCTCAAAACCTTTATTTTGCTTTTAGTATGCTGTTCCTTTCTAGATATTGTTTACAAATTTCTTTTTATAATTGGTTTATTATTCTTTGGAAAAAACAAATTAGCAATTAAGTATATAATAATCATTTGCTGCAACAATGTCATAACTCAAAAAAACGCAAATTTCGAGTTAACATCACTTATGCTAATGAATATTATATACTAATAAGTATATAATAATCATTTGCTGCAACAATGTCATAACTCAAAAAAACGCAAATTTCGAGTTAACAACACTAATACATAGTAAGTGATGTGTTTTATGAACTGACAATTTCTTGCGTACGTTTTTTTTTCACGCACGATCGCGATAAAAACATTTTGTCTTAATTACATGATCTATTCTGTATTACTTGCCACAACGCATTATTTTATTTTTTCTTCGGCTATTGTGTAGTCATCATAGTAAAGTCATTTAGAAATGTCATTATATTTGCCCATAATATCATTTTCATTCAAGATTTTTTAAAAATATATATTAACTTAAAAGTTAAAAATGCATCTCCTGAAAAAAAATAGATTTTTTAAGTTATGACGTTGTTACAGCAAATGAACGATATTATATTAATGAACGATATTGTGTTATACTCTCTTGTTTATTTAAAAAAAAAAATTAACCTTGAATTTGACCATTGACCATTGTATTAGCATAAATCATTATATAGTAAAAATTTGATTAAAATTGTGCAAATTTAAAATCAGAAAACAGACAGAAATTATGTCAAATAAAAGTTTATAATGATGTATCTTTTGTTGAAATATGCGAAAATACAACAAAACCAAAAAATAATTGTTACTTTTTATTTAAATGTCTACACTATCAAATATACTATGAGAACATAGAAATTTTAAAGTCGTTATTACCAAAATCGTAAGAGTCAGTTTTAAAAGTGTATTAAATTTTATATAAAAAATACACACATTTGCAACACCACTGTCATTCTGAGAAATGCTCAAAATTCTAGTAATTAAATATTCTAATACACGCACTTTAACACTATCGCATGATTGAGATACAGCTTATACACATACAAGCTTGGGGAAGGGAGAGATTCCTTAATTACTTCCTTGTTTTGCGATTATCAACTATTTGTTTACTTCTGTTGTCTGGTGAGAAAAATATGGGCACAAGTAATTAAACAATAGGTAATTTAATGAAAATTATATTAAACTTTAAATATATTATAAAATGTGTGTATCATAATTTAAAAGAAAATATTTGTAAAGTTTAGTAGTATCACAATTATACCATTATTAAATTTTGTAATTATAAAATGATGTATAAGGCAGCTTATTAATTTTATTATGAAAAGATGTTTTACTAACAAAACTTTAAAGCAAAAAATCTTCGATTATATTAATAATACAAATTTGAGAACGTTCGGTTAAAGAGTTTATCAAGGAATAAAAATTTTCGATAAAAACTAATATTATACTATATTTAAGGACATATGATGAAAATGACCTTATTTGTATCTTAATCCTATTCGTATTAAATTTAAATCGATTACTGCCGCTAATTTAGCACTTTATAAAAACTTACGTTTAAAACACTATGTGACAAATTTTGTGTTATCAAATATTGCCTCAATTATTCTAACACGAAATGAAAGTATACCATCAGCTTAATAAAATCTCTAAGTTAGTTCGAATTCCGATTTTATGTAATTTTAAACTTCGGATATTTTGGAGCACTTATTCATTATCTGTGAAAATAAAAAAACATTTAAATCAGTTAATTTGAATGTATTTGTGGGTACTTATTATTTTATAGTATTCAAAGCTTCTCTTAGATGTTATGTAAGATTTTTATTAAATATGTCCCTCCCTTTTACGTCCACTTTTCATAATAAGATTGTTTGCAATATGTGAGTAGTCACATTATTCAACCGATTAAAGTGATTTTTAGCACATATAAATCGAGCATCCTCCGTAAGGAAATATTAATAAAATGATGATATTAATAAACCTGCCACGCCCACTTTTTGTAAATATTTTTATTTATTTATTTTATTTTATTATTATTATTTTTTTAAAGTTCAAATGACTTTACCACTGTCATCAAAATTATAATGAGCTTTGAAATTTGTTTACTAAGAAACAAATTAACCTTTTTTTTTTTAAAAATTTTAAACATATATGACAAGTCAATGGGCATCCAGCAAAAATTTAGTGTAATATTAAATAAAATAATAAAAATTTAGTGTAATAACATCAATCAACACATAATAAGATTTGGATAAAATAATTTAAATTTTTTATTTCCAAGCAAATTGAAAAAGGGCTTCGAAAAACTCTAACTTCAAGAGGCCTTAAAACTGAAATTCGAACTAATTTTGAAGAACCCCTTGGAAGTTTTATTAGACTACTGGTACGCTTTCATTCTCATTCATTTTTCTTATTACACTGTGAAGTTAATCAGAGATTATGTTAGGAACTCCGATTAAAACAAATGTTATTTTGTTACACGCTTCACCTCACATTGAAAATTTGTCCATTACTCCAGAAAAATAAGGCAAAAAAAAAAAAAAAAAAAATGTTTCTACCTCGGAATTTGATGAAGAGAAGCGATTCCTGTCATATAGCTTCGATTAGGTATTTTATACATACTGCTAAAAGTCATCTATAATCATATATGCGCTACGCGAGTTATTTGCGGTTAAAGGCTACAAAAATCAGTTTTTTTGTATACATAATCTCGCTTGTTATGCATCGTAAGTGTTTTGATGCCATTACAGTTTTATACAGTATAAAATTTCCAACAATTTTGCTGCAGTATATTTTTATATATCATCATCAATTTTGGAGTTATAGCGCATTTTATGTGCGATTTAATGTTTTTAGTATTTAGTATTTTTAGTATTTTTCAGGACGTTATAGATAATTATTATTATTCCATCAATTATATATAAATATGTTCTCATATTTTATTATGCAAATTGTTGAGAAAGCGCCTCCAAACCTATGTTATAGTGTCCCCAAGTGCAAAATTTTTAATGTCATTTCATGCTAAAGCTACAATTTCAAGTTAAAAAGACTTAGGGAATATATTCTGCCAAGTAAGAGGACTTGTATTAAAATACTATTAGTTAAAGTGTAGCGTTTAACTGTGAAAAACTCGCGTAGCGTACACGTGATTATCGGTGACTTTTAATAGTATGTATAAGACACCAAGATGAAGCTATATGCCGAATTGCGATGTGCAACCCTTACACACAAATTTTTTAAAAACAAATACAATTTTACGAAAAATTTGTCAATGTGGAGTGAAGTGATTTACAAAATAAGTTAAGGCTTTATAAGCTAGGGCTTTACTGCTTGCCTCATTCTAAAAATAACTGTTTGGCGAAGACTCTTCCACATAGATCATGAATAATTTGAGAGATTGCACTGCTTATGTTGATTTTAAGGACACTAGTCTTTTGTGGCTTATTATATACTACGCTTATACGCACCTCTTACTTGCAATAAAAAATATTGTAAAATGTAATTTTTTCCGCATAAGCTTTAAGTTGATATATTATTTTCAAAAAAGTAACTCACGAAAATAAATCGTAAAAACGGAAAATGCGTTCATAGAATTTTCGACGATAATACTTGTATTTTTTCTATCCGGCACAACAAATAACTAAATATATTTCTTTATGCAATTTCCGTACAAACAGTGAGTTTATTATTTGTAAATTATTTTTATTCGTATAAACGTAGTAATTGTTTGCAATTTATAAAGCTTCACAAGAAAAAGTCTAATGACGTCAAATAGCACTATATCGGTGAATAGTTCATATTGTTTTTGCCCTACAATCGCAACATTTTGAATATTCAAAAACTTTATAAAATGTTGATAATATACACTGCCTGCCACTTGAATAAGGAATCACATTTTTTTAACTTTAATTAAGTATACCTTCTAAACTAAAGTTCGGAAAAAAATATATTTCAAAGTGTTGGTTTTAGTTTCTTGAAGAAATAATATATATATATATATATATATATATATATATATATATATATATTGTTATACTAAAATTATGCATTTATTTAAACACATGTATTTCTGTGGTACTTTTTCGTGTGTCACTTGAATAAGGAATATTTTAAAACTAAGCAAACTGTAATTTATTTTTAAATTTTAGGTTATAAAAATGAAAGTTATAATCTTCTAGCATTCAATTAGTAATGAGTACTGCCACCATTTTTAGAAATAACCTCAAAAATGCGATTTGACATCGACTTGTATAATGACTATAAGTAATTTAACGAAATTAAACTCCATGCTTCCTTTATTGCATCCTTTAAGGATTCTATCGTCTCAAATTGTTTTCCTCCTTCATAAATTTTTCTTGTAAGCCAACCCCAGACATTTTCCATTGGATTCAGGTCTGGTGAATATGGGGGTCAATCCAAAAGTTGAACACCTTGTTGATTAATCCATTGTCTTACTGCTCTGGCGGTATGAATCGGAGCGTTGTCGTGTTGGTACGTCCAAGGTATGGGTCCAAAAAAATCATTAAATTTTGGAAATGCTTCCTCCAGAATGTTTTTGTAAGTCGTTGCAGTCATTTTGTTGGATACAAAAATCAATCCTATGGTACCATAATACAAAATGGCACCCCATACCTTTATTCCGCCCTCTCGGCTGTGTCTGCGGCTCAAAAATAATTCCTCCTTATTTAGGTCATGGAAGTAATAGTTATACCCGTCGGGACTATCAATATTAAACTTTTATCATCGAAAAATACAACTTTAAACCATTTGTCGGATCATGTCATTGTATTTTTGACAAACTGAAGACGTTGTGATTTGATTTTTCCTTAAGTGGTTGTTTTTTTTTTTGCAGTTTTCGTCGGACTATGTATGGGCACGATTTTAAAATACGGTGCACTATTCTTAGACTGGTACTGACTCCACTTTTTTCATGTATTTTTGATACCGACATAGTAGAATTTGATGCAATTCTAAGTATTTTTCATCTTTCGTTTGGAGTTGTTGCCATTTTCTTTCGCTCTTTCATGTTTTTCCATATCTTTCCATGTTATTTAAATAATTGTACACAACTGTCTTTCCTTTATTAATGTTTTTGGCTATTTGGAGCGGATTCTGACCCTGAGATTTCAAAATCAGAATTTTTTCTTTTTCAGATTTATTAAGAGCCTTACCACGTCCCATTTTCTATGCGTTAAACTATTTAAAAACTATCAAATTAAAAATTCTCTAGCCGTTTATATTGAAGGAAATTGAAATCATAGCCTTCCTGATTAATATTAAAAGAATTCCTTATTCAAGTAACACACGAAATAGTACCACAGAAATACATGTCTTTAAATAAATGCATAATTTTAGTATAACAAAATATGTATATTTTTTATTTCTTCAGGAAACTAAAGCCAACACTTTGAAATTTGGTTGCGCAAAAAATTATTTTATTCTGAACTTTAGTTCCTTATTCAAGTGGCAGGCAGTGTATACCTACTTAATAGGCACTAGTTGATCACGCAATCTAAATGTGCGTAAAATTTCATAACAGCTCTATATAAATAAAGCAATATATTTTAAAACATTATTAAGTAGTATGTCTTAGGGTGGCTGTCAATTATAATAAAAATGGTTTTTATTTTAAGACACCACTTCTCAAAATCGTTGGTGCGCTTATAAAAAGACCTATTTGTAATTTTATGATTTTTTTAGACCATCTGAAAGATTTTTGGTTCTCTATTTTAAATTTTAATAAACTAATTAAGAAATATAATACATCTTATTGGAAGATGTAGAATCTAATTGTTTGACACTTTTAGTTTTAAGCTCACTTTTCAAAATATGGCCAGTAAAGTGAATCACATTAATTTTTAAGTTTTCTGTGCTCTTATCTTTAATTCTCGGACTGTAAACTAGTAAACCAAGAATTATTTTTTCCTTCGTGCAATGAAGCCACCCTAATGTTTATGTGTATATAGATTTTTTTAAAAGCTATAATATTTGTTTTTAAATATGTATAATGTTTGAAGAATTATAAAATTTGCGAAGAATCTGTTTTTTATAAAAATATTTTCGTTGACCATAACGTAGGCGGCATAAGTTCACTCATATACATTAAAATATATTTTTTGTACTTTAGAATAAAATTTGAGAAAAGTGCGTCTTTTTAAAATTTATTTATTAAATTTAAACGTTAATAAATAGTTGCAGATTTTATAGATTATATTATTGTTATTTTGTGGTCTAAATTCGCCAGGTCTATTAAAAATTATCTACTTAAAAAAATTATACATTGAAATGTCTATTATTTATTTGTATTCTTTTTGTTTAATTTAATTTTTCTTTTCAAAAATCACGTCATTTAATATTTAAATTTTTAATAGGTATTCCCCCAACTTATATAAAAAAATTTAAATTAATAAATTTAAACTAATAATAAAGTATTTATATTAGACTGCACCAAGTTTTACCGACTTTTGAATTTTTACCGTAACTCCCCCTAGAATCGTGTATTGGGTTGTAAAACCGTGCCGCATCGGACCTGAAGTTTGTAGTGTGCGTTTATATTGGGAAAAATATGACTTTTCCACAGTTTTTTACAAAATTTAGCGATATAATACTTTGCTTTGTAACTGAATGTTAAAAGATCATAATCTATACATAATTATCTGCATCAGGAAATAAAGTTAAAAAAATTAGTTCAATACCTTGTATGTCTAAGCTGTACCTGCGATTTGAATTTTGCAGATTTCGGCAAAAATAATAATATAAACCATATCACATAAAACAATATTCTGAAATTTTTAAAAAAATTTAAAATATGAAGGTCAAAGGTCAAAATTTTAAATATTTCAAATTTTTAAGTAAAACATCCCGAAAAATTATTTTTTTATTTGAATATCGATGCAAAGATATCCGTGATGAATTTTGATGGTTTAGCATGACTTTACTTGTTCAAATGAGGTAATTATAATTTTATTTTTCCATGATATTTATTAATAAAATTATCTTTACAAATATATAAGATTGGATGCGTTTAAAAAAATGCTGACCCCAAACTCAGTTGAGGGTTAAATTTTCCTTTTTTTAGTTATATTTTCAAAAAATTTTATCGAAATCAAGATAAAAATAAATAAGTTTTCGTTATGTCTTCCCTAAAACTTTCAAATATTTAAAAATTTTGACCTTTAACCTTTGTGTTTTAAAGGTTATCCTTGTCCTATTTTCTTAAAAACTCCAGAATGTATTTTCTGAGACATGATTTATACTATTTTATATATAAAAAATTACTTTATAACTAAAAACTGCAAAAAAAAAAAAAATAATAATAATTTTTGCCAAAATCCGCAAAATTCAAATCATACAAGGTATTGACCTAATTCTTGTTTAAATTTATTTTCTTTGATGTTATCTATAAACCTACATAGTTTTACTCGAACATTTTTGAAAAAATGTGTTTATTTTTTAAAAGTTTTAAATTAGAGTATCGAAATTTTTAATTAAAAATTTTATTTAGTTTAACAGAGCATAGAAAGGGTTTTGAATTATCCTGCAGAAGCAAAAATCTTATTTTTCAGTAATTATGGTTCAAATTTAATAAAAAATAATATTTTATTTAAACCTTTAAAACTATGAAAAAATCACATATTTGCCACCCTACATAAATCAGGTACTATGCGGCACGGGTTAACGATATCCGATTTCACTAATATTTTACACAATATTTTTTTACAACCCAATGAACGATTCGGGGGGGAGTTACGGTCAAAAATCAAAAGTCGGTAAATTTTGATGCAGTCTAATTTACATACATATAAAAATGAATGATGAAATCATCTATGGCTTAACAGGCATTTTTTTTTTTTTTTTTTGGAAACCAAAAATTTAAAAATGATTTAAATTTTATTTAAATATTTTTCAAATACCCGTTATTGCACTTCACTGAAACTACCATTAAACTGGGGTAAATTTTCATAAATAATGTGTGTGAATTTCTCTCTTGTTATTTCAATTAAGTGATAAAATAGCATTTTCGGTTTTCGCGCAAAAACCACAAACAAAAAAGAACTGGTGAAGATGTTAATACTGGGGGTCATAGTGCGCATGTAGAAGACTAAAATATTATACTACTGATATAAATGATATGGATACCTAACTATTTATTTGTGACCAGTGTTACCAGAAGCCGAGAAAAAAAGAGGCTAAATTCAACTTTAAAAAATGTCAAAAAGTGCTAAATGTCCCAAAAAATAAGGCCAGAAAAAAAGAAAATTTTTTCTTTAATTTAAAAACTTATTTTTTTCTTGTTCTCATTAATTTTTTTTATTTTTTAAATATATTGTAAAAAAAAATTATAAATTAAACAGTAAAATGACCCAAATGAAAAATCACTCAAAAAATTCCCATACAAATTTGGGTTATAATTCATATGAAAAATTACGTAATGTTTTGAAGTGATTTTTCGACATTTTTAAACTATAATTTCTTTTTGATTAAGCATTTTTAAGATTTTGGGTGATTTTTCGCATTTGTAAGAATTTGTTAAAATTATGATTTCTATGGTTAATGATATTAGTACGTATATTAGTTGTTCTTGATTTGCATAATGAAGTGCCACAGTCGAAAATTTTTGTTGAATATAAATAATCAGATTTTTTGCGCGAATAAATACACAAAAATGCTTAAATGAATGATTCGGTAAAAATAAAATTAGTAATAGATAATAAGAAATAATTTTCTTCGTTATTAAAATACTAACATTTTAGCCTTCTTAAGGTAATTTTAAAAATCAAAAAAGGCTAGAAGCTAAAACAAAAATTTTGAGGCTGAAAGCAAAATAAAATGGGTATATTTAGCCTTAAAAATGCTAAACTGGCAACACTGGTTGTGACACACGCAAAGACAAATATACGGAGAGGAAAATATGATATAGAAATGATGTAATTAGTGGTACTTAATGAATGAGAAAAGGTACCAAATCGGTACATATTTTTTTGTAAAGGTTTTTTTTATTTATAGCGAGAGGTATAAATTAAAATTTAATAAAATATATTGGTTGAGAAATATGTGTTAAGAAATGTGGGGAATATGGCATGATCTAAATTGACAAATTTGATCATGATTGATAATGATGACAAAGATTTCACGGTCGTTTGTGGATTATTGACATAGACTTGAGGCTAAAAAAAAATCCCGCAATAACAAATCTAATGGCAAGTTGACGTACAAAAATTAGTCATAATATTTATAAAATTCATAATATTTATGAAATAAATTTTATATTTATGAATTTTTTCCTATGTATAAATTAAATGAATATTATTTAACTTTAATAAACTATTGGGAATAAAAATTCATATGTGGACATCTTGTATCGCTGTTAGGTGAAAATCAATCGTGATGAATTTTGTGAAGGCCGTTCAAAAATTATTGTTTTGGCAGAAAACATTAAGGCTGTGCGTTGATTATTTTGTGCAAAACCTACAAATTACCTATCATAAGATCGGGGCATTTCTGAGATTTATTTCCACTAGCGTGTATTTAATTCTGCATGAAAATTTTGAGTGTTCAGAGAAGTAAAACTCATAAAACTTCATATAATTTAACAATCTTTCGAAAAATATTCGGTTCAATTCTTGCAAGGAAAAGATGAAAGAATACGATCTATATGCTTCAAAAAGTGTCTATGAAATCTGTATTAATGACAAAATATGGATCAGTGCGAATAAGTCCGAAACAAAAGAGCAGTTGTCAGTATTAGTGTTTATAAGTGAGATCAACCAAACAAAATTTGCACGTGATCAAAGCAGTTTAGCAAAATCGTGACAGCATAGTTTTCACAATTAAAATATTCTACACTCAAATGACACCAGCTAAGTGTTGTTTGCCAAAAGCCTTCCAAGAAATAAGTCAAATAAACTGCAGAAGCGCCGAATTCATCTTCATCATGCTAGCTCTTACAGACTCAAATCCAAGTATTTTGCTTCTTGATTTAAATCTCCAACTTGCTATGCTTTACTTTAATGTAATAATATTTTAAAAAATTTAAGATATAAAAAATTTTATTTTATTTTCATTTATGAAACCTGGAAAAAGTACCATATAAAGAGGGTTTAATTAAATACATCAAACACAACTTAATCTCATTTCATCCCTGACAATAACGAACTTAAAAACTTTTCTGTTCCACTAGTAACAACTCAATTTTTACATAAAATGTTTGTTTAGTACTGTTTTAGCATTCAAAGCATTTAGATGTTCTTGAAAATTTAAACGCGACTAAATTTTTCTTGTAAAAAAAAAAACGGAAATCTCTTACACTTTAAAAACGGTTAGACACAAAAGGCATTTAAATACTTAACAGTTTTATATATAAAAATTTATACAAAGAAAAAGGTGCTAATTTGAAGAGGTTATGCGGTGGAATTTGTGTATTCAGTTAGTTTTTCTTTTATGGCTTGAAATTTAAGCGAATTTGTTCGATAATATATTTTTTATGTTCTTTTTTTTTATTTGGCATTTGCTTACTATATGATTTTGTTGGTATACTATATATGTATGTATTTAACCAAAAAAAGTTTTATCTATATGTAAAATACTTTAAAAAAAAAGGATAATATATACAAAAAAAAAGAAAGAGAATTTAAAGATTATGTGAGCAGTGTTTTCTTTTAAAATATACCCTTTATTATTACTGTTAATATTTAAATAAGAAAGAAATTATTATATCCTTTTAAAATCCTTTAATAATTGCAAATGTTTCTTTTTTGGTGTTATATTTTCCACAGTAAAAAATCATTAAAATTAATTGATATTTGATTGATTTTCCCTTCATAAATATCCTGTTTACTCAATAAGAAAAAAATACTCTTAAATATTATACAAATTGTCCTTAACAACATTTTTGCTTTTAAGTGTAGGTAAGTAAAGTAAAGTAAAATAAAAGTAAATGGATTATTGTTTTGTTATAAAATACAAAATTTTATTTTTATGTAATTTTTTTTTTTTTATTTTTATATAAGAATTTTATTTTTTTCCAATTTATTATTTTTACTTAACTTCTCATTCTAGCTTAGAGTGTTTGATAATTTTTCTTTTGAAGTTTCATGTTTTTTACATGAATTCGCACTTGTCCTGTTGTCTTATCATTACCGTCATGTGCTTTTCACACCAGCAACAAAAATTTAAGTGTAGTAATGCTTACATTATTTAACCTACTGCTTATATTTTCAAGGACATTGCTAACCGTATTCAAAGCAAGGATGGTAAACTTGATATAAGTAATTGTCATTTTTTGCTGGTGCAAATAAAACATAAGAGGTTTTATTATTATAGGGAGGGTAAATGTTAAAATTAAATTAAAAACCTATCAATGTCTTTATGTGTGGATATTATTCCCACCTTAGCTTTGCTAGTTTAAACCCATCTAAGATGTTTAATTTTTGATGAGTTTGGCTTAAAAGTCAGATGGATATCATGACGACAAATTGAGAGAGTGGCGCTACCTTGTTATTTTTGTATCATGGTTTGGCGTATAGAGCAGTTTGAATTTGTGTGATATCACGAGTTATGATGACTTTAAAGACAATATTTATTTGAGACTTATTGGTGGCCAATTCACTTCTCCTCTGCGTGAAATAATCATATCCAAGAATCGCTATTGTATCGTAGCGATCTCTGTTGATGGTGATAGCAATACCATTATTGTTTTAGACGAAGTATGGACGGATGATTCTATCGACCTAAACTTCAGATCAAGAGACTTACTGTGGATGCATTGTCACTTAGTATGACAATTTTGCTTTTTGAATACTCATTAATCCTGAAATAGTTTTCGTGGTTGAAGATAATTTTTTATCGACTTGAATTTTATCCATCAAACTTTCAGATGTGATCAAGATTATCGTGAGTACCTGCCATGACGGCCTAACCTTACGGTGGTTTTAGCACATGGTGAAAACAATGCGCCGACCAACGCCCCTGTATACCAACGTATACAGGTAGCAACTAAACAATCCGCTTTTCTTGGTCGCATCATTCCACTTTGCTTAAGTGTGGGGCTATCTAGTACCCCTGTCACAATTGTGACCGTGTTACTGTTACAAGTAACAGACAACACGACTGAAACCGTAAGCCACTACGTGCTCCCCTGAGGGACCTCACCAACAACCGGCCAAGAACCAAAAACCACTGCAAATGGTTGTTGATCCTTGGGGCAGCCGGTTCCCGTAGCACCTACTTTTCAGTCCTAGGTAAGACCTTCAAGCTTGTGCTCTACAGTTTCTAAACCCAAGAAATTCAAGGTACTGCTAGACCTTTTGTATCCTGTCTAACACAACTAACTCTAAAAAAGCAATGTCAATTTAGAGAAGCAGAAAGACAGGATTTTCTCTACCACGGATAAGCTATACAAAAAGGAGGAAGGAATCTCCGAGAAGACAAGCCGCCGTGGCGGCCATCAAACTTTCAATCGCCTTTTTTTCTCGAAGCAAAATTTGCCAAGTTAATGTCTGCAAAATGTCGAATTCAGGTGCGACGCCCAGATTTGATAGCCAAGAGTTCTCTTATACGTTCTCAATGACATCATTTGCTCTACTCTTAGTGTTGTTAGGAGATTCTATTGAAAGAATGCAATTACTTGGGTGTTCAGTTTTGTAAACACTTTTATGTTCTTTTAAAACTATGTTTATATGGGCTATTATCAAAAATGTTTAACCTGGTCAGCTTCAGACTTTAATGCTTAATAAGTTTTATGGTAATTATATTTTAAACAAACGAGTTACAGATCTGAACTTACAAGACTTGAAACTAATAGAGTGCAAGATTTTAGCACCATAGTCATTAACTTAACTTGTTCCCATACTTCTACACTTTTTGTTCGCCCGTTTATACTCTTAGATCTCTTTCAATCTTATATAAACTAATTGAACTTTGTGGATAAATTCTATACTTTATTTGTTATTTTCATACTTTCAATTGATAAATACATTGTAGTCGAATTTTGGTGACAAAATTTTTTTTATTTTTTAACATTTTTGTTTTTTGAGCGGGATCTGTGCGTCCCTCAACGGAATACAAATTTTGAATCAGGGATTGATACTTGTTGTAATTATGCGTATTTTG
The DNA here is from genome assembly GCA_932274085.1 of Protocalliphora azurea. Lineage (NCBI taxonomy): Eukaryota > Metazoa > Arthropoda > Insecta > Diptera > Calliphoridae > Protocalliphora > Protocalliphora azurea. The sequence continues at coordinate 132,034,837 of OW026521.1, read as the reverse complement.
CGCTATATCTCGTTGATCTGCTATAAACAGTCAACGCAGTAGATAGTCTCAAAGTTTGGGAAACAAGAGCGGAAATTTAAAATATAAAGAACATTAAAAATAAATTTACTCGTATTAAAAATTTTTGCATGAACAGGACGAAATTGACCATAATTGGCGTAATTAGGTGGTAATGTTTAACGGAATCAAAAAATTTCAAATGATACAAATTTTATGAACCAAAAAAATTTTTTTGGTTTAAAAATGGATCTCAATGTTAAATAGCATTTCTTTATAATAAACTCTAATAAAATATTTTTTCGTATAATATATGTAAAAATAATTTAGATTCGTACACAATTTTTCGCAAAATTTTTAAAAATCGCTACTTTTAGTATAAATTTTACTAGGAAACCCTAAAATATGCTACACTAATACCATCAAACATTGAAAATATTATAAATTTTATTTGAAATACTATTAGTTTGTAAAAATTTTTACATGTTCCTCTTTAACTTTAGCGCTCCCTGCACAAAATGATTAACATGAACTTATATACTACATGCATTCGAATCACTTTATATTTGTACAAATGGATTTTTTAATGTGTCAAAATTTGATAAATTTTAAATTTTTCTTATGGATAAGGGAAAATAAATATACTTTTACATTAGAGAAATTGTAATTTTCTTACAAGTTATTTACCTGTTTTCGAGCTCAAATTGCATTTTTTTTTTCACTTTTTTGGAAGCAATTTTTAATAACTTCCGAAAAAGTACAAAATATGCATTAGGAAATGTTCATATAGGAAATAAATAAAAATCAGTTGGGAGTTGAATGCTTTTAAGTTTTATGTAATGATTTTTAGTTAGTCGCTCTAGACCACTGAGCTATTTATTAATATTTACTTAAAAATACTTATTTAAGTACTAAAAAGTACAATGTAATGCATATAGGAAGTTGTTGCTTTTAAAACCGGAAGTTAACTTTTTACTGGGCAGAAAGCTCTCTACTTCTACACTCGCAATATTTTCGGGCATAGAGGAGTTCTCCAACCATGTAGTGTACATTGAACTTATATATGTAGATGTAGATGGGTACACCTATATTTGTCAAATCTAAAATTGTTCATTTGTTTAAAAATTAATAATTTTTAATGATAAAAATGCTCTTAAATATTGAAAATGAACTAAAAAGTGACTGTTTATAAATAAAAAACAAAAACACTTAATTGCTGTGTTAAGACCATAATAAAAATGCTGAATCACAAAAAATTTAATACAATTAATAACGACAAAATATTAATTAATCCTTCTCAATGTTACAATTTAAATATCTTAATTTACATCCCTGACGTTCTTTACATACCTTTACTATTAACAGTATTATCCTCCTATTGTTGCTTTTACTTATTTATTTATTTTGTTATTTATAATTCATTTCCCTATCCCATATCATTTTCTACTTTGTTTTTTTTTTTTATTACTTACAAGATTTAATATGGAAGTTAGAACGGACTCAATTGAGTTATAAATTTTAATGCATATGAAGTTGGAAATAAAATTTATGAAATTGTGTTTCGGTGCACAGTGGGGTAGAATCGAATTTTTTTGGAAATAAATCTGTAACTTCTAATATGCTATTTGGATTTACATAAAATTTCACTTAGGCACAGCAGAGGAGTATACAATTATAAGTTTGGAAGGGGCACCCTACATATCACTCAGGAGCAGAGCTATGGGAGCTCAAAGTAGGGTACCTCTGACATAGACAATTTTGAAACGTTTGCCAATTTTATGTTTATCATTCGATTTCAAATATTTTTACATCTTTTTAAAGCCCTTAATAAGGCCTATAAAAATGCTTACTTGTGCTATTTATCTCTTATAGTTTTCAAGTTACTTACATTTGAAATTTCAACTATATCAATTTTTTCAAATCTTGATCCAGTTTTTTTATATATAGCCCAATATTTTTATCCGATTTTGTAAAATTAGTTAAAGAATAAAATCATCTATAGATAAAAAAAAACTAGAAGACGATATCCCTTACGAGTTCAAAAATAACCGATTTTAAATTTGAAAATTTAAAAAAATGATTTTTTTGTTTTTTTTTTTTTTTTGTAAAAAATTGGTTTTTGGAGAAACTATAAATATTTGATTTCTAATAGAATCTTAGTTTCTTAAAATATCTTAACGAAATTTTCAACGATTGTTGACGTATCATTTGAAATGATAAAATGTAGAAAAATTTAAGATTTTTGTAAAAGGAGTCCCACAATTTCCAAAAACCCGATGAAAATCTGAAAAATTTTGACAATAAAATGCAAATTTATTGTAGGTTTGGAAAAAGCCATTGGCAAACTCTTTGAAACATATTAGAGAGAGAAAGTTGAAATTTCAAATGCAAATAACTTGAAAACTATGAGAGATAAATAGCACAAGTAAGCATTTTTATAGGTCTTATTAAGGGCTTTAAAAAGATGTAAAAATATTTGAAATCGAATGATAAACAAAAAATTGGCAAACGTTTTAACATTGTCTATGTCAGAGGTATCCTACTTTGAGCTCCCATAGCTCTGCTCCTGAGTTATATGTAGGATGCCCCTTCCAAATTTATAATTGTATTTTTCAAAGGCCTTTAAGAAGATGTAAAAATATTTGAAATCGGATAAGAAAAAAAATTTTGACAAGCGGCTAAAAATTGTCTATTTCAGAGGTACCCTATTTTGAACTTCAATAACTCCGCTCCTGTGCAGTGTACGTATATGTACGTGTGTTATTGTTGCTTTTTGTTGCAGTTTAGAGAGACCACACAGTGGAGGATTTTGCTTTGTATTTTTGAAAAAAATTACTTGCTTCTATTTAATAATTTGAAGATAAATACTGTATTTTATAGTTTTCAAATTCCTGTAAAAATAATTATGGAAACAATTATGTATGAACATTAGTGACAGAAACTATAATACTATAAGTTTGTTCGTATTTTTTTAAGTATCTTTTTTTTTAATTTACTTTGAATTACTTTAACTAGTAAAAGAAATAAGAGGCAGTTTTAAGATTACAATAAATATTCTGAGTTTATTGTGTGCAGAGCCAAGGCAAATGCCAACTGAAATCCTTTAAAGTTTGCAAACTTCTAGATAGTGAGGCAGTTAAGTACTTGAAGCCAAAAACCTAGAAATTAGTGAACTATTAAACATAATTCATGTGAAAATTTCACAGTTAACCCTTTGAAGTTAATGAAAAATTTAAGGAGGACGACGACCAAAGCCCCACGGGCTTTGTTTATTTGGCAATCTGTTCTAGACATAAACTAATATGGAGCTGAATCTCCATTGCCGGCCTCCTCCATATAACTTTGTCATCTTTATATTTTCTCATTTACCTTAACTCTTTTAAGTTCTGAAAAAAAATAAGATTCAGAACATTTAAATCGATAAGCGTGATAATGCAACGCACCAGCAGAGAAAGTGAAATGTATCCTCTTTCGTGTTTAAAGAAGGAAGGTTGTTACAAGAGACACTATCACAAATTAAATTATTTTAAAATTTAATTAAAAAGGTACCGCAGAAGTGGGATATGCTGACTACGCAATGTTGTTTATAAAAGGTACATTTCTTCCCACGATAGGTGAACTCATGAAGAGCTTCAGGTATTTTATTATAATGGGCTAAGGAAACGATCTAAATGTCAATCTAATGAAGCCCGAATAGGTACTTTTTATCAGAAAATATAAAAATCCATTCTTTTCCGATATCAGTTTTAACAGATTTTATTTAATAATCTGTTCTTTTTGGATCTCTCAGGTTCGGAAAAAATTTTATGGCATTAATTTGGCAGCAAAAATAATTATGGACTCTTATCTCGACACGTCATTTACTGTTATATTTGGACATTCTTGCAGCAATCAATCAAAATATCTGATTTACTACATACATTCTCTTACCCAACCAAGACTTCACTATGCGAGCAAGAGAGAATATGAAAGGGTACAAACTTGCCTGTACTTCGAAATTTGTTTTGTTTTTCGTTTTCGTTCATTTGCTGAAGTAAAAAGAAAAAAATTGCTGTGTGTGAACTTAGCCTATATAAAGTTGATATTGGTAACGTGACGTGAGACCATCCAGCGCTACTTAATGCGTGATAAACAAATCATACTTAGATGCAACAGCGCCTATGAGTATTTAAGGGTGTCTCTATTCTTTGAATCCGGAACGTTGACAATTTCGCAACCCACTTACGTCGTTGGCAAAAACAAACGATTTAAGATAACCCCATAAAATGAATTCCAATTGCATTAAATCACATAAGATTAAAGCCCATTCCAAAGAACCATTTCCCGAGATGATATTATGTATATTCTTAAATTTTTAGCAGAGTTCAATTAAAGAAGTTTCGGTGATTAAAATATTCAAGATTATTAATGCTTTAGTTAATATTTCTCATTTGCTGCAACAACGTCATAACTAATGGATAGTTAATTGTGTGTTTTAGTAACTGATAAAGTCTTGTGTATTTCATGCAAGATCGCGATAAAAGCATTTTGTCCTAATTATTTAATCTACTTTGTATTACTTCCGACAATTTATTATTTTATTTATTCTTCGGCTATTGTGTAGTCATCATAGCAAAGTTATCTAGAATATCACTTTCATTTTAATTTTTTTTAAATATATAAATAAAAAACTAAAAAAGTAATGTAGACTTTATGACGTTGTTGCAGCAAATGAGCAATATGATCTAAAAAGAGTGTATGTCCAAATATTAAAGCAACGTTCCACAGTGCAAGATGTTGCCAAATTAGCTAGACAAAATTTTAATTATGACATTATTGATTTAGAAACTGCTTTAAAATATACTTTATACATAGCAATCAATAGAAATAAGATCGATACGTAATTTAGCCTTCAGTCTTTGTAAATCATTCCCCTCAGAATCACTTCAGAGCTCCTAAATTCTAGAATTCACTTGGTATCGAAATAAAATTCTACGAAAAAAATTATTAACACTACTGGTCCACATTTAACCCAAATTCTCATATTATCAATATGAAGTTTAAAAATCTGGGTATTCATTTTGTAAAGAAAGAATTACAGAAAAATTTTATTCCAATAAGTTGTTACTCGAATAATGTTTCAAATATAAACAATTTTCAACAATATTACTGAGTTTTTAAAGCTTAAAAAATATCTCACTTTGAAGCGTCGTTATACAATTATTGTTTGCGAATGAACGATTTTATTTGTTTTTGTAGTTCACACACATTTTTTTAAAATACACAATCCGTTTTTCGTCAAAATTAAATGATCCAAAAATTGACTTTTGTCAGGCAAAATCATCAAAATCGCACACTGTGCGTTCATTTAAAAGATTCTAAGAATTAATTTTTATAGTTTTAATGTTTAAATTATTTACCATATCAAAAACTATTCATAATTAGAATTGAATTTACATTCAAACTTCTTAATACTTCATACTTAATTTACATTTCTAGTATCATCTACAGTTAGGATTTGGGGTCCGGGAAATCACGGGATTTCCGGTCAAAATACTCTCGGGAATTCCCGAGAAAACGGAAAATTAAATATTCTCGTAGTTGTAAAATTCTATAAAAAACATTTTGCTATTTTTAACAAATTATATTAATAAAAGATTGACGTTACTGTAAACATGGCACTTGTAAGAGTTTAACGCATGTAATACAACTAGAACGTTATCTGAGAGGAACATTAATGTTGCAAGAATTAGGTGTTTTGCTATTGAATTAGGTTTTTTTAATACTGAATTAGGTATTTTTTTCTATCAGATATCTATATATTGGTTTATCTATGGCTTAACGAATTTACTTACAAGTTATTTCATATGAAATTTTAAATTTTTTTTTGTTTATTTTTCTCATGTTCAAATTTTTAATATTTTAATTTTATTATAGATTTGTGGAAATGAATATTAACTATTTTTTCACTATTTTTTATTCTAACACAACATTTTATTTTGAAACAGCATCTCATATTTAAAGAATAGATCTGTAAGTGTTGGATGTAAATGTTATAACTTCAAAATAATTATAGAAAAAAAAAAAAAAAAACATTCTCATGTTGTATATTATATGAGATTATTTTCTGAACACTATGATTGATCCGAAAAACACTGTCACCAACCAATTTTTAGTATTTTCCAGATTTATGTTTAATTTAGTAAGAATTAGTAAAAAATAATGTAAGTTAGAAAAATAAAGCGGAAAGATATTTGTAATGACATTTATTCGATAGATTACTGCTAATTTTTTAGAAATTTTTAGATCAAAAACACAATAACGTAAAAATCTGAGACACAGAAATGTAATAATTTTATTTTTATAAAATATTTAAATTTTTGTAATTTTAGAAGCGGCGTTGTACTTCTTATATAATTTCATTTTATGTTAATTCAGTATGATTTATAATAATATTTCGTTTTGTTTTATTTAATAAAAAAATAATTTTCTTAATAAGAAATCATGGCCTTATTTCTTATAACTAACTAAATTTAAAAAAAAATTCCCTGGATTTTTTTTCTTGATTTTCTTTTTTCTTTTCCCTTTTCCCGGGAAAAGAAATATTTACGAGAAACCCTAAATCCTATCTATGCATATTAGATATTTTTTTTTTTTTTTGCAATATTTAAAATACAAATGGCAAAGTAAATCCATTTTTATATTTTTAGAAAATATAAATTATAATTTGAAGCTCATGCTAATAATTCATAGTACATGCGTATGTTTAAATAAGTATCGTTTATTTTCATTCACCTAATTTTTCTTGTCTTTTGTAATATTACAAGAAAAATACTAATTTGTTTAACAAAATAAAAATAAATATACAAGAACCATATAGAAAATGTATCATTATTTCGTAAAAAATGCCATAAATTATTTCGTTTAAATGACGTCAAGGTCTATTGTTTAACCAACCTTAAACATCAAAACTTAAGGGTGTATGTACGAGTAAGAGTAAATATATACATATGTATGTATCTGGCTAGTACTTGGCCATCATCCATGTCATCGTAGAAAGTGCACCAACAACTTCTATGCCACTTAAGTAATGTGCTTCCCTGCAAGCAAAATAATACGAAAATGATTCATTTTCGTATTGCTTAGAAGAAAAATTTTATTGCCTCAATAATCATAATCGTATTGCGGAAGTTTCCCCCATCGGGATAGATTTTGCGTCACAGCCGATACATCTAAGCAATAAGGAATCAATAGGCCTGGAAGAAAAATATGAAATATTGCTAGATAATCATCCAGATAAAAAAAGGTAGATATCGCCACATAATCTTCTGGAAGATATATATATATATATAGCAAAATTATCATTAAATATCTAAATCTAGAAATAATATAATAAAGAAAACTTGTACATCTTGTAAAACAGCCATATAAATCTTAACATGACAAAGAACATAAAACTAAAAATTCCCACATAAAATATACATTTTTTCTAAAAGGCAAACAAATTTCTTCAATACCTTTTAATTTTTTAATAATTTTTCGACAATTAAAAAAAATTGTGACTTAAAAATAAAAGTATTGCATTAATTTCTTCCAGATGATTTCAATGGGATAGCCCTAATTTATATATTTTTTGTTATTTATTGCCCAAGATATTGTTGTATATATCTTCTATGGAAGATATCTTCCAAATGTTTGTAGAATTAACCCTGCAAGCATTTAGTGAATTCTTTTTCGAAATAGCTCACTTCTTCGCCACTCTTAGAAGTGCAATAGAAGATTTCTCCGAATTTTCCAACAACAAAATATATTAGTATACGAATTGAATCTTTTAAAAGTAACTTCTTTACTCACTATTAGAAGTTGTTTGGGTAACAGTTACAATTATCCAAAAACGAAAACACTATTTTTCAATACCTTTGCTGGCATTTGGAAGATTGTTTTTTAACAATTCACATAATCTGTCGAATTTGGCACTCTAAAATGATTATTAGTAGAATGTGCAAAACTTTACAAAAACAACACACATTAGGTTCGAAATTTTATCATAAAATCATGATTTTGGCGATTGTTTACATTTCATAATAGGGAAAAGAACAAGCAGAAAAAATATAATTTTGCGCAGTAAAAATATAAATTTTGAAGTGATTAAAATGAAAAAATATTGACTGATTAACTAAAATTATTTATGTAAGCTGATAGTGAAACAAAAAATTCATAAGTTTTACTTATAAAAGGAAAATTAAGAAAATAAGGTAAGCGTTTATCGTAATTTAAAAGAAATTAACAATATTTCAACTAGTTCTGGGCAAGCGAATAAATTTAGGAAAACATTTTCATTTTCTATAAAATGAGTATTTATTGTTAATACGAGTATTAACAATTTGAGGGCCAGAACATGGACAGAAAATTTTGTTTTATATAAAATTCTTAATAACTTAAACAATATTTTTTAAAAATGTGGGGGCTTGATTGATGTATGACATGCCCGCAGTAAAAGTCGCTAATTTTCTGAATAATTTTCTATAGAACAAAAAATTACGAATATATTAAAAATTCAATTTTACAAGTTTATTCTGTGGAAGGTTAAAATATGTATATATAGCAAAATTTTGAGAATGCATTGCAGAGCTGAATTTTTGCACTTTAAATTTGAATTTTTAAAATTTTAAACAAAATTTTTTTTAAAGTTTGAAAAGAATTCAAACATTGTTCTGTTATTAAATATTTTTAAAAAAATTTTTTGTTGTTGTAATGCTTGAAATGTGTAGAGTAGATTGTGGTAATTTTTGGTTAAGTAGCGGTATTTATTTCTAAGTTTCAAAAATCTTAAATATTGACAAAAATGATTGAAAAAACTTTCAGGGCCAAGATAAAATTTAAATAATGATTTAAAATGGTACATCATCATTAAAATTGTTAATAGAGTATGGAAATGATTAAAAGATTATATAGTCTTTAATAAAGCGACGCATATCAACTTCCTGATGTGTCGATATAGTTACGCTTTCGATAGAAAATGTTTGCAGGGTAAGGATATATGTATGTATGTATTTGATGATTTGTATGTTGATCTATGCATGTGTGCGTGTTTGTGTTAGGGTATGTTTCTTTGAAACAGGTATGTTACGAGTTGTTATAATAAATATTTGGCAATATTTACAATTTTGATTTAATACCTTTCTACATTTTATATAAATATTTAACGCAACCAACATTAACGATTATTTTGCAATATTGTGGACTATTTAGAAGGGTGGGTAACAGGCAATAAATTATGAGGGAAAGCTGTAAAGTATTCTCAAAACAATTTGTTTTGTGCTATAACGCGTGAAATATATTTTTATTTAACAAAGTGTTAAGAGTTTTCTACTTCAACATCAATTTACTTCAGCCTTTATTTTTTCATTTCTATAAATTAATATTAATTTACAAATTGCAACTTAAGCTTAATTTGATTTTATTTATTTAAAGAAATTTAAAGAATTATATATAACTTAAACTTCTGTCCAATATTTATTTCTAATAATTTTGTCAGTTACAATAATTGCGACTTAAGCTTTATTAGTTTATTTCAATTATTTAAAACAATTTTAATAAAAACAATTCTTAATAATTTTGTCTGTGATAATTTAATTGTTAATAATTTTAGTTTTATGAGATTACAATTTGGCATCTAGCTTATTGACCCGTCTGTAGATATGTAAGTAAGTTCCGTAGGTAGTGTATATGTAACTCGTTTACATAAAAAAAAAAAAATCCTACATGACTTTATAGGCCCACAAATCTGATTGTCTTCCTTTAATGAAAATAATCTTAACTTTATGATACCATGATTTTTCAATTACTGGACGAAAAATCATTTTTGTTATAGTCCGGCTTTTTAAAAGTACTTTTCTGTTCGCTCCCATATATACAATTTCTATTTGATTAAATGTATATGGGCCATTATCAAAAATGTTTAACCGTGCTGAAACTGACTTTGATCTTTAATACGTTTTGTGGTAATACTATTTTAAACAAACGGGTTGCAGGTCTAAACTGACAAGGCTTGAAACTAATAGAATGCAAAATTTTAGCACCATAGGTTTTATTTTATAACCATGATTGTTGTTCAAAGTTCAAAAACTTAGAAAAAGGGCTAAAAATCCCAACTTTTTCCCATTCTTCTACACTTTTTGTTCGCGCTTATAGTTTTTGATCCCATGCGCTCTTATATAAACTAATCGAACTTTGTGGATAAATTCTACACCTTCTTTGTTGTTGTGCAGACTTTCAACAGTTACATACAGGGTAGTTAAATTTTGGTGACAAAATTTTTTTGGTTTTTTGGGCGGGCTCCTCAATGGAATACAAATTTTGAAATAGGAATTGATACTTGCTGTAATTATACATATTTTGAGCTTCATCTCGTTGATGTGCCCGAAATAGTTAACGCAGTAGATAGTCTCAAAATTTGGAAAACAAGAGCGAAAATTAAAACAAGTAAGAAAGATACAGTCGGTAAAGCCCGACCATATGACACCCCACACCATTGTCTATGTCCATCAAAATTCGTGGGGTGGTCTTATATTAGACATTATATTAGAATTGTGAACCGATACTTTTACTAAGTGTAGAATAATATATACGAATACAGAATATCACGTTATTACTAACATTTATGTGAATTTATGCTCTGTAGGGTGACTCCCGAAAGTGGGCTTATATGGAAGCTATGGTAAATTATGGACCGATCCTCATAAAATTTGTCACTGTAATTTCTACTTATATAAAACTAATTTTTGTCGAATATAAACTTGTTACTAACATGTGTATGTGATTTATGCACGTTAAAGTGATTTTCGGAAGAGGGTTTTATATGGCAGCTATGGTCATTTATGGACCGATCTTCATAAAATTTGGCACAAAGATTGATACTTATACAAAACGTCCCTTCATTGCAATATTGCTTTATTTAAGACATTTATGATCGTTAAAACCCTATTCCGGGAGGACATTTGTATGGGGGCTAGGTGAAATAATGGACCGATCATAACCAATTTCAATAGGCTTTGTCCCTGTGTCATGAAAGTCCTACGTGCCAAATTTCATTGAATTATCTTCAAAATTACGACCTGTACTTTGTGCACAAAATTTACATGGACAGCCAGCCGTCCAGCCAGACGAACGGACGGACATCGTTGATCGACCCAAAAAGTGATTCTGAGTCGATATGCATACTTAAGGTGGGTGTTGGATGATTTTTTCTGTGCGTTACAAACATCAGCACAAACGCATAATATCCCAACCACCTGTGGTGATGTAGGGTATAAAAAAAAGTCAGTTTTTGGCGAGGCACATTCACAGTTTCTAATGGTATGGCATGGATTACTGCGTGAACTTAGTTTTTTAATATTTTACACAATTAAACCAAAGGAGCATTAAAAATAAATTTAATCCTTTTGAAAGTTACGTAAAAATTGTACTTAAGTCAAATGTCGTTAATAGTTCAGAACGGTACTCTTTCGTCAATACAGATTATGCTAAAACACATCGCATGCACAGCACGAAATTGACCATAATTGTCATAAATAGTTGGAGTTTTTAATTCAAAAAAATTCGAAAGATAAAAATTTTATGGACCAAAAAAAAAAAAATCACTTAGGTTAAATAGCATTTCTTTATAATAAACTGTAATAAAATACATTTTCGTGTAATATATGACGAAATAACTTACATTCGAACCGCATTTTCGCAAAATTTTAAAAAATTGCGATTTTTAATACAATGAAAATTTTTTTAAATTTTACTAGAAAACCCTAAAATATGCCACACTAATACCATCAAACACTGAAAATATCATATATTTCATTTAAATAACTATGTAGGTTTCGATGTTACGCGTAATTTTTACCAGAATTGCGCGTAAACTTCTAGTCTGTAAAAATGTTTTTATGTTCAAATTAAAACCGCACTTTAGCGTCCCCTACATAAAATGAGTAACACGAACTGATTCTACATTTTTTCGATCTATTTTTCTGCATATATATATATATATATATATATATATATATATATATATATATATATATATATCTTGTTTTTTTTTTTAAGGGCGAAACTCAAAATTTGTTGATAATTTCCCATATATATTAAATTAAACGGAAATAAACATTGTTTACAATTCAATTGAGGGAAATCTTTTCTAATGAAATCAATATATAAAATATTTATAGATCAAATGTTATAATTTATAAAAGACAGTAATTTAATAATGTATCTATCTGCCTTTTTGTCAATCAGTCATTCCCTCATTTCTTACAATTTTTTTATTTACATACATGCATACATACATACATACATACATACATAAATACATATTTTAAACAGAGTTTTTAAATAATAGATTCGTTTAAAAGGTAATTTTAGGGACTAATAGAGTACAACAAAGAAATTGTTTAATATCACGTTTACGCCACAATAAAATTAACTGATCTTGGCTAAAAATAAATTTCAAAAACAAATTCGTCTACATACCTGTTTTCTACCTACACTGCCTGCCACTTGAATAAGGAATCACATTTTTTTAACTTTAATTAAGTATATCTCCCAAACTAAAGTTCAGAAAAAAATAATTTTTTGCGCAACCAAAATTCAAAGTGTTGGTTTTAGTTTCTTGAAGAAATAAAAAATATACATATTTTGTTATACTAAAATTATGCATTTATTTAAAGACAAATTATTTCTGTGGTACTTTTTCGTGTGTCACTTGAATAAGGAATATTTTAAAACTAAGCAAACTGTAATTTATTTTTAAATTTTAGGTTATAAAAATGAAAGTTATCTTCTAGTATTCAATTAGTAATGAGTACTGCCACCATTTTTAGAAATAACATAAAAAATGTAATTTGGCATCGACTTGTATAATGATTCTAAGTAATTTAGCGAAATAGAACTCCATGCTTCCGTTATTGCAACCTTTAAGGATTCTATCGTCTCAAATTGTTTTCCTCCTTCATAAACTTTTCTTGCAAACCAACCCCAGACATTTTCCAATGGATTGAACACCTTGTTGATTAATCCATTGTTTTACTGCTCTGGCAATATAAATCGGATCGTTGTCGTGTTGGTACGTCCAAGGTATGGGTCCAAAGAAATCATTAAATTTTGGAAATGCTTCCTCCAGAATGTTTTTGTAAGTCGTTGCAGTCATTTTGTTGGATACAAAAACTAATTCTATGGTACCATAATACGAAATGGCACCCCATACCATTATTCCGCCCTCTCGGCTGTGTCTGCGGCTCAAAAATAATTCCTCCCTATTTAGGTCATGGAAGTAATAGTTATAACCGTCGGTACCATCAATATTAAACATTTTTCATCAGAAAATACAACTTTAAACCATTTTTCGGTCCATGTTATTGTATTTTAAGCAAACTGTAAACGTTGCGATTTGCGTTTTTCATTAAGTGGTGTTTTTGTTTTGCAGTTTTCGTCGGACTATGTATGGACACGACTTTAAAATACGGTGCACTGTTCTTAGACTGGCACTGACTCCACTTTTTCACGTATTTTTGATACTGACATGGCAGAATTTGATGCAATTCTAAGAATTTTTCGTCTTTCTTTTGGATTTGTTGCCATTTTCTTCCGCACTTTCATTTTTTTTCCATATCTTTCCACGTCATTTAAATAATTGTACACAACTGTCTTTCCTCTACTAATGTTTTTGGCTATTTGGACCGAATTCTGGTCCTGAGATTTCAAAATCAGAATTTTTTAATTTTCAGAGTTATTAAGAGCCTTACCACGTCCCATTTTGAATAAAATCTATTTAAAAACTATCAAATTAAAAATTCTCTAGCCGTTTATATTGAAGGAAATTCAAATCATAGCCTTCCTGATTAATATTAAAAGAATTCCTTATTCAAGTGACACACGAAATAGTACCACAGAAGTACAAGTCTTTAAATAAATGCATAATTGTAGTATAACAAAATATGAATATTTTTTATTTCTTCAGAAAACTAAAGCCAACACTTGGAAATTTGGTTGCGCAAAAAATTATTTTTTCTGAACTTTAGTTTAGGAGATATAATTAATTAAAGTTAAAAAAAATGTGTTTCCTTATTCAAGTGGCAGGCAGTGTATATGTATTCATATCTATAAACATATTAATTTGATAGTACTATTTATTTACAAGCTCGAAGCTCAAAGATAATTTTATAACTTAACGACATTAAATTAACTTAATTATGATAAAACATACATAAACAAATATATATCATCTACAACAACGGTTCACAAATGAAATTTAGGGGGCCCGCGAGGAGGTCTAAATCAATTTGTTTTCTTCGAAAAAGAATGGGAATAAAAGATAGCTGCCGATCGACGATCCAATTGTATTAATTGGTATTAAGTTTAATGTCTATTGTAATGTCAATTGTAAATGTTTAGAAGAATAGAGTCTACTCGTAAATCAGATTGCAATTAGGGCTGGATATTCGTATGCAAAACGAATGTTCTTTGGTCGGTGATCTTCAAAGCAACTACAGAATATATTGAGCGAAAGACTGAGACTACTCGTTAAAATTGACATCAATATCTAAATATTTGTCCGATTATGTTTTAAAGTTGAATTGAACTTTTCTTATTGCAATAATTCCCATCATTTTACACTAGGTTGCGTTAATAGGACTTTTTTCAAAAGGTTCATTTTTATGTCATGTGAAAGTATTGTCATTAGGCTTTCATAATTTTTCATCATGAAAATGATCGGTTTCATGTTGCGCGACCAGTTAAAAGCTATTTGGAAAAAGTGGTTGGGAAGTTTTCATCCCCCCGCCGTTTAGCCCAAGCATTGAACATTCTGACTACTATTTGTTTCGTTTGATTCAGAATGCTAAGATGAAATACGCTTCATTTTAGAACAAACTATCAAAAAGTGAGAAGTGCTTTTGGGATTGAATCAATTAGGAGGGAAAAAGTCATAGTTTTCGATGGACAATACTTTGAATAAAATATATTAAACCTTTAGCTTCAAATAAACATTCATTTTTCATTTAAAAAAACGATGGGTATTAATGTATACTCATTTTGCATTTGTATTATTAAATAATTTAAATATGTCTGGGAGTCCTCGAAAAATTAAAAATTCCTGAAAGGAATGTAGGAACCCTTGATCTACAATACACAGTGAAGCAGAATCAAAAAACTTTTGGAAATAAATCTATTACTTCTAATCGGCTAGTTGGATTTACATAAAATCTTACATGGGCGTAGCAGGGGAGCCTACAATTTTAAGTTTGGAAGGGGGACCCCACATATGCCTCAGGAGCGGAGTTATAGGAACTCAAAGCCAATTTGCCAATTTTTTATTTCTTATTCGATTTCAAATATTTTGACATCTTCTTAAAGCCCTTAATAGGGCCTATAAAAATGCTTACTTGTGATATTTATCTCTTATAGTTTTTGAGCTATTTGCATATGAAATATTAACTACCGCAATTTTGCAAATTCTTGGTCTAGTTTTTTTTATATATATGCCAGTATTTCCAACTGATTTTTCTTTTTTTTTTTTCTTTCTTTTTTTTAATTAATTAAAATGCAAAATTATCTATCTATTAAGTAAAGAAAATTTTAAGTCGACTTCTTAACCGAGTCCAAAAATAAACGACTTTGAAATTGAAGATTGCAGAAATTAAGATTTTTTGTGTTTTCTCTAAAAAGTATTTTTTTTAACATCATATAATAATTTTATACTTTTCTGAAAGCTATCTTCAAAATGATGGTTTTAAAATAGAAAAGAATTCCAATAGCCCAAGCGGTCACCCTCTCAAATTTTACCTATTTTTTATGAAAGTTTTGACTATTAGTCTATATGTTCTAAAATCCCAAAGCATTCTGTAAACAGAATGAAGTTTCGGAATTTATAATGTGTTCTTAGAGTTTGCAATCGCTATCTCTGGAACATTGGGAAAATGAGGACTTTATGAGCGAAAAAGTGAGAAATCCCATTTTTGGATTTTTCAGTGTTTTTTAGGAATTGTTTTATTTCTTTTACAAAAATCTTTAAGTTTTTTACACTTTTCCACTTTAGACGATAAAGTCTGCAATTACATAACATAGATTTTATTACATATAAAACATTTGTAGCACAATATACAGTAGTGTAAGAAAACAAAGATAGAAAATGTTTACTATTGACTTTCATTCTGACGAAGTTATCCACGTCGTTTTTGTTTTGATTATTTATTTTTATTTTACTTTTTAAGCATATAGCGTGTTACTTCAACACTCTTTTTTATTATATTTCCTTCTTTTTCTTCCGTGATATTCCAAATAAACTGATTTTGGCAATTTTCAAGAGCTCATATGATGACTCTGTTCCCCTCTGTGATTTATAGTTTTTCCAAAAACCAATTTTTTACAAAAATGTTACTTTAATTCTAAAAATCGGAAAAAGTGTGAACTGGTTTTTTTTTAATTGAACACTTTTCTGCCCCGTAAATCCAACCAGCCGATTAGAAGTTATAGATTTATTTCCAAAAATTTTCGATTCTGCCCCCACTGTGCAATATTGCAAGCGATTCTATTATATTTATTACAACCATAAAAGATGTCAAACATTTGTTAATGATACTAAATTTGTATAAAAATACTACGAGTAAGTTTACTAATTAATCTAATATTTATTGTCAAATTGTGTTAAGAATACTTTTTATTCGGCTATAAATATTGCATAATAAATCGTTCAAGTTTAATGAAATCTCTATTTGCTTAGTGTGTGTTTGAAAATGACATGAGTATATATATGAGTATAAGAGATTTGATTATTAAATGTCAATGTCCGTTGTCTATAAATCAATTAGGTTGAAAAATTGTGCATATAAATTAATTAGAATTTTATTTTATTTAATTTGTATAAATTTGATTTAAACGAATTTTAATATAACTGATTAAATATTTTGCTCTTTCGTTCACACGTAATTATGTTATATACAAGTTTAGCATTTTAATTGATTTGATATGTACTTTATTCGATTCAGTTTTTATTATTCTAAGTTGTTACTAATCAAATCTGTTACCTGAGAGCCATTTACACTCACAATATAAATAGTATCTAATTTTTCTTAACGTTAAGCAATTACATTGTGCGACAAATGGTAGGGGTCAGTGATCGGGAAGGGTTCAAACTACCGGGGAAAGTTATATCGGTAAAAAAGAAGTTATACGAAGAAAGTTATATGAAGAAAAAAACTATTTTTTTCCTAAAAAATTTAATTTTTTTTTAAATTCATAAAAAATCCAAAACATTAAAAAAAGTGTCAAGTCCTATTACTTTCACGTAAAATCACATAACCTTTAAACAAAATGAGACATAGATCATGAAAATCGATGGACGCGTTTCGCTTTTATTCACAATTAAGTGAAGGTATCTCATTTTGACAAGAATATTGATTTTATGTTTCAATGAATTTGGATAATATTTATTATATATTATTTATTATAATTATTAACACGTAAAATTAAAAATTATTACAGGTAATTATTAGGTTATTACATTTAATACATAGGTTATAAAAATCGATGAACGCAAAACTTATTTTCGTTTGTTTGCGCCCACTTGTTCAGAGTCTGTATTGGATGAGGATCTGTCTTCATCTGGAAAAAATCAATTGTTTTTAATCAGTCGGTTAACTTCATTTTTGTGACTTACCCTCGGAGGAAACTCCCATTGTATATTCTTCTTCTTCATCTTCATTATCCCAGCGAAACGCCGGGACACGTATAACTTCTTTTTTACCGATATAACATTTCCCGTTGGTTTCATCCCATCCCGATTTTGACTGTCGCATAGTGTTATTAAATTTTAAAATTTATAGCATCTTTTTTTAATATCTACTAATTTAGTATTTTTATATCCTTTACCACAGGTGTAAAGGATATATATAGAAGTTTGTCATTCCGTTTGTAATTTCCACAATTTTCATCGGAGAGCAAAAAAGTTTATATTTTCTGGATACTTGTAAGAAATGATGTTGATAGGACGATGTTCGTTCGTCCGTTTGTTGGTTGAAATGGCGTTTATGAAGCCCACTGATAACTGCCATATGTAATATATATCAAACGATCGTAAATCCTTTTGAAAATATGGGTATTGAAAGAAAGATCGGTTCATAAAAGGAGGAGATATGTCAAGGAAGATTTGGAAATTTTTTTCTTAATTTTTATGCTGAATAAATGAACTAAATCGATCCAATAATAACCGAGATATTGGGCAATACGCATTTTTGACTTTTTGAAGCACTTGTTTAAGCTACGGATTTCGTTTTTATACAGATCTTTTTATAACATTTCGGTTTTTTGAATCGGTCTATAAACAACCGAGTTATAGATAAAAATCTGAAAAAATTATTATAAATAGACACACATATACTTTCAGTGTGTTGTCTTTTGTATAAGCAAGCAGTAGTTGTTGATTGTATATACATACAATCATTTTTTATGTATGTTTGGACGTTTTTTTGTTGGAAATAGAAGCATTGCAATAACTCAATGTTGTTGTATTTTGTATAAGCTTGTATTTACATACAAATATATGTATATAAATACTTTACACATACTTTAAGGCGGTAATTTTATTATTTGTCGTTAAGGTGGTCAAGGGTTTAAACTATTCGGTACAGCCGAATATAGCGCTCTAACTTATTTTTATTATGTTTGACTCTATAATGTATTTAATGTCAATTTATGTGTCATTCATTATATACCTTATTAACTAAATAATTGAGTTATTATTTATTTAGTTATTTAGTTTATTTATTGTTTACTTACTTAGCAATTGATTGAGTCTACCCATACATATGTATTTAAAATTGAGTATCCATTCAGTGAATCAGTGAAGAGTACAAAGTTAAAATAAACCAATAATAAAAATACATACAATCAAATCCCGCCGACTACTGTGGCATTCAACACCATTTCAAAAGCAAATATTAAATTGAAATTTACCAAAAATTTTTCATTGTTAAAAATGAAATGAATTGACCTTTTGATTTCCTAATAAGTCGTGATTGATCTTTTAAATTTTTGTTCAGCTACAATTGACTACAATTGTATTAAACATATTGTAGAACAATCTGAAAATCATTGTGTTTTGGATTAATAATTTTTTTATGATTTCGAAAACAGAAATACATTTTTAAGTAATTTTTATTTGTAAAACACTCACTTATGGTGAAATTGTTAACGATACTATGATAAGAAATACAGATTGATTTCTGGAAGTGGGCTTTTTAAAAAATTTATATAAGACCGAATGTAAATAATTTTCTAATTCAAAAAATTGTTTAGAATCTAAATAAATTAAAGACTTGCTCAGAATCTCGGTAATTTTTCTATAAAAAACTTGCTCAGAATCTGAGCAATTTTTCTTTTAAAAACTTTCTCAGAATCTAAGCAATTTTTCTATTAAAAACTTTCTCAGAATCTGAGCAATTTTTCTATTAAAAGCTTTCTCAGAATCTGAGCAATTTTTCTATTAAAAGCTTTCTCAGAATCTGAGCAATTTTTCTATTAAAAACTTTCTCAGAATCTGAGCAATTTTTCTTTTAAAAACTTGCTCAGAATCTGAGCAATTTTTCTATTAAAAACTTTCTCAGAATCTGAGCAATTTTTCTTTTAAAAACTTTCTCAGAATCTGAGCAATTTCTCTTTTAAAAACTTTCTCAGAATCTAAGCAATTTTTCTATTAAAAACTTTCTTAGAATCTGAGCAATTTTTCTATTAAAAACTTTCTCAGAATCTGAGCAATTTTTCTATTAAAACCTTTCTCAGAATCTGAGCAGATTTTTTCTATTAAAAACTTTCTCAGAATCTAAGCAATTTTTCTATTAAAAACTTTCTTAGAATCTGAGCAATTTTTCTATTAAAAACTTTCTCAGAATCTGAGCAATTTTTCTATTAAAAACTTTCTCAGAATCTGAGCAATTTTTCTATTAAAAACTTTCTCAGAATCTGAGCAATTTTTCTATTAAAAACTTTCTCAGAATCTGAGCAATTTTTCTATTAAAAACTTTCTCAGAATCTGAGCAATTTTTCTATTAAAAACTTTCTCAGAATCTGAGCAATTTTTCTATTAAAAACTTTCTCAGAATCTGAGCAATTTTTCTATTAAAAACTTTCTCAGAATCTGAGCAATTTTTCTATTAAAAACTTTCTCAGAATCTGAGCAATTTTTCTATTAAAAACTTTCTCAGAATCTGAGCAATTTTTCTATTAAAAACTTTCTCAGAATCTGAGCAATTTTTCTATTAAAACCTTTCTCAGAATCTGAGCAGATTTTTTCTATTAAAAACTTTCTCAGAATCTGATCAATTTTTCTATTAAAAACTTTCTTAGAATCTGAGCAATTTTTCTATTAAAAACTTTCTCAGAATCTGAGCAATTTTTCTATTAAAAACTTTCTTAGAATCTGAGCAATTTTTCTATTAAAAACTTTCTCAGAATCTGAGCAATTTTTCTATTAAAAACTTTCTCAGAATCTGAGCAATTTTTCTATTAAAAACTTTCTCAGAATCTGAGCAATTTTTCTATTAAAAACTTTCTCAGAATCTGAGCAATTTTTCTATTAAAACCTTTCTCAGAATCTGAGCAGATTTTTTCTATTAAAAACTTTCTCAGAATCTGATCAATTTTTCTATTAAAAACTTTCTTAGAATCTGAGCAATTTTTCTATTAAAAACTTTCTCAGAATCTGAGCAATTTTTCTATTAAAAACTTTCTCAGAATCTGAGCAGATTTTTTCTATTAAAAACTTTCTCAGGATCTGAAGAATATTTCCATTAAGAAATTGTTTATAATCTGAGCAGTTGATTCCGTTTATTTTTAATTTTACAAATGGAATCAGTGTTATTAGAAGCCATCATATTTACATAGATATAGTAATTGCCTTTATTAATTGTCTATATTGTTTTTGTTTATGAATAAAATCAATTTGAACTATTGATTAGATTTTGTTATTGTTTATATATTATTATAATTTCTGCAATTTAATT
This sequence comes from Protocalliphora azurea, assembly GCA_932274085.1. Taxonomy (NCBI): domain Eukaryota; kingdom Metazoa; phylum Arthropoda; class Insecta; order Diptera; family Calliphoridae; genus Protocalliphora; species Protocalliphora azurea. Next base: position 132,013,820 of record OW026521.1, on the reverse strand, counting down.
TAAATCGATGATGCCCACTATCAGGTCTTCTAGTCAGAAATTGTAGCACATTGCATATAAAGAATAAATGATTTATTGCAACAAAATCAACATAAATAAAAAAAAAAAAAAAAACAAAAAGAAAATGAAAAGTAATCATTTATTACTTTTCTAAGTTTAAAAATCATTGTGAAAAATGCACTGTTGTCCTCTAGTACGACAGTTCTTATAACGCCAAAAGTGTTGTAATTTTCAATAAATATATAGTGCAAATATTTAAATGAACAAATAAATAATAATATAAGAAACAACCTTGTCTAAAGTGTGTGAAATTTTAGTGATAAACGCTAAAACAAAAAATTATTCTTCACTAAAAAATAATTTACAAAACAGTGTTACAACTATTAAATGTTACAGTTTGAAGCAGTTCATATAACTCGGTTATAATTAGAGATTTCCCGTCCGTGATTCTCGGGAAATTTGCCATTTTTCGTGCCCTGGGCACTTAAATTTATGAAAACAACTAGAAATTAATTAATTTTAATATATAAATACATATTTTTTTTTTTAATAAAATTGGGCTTAAAACCACAATTGGAAACTGAATCATAACTAAAATTTCATAAGTGTGTGTTAAAATTTCATAAGTTCCGTAATGACTTTGACAGCACTTTCTAATGATAGACTTAGTTTAAATTCACTTTGAAGATATAGTGTATGTCAGCACTAGAGACCACCAAGTGAAAAAGTATAACTGTTTGAAACGATATTGTCAAAAATGTGTCAATAGTATTGACATGCTGAATTTTATAAAAAAAAAATATTATGAAAAAGTATTTACATAATGATTTCTAACTAGAAAATTTATTTGGTCCGTTATCTACAAGAAAGTTTAATTAAAAGTTGTGTTAATAAAGTTTAATGCTCAGTAGATTGAAGCAACATACTATTTAGTACCGTTTAAACCCACTTTTAAATCTCTACGGTAAAAATGCTTGTTTTTTAGTAGACTTTACATATACATAACATTCTTGAATTATGTTTATAAAATCAATTTATAAATTTATATATTCTAAATACTGGAATAACTTTACAGAAATGTATTGACAAGAAATTTCCTCATTTTTTTTTTTTTAATTTGCCAAGAAAGTTAGGGCTTGATCTTGTAAAACGAAACGAAAATTCGCTTCGACAATTTGTGTTGAAACCAATAAATAAATTTGAATTTCTTTCTTATAAATTTTCAAAAAGAAAGTTGAAAATCAGGATATAAATTTTGTTTATTTTATTTTTTTAATTATTTAAATTAAAATAATGGAAACGTTGAGTTATAAGACAAAGTCTGTAATTTTATTATATTTTGTGAACTGTTTTGAAAGTCCCTGTAAGTATTATACTAAAAATCTATACAAAATTTTGGAATTAATTTTTATAAAATTAATTTTTGGCATAAATCAAGATTACCAGTACACTTGATTTTTAAATAATTTTAATAATGATTCAGTAGCATTTTTATTTGTGATTAAAGCAATGTAAAAAATTTTGCCCGCTCGCTCTTAGTTTACGAGTTATGGGTACTTGAAGTTATAATATAAAAATGCAATTTTCTCCTTCCTCCTGTAATGAATATGAACAATATGGGTATCATAGGAAAGGTCTTGAATAATCCTTTCGATTGATATATAAAATGTGCCAAATCATTAACCCATGGTGAGACAATATGATATTTTATTACTTTTTATTTTGACTTTTTTTACAAATGTACCGTTATCTCAAAAATATATCGATATAACGGTACTCTCCTTTACATCAAATTATTTTGGGAATATTTCAAGCTTTCATATGATTCCCGTGTCAAACACCTAGCCCATTAAATAACAAAAATATAGCACTTCAAAAAATTAATATTTAGAAAAATTAATCGATTTTTTCTAGTAATATATTTGTTAATATCATAATTTAAAAATATATAATAAGTCTTACTTCTTTATCATTTTTACAATTTTGTGAAAAATTAAAAATTATTTAAAAAGAATACCGGTACTTACAAAAATTTTTTGATTTCCAAAAAAAGTTTATTCAGCGAAGCCGGTGTTCGACATACATAGAGGAAAAAGTCCTTTAACCCGGCCGAAGGCCGGCTACACAGAACAATCTTTATTTACATTTGAAAAAATATATTTCAATTCCAACTGTGCTGGTAACCTTGATTTGTTCAAAACATTTTTTTTAAATTTTGTTTTAATCTTTTTCATCTATAATTCAAATAAAAATGCAAATTAATTAATATTTACTAAGTATTTTTTTTATTTTTGAGATTTAAAGAACTTTCCTTATTATATGTATGACTATATGCTTTTTCAACACCTTTCTAATGATATCCATATTACATATATAGTCATAAATTATAATATTAACAAATATATTATGAGCAAAAATCGATTCATTTCTCTGAATATTAATTTTTAAAGTGCTATATTTTTGTTATTTAATGGGCTAGGAGTGTAATATGGGGATCATATGAAAGCTTGAAGTGTTCTCTAAATGATTTGATGTATAGGAGAGTACCGTTATATAGATATATTTTTGAGATAACGGTACTTTTGTAAAAAAAGTAAAAATAAAAAGTAATAAAATATAATATTGTCTCACCATGGGTTAATGATTTGGCATCAATCGAAAGGCCTTCTCAAGACCTTTCCAATGATACCCATATTGTTCATTTTCATTCAAGGAGGAAGGAGAAAATTGCATTCTTACATCATAACTTAAAGTACCTATAACTCGAAAACTAACAGAGAGCGAGGAAAAATTTTTATGCAACTTTTTTTAACCAAAAATAGTGCTTATGCCGAAAAGAAATTTTGTTAAAAAATCAACAGTGCCGGTAATCTTAATTTGTTCCAATTTTTTTATAAAATTTAAAAATTTATGAATTTTTAATCGAGTTGATTAATCAATAGATCAGACTTTTTTTCTCCTGTTTAGATCCGTTAATGCATAGATTCACATCCTATATGTGTCAACTTAGTTCGATTAACGATAATCATTATTTTTAATCCTGAATTCCGGGAAGCCGAAAATTTTGTCCCGGAAAAAAGTCCAGGAAATTGCATTCCATAGTTATAATAGTTTTGAAAGAAGATATAAAATTAAAAAAAAAAATTGTAAAATAACCAAATTATTTCTTATACAAACTCTAATTAAAAAGTGTTTATAAAAAGTGTATAAAAGCGTCTACAACAATTAATTATAGTACCAATTATTTTTTGGATTAATAGTAGACAGATAAGAATTTTCATTTTCTTATTCTTACTTGTTTACCAAAACTAATTGTTAAACAAAGTTTAACTAAAAAAATTTCGTATTCTTTGTATGTATATATATATATATATATATATATATATATATATATATATATATATATATATACTTGTCTCTAAAATTAACACTAGTCAGTTATTATTTAATTTTCTTTTATTTAGCATTTGCTAAACAAAATAATAAAAGCAATTATCTCTTTATTTATTGTTGTTGTATGAATACAAACTTAATTTAAAAATAATATAAATTACAGATAATCTTTCTCTCTCTCTCTATTGATCTAATATACTCAGAATATACGATGGTTGTTTAATAAGATCTAGATTATATTTTTTAAAAACAGACATTTTAAAATAATAACAAAAACATAAATTTATTAGCTTAAGGTTGGAAAAAATTTCGATAGTGTATAATTTTCTGTATTTGTGATATATTATTCTTAAAATTTCTTTTAGGAACTCTCGAATTCCACCTTGGGTTTTATTTATGGTCTCCATCAAAATTAAAGTACATTTTCATTTTACCTTTTCTGAGAAATTGTCCTCTTTTAAAAATGGTTCAAAATGAACGTTTTTTTTTATTTTTTAATTCTTTTTTTACTTTTTTTTTTTGAAAATTGGTCATTTTTTTGGATATTTGAAATTAGGTTCTTTTTAAAAATTACTGCTTTTTCAAATAATAATCTAACGTTTTCAAATTTTTTTCTTTCTTTAATTGGAACTTTTTACAAAAGCTTTGTCTTAAAATTAGTACTTTTTTTACAGAATGGTACCTTTTTAGAAAATCGTTACTTTATAAAAATCAGTACTTTTTTGCAAATTTGCACTTTTTTGAAATTGATACTTTTTGTTATAAAATTATTTTGAAAATTTTAAAAATTCTTTACGTTTTTCAACATTTCCACATTTTCCAAGTTGTATTTTTTTAAGAAAATTTGTTACCTTTTCCGAAATTTAGTTTCTTTTTTTTTTTTGAAAATTATAAGACCAAAGTTTTGAAATTTTTTATACTTTTTTAAAAAATTTTACTTTTTTTAAAAGATGGCACTTTTTTAAAAACTGGTACTTTTTGAAAATTGTTAGGTTTTTTGTAAATTAATAAATTTTTTTTAATTAGTACTCATTTAAAATTGGTACTGTTTTGAAAATTAGTCTTTTTTAACAAAATTTTACTTTTCTTCAAGTTGGTACTTGAAAAAAGTTTTTAAGAAAATTGGGTACTTTTTCTGAAAATTAGTACCTACATTTTATTTGGAAAATTGTAACTTTTAACAAAATTTTGTATTTTTTGGATATTTTGTAAATTTCATATCGCTAGAGGGCATAAAATAGGCAACAAGGGCTAAAAGCTCCTCCTCCCTATATCTTCTTAACTAATAAACCGATTTTCTTGAAATTTGGCAAGCAAATAGTGTAACATCTGGACGGAACTATAGCCTATAATTTTTATTATTTAGGGCGTAAAATAGGGCAAAACGGGTAAAAGTTTAACCTATCCGTGTCTTCTTAATTAATTATCCGATGGTAGTTTCAAGTCTTGAAGGAACTAAAGGCTATAAATTTTAATATTTAGGGCGTAAAATAAAGCAAAAAGGGTAAAAGCACGTCCACCCATCCCCACACACTTATAATACATTCGTCATTTTTTTTTATTAAAAACCAAAATATTCACTATAAATAAGTTATGTGTCAAAACAACGTTTGCCGGGTTAACTAGTATATATATGTATATATATATGTATATATATATATATATATATATATATATATATATATATATTAATGGATTTTGAATTTTTTCTTTTGAAAAATTGTACTTTTTTTAAAAACATGGTGTTTTAAAATTAAATATAACATTTTTTAAAATTGGTACTATTTCGGTAAATATTTTGCAAATAGCCACATGTGTCAAAACAACGTTTGCCGGGTTAACTAGTATATATATGTATATATATACTATACTATATGTATACATATATGTATATATATATATATATATATATATATATATATATATATATTAATGGATTTTGAATTTTTTCTTTTGAAAAATTGCACTTTTTTAAAAAACATGGTGTTTTAAAATTAAATATAACATTTTTTAAAATTGGTACTATTTCGGTAAATATTTTGCAAATAGCCACAAAATGGTGATGAAAAGATTTTTTGCTATTTTTCGCCCATATGTGGGTTGTTTGTGGACCGATTTGAAAATTGCTTGAGATTTCTGACAAAGCTGTCTTTAAGTTAAAATTTTTTAGAAATAAGTTTCAGCTACTTATGAATCAATTTTGAATGCCTTCAAAAAGTTATAGCAAATATCGAAGTACTTGCCGAACTCTATATGTGACCTGGAATAATTTTCTATTTCTAAAGTCAAAATCGATCAAAATCTGTTTATTTATTTAGATATTTATTTATTTTTTATATATTCTAGCTCTCTTGCTTTATTCCAGGTCAAATATATAATCTAAAATTTTCAAAATATCTCCTTATAAATACACCCTCAATCCACCCTTTCAATTAAGAAATATGTGTGTAAATAACAACAGTATTTTCTAAAGTTTGTAAAATTAAAAGAAAGGTTTATATTTATAATTTAATTTCTAATGACTTAATAAACAACCCTCGTTAATAAATATATACATTATTTGTTGTTTTGTTTATTTTTTTTTTTTTAATATACAAATAAATTTGATTGCATTTTATCATTATTCAGTTGAAGCCAAAAAGTTTTGAACGTTATGTACACAATAACAAAAACAAAAGTCATTTACATAAATATTTTGTTTTAAAAGTTTTGTTTTGTTTTTATTGTTTTTCACAAAATTCAGTGACTTTTCACAGTGAATTTGTATACAAATTTAGAAAAGATCTAAAAACATTTTTATTTCAATTCAGTCGAGTGTGGTTGGCTGGTTATTAACGTAAAATATAAAAAGAAAAAAGAAAAACAAAAAGAAATATTAATATTAATATTAAACCAAATATAAACAATATATAACTTATATAAATAATTATAAATGTTGCTAAAATTACTTTTATATTTTTGTTATGATTACTACAAATACGCGGGGTTATCGGTTTAATTGATTTAAAAAATGAAATACGCGTATTTTATTTTTGATTTAAAAATAAAAAAATTATTTTTTTTTTTTTTTGTTATTAGCTGGCGTTAAGAAATTATTTGTAATTTTTATTTAATTTCCTAACAAAGGTTTTTGCTCTTTTCAATGAATATATAAATGAAAATTACGCTAAATTGAGGTTGAAATTTTTTTACAAATAAAAAATCCTTGTTATCAAAAATACACTAAATTCAATGTCAGTGTATAAAATATAACATTTAACCAATGTGAAGGTTTTTTATTTTGTGTTTATTTAAATAGAAAATATCTTTTATTTTACTTTTAGACAAGAAATCCTGAAGAAAGTGTCTAAATAACAAATTGCATTTCATTTGAATTCAAAAATAAAAATCACTATGATTTATTTATTTTTTTAATTCTAATTCTTTTAGTATTTTATAATAAAAATATTTAATTAAAAAAAAAAAAAAAAAATGAGAAATTGGTTGTTGTAAGTTTTCGTTTTAGTTGTTAATAATTTCTTGTCATGTTATTAAAACTAAAATCATTGCTCAAATCATAAAATATATTAAGTTAATTACTCATTATCATGACATCTTCACAAAGATTAAAATACTTAGTTTCTTTCACAATTTAATAACCTACACATGTTTTGAAATAGATTCAAGGAAAACAAATTTAAAAATAAAGTGTAATAGGGTGGTGCAAAATTTTATTTTTTTTTCTATTTTGGAATTTAATTTTTCCTGTATTTGTCAATAGATATATGTACATATTAGGGTTGTCAATTATACGACATTGAAGTTAATCGAATAAAATTTAAATTTTCTTCTATTAATCGAATGAATAAATAAAGAAAAAAAAAACGCGAAAATAGTATTTCTTAAATCAATTCATGGTTTTACTAACATAAAACAAAGCTTGAGACCATATGCAAATTTCAGACAGATAATATAATGAAATTAAAATTATCATTCGTAAAGAACATAATTAAGCATTTTGGTTTTAAAATAATTATTGTTTTTTTTTTTATAAAAACAGATGTATGGAAAAAATGCTTTCACTTACTATTGGTAGTGACAATACATAGCATTAAATGCAAATCTAGTTTTTCCGTTCTTTTTAAATTTTTCTAAATAAAGTCAATAATCATCAATATTGCTCAGTTAACAAACCGTCGTTATACATTTCAGAATCGTCGATTATTTCTACATCACTTGAATCACTAAAATAATTTTTAAAATAAAAAATAAATTAAAAATTCTCAAAAATAAAGCATTTGCATATATGTTTGTTTCACTTTTTGTTGAATATTTAAAAAAAGGCTTTAACCCGAAATCTATAAAAACGTGATTTATAATACATTTATATATCCTAACAAAATTTTTAATCATTTTCAATAGGGTTTTCTAACTTATAATTTACACTTATAATTTCAAAAAGGCATAAATAATAATTTAACAAAGACACGTTTCAATTAATCGTTAAAAATTGATCGAATAATTTTTTATTCTACATTTAAAAATTTTGTTCGTTCCAAAAAATTAAAAAATTTTTTCATATATATATATATATTATATATAAATCTTACGTGCAATCCTTATAGTGGCGCAAAACAAAAATTAAATTTAAAATTTTTCTTTTTCATAAATATTACACAGTGCAACAAGAAAAAATTGCCTCAATAATTACAAAGCAAAATGAAAATATACCAGAAGTCAAATAAATCTACTAAAGGGTTTTTCAAAGTTAGTTCGAATTTCGGTTTTATGACCTCTAAAATATCTTGGAGCTATTATTCCAATATAATTGGAAATAAAAAACATTTAAATTATTTAATCCAAATGTTATTATGTGCCGTTATTATTTTAGAGAATATTACCGTCATTATATTAGATAAGATACTGGGTGCCTCACCCTTTTCACGCTGATTTTTGGTATGATATTGTTTGCTTAATTTGTCTTAACATTATGTTTAAACTACTGAGCCAAGCAAAATGAAATTAGCAACATATGTATATCCCTGAAGGAAGTACTGGAAGACTGGATATCACGCCCACTTTTTCTTAGCAAACTAATTTTGAAAGAAAAGAGAAACTTTACATTATATTGGATGACACGCCACCTTTACGCTCATTTATATATATTATCTAAAGAAACAAGTAAAAAAGGGTCGGATAATTACAAAAACTAGACCTATAAATGGACTTGGCATTATATCATATATTTAACGATATATACATTCATACATATGTGCAGAATATCAGTTAAATGGTTTGAATAATGAGACTATTCAAATATTGCAAACAATGTAATTACAAAATGTGGGCGCAAAAGGGTAGGGGCGTTCAATAAAATCTAGCATAATATCTAAGAAATGCTTTACATTCTTTAAAATAGTAAGTACCTATAAATACAGTGAAATTTACTATGGATCCTCATGAAAACGCGCAAAACCCTCGCAAATTGTGCAATGTGTGCAAGTTTGCACACTCGTAAATGAACTGTCAAAAATTGTATGGAAAATCATCCACAACACTTATAAGTTTGTGCGACTATTTAGTCTCGCAAACTTATGCTATTTAATTGTGCATTTATAAATCATCTGTTTTTTGTTTATAATATAAACTTTATATTTAAACATTATTAACAACTACAATGTAAAAAATTATAATAAAATCATTGCATCATATCTTTAATTGAAAAAAAAAATTAAATTATTTACAAAGATTTCTTATTTTCTTATCATTAATATTACTCGATATTTGAAAATGCGATTCATGAAACATGTCGTGCAAATTTGCACAATTCTACAAATGGGAAACTTAAGCGTTTAATTGAGTACCCATACTGATTAAATTGATTTTTATTTTAAGTTTCTTATTTTCACATGTGATTAAAAAAACTTTTATGGAAAAAGTTCTTCAAATTAGCATAAAAAAAATTGTCCAACACTAATTTCTGAATAACTACGAAACTATTGAGCAGATAAAAAATACATTTAAGATGGCTTGAAGGCAAAAAAAAAAATTTGTTTTTTGCCGACCAGTAAAATTATTAAAAACTAAAATTCTCAAAAAAAAAAAAAAAAAAAAATCAAACATTTTTTTTTTTTTAATTGTATGTTTGTATGTATGTATATGAAAATTTAAATAATTTTATTTGAGAATTCTTGATTTTATTTCATTTGAAAAGATATGAAAAACTTTTAACATTTAGTAAATAATTTTTAAATACTATATTATGAACTGAAATCAATGAAAGTTAATTTTTTTTATTGATGTAATTTATTTTGTGTATTTTTTTTTTTTTTTTTTATTTTTTTGGTTTGCGATGTTTATCAACTAAAATTAACTAATATGAAAAACAAAATTAAAAATAAGTAGTAATAAATACAAAATATTGACTTTTGTTACAACTAACCTCGAGTACAAATGTTTTAAAAATTAACGAAAACAAAATGTTACATATATATTTTGTAATTACATTTATTATTTTTTAATTTTGTTTTTTATATTAGTTAATTTTAGTTGATTAATACCGCAAAATAAAAAAAAAATACATTAAAAAATTAATTTTACTTCAAACATGTCAATTGCTCTGCACCACCTTAAGAATTTCTTGTAGTAATTTGAAATGTTTCTTAAATAACCTAAAGCTATAGAGCATCCACTGATAATACAGGAGATATCGAATTCCAAAAATTGTTATCGTTCCACCCTAATGTGAAATGGCCTAAAAAAATTATAATGCAAGTCGCAGAGCATGCTTGGCACATAATGCATATTTATGATATTTAACATTGATTGTTTTTTGCAGAATAAAGTTAAACTCAGACTACGTAAATATTTAACGAAAATTGCTAAATATTTATTTGCCTAATGTGAACACAATGCAAAAAAGAAAACATCTAATTTCAGTCAAACTAAATTATTTGCGTAGTGACATAAATGTGACAAGTGTGAACACAAGACAAAATATGTTTGCCACTTCTTTTTTTTTTTTGTTGGAATATTTGTGTTTAAATATAAATATTTGCGTAGTGTGAATCTAGTTCAAAACAAATACAAATGAATATATGCCGCCAAAATAGGCAAAATATTGTAAAACTGATCACAGAAAATATACTATATGAAATAAAAAACACTTTTATAAAATGATAAGTCAGAAAAATATAAATAACGCTACTATAAATTGACTCGAAAAACAAACTAATGTGGGCTGTAGATCTTCTTGAGGACATCATCATTTTGAAACACCCTCTAAATTTTGAAAAATTTCGAAAAAACATTTTGAGGATAGTTTTTTTTTATTCAAATTGATTTAAAAAGCAAAGGAACGTAGCTTTTTAACTATGCTAAAATCTGTTATATTTATTCCAAATAATAAAAAATAATAATTCTAATTTACTTTCCCTTCCTTTTTCAAAATTTCGATTTTGATAAAGATTTTTTAAATTTTTTCTAAACAAGGACTAAACAAATATATATATATACATTTTTTAAATGTTATCTTGTTTAGAATAAAACGAAGATGTTAATCTTTGAAATCAGTCAAAAACTTAAAGTTATTAAACATTTTCTAAAGTTTATCAAGAAATTGTTATTGTATGTTTTATTTGGTGCATACTTTTTGGGGCAAAAATGAGTTACAATATGTTCTACAGCTTTTCTCCAAATTGAAAAATCAAATTTGATTGTTATGCTAACAAAAATGTTATACTAATCAAAATGTATTTAAAAATTATTTCATCGTTGTATATAAATTGTAGTTAAACTCGAAAAATTATATTTTTTAAATGTTTACAAATTTGCTTTTAATATTCGACCAAATTATAAACAAATGTATATACGTTTAAAAGCCTGATTCTTCTAGTCCCTAAAAAAAGTTGAGAAAGAAAAAATCAACAAAATAGTAACATAATTAGGGAGATATTTATACAGGAACCTTCTCCAAAATAGGTTTTTGAGCATAACTCAAAATTTTTACGTTTTATTGGAAATTCTAAAAACTGATTTATGATGTCCTGAAAATGGCCTATAACGATCAAAAATTAGTTCTGTAACAATAGTTTTATGTGCATTAAAATGAAAAGAAAATATGCTTAAAAAAATATCCCTAATTTCATACATCTACTTTCAATAAAATAAAAATATCTAAGAACTTATGACTGTTGAATCCACTGTTCAGAATTTAAAGGTTCTAAGTTTCATTACATTATGCAACAAATTTTATTTCATAGACTCTTAAACTTTGGATATTTTGGAGCACTTTTTCTATTATGTGTAAAAATAAAAAAATATTTAAATCAGTAAGCTTATCTTAGATATTATGCACGATTTTGTGCTTACTTTTCATAAATAGATTGTTTGCAATATCTGAGTAGTAACATTATTCAACCGATATAACTGATATTTTGTACATCTTTTGAAAGGATATATAGTATATAATATTAATAAAAATGCCACACCCACTTTTTTAATTCTTTTTTTAGCACATGTATAGAATATTTTTTGGAGAAAATTGTAAACTAAAATTTAAGTTAGATGCCAGTTTTAAGCCAAATTTCAGTAAAAAACGACTTAGCTACTTTCTTGATGATACAAATTACAAACTTTAATCTGGATGATTCTATGATATTTTTTGTTCATTCTTATCAAAATTTTTTACAAAATTTTACCCATTTACAGGTCTAGTTTTTACATGCCTTCTTTTTTCATTTGTTTCAGGCAAGACTCTTTTGCACTCTTCTATGTGTCAGAAATATATTTATTCAAAAATGGGCATAACGGGGCGTGTCATCCAATGTAATGTAAAACTTCTATTTTCTTTCAAAAGCGAAAAGAAACTTATTTACAAAATTTAAATTAAATTTGTTTACCAAAAAGGCAAAGTGAGCGTGATGACCAGTCAGTAATTCTTTCACGGTAAAATATATGTGCCAATTTTCTTTTTAATCGGTTTAGTAGTTTAAAAATAAAGTCAAGTTAAATATTATCATATCAAAAATGGGCATAATATGGCATCCAGTAAAAATCTAGTATAATGTTGATAGTACTCTCTAAAATAACAACGATTAAATTAAATAATTTAAATGGTCTTTTATCTACAATCATATTAAAAAAAAAGAGCTCCAAAAAATTCGAACTTCAAGAAGCCATAAATACGAAATTTGAAACCCCTTTGGGGGTTTTATTAGACTACTGGTATGCTTTTATTTTTCGTTGGAATTATTCAGGTAAATTTTATGATTTATCTTATGTTTCCATTTTCATAAATTGAAATAAGAATAAGAAAAAAGTTCCTCAATTATGGTTTCTAACCTCATTCTAGTTCATTTATGCCTAATTTCAAGGATTATTAATTTAAATACTCAAAAAAATCTAATTTTTTGTGGGGACAAAGATATTTTTTTTTTTTCTAAAAATGTAAATGTAAATGGGAAAAATGCTTTTTCTGAGATTCTGAATGACAAATTAAAATGTAACGACGATGGGATGAAACATTTCCCTTTTTGAACACCAAATGATTTGTAAAGTGGTTCAAAAACATTAAAAAATGGATTCGAAATTGCGATCTTGCAAATGCAGCTTTCTGATATATGTAATTATCAGGGAAACCACAAACATAATTCAAAAAATGTGTTTTATGCGCTTGTAAATGCAGCTTTCTGATATATGTAATTATCAGGGAAACCACAAATATAATTCAAAAAATGTGTTTTATGCGCATTAAAAATGTTGCAAACAATGAAAAATATGCTCTTAAAATGCAAGAATATGTCCTTAAAAAATTAAATAAGTATTTTTTGTTTTTTTTTTACAAACAAAGTGATTTATTAATTTTTTGAAGTTCTAAAATAAGATAAATTTAATATGATTAATATGAAAGCTTTATTGATCTTATATTTGCTTCCCAGTTCTGAAGTTAACAAAAGGAAAAATGCAAAAAAAAAATAAATAAATTATTTTTTACGAAATTAACTAAAGCAACCCATGCAAGTTTAAAAGCTAATATATCTTATATCAGTGTTGTTAGAATATTTAATTGGAAAAGTTCCTCTTCTCGTGGAGAAATTTATTATTTATTCTTAAACCTTTGTCATTTCAGAAGAAGTTTAATTGCGATTAAAGTACTATCGGTCAGGGTGTCCTGTTTCTAAAAATTGTAAAGGTAATTTATTTAAAATGTAATATTTATACCAAAGTGCGAATATCGATAATTAATTTTATTTCTCATAAATACTCTATTCTAAATTGTTTTTTAAACTTATATAATACTGGAGCAATTAAATAATCGTCTGAATCCATAAAAGACCACAAAAATTCCCCTTAACATAAGTAAGTCTTGTGCAAATAGAAATCATAGTACCAAAGATATTGTTGATCGCCCAATAGCACCCGTTAAAGGCTTGTTGTAAAGCTCGATCCAGTTCATTCGAAACTCGGATATAAATACAATCTTGCTTACTTTTGAACCCAAAATGAGTTGATAAAATTATTGAAATTTTTATTATACTTCAAGATTTTTTATAAGAATGCAAATAAAAGAAAATTTGCATTATTGACTTCAATGCAAAATAATCTTTAAATTATGTCTTTAAGTAAATGTTCTTTGCGACCCCCCTAAAATGTTTGTACAGACCCCTTGTATGTTGCAGACCCCCTTTTAGGAAACGTTGTTCTAAACTTTCATGATCTGTTGTTGCAAATTTGATTCCTCAGAAATTTTTAAACATATTGGCGGTATCCATCCAGATTCGAGAAAAGTACTAAATATTTCTTCATACAGACGCATAAAAGAGACAGTACAAATCAAATTTGAAGAACATTCCGTGAGGTATACAAAAATTATAAAAGAAATTATATTAAAATGTCAAAATAACCTTTAAAAGAGCTAAATATTCTATAACATAATATAATATTCTACAAATATGCTTTAAAAACCAAATATGCAAAAATGCACTTAAAATCGATACCAAAATGCTTTATTTTTTTATGAGACGGATAAATATTTTATCAAGCGCTTCATTCATTCATGCACTGGAAAAAGCATGCAATTATATATTAGCGGTTTCCCTGGTAATTATATACGCACTTTTCACCATTCAAAAGTATTTATTATACCCAACATGAATAAATTTAGAAACATTTTGCTGCTTACCATTTTCCATCCCTGGTCATAACTCAAAATTCGCATTTTACCATAAAAATTCTTTTGTTATTATTTACTAAAATTATCCTTATTATGGTTGGGAGGGTGAGTTCAATTCTAAAAATAATCATATTTTAATATTACTGTTATAATCACTATAACTTAAATAGACGTGGCAAAATTATAGCCTATTTTGAATATCCAAAAAAAAAAAATCTCAAAAAGATAAAAATACTCTTTCAAAATTCCGATTTTTGTTATTACTATGATAATTTCTTTTCCATTTTTTCTCATCTAAAATTTAATTAATTATTTTCATTAAAATTTGTCATAGTTTCACATTTTTTGCATTTACTTTTTTGCAAACATTTTGTTAAGTTTATTATTATTTTTCTTTAAATTAAATTAAAAAATAAAAAATAAAGCAAAAAAAATTTCCATTGAACAAATTCATATAGCAGTTTAATCATGGCCGATATTACATCACAATCGGGACAATTGAGAACAAAATTGGGTGATATCGTTGAACATAGTTCAACGTCTCTAAATGAAGCAACAGAAGTCACAAAAGGACTACGTAATGTGGTTGGATGGCTAAAACAGGTTCAAAAACTAAATTAATTATTTAATTTTTTTTTAATTATTTAATATTGTGTTGTATTTGTTAGTATTGTGAGAAAATAATTCTAAATGTTGTAAATATGTATTTTATAAATTTTAATTTATTGCAATTGTATTTATCATTTATTGTGTGTAGAATGAATACCATAGAATACATTTTCTTTGTCTTATCATATTATATGTAGTATTTTTAAAATTTAAAATTTTAGTAGTATTATCAATATTTAGTACCGGGTACACAAGTTTCGTAAAAATCTTAAGGAATTAACTTATATACATCGAATTAAATGGGAAAAATTGTTAAACAAGTTAGTGAAGATTAGAATTTTTAATAAGAATTAATTTTTTATGAAAATGTGGCTTTAATAAAGATTTTTATTTACTTTTGATAAATGTAAATAGCAAAATTCTGAGCATTTTATCCGATATATCGATGTATCACACACGACCATCAGTTATCCGAGATCTTCGAAATTTTAGTTTTAACATGTCAGAAGAATATTGTAGAAATTGCAATAATCAACACTTCCCTCTGGGGAAATAATAAACGAATAAACGCAAAAGTTACAATTCCGGACCAGAAATTTCGTTTTAAAACAAAAATTTATTTTAATTTTTTCAGGCGCGAGACTAAAAATAAAAAAGCTCCATTTTCCGATTTGAATTTTTAACTACTGTGAGCGAATATCATAAGAAGCTTCGGCTCTATTATAACTCTATAGTATATAATCGATGTGTATTCTACGGTTGCACTTCCGAAACCATTTATAATTTCTCAATTAATAATAGCAATAAATATTTTTTTTTTTTAATTTACAATTGACTTTTTTCTCGAAATAAATATATTTGTTCTGCTTTCGTACTTGTCAGTATAACAACCAACATTTGTTTGTCCAACAAATCTGACAAAATGAAATGTCAATTGTGAAAAAAATTAAAATATTGATTTCAAAATTTGAAAAATGATTTGTGTTAGCTTCTTCTAAATGTAATTTTATTATTTATTAGATTGATGTCAATGTCGTTGTAAAATACGCTTAATTAGTTAATAATTCTATTAATTTCTATAAAATCACTAGATTAACTCATTAATCTCTTCTCCCTTTTTCTAGGCCTCTATAGAAGTACGCGAAGCTGGAAAACGTGCTGTCACACAAATACAAACCTCAAATCCTAATTTTCTATCACACGAATTCGATTTGGACGAACCGGACTTAATATCACCCACAGCTATTAATCCCGAAGACGCCACCTACGATACAAAATCTTTAACAAATCAAGATCTTACACCGCATACACGCCACTCTCTTAGCCAGCCCCAAAGTCCTCGGGCTCGTGGTCGTGTTGATAATTTTATTGCCGGCTATCATCGTTCCACATCAATTATAACGCAATTGGAAAAATCGAAAATACTTTTGAAAATGTCCGATAAAAATGATAAACCCTTGTGTATTTTACATTACAACGATGTGTACAATGTGGATGTGACAACAGAAGTTGAGCCGATTGGTGGTGCGGCACGATTTTGTAGTGCAATAAAAACATTTCAAGATGAAGATCCTTTGGTGCTATTTAGTGGTGATATATTTTCGCCCAGCATGTGTAAGTGGAAAATTTTAAATTTTTAAATTTAGTTATAAATGTAATCTATTAATAATTTGTTTTTTGCAGTAAGTACTTTTACTCAGGGTGAACAAATGGTACCGGTACTAAATTCAGTTGGTACACATTGTGCAGTTTTTGGTAATCATGATTTTGGTAAGTTGAAATAATAAAAATTAAATAATTATCAAGGATTTATAAATTTTTTGTGTTAAAAAAATTTTAACTCCCTCTAGAATTATTCGAAACTATTTATTTTGTTCCAATTCAGCTGAAGTTTGTAAATGCTTTTACATGAAAAACTAGAAATGAAATGAATGTTTTAATAAAAATCTATGAAAAAGATGTGAATAATAGATTTCATGAATATGAGAATGGCCTGAGAATGGCCTGCTTTTTTAAATCTTTACGAGGTCGAAAAGTGTACCTTATAGAATAGGTTTATATACTGGAACAAAAAGAATTCAGAGTTCAAAGTTCCACACATGGGAAACTGTTCAATAAAGAAAGGTGGAGTGAGGTTGGAGATAGCTACAAAGTGAGCTACAATAAAAATATTTATTTAGGTTAAACTGTTATGGATTCCTGGTTGTGAAATTACCAATGAAATTGCTCTATAACTTTTAGCAATAAATCACATGGTGAGAGAGATCGATGAAACTACTTAACAGTTATTATTTTTAAGCATTGAAAGTCCCGGTTTTGAAGAATTAGAAGTATGTAATTGCTTCTTTGTAGCAATGTTTGGTAAACATTAGGTTGACTTCATCAAGGGATTTAGTTGACTAAATGCCAAATACTAAGGTTTCAATAGTGAGCTATTTGTATTATGTTTTTAATATAATTAGAATGTCCTCTAGATACCGTAGTATTTGTAAAACTTATAGTAACTATAAGGAAGAAGCACACAAATGATTGATTGGAAAAGTATCGATACAATAGTTTTTTTTTTTCATTTTTTTTTTTTCGAAAAACTTTTAATATTCTTCAAAGCACTAGAACTCACAATAATTGACTTCCTAAAAATTTATATTCCTGGTTTCGCACTAATCTTTTTTTTTATCGGTTTTTAAATCCTTATTTAAAAATCACAAATCATAATCAAAGAATTTCTTTATGTATATTCTTACTTCCTCTTTTGCAGATCATGGTCTCGATGTCCTTGTGGAATTGATCAAAAAGACCCCTTTCCCGTGGCTCATGTCAAATGTCGTGGACAACGAAACAGGCCGTCCACTAGGTGGTGGCAAAATTTCACATTTTATCTTTCACAATCAAATCTCAATTGGTCTCATCGGTCTGGTGGAACGTGAATGGCTTGAAACCTTACCCACCATAGATCCACAAGAAGTTACTTATATAGACTATGTAGAGGCAGGCAATAAACTGGCCGCTGAATTACGTAACGAAGGCTGTGAATTAATTATAGCACTCACCCACATGCGTACACCAAATGATATAAATTTAGCGGAAAATTGTCCCGGTATTGATCTCATTTTGGGCGGCCACGATCATGTTTACGAAATTAAAGAAGTAAATGGTATAAATATCATTAAATCCGGTACAGATTTTCGACAGTTCTCGAAAATTATTATACATAAAGAACGAGATGAAAATGGACGTATCAAAATCGATGTAGAGCCAATAAATGTTACGGCGAAATACGAAGAAGATACTGAACTTAAAAAGGAATTGGCAAAATATTCTGAAGTAATAGAAGCTAAAATGACTGAAATATTGGGTAATTTTAGTGTTGAATTGGATGGTCGTTTTTCGTCCATACGTACGCAAGAAACAAATTTGGGTGATTGGGTGTGTGATGTAGTATTGGCAGCTACAGGCGCTGATGTAGTTATTCTAAATTCCGGAACATTTAGATCGGATCAAATACATCCACCGGGTCCATTCAGTATGAAGGATTTAGTGAATATTATACCGATGAGAGATCCCTTAGTATTAATCGAAGTAACGGGTAAATGTTTATATGAAGCTTTGGAGAATTCGGTATCAGGGTATCCTAAGTTGGAAGGAAGATTTCCTCAGGTGAGATTGAACTTAAGATGACAAAAATAATACTAACATTCCAACAGAACAGAGCTTAATTCTATCGTTCTTTATCATTTTTTTTTTTTTTTTTTTTTTTTGTTAAACTATTGAAATGTTAATTTAAATTGTTTCCATTTAAAATAATTTTATAATTTTTTTCTTTATCTTATTAGGTATCTGGCGTTATATTTGCTTTTGATCCCTCCAAACCTCCGGGAAAAAGAGTCGATCCTCAATTAGTACAAGTGGGCGATGAATATTTAAATATGCAACAGACATATAAAATCTGTATTAAAAGTTATATTTATAATGGCTGTGATGGATTTACTATGTTTAAGGATGCTAAAGTATTGGTACGATCTTTATTAATTATTAATAACTTTGAATAGAAACTAAGTATTGTTTTGTTTACTTAGATGGATGATGATTCCTGTCCTGAACTTGGTTTAACCGTACAAAATCATTTTAAAGCAATAAATTTACGCACCGGCAAAGGTGGCCACCATACTAAACATCGACAATCTTTGGTAACACTTTCCCGCCGTCATAGTATGGTGCAAATGTTAGATAATTTAGAATTGGATGGACCCTCACCCATACGCAAACTATCAGCCAGCCATCAAGCTAAATCAATAGATTTAGCTAATACAAATTGCTCAAAAGTGAGATGAAATTTTAAGAGTATTTAAATGATTTTATAAATATTAATTTTTGAAAATTATTTTATTTAGATGTTACGTCGTGCTTCCTTAGATGATTTAGAACAGGCCAGTTGTCAATTGGCGCCCAAGATACAACATAGAATAATACGTATACAAAATCAAGAGGTATGCGAAATGATTTCTCGAAAACATTACTAATTTGCAATTTGTTGCCAATCAAATATCATGTTTACAAAAACGTATAGATTTATTATTTGTAAATTTTAATTTTAATTTTTTTTTTTTCAAAATTTCGTTTTGACAAAACATTTAAAATCTTTTATTGACTTTATTTTTCAGCATTATAACCAACTACTTATGAAAAAGGAGACTTCAATTAAAAACTCCACCATCACTGAAGCTGATGATGAATAAATTTAATTCGAATATTGTGTAATATACATATATATATAAATAGAATTCCATTAACACTAAACCGCTACCACTACTCCTCATATAAATTAAAATTTTTAAAACTAAACTATAATAATTGAAACTAGAATTAAAAAAAACGCGCAAAATTAATGAAATTAAATTTTTTAGCTGACATTTCTTTTCAATAATTTTATTTTGAATAATGTAAATGTTTGTCCCTATGGTTGTTAATGTCTTTTTATTTTGTTTTACTCTTAATTATTGTTATAGAAAACCAAAAAAAAATATTTATAATTAAAAAAATAAAAGAAAAAACTATCCGATATGCCTTTTTTATTATAAATATGTAACAACACTAATATAATTTGATAGAAATAAATAAATTATAAACTTAACGAAATTTACTCAACAATGTGCGGTAATATTAAACAGAATTTTAAACAAAAAATGCTTCTCTAAAATGACTTAAAAAATAAACTTTAAGAAAATTAATTTCACATTTCAATGTTAAATCTTTTAACAAAAGATAACATTTTGGATAAGCTATAACTTCTTTCACCACATTTTTCTTTATAAAATTCACAACTTTTTAAAAAACTTTACTTTAAAATTCTGTACAATATCACCTGCTGAGTAAAATGATATTAAAAACTCCAAAAAAATGTAAAACAAATATTAATTTAAAAAAAAGCTTTAATAAAAATTATACATATATATAAAAATCCCAATATAAGAAAATATGAATGATTGTAAAATACAAAAAAAAAAGATTGTTAAGATAAAATAATAATAATATGTATTTGCAATGCACATTTTGGAAACTATTTTGAGCACTGAATTATTATATATATTTTTTTTTGATTTAATATTAGAGAAATTTAAATTATATACATATATATATATAAATACATATAACATACTCACTCGTATTAAAATTTTAGTATATAAACTGTAACCCTAGTACATATACTTAAGATGATATTAAGACAAACTAATAAACAAGACAACACTTAATGCTAAAATACATTAAAGAAAAAATAAATAAATAAATTATCGAATAAATAAAGACAAAACATATATCTGCTAACAGATATTTTTAAGAACTTAGAGTTTTAATTGATTTGTATACCCATCACGAGGAGTGTAAACTAAGACCCTATAAAGTGTTTATATTCGGGTCCTCTAGGTAAGAGACTTAAATAAAAAAATGGATTTATAAATGGCGGAGATATAAGAAAAAAGTATTTTTCGAGTTTTTGAAGTCTATATGAGTTAGTAACTTCGATGTTCATAAAGATCTGAGATATATGCAAAAAACCATAATTTTGTTGATGTTTTTTTTTATCAGCACAGTTGTTGAAGAAAAGGAACAACAAAGGAAGCCATCTGCGTCAAATACGTTTCCATACAAAAAACGGAAAAACATGGTTTTAAGAGAATAACTTCAAGAGAAGTGAATTATGATCATAAAAAAGTAATTACTCCTGCACATCTTTTTTAGCACTAATTATTTCCTTCCAATGACAATACAATGTTAAAATCTTACTTTTTTCACTCTTTTACAGGTATTTTTTTTTTCTGCTGGGCATTTAACGCCCTATAAGCGCCCTTTAATAGTATATTTATTATTTAATTATATACATTATATAAAGGATATTTTCTTAACATTTTGCGCTGCAACATTTAAATAAAAAATGTTATTATCAAATGTCTCAGAAATTTTTCGGAAGTGAAAACTTTCGTATAGTTGAATTCGTAACGTTTTCGTTTTGTTTCTTAAGGTCTAATACGTTTTCCTACGCACTTTTTTAGAAAATAATGTGGTATTTCTACATTACAACCAACTGATTAATGAAGGAAAAATATTTAAAAAATTATTGAAAATAAAAAATATGTTTCAAATTAAATCAAAAAAAATTTTGTAAGAAATTTGTTAAATGAAATTAATAAAAGTAATATCGATTGTTTGTTTACATTAATTTTTAAAAGTTGCATTTAAATGTGATGAAAATATTAATTCCAATTTACTATTTTTATGTGAATTGAAAATGAAAATTTTTGTTTCGTTTTCTATAGAAGCTAAATACGATTTCACTTTCGTACGAAATTGTGTTCTGTGATATACCTGTATATCGCAGGGATTCTTAGCTTTCATCAACCCAGTATGGTTGATATAATATTCGTAAATTTTTTTTAAATGTGTATCCTTCGAAAATTTAAAGTCATTTTAAGAGGAAATTTGGCAACTTGGAGGAAAACTGAGGACTTAGTTTTACCCTTGTGGGCTCTAGTTTCATACATATATCGATTTTTTATGTGTGAAAATGACTGTCACACGGTGTTATAATATTACTAATACGCTTGTGAGGCTAAATTTACTTTGAGCCAAGGTAAACCATTTTTATTCAAAAAATAGCAAAAACATTAAAAAGTTAAATTTTTTTATTTTTTTAATTAATTCATTTAAAAAAAAACTCTAAATTATATATTTTTATATTTCATGTTACTTTAAAACATTAAAATTAGTGTATTCTAAAACCGGAAACTGGTTTTTGCATTTTAAAAATCCTACTTTCGAATTATTTCTACTTTCGACATGCTGGTGTTTTTATGTCGGTTTTTTAATGAAAGGTACTCTTTAGATTTTTCACTTAAACAGTCAGTGGATTTTAAAATATGCATATTTTTATTTTTAAAAAGGAGTGCGGCATAGAAGTATTTTACAAAAGATGACAAAAAATCTCATAGTGCTAGATGCTCAAACTGTCCAAAAATATTGAGTTGTCGCGGATCATCTACCACTGCACAGTGGGGCAGAATCGAAATTTTTGGAAACAAATCTGTAAATTCTGATCGGTCGGTTGGATTTTCATGAAATTTGGTATAGGCGTAGCAGAGGAGTGTACAATGTTATGTTTGGAAGGGGGGCACAACAATATCCCAGGGGCGGAGCTAAGGGGCCTCAATGTTAGATACCTCTGACAAAAAAATTTTAAAAAATTTTGCAAAATTTTTGTTTCTCGTCCGATTTCAAATATTATATATTGTTGTAGGCCCTGATAAGACCTATAAAAAACATGCTTACAAGTCCTATTTATCTCTTATAGTTTTCGAGTTATTTGCGTCTGAATTTTTTAAGCACCATAATTTTGCATGTTCTTGGTCCAGTTTTTTTCATATCTATACTAGTATTTCCGACCGATTTTATTAGTTTTTTTTCTTAACTAGTTAAAGAACAAAATTATCTGTTGAATAAAAAAAATGAAGTCGAAATCTTTACCGAGTCCAAAAATAAACGATTTTGAATTTGAAAATTGCAAAAAAGACCACTTTTTGTGTTTTTTAGCCGAAAAAGTATCTACACTCTTTTTCATCTAAAATAAAATTTTCTTTAGCAACGCACCGGGCGATATGGTGTGCAAACTAACGGAGTACGCAAGGAGAAGAAGCGTATATTTGGGAATGGCTGCAAGGAGCCTGCTTAGACTTAGTGAACTGGGACTTGCAGGATCAATCAGAGTAGGACAATCCAAACTTCTAAACGAGGGCAATCTCGGTGGACATGCTCCCTCTGGATCACTGTCAGTGGGGCTGCGCTGATATCAATGAGAGAGGTGAGTCAGTTTTTAATTTTATAACTACTAACAATATTTTTATCTGCCCACATTCAGAACTAAGGATATAGAGGCAGTTATAGATAACACTGACAAACTTTAGGAGCGATTACGTTACGAACTGGAGGGTAGATAGTGAATGTACCTTTTCGGATCATAACAGGATATCCTCTAGTTTAAATTTCGCGAGGCCAAAGAGAGAATCATATAGGAACTCCAGGAGAACCGACTGGAACTCCTTTAGATGGAGTTGAGAGTTTAGTGGAGGATTTCACGGGAAAAGTTAGGAACAGTTATGAACTAACTTGTCCGGTAATATTTCCGGGAAAGAGGGAACAGCCTAAATGGTGTACCAAGAAACTTAGGAACCAAAGGTCAACAGTCAGGAAGCTTTTCAACAGGGCGAAACTAACACGTAAGTGTGAGGATTGAAACAGCTACAGGGAAAGTTTTAATAAGTATAAGGCAGACATTAAGGGGGCAAAGAGGGATTCATGGAGGAACTACTGTGAGTCCATCGACTCTGTTAATGAGTTATCCAGATTCAGGCGAATTTTATCCAAGGATCCTAGTGCTCCTGAATATATTCAGCGCGCGGATGACTCATGGACGGAGTCTTGCTCTGAGTCTCTGAGTTTACTTATGGAAACTTATTTTCCAGGCTGTAGGAACTTGGAGGCAGATGCACAGGCAGGACGAATCTTGGGATTTTCAGAATGTGTATCTGATAGAGAACTTAGTGAAGTAGTCGGTGACATAGTCTCGATGGATAAGGTGGCATGGGCGGTGAACACCTTTGAACCTTACAAGGTGTTCACCTTACCTTACTGGTCCAGACGGTGTTTTTCCAGAACATCAGTGACACGACACTAACACTTCTTACGGAGCTTTTTAGTGTATGACTTATTAGGAGATATATTCAAAGGAGGTGGAGCGAGGTTAAGGTAATTTTCATACCTAAGGAAGGCAAGGCTAGCCACTCGAAACCTAAAGATTTCAGACCGATCAGTCTATCATCTTTTCTTTTGAAGACATTGGAGAGATTGATCGATCTTTACCTGAGGACGACAATGGACAACCATATCATCAGTGGGGCTCAGCACGCTTATCTTAAGGGTAAATCTGTTGAGAGTGCGCTGCATGATGTGGTGAGTTACATTGACCGCGGCATACAGTATAGGGAGTATACCTTGGCAGCGTTCATTGATATAAAAGGAGCTTTTAATAACATTAAAATTGAGGCTATTAGAGAATCACTAGAATTACTATGTATTCAAAACTTCCTAATCGAATGGATTATTTTGATGCTGAATAGCCGAATAATTAATTCGAAATTGGGAGATGCATGCATAAGGAAGATAGTGACTAGAGGGACTCCGCAAGGAGAAGTTCTCTCGCCCTTGCTATGGCTCTTAGCCGTCAATGTCATTCTAAGACAATTTGACGCAAGAGGGCGGAAAATCATTGCTTATGCTGATGACGTTGTTATACTGATCACAGGGAAATTTCTTTCCGCGATCAGCGACGTCATGCAGTCTGAACTTAACGAACTGTCCTCATGGGCCACTAGTAAGGGTTTAGGGGTCAACCCGGGGAAAACATAGCTAGTTCTTTTCACCAGAAGGTACAAGATTGAGCAGTTTAGGCTACCGGTACTATCTTGGAAGAGGAACACTCAGGAAAGGCTTAAAAAAGATTTCAACGCCTACTACACATGCAGGAACTCCATAGGTAAGAATTGGGGCCTCAAACCGATGGTAGTAAATTGGATTTACACCTCGTGGTGAGACCAATTCTGACATATGGATGTCTGGTCTGGTGGGAGGCAATGAGAATAGGAAGTCGTAAGAATCTTTTGTCTAAAGCCCGGAGATGTGCTTCGATTGGCATCACAGGTACCATAAGAAGCACATCTCAGGCGGCACTTGACGTCATTCTGCATCTCCTACCCATTGAGAATGGGAATGGCTGCAAGGAGCCTGCTTAGACTTAGTGAACTGGGACTTGCAGGATCAATCAGAGTAGGACATTCCAAACTTCTAAACGAGGGCAATCTCGGTGGACATGCTCCCTCTGGATCCACGGACTATATGTGTACGGAGGTCGATTTCAGGGTAAATCCAATTGATGTTAATGAGTTCAATGATTTCTATTATATGCCTGGTACTAGAACTGATAATTTGAATACTAGCACTATTGAGAATGGATTCTCCTTCAGTGATGTTCGTTAAAATTATATTTTAAAAGCGTTGTCTTAAATTAAATCTCATACTGTTGGCGCCGACAATATTCATTTGCGATTTTTATTGATGATATTTCCGTTAATTTCGGAACATTTCACATTTATAATTAATAAAGTTTTAACTACAGGTGTTGTTCCTAAGATCTGGAAGATTGGCAGGGTGGTTCCAATATCTAAGATTAAGAATTCATCTGTTCCTTTTGATTTTCGTCCTGTTAGCTTACTGTGCGTCCGCTCGAAGGTTCTGGAAATTATTATTAAATTGCAAATGATGATTCACCTTACGTCTAGGGGTATGATTAATGATCACCAGTTTGGTTTTCGGTCTGGATATAGTACAACTGGTCTCCTGTTGGACGTCACTGGGTCTATTAAACAGAACTACGATAGAGATGGAATTAGTATAATGATATTTCTGGACTTTAGTAAGGCTTTCGATATAGATTATTTGGCATCAGTAACAACGGATGTAAAGTTATATTTTCTTTTGATGATCGTTGCCAGTATGTTCAGTCTGTTTGTTTAGTCTCTGATGTCAATTTTGGAGCCTTTTTTATTTATGTTGTATTTAAATGTATTTTTTTCTAAGTTATCTTTTTTAACTTCGTATACATATACTGATGATGTACAACTTTTAGCTACTTTTGACGGCTATCAATTCAAAGATCTCTGGAAAGAATTAATGCTGCACTTAACTGTGTTGTAGCTGGTCGACTTTTTAAATTGAAATCCTGTAAAATGTAAAGCTTTAGTTTTTTTCTAAAATCAATATTGTTCTTGACATTGTGCTGGTTTTAGGCATTGTCCACCAGTATAAAACATTATGTATCATTTTGGATGATAGATTGTCATTTGACGGTCATGTTAATTTACTAATTTCCGGGGAATCTTGGACACTTTGTCGACTTTATATACAGCTTATTATCTACCGTATATTATAAGGCGCTTATCTTTGTATCTGCATATGGTATTTAAGTTCAATCATGTACCTCTGAAACTAATCTACGTAGACTGATATCTTGTTTTTATCGTATTATTTGTTACATTTTTAAATATGGAATTCCTAGGTATATAGTAAACAGATTCAGTGTATCGATTAGAACATTTTCACTGGTGTGTCCAAGACATGCATCGTTGTTGATGGCACGGGGTTACCTTGTGAGGATTTGTAGATTGTTGAACACTGTTATACCCTATTATAAACGTTATTTTAATCACTCCTTGAATACCTTTGCCAATATTTTCCTAGAACATTTATAATTTAATTGATTTTTGTATTTTCTTTTTGAATAAAGTGATTCACTAAACATATTCGTACATAATACATGTAATATAACAACACATTATTTATGAGTATTTGGGTTGTTTAGCTTTGATTATATTTTTATTATTTTTAGTTCCCTTTAAATGGAAATCCATATCAAGTAAAATTAATAAAATTTTAAAATATATTTTTATATAACACATGCACATTAAACATTTACATATGTGATTTGTTTTTAAATCAATTAGTTGTATTTCATGGAATCGCTGTAAACTAATAGATGTTTTTCTCTTATTTTATTATTTTATTTCTTCTTTTCAAGTTTAAAAATGATTGATATTTAACGGTTATCAGTAATTATTAGAGTTTACACGCTAACATTCGGGACTTATATATATAAATTTAATACACAATGTTGCCACACTGAAATTATTTTTATGATAATTGGACATTATTGTCATATCATTGTTAAATTTTGGAGGTTAATTTAAATAGTAGCTAATTATTTTTCGTCTTCTCAACTTGATTCAGTTTAGTCAAATTTTCTGTGTGCGTAAAATTCAGGGTTTCTTTTTAGTTTTAAGAAAAAAAAATATATATATATATATATATCTTTTTTAAATGATTAGAATTGTAGTACAAATTAATTATTTTATGGTAGTCTGGTCAATTTAGACTCTTTGAGTTTGCGACAACTCTTATTTTGAAAATAAATAAATAAATAAGGAATAGTTGGTCAATCCCCACTATATAATACCCTACCTCTCTGTGAATATACGTTAAAGGGCTAATTGTGGAAATATTCATACGTATGCATAATATTATGTTAATATTAATATTTATGTAAGATTTATGTCTTTTAATGTAATATCTGGAAGGCGACCTTATTTGGCAACTTTTTTCAATTATGGACCGATTTTTATGAAACTTGGCATAAGTATTTATACTTGTGTAAAACTTATTTCTGCCGAATTTCATGCAAACATTTATATATATTAAGGCATTTGTGAATGTTACACCACAATTCCGGGAAGACATTTGTATGGAGGCTAAGTTAAATTTTGAACCGATTTCAATCAATTTCAAAAGGGTTGGTTCCAGGACCAAAGGAAGCATATGTACTAAATTTCATAAAATTACCTTTAAAATTGTGACTTGAAGTTTGATTACAAAGGACATCTTTAAATCGACTCAGCTTATGATCCTATGTCAGACTCGGATACACGGGAAGCTAAATTTTCCTCCCCTAAATTAAAATTCTTAATAAAAAATTCTGATAAGGCATAAAATGTAAGGAAACAATTAAGAAAATCATTATATTATCCTCTCCCAAATCTTTAATCTGAACCAGTGTCCGTTGTAAAGCAATTGGTAAATATTAAAATGGGTCTTGAACGAATATTTTTGGGCGTTACAAATAAACACAAACTTATAATACCCTCCCTACTATTAAGACATGCCAAAAATATTTAATATTTTTGGTATGTCTTCCATAAAAGCTTTTATTGTGTTAGGGAGGGACCATTTTTTTAAACTTCATTTTAATTTCTGCTTGTCTTTTAGTCTTCTTTAAATTTTTTTATTGAGTCCCAATACCTTTCAAATGGACAGAGTTCTGAGCAGAGAGATTAAGTGCAATTTAATGAATGAGCAGCTTTCCTTTCAGAGATGTAGGGATTTTCTCTTAAAATTCTTATTATTTTGTCTGAAAATCAAATCCAATTTATTTCTTCGTCTATCAGGTTTATTTTCGATGATAATGAACTCTTTATATGTATTTATTTATGACCAAATATCTGCATTCATGGATTTTCGTTATAAATTTTAATTTTTGTTCAACTTCTATTTTAAGAAAATAATAATTATGATATTGCAATAAAATTTAGCACATAGTTGCTGAGAATAATCAGAATTAAAAGCCTTAAAGTGTGCTCCACCTTATTCAAAAAAAATACCAATTTCCAAAGAAATATCGATCTTGCAAAATGTTCAAATAATTTTCGTTTATCAAAGATATAATTAAGAAGAGATTAAAAAAAAAATAATGTTAATATTTTAAGTAATTCAAATTTACCTCTTTCACAATAAAAATAAAAAGGTATTTATGACTTTTATATAAATTATTTTTTCGTTTATTTAAGGCCATATTAAAATTGTTATTGTTGGAAGAACATGTTAATGTTTTCTTTTTTCGATGCTTATATATTGATATTCTTTTACACATTAAAAACTGTTTGTTTTGTTTAATGCAAAAAATAATAATATTTTAAGTAATTCAAAATTATTTCTTTCACAATAAAAATAAAAAAGTAATTATGATTTTTATATAATTTATTTATTTTTTATATTTAAAGCCATATTAAAATTGTTATTGTTGGAAGAACATGTTCTTTTTTCGATACTTATATTTTGTTTAATACAAATCGACAAAATATGAACAATTTAAAATATGTATATTTATTACTTGTATTAAATGCTAAAAAATGTTATATTGGGATTATTATTAGAAATTTCTTGTATAAATACTAAAATATAATTAAAAGAAAAAAAACTTTCTTTAAACTATACAAACACTCACTCTCAACTTTTCATTCCAATTGTAAAACTAAAGTTTTTGTGGCACTGGCTATATAATACGCGCATTCACGTACATCCTTTGTATATTTTTCAATGGCGGTTTTATCATTCGTATCGAATGAATTACGTAAATTTTCACAACTATGTTGTATTAAAATATTATTACGGGTTAACTGCATTAACGTTTCGCGTATTGTTTCATTACAGTTATTCTGCGAGAGAAAATAGGGGAGAAAAATTATATAATTTATACAATTAACTTTAAAGAAATGTCATAACTCACCGGTGTAGTAAAAACATTAATTAATTCCAAAACAGCAGCCCGAATGCGTTCAGCACAGGGCACTAGAGTCTCTCGATTATTTGGGTCTTGCATTGAGTGTATCAGCTCTTTAAGACGATGCGTTACAATGTCTGTCTTTTGATTGACTTCCTCGGTGAAAGATTTATCGGCAGCCATTTGATACATCGAGGTGGTATTTCGTGTGTCGGCGTTTGTTTTCGTTATACTGGACTGTTGACGTCGTTCGTACATACTGGCTGGTCGTTTAATAGTCGATTGCTGAGAATTAGTAGCCGATGAACAAGATGATGCTGATGAAGGGCCCGCTTGAATTTGACCTGGATTGTTGCTGTTGCTATTACCTAAACTTGAATTTAAGCCTTCAGGCAAAGAATGGGGCTCATGATCATTTTCAGTGTTTTCAATACGTCTTAAAGTATTTAAAAAAAAAAAAAAAAAAAAAAAAAAAAAAAACAATAAAAAATTAAAAAAAAAGAAAATAAAAAACATAAATTAAACACACAAGCAAAACAAATTAAATAACAAAAGTAAATAATAAAATTTCTCACAGTGGTTCGTCATAAACACTGGTATTTGATGCTGTTGTCGATGGTTGTTGTACAGTGGAAAATTTTGATTTCAATTCAGTATTTTCGGTCGACAACTTTTGTACAACAGTCTTTAATTGATTGATTTCGGTAACATAATCATTGATTCGTTTACGTAAAGTTTCCATTTCAAAATTTGTCAGTTCATCGTTTGGTTTGGCTGATTGATGTACAATAGCCTTAAAATATACATTAAAAAATACTAATATCAAACAAAAATAAAAATATAAGTAATAAAACAAAAAATAAATAAATCATAAAAAATAAGATACTAAATAAAAATGTTAATAAATAAATCTATTGTTTAAAGAAAAGTGTGTTGATTTTTTTCTAAAGAGGTGTAAAAGCTTTTTATTATTTATTTATCTTAAATTACCTTATGCTATTATAAATACATTATGAGAAAGTCTTGTGGAATGATTATTAAACTAATATACATATATATTTTTAATTGTATGGTAAATAAAAGTTTTAATTATTGCACTACACATAACAAGATGTTAATTACTAAAACATGTAAAAAGGTTTACAATATTACAACTGACCTTTTTATTTTTAAATTAACTAACACGCTAGATTAAAATGAAATTTAAGCACAATTTATCGCAGCAACAAATTACGAAAATGATTTAACCATAGAATAGGAAACGAAAAAGAAAGATAAAGTTGGTCAATACAGACTATATTATACCCTATACCATTGTGTACGAGCATAAAAGTTCGGGATAGGGACTTATATTACACCTGTTGCCAATTTTAAATGTAAAATAAAATATACAAATGCAGAATAATGCGTTGATACTAACATCTAGATGATTTTATTCATTTTTGAGCGATTCCTGGAAGTGGGTTTATATGAGAGCTATGGTAATTTATGGACCGATTCTTATAAAATTTGGCAATGTTGTTTCTACTTACATAAAACTTGTTTGTGTCCAATAGTAACTTGATACTAACATTCGTATGGGATTCATGCACGTTAAAATGATTTTCGAAAGAGGGGTCAATTGTAGATCGATTTTCATAAAATTTTGTACAAAACTTCTTTGCACCGAATTTCATCAAAATATTCTTATTTTTAAGGCATTTTTGAGTGTTTAAACACTATTCCAGGAGGACATTTGTATGGAAGCTAGAAGAAATAATGGACCGATCCAATTTGAATAGGCTTCGTCCTTGTATCATAAAAGTCCCAACTGCCAAATATCATTGAATTATTTTTAAAATTGCCACTCGTACTTTGTGCACAAGGTTTACATGGACAGTCAGACGGACGGTCGGACATCGTTAGATCGATTTAAAAAGTGATTTTGAGTCGATTGGTATACTTTAATGTGTTACAAACATCAGCACAAACACATAATACCCCAACCACCTATGGTAGTGTAGGATATAAATACCAATGTAATTAACGTCACCAGTTTTAGTCTTGCGAAAATGCAAAAATTGGAAGTTTTTTCCCTTTGTTTAAAATTTTCTATAAAAATTCCCTGAAAATTGAAAATTCTCCCCATCTGATATCACTGCTTTAATGTTTAATGAATTTGTGAAACTATAAAGCTTGCTTAACAAATTATATTATTATACAGCACGATCATTCACATTAAATTTTGATTTCGAATTAAAAAACACAATCCAGATAATTGTCCTGAACTAAGACCAATAGAGTAATATTGGTAATCTGAAGTAGGCTATATACTGCCGGGAGTTGCAAATGGAATATGACAATCTCGTACATTTAATTGCGATTTATAAACAATCTGCACATTTAAAATTAAATAGTAATGAGGAAATTAAAAATTTTTACGATTTTGAAGGAATATAAAATGCAACTTATAACACACTCAAAAACATATATAGAATTCAAAGAAAACTTTTTTCAAGTAAAAGATATGGGCCATTATCAAAAATGTTTACTGAAACAGGGATTGACACCTTGTAATTATGCATATTTTGCGCAATATCCTGTTGACGTGCTCTAAAAAGTCAATGCGGTAGAAAGTGTCAAAAGTATAAAAAGAGGAGTGAACAATTTTGAAAAAATCAGTTTTTCGCCAGGCACATTCAGGTTAATATGGATTCCATTTAGTACATGGGAGTAATTCATTAAATCGACTAGTGAATTGTCGATTTCATTATCATTAAATTAAACAATGGTACTTACAATTTTTTCATTGTCATTTTAATAATGGTAATGCTTTAAAATGATATCTTTTCATTATTAATTATTAAACAAATAAAATCATCATCATTAAATAATAATTAAATTTTATAAATTCATTATTAGTATTTGGCGGATTTTTTCGTACAATTCAAACTATTTTTTTAATTATATGTAATTTGTACTAATTTACTCTTCTATTTGGAACATAATTAAAAAAAACTGGCTATAATGGAGATTTATATTTAAATGATTTAAAAATCTATTTTGTATTGAAAACACTGAAAAAACAAATCCAGGAGTATTAGAAAAATATTTGAAAAAAATGTTTTTTATAAAAACAATACTTTTTTCAATAATTATTTTTTTGTAATTTTATTACCATTAGTTAAAAGATTATAATTAAAAAAGTATTATCATTAAAAGGTAATTAAATTTTTTACATTATCATTATTTTCAAATAGTGGTAATGAAAATTCAATGCACAACATGAATTACTGCTTGAACTTAGTTATTAATCACTATAAAATTGAAGGTACACTTAAAATGAACTTAATGAAACAATTTTAGGACTTTTTAAAAATTACGCAAAAATTGCACTTTTTTGTTTTTGAATATTTATACATTAAATTGCGATTTGTGAAAATCTTCGATATATATTTAGATATATGAAAGGCGATAAATAAAATTGATCCTTACCATAAATTTAAGACAAATGTCGTTGAAAGTTGAAAATTAATTTGGTCCACCAAAAAAAAATTTATTTGG
Source organism: Protocalliphora azurea (assembly GCA_932274085.1). NCBI lineage: Eukaryota > Metazoa > Arthropoda > Insecta > Diptera > Calliphoridae > Protocalliphora > Protocalliphora azurea. The sequence goes on along the minus strand of OW026521.1, from coordinate 131,980,413 downwards.
GTTAAAAAAGCATCACTATATTAAATTGCATTTCTTTGTAATAAGCTTGAATAAAATATATTTTCGTATAATATATGGAAAAATAACTTAGATAACCATTTATTACAAAATTTTCTTAAAATTGCGATTTATAAAGAAAATTTTAAAAATGTTGTTCGGAAACTCTAAAATACACAAATATTGAAAATCTCAACGTTTTATTGAATAACTCAGTAATTTTGATGTTTTTACCAGAATTATACATAAAAATCAACTCTACCGAATTGAATTTTAATGTGCAATTCAAAAAATTTTAATTTTGTTTAACCACAAAAATAAAAATTTTTTTATGAGGTATACGTGCAAATAAAACATAACATGTTTTTTCAATAAAAGATGAACGGAACAAATTAGGATTTAAACTAAATCAACTATTTGTAGCATTCTCTTCTCCAGGTTTTTCTGGTATATCATTTTATATTAAAATTAATTGCTTATTTTTCATTTTTTTTAGGTATGCCTTCTAAAAAAATTAAAGTACTTTTCGAAATTTTTCGCGGTGTCTCTCTATAATAATTTAAAATTAATAATCACAATTGAGCACTGCTGGGGCCTTCTTAAATTCGCCTTTAATTTGGACCCAATTCCTTTATAATTGCCACAATTCTGGGTAGTTTAAATAACTCATACTCTGTGGGACTAAAATAACACTCCCAATTCTGAGTGCTTCTACTGTAATGACAAAGTTCTAAATCTGGCCAGAAAATGTTAAAAACATTCTTGCATCTCACGAGCGTCACCAATATCTTTTTATGGCACTCTTTGTTATGATTATTCGAATTTATTCAGACTAAAGAAGCAAAACAGTCACATGTCTCGTCCCATTTTACGTAAACTTGTTATACGACAAATTGTTGTGTAAATTTTTATTGTTTTTAGTTCCGACCATTTTCTCGATTATTCGATATACAAAACTTGTACCTTGGAACATGAGAAAAGTTAGCAATAACATATGTTTTCCTAATACGAATATTGAAATACAAAATATTGAAAAAATTTCAATTTTTTGTTATTTAAAATTTTAGCTATAATTAACTAAAGCTTAGGGATAGATTTAACACAAGGTGCCATTACGCGACCGAACATGTTTTGCATAACTTTTAGGAGCTTATCAACTTTTTGGGCTTTTCATTCTTGTGACTTTTTCTTTTTCTGAATGAAGTTACATCTCATCTTTTAGGTTCTTGTTAAGCTCTTTTATTGCCCTGAAATGTAATACTTTTGTCAAAATTTACTTAATCAACATTTTCTAGCAAGTTAAAAAGAAATTAAAAAAATCAAATTTTATTTTGTGCATTTTTTTACGGTTATCTGCATGAAGACAAACGACCGGATTTGAAAAATTCTGTTGTTCAATCTGACATGTCTAGAAGATATTGCAATCAAGAAAGATATTTCAAATTAACGACAGTAAGAGTTATTTCGAAAATTTTGTGTTGTATTTTATTCGATCGCGAACTTTAATGTCACATATATTTATTATTTCTAAAAAAATTGTTTTTCATCATTTTACAAATTTTTAAATGTTAGTTTAGGGCTGGTTACATTTTTATTTTCACCAAAAAAAAAAATATTTCATTCACAAGAAGGTTAAGAGTGTATAATATTCCCAACATATCAACTTATTTCACTTTAATTAGGGACTTCTTATACAAAATTTTATTATCCAAAAATCTACCATACGAGATTAAAATAATTTTTCATTGCATACATTTATAACGAACCTTTATACGTCTATCTTCCACTATCCATTTAAGAACTAATCGATTGTGATGAGGTGTTTTCTTAAATTCACAAACACACAAATTAATCATTATAAATTAGTCTGTTCCAAAAAATTAAATACAAAAATTTAATTTAATTTCTCACAATTTTGATATCTTTTTCATAACGACAAATGGCATAAACAATTCTTAAATAACAACACCATATTGTATATTTTTTATTGACCGACAAGCAAATTCTTTTAGACGATTCGACCATTACGGAATGCCGCGTCTGTTGTCACTAAATCACAATGAATGCATTTTCAAGTTTATGCACAAGTCAAGAATCAGCTGTAACATTGCCCTCTAGTGTGGGAGTGTGTTGTACATAAAATGCTTGTTTGTTGTTATAATAAATAATATTTTTTAAATTGCTAAATATGTTACTTGTTTTGTTAGATTACTATATGTATATGATTTTTTTTTTCTAAAAAATTTCTAAATCTATAAAAAATATTTTAGATAATATCAAAAGCAAAAAATCAAAATACACAGCTTTTATAATTTTTTTAGAAGTTTCTTAATTTAAAACAGACTTAATCAAAAAGAAAAAAGGAATGTCTTACACTATAATAGCATATTATGCACAACGAAACAAGTAAGAATGTTATTTTCGGCTTGGCCGAATTTGTTATACCCACCATCTTTAACTTTTTTATGCCATCCACCTCATCTTATATGAAAGGTTCATTTTTGGTTTTTGATTTTCAATCGATCCTTGAAGTATTTATACAAAAGTTCGATGGTGCACATTCCTTTGTTTAAGAGACATCGGTGAGAAAAGATGAACTTGAGTTATGAAGGACACCGATTATTTCTGGGTTTTGGTCCATAACTTTTTTGTTTATAATACCAAGCAAACCTTATATAAGGCGAATCATCCTAAGTGATCCGCCGCGAGCCCTATCATACATACTTTCAACAGGCAGACGGACGGTCATAGTTAGATCGTCTTAGAATTTCAGGAGATCCCAAAATATACATATATACTTTATGGAGTCTTAGATGAATATTTTGTTATGTAATAAACGGAATGACAAACTCAATATACCTCCCATATTTTTGGATAGATGGTGGGTGTAAAAAACAGTCTTTAAACAATAAGTTTTTAATTTTTTTCTATGTAAATTCTCTTAAGAAAACTTATTGTGCGACTTGTGCTTTCTTCCGCTATAAATATCAGCCTAATTTTCTAAATTCTCTAAAACATTAAAAATTAATTGATCTTTTAATATAAAATAGTTAAATACTATTAAAAAATCTTTTGCTGTTAGCAGTTGGCAAAAAAATGTAAATATTTTACTACAATGTATGTTATTGTAATTAACCAAAACTGTTATTGAGTTTTAAGATCTTTTGACGCATTAAATTTACCTGCTGTGCTATAGGCGGCATTGGTTCATAATCATCATCCGCTACGGGATCATAAATTGGTTCATCATCTGACAAATTTGGATCGTGATAATCACAGTTACCCACCATGCCAGAGACAGATGTTGTTATGCTGTTGTTGATATTATAAAAACCAGAAGCATTATTGTTATTATTTGACATGGATGTTGATGATGACGTTGATGTTTGTGGGGCATCAAGTGGTCGTAAGTTTGCCATGTTTTGACGTCGTCGTGCATCAATTAAAACATCCGTTAGTAAGCCATTAAATTCAGCACGAGTGAAACGTGCAAGTTTCTGACGACCCTTAATGAAGCAAATAATTGATGATATTAATTAATTAAGTTGAGCTTTTAGTTTCTTTTGAAAAATAGGGTTTGCTTCAAATACATACCTGATTACGTGTGGCACTTAAAAATGGATTTGCTGGTAAAAATGGCACTGCTACATTTTCACCATTCATTGTGGATGTAGCCCATACTAAAAGAAAGAAATGTTTGAAATTATAAATTAACAATCATATATGAATTAAGGAATTTATAGCGAACGGGTCCACTTTAAAAAATGTTTTAGACAAAAAATCAAAATTTATTAAAGTTTACTTACTGGCCTCATTTTCTCTACGATCGACCTCATCGTAAAGATCCATTACCAGCTCTTCAAACATTTTATTGGGCACTAATTGCAAACGTCCTCGAGCTATTTTCAATTGTTCACTTATTTCAGCAGTATTTGATTCGGGTATAATTAAATGGCGTCCGATCTGTTAAATAAACATTTTTATTAAAGTAAAAATTAAAGAAAATCTATTAACGCATCATCTTATTTAAAAATATAAGTAGTATGAACATTTTATTTCTTTTGTGGAATATTTGTATTTCTTTGAAAATATATCCTTTACCTGTTTTAACAGTGACAAGTGAAAATGTTATGCTCACCATCTGCAACTTTTTAAAATCATCGAACCCTATTTCAAAATTAGTTCTAGTTTTCGAGATATCAAAAAATATATTTTTTACTATATTTGAGATATAATAACTAATTAATTCAATAAAAAGTGACAAATCAGAAATAAGGAGCGGTCGCACTGTGTCGTTTGTATTGGTTGAAATCCGCCACAATTAACATTGAACAATTAAATAATAGTGGTACTTATTTTTAACCTACACTTTTTTTAAAAATTGATACTTTTATTGAAAATTTATACATTTTAAAATATTGCAACTTTTTGAATATTGTATGTACTTTTATTGAAGATTAATATTTTTAGAAATGGTACTTTTTCGAAAACTATTATTATTATTTTTTTTAATTTATCAATCTTTTTAAAAATTAGTACTTTTCTGAACTTTTTTTTTAAATTGTTTTTTTTTTTTTTTTTGAAATTGAATACGTTTTTTAAATTGTATGTAATTTTTTATGAGTTATTTCTTTTTTTAACTGGTACTTTTTCGAAAAGTAGTGCTCTTTTAAATTTATTGAATTATGAAAATTACGATAATGAAAGCTTATTTAAAATCAAGTTTCACATTTTATACATTTTAAAATATTGCAACTTTTTGAATATTGTATGTACTTTTATTGAAGATTAATATTTTTAGAAATGGTACTTTTTCGAAAACTATTATTATTATTTTTTTTAATTTATCAATCTTTTTAAAAATTAGTACTTTTCTGAACTTTTTTTTTAAATTGTTTTTTTTTTTTTTTGAAAATGAATACGTTTTTTAAATTGTATGTAATTTTTTATGAGTTATTTCTTTTTTTAACTGGTACTTTTTCGAAAAGTAGTGCTCTTTTAAATTTATTGAATTATGAAAATTACGATAATGAAAGCTTATTTAAAATCAAGTTTCACCAGGAAACAAATATTTTAAAAATATATTCGCATATAGATTTACGACTGTCTGCATCTGACTCTCAAACCGCATCAACATATCCACAATAAGGCTGATTACATTCTGATTCCAAATTATATTCAAGTTGTAATCCCTTCTCCGTGTGGAGTCTTTGTTTGTTTACTCCCATCGGACGCGTCCCCAAGTGGCGGATAGGGAGGACTGGACGTGAGGCATTGGATATATTCATGTCCGACGTCGGAGCCTTCTCCTTTAGCGGAATGGCATACGCCTAGTGCTCGGTTGCGATGCAATGCACACCACAGTCAATGGGGAAGAAGGGACATCAATACAAGAGGTGAAGCAATTTTTGATTTCATTACCGCAATTAATCTTTTAGCAGGACTAGTTGAAGGAATTGAATTTTTCTCAGAGTGCACCGTCGATGGAGTGAGAAACATGGGCAGTTAATATATTCGAGCCATATAAGTCTCCTGGATCGTATGATATTTTTCGGGCTATGCTGCATAATGCACCGGATGATGGTAGTCGAATACTTGCGGAGATCTTAACAGGGTGCCTGTTACATAGTCACATACCAGGGAGATGGAGAGAGGTAAGAGTCATCTGTATACCCAAAACTGGTAAGACATGTCACTCAAAACCTAAGGACTATAGACCAATCAGCTTATCGTCTTTCCTTTTGAAGACATTAGAAAGACTAATCGATCTACATGTAACAACATAAGCAGCGCTCAACATGCTTATCTGAAGGCTAAATCTGTTGAGAGTGCACGTCATGTCTTGTTGAGCTACATACAGCGTGGACTTCAGTATAGGGAATTTATCATAGCTGCGTTCCTGAATATTGAGGGTGCGTTCAATAATATAACGGTTGAGGCTATTAAACAGTCGCTGATGGATCTTAACATACAAGACTTCTTGGTCTATAATTCTTATGCTAAGCAGTAGAATCATCAATTCGAACTTGGGTGAAATATGCTTAATAAAATTAGTGGCTAGGGGAACACTACAAGTAAGAGTACTCTCATTTTACGTCAGTTTGACTGCAAGTGACGGCAGGAAAATTTCTTCCCACAAACAGTGAGATCATGCAGTCGGCGCTCGGTGAGCTGTCCTCCTGGGCCACTGATAAGGGGAGTGAATCCTGTGTTGGTTCTTTTTACGATGAAGTACAATGTTTAGAAATTTAAATGTAGAAATTCTATAGGCAGGAATTGGGGACTCAGTCTAAAGGTTGTAAACTTGATTTACACGTCGGCAATGAGACCAATTCTTGGTTATGGAAGTTCTGTATGGTGTCAGACTTTGGAAGAAAAAGCAATATGAACCTTTTTGCCTTGAGAAGTACACCACAGGCAACTTTGGATGTCATACTTCATACTACGTGAAAGGAAAGTAATTAGGACTATTGGGTTCATCAAGGACAGGCCACTCCAGTATTATTTACAAAGTCAGCTATGGTAAGTATAATCTATGCCCCATGGGCATACCAGATAATATAGCCACGGAAATGGACTTTGGGGAGACGCTTTTTGTACTGATTCCTAATAGAGAGAGATAGTAAGGCACTGAGAAGCTGTATGAAGGATGTGCAGTTTTTACAGACGCATCGAAAATGGACATTGGTATTGGTGCGGAGGTCTATATTATTGGTAAGGATACCATAGGCCTATATAGGTTTCTTGACGGCAGCAAACGTTTTTGAGACCGATATCCTTGGTATACTAAAGGCCACAGAAATGGGAAGAATAAACGCTGAGGAAGACTATGAGGTAATTCTCTACGTGAATAGCCAAGCAGCACTAAAGACCTTTAATACATACTTCACATCTAATCTAGTTACTAATTGCAAAAAGGCACTTAGTGAGTTGATGGAATACTAGGAAGTGTGACTCTGCTGGGTAACAGGCCATTGTGATATCATTGGCAATGAAATAAGCAATGAAGGCAAGGCTCAGCGATGGATGTTTCGAACAGTATTTCCTATGTGAAAGCGCCACTAGGTTTCTTTTTTTGGAAGATTCGTGAGTGAATCTTGGCCAATCAGGCTTGGGGGTGTAGAGCAGACTGTAAGATATCGAGGGCGTTATGGTCGGCACTCTACAAGGCAGGCATGATTACTCTTCTGAGTTTGAATAGGAAGAGTTTAAGGACCATGGAGGATGTCATAACGGGACACTGTATGAAAGGTGAGGTAGAAATGGGAGGTTGGCACTTCTGACTTTTGTAGAATTTGCGAAGACGTTGTTTTGTCATTGTCCACGATTACAACATCGTAGGATGAAATGGCTAGGTAGTCAATTCCTAAACGGGTTCAGTGATGTTGCGACTAAGAAATCCGTAGACGTCATAGGCTTCATTCTGGGAATTGGGTGGCTTAGTGGGCGCTAGAGGCAGAAATACTTCCAAGAACTTCTATTTATTTTTCTTTCTCTCTAACTCCTTTAACTTTTAAACGTTTTCCTTCAATTTTAATATTCTTTTTCTGAAGGGACTCACTATGAACCGATTTTGGTCTCTCGGTGGAGATGTGTTATTTTACAATATCATATTAACCTTCGCTATCTATCTATCTACCTATCTATCTGTATTCCCTTCTCCACTGTGCTTTTTACAAAATTGCAATAAGACATTCCAATTAATTTATTAATATTTGTTTCTTGGAAAATTACAATTTTATTTTCTTACCTTGAATTTTAATACAAACACAGGAAAAATATGGTCTATTAAACGATTTATTAAAGATAAAATCTATTGCAATTGCTTTTTTATTTGTATCAGTTATTAACGTGATCAAAATTCAAATTTGTGTCAATTATTAATGTGATCAAAAACAAAGCCAAAGAGACTGCGGATGGTGCAGATAAATCTACATCATTATGAAACGGCCTCGACCGAATTAATAACCTTCCTCTGTGAGACCAATGTGGACGTGGCCCTAATCCAAGACCCTTGGCTAAATAATAACCAGGTCTTAGGGCTAAAGGATACAAATTGTTCGTGCCGTCCACTGAGGATAAGCTAAGGACTTGTATCCTAGTGAGGAATGAACTTCAGTTAATTCTTCTTAATTCTTTCAGTTATGGAGACCTAACGGTCGTTCAAGGCGAATCGTTAGGAGGTAGTAAACTTGTCTTGGCCTCGGTATACATGCCCTATGAGGCGACGGAACCACCGGATGACAGGATGTGGACCTTAGCCGAGTATGCAAGACGGAATGGAGTACGTCTATTGCTCGGTTGCGATGCCAATGCACGCCACAGTCAATGGGGTAGCAGGGATACTAATAAGAGAGGTGAGTCAATCTTTGATTTCATTATTACGAATGATCTTTTAATCTGCAATAAGGAAAACACCCCTACGTTCAGGACGAAGTATAGTAATTCGGTAATAGATATCACATTGACTAACTCTAGAGACCTAGTTGAGGATTGGAAAGTGGCAATGGGGTGTTCTTTTTCTGACCATGGCAGGATAACCTTTAGTCTGAACTTTCTGGGTTCTGAGAGGAAACCTTTTAGGAATCCTAGAAGGACGAATTGGGACGCTTTTGTCGTGATTTGGAGTCAAGACTGACTGGAACTCCGAAGGTGTTTATGTCGAGGGATAATCTTGACGAAGTTGTGGAGAGAATAACGGGGTCTATTACCAGAAGCTATGAGCTCACCTGCCCGTTCAGTTATCAGGGTAAGAGGAAACAGCCGGTCTTGTGGTCGGAGGAGTTGAGAGTTCAACGGACCACAGTTGACAGGCTATATAACAGGGCCCATAGAACTGGTAAGGACGAAGATTGGGACACCTATAGGGTGAGTTTTAATAAGTACAAAAAGGACATTAGGCGAGCTAAAAGGGCCTCGTGGATTAGGTTCAGCGAGACCATTGACTTTGTCAATGAACTATTCTGATTCAGGAAGATATTTTCTAAGGAACCTAGGTTTCCGGGAAGTATCAGGAGATCAGATGTTTCATGGACTGATTCGAGCTCTGAGTCACTTAATGTGCTTTTGGAAACCCATTTTCCGGCTTGTAAAGATAGAAGGATCAGGTGAGGAAGAGCACTTCTTTACAGAGTCCACCATCGGGATAGTTGAAACGGTAGTGAGAGACCTGATTATGGTTGAGAAAGTAACATGGGCGGTAAATTCATTCGAGTCTTACAAGTCACCTGACCCGAATGGTATTTTTCCGGCCATGTTACATCACACCATTACACCACACGTCTACTAGAGGATATTTTTAAGGGGTGTCTGCTACATAGACACATACCGAGTGGGTGGAGAGGGGTAAGAGTCATATTCACACCAACAGCATGAGTAGTGCTCAACATGCTTACCTGAAGGGTAAATCTGTAAAGAGTGCGCTGAATGATGTGGTAGGCTATATAGAACAAGAACTTCTGTACAAGGAATTTACCATGGCCGCGTTCTTGGATATTGAGGGAGCGTTCAATAATATCAAGATTGACGCTATTAAGCAGGCACTGGTGGATCTTAAAGTACATGACTTCTTGATCGAATGGATAATCCTCATGCTGAGCAACAGGATTATCAACTCGAGCTTGGCTGGAGTATGTTTAAGGAAACTGGTGACTAGGGGGACACAGCAAGGGGGAGTGCTCTCACCCCTGTTGTGGCTATTGGCTGTCGACGTGATTCAATTTGACAGCAGGGGACGGAAGATCGTGGCATATGCTGATGATGTGGTCATACTGGTAAAAGGAAAATTTCTTCCCACAATCAGTGAGATTATGCAGTCCGCGCTGGGTAAGCTGTCCTCTTGGGCCGCTGATAAAGGGTTGGGAGTGAATCCAGAAAAGACACGAGTTGGTTCTGTTTACTAGAAGGTACAAGGTAGAGAATTTTAAATTACAGGTACTATGTGGAACGGAACTGAGACTTTCAGACTCAGCGAAATATCTTGGGGTATTCCTCGATTGTAAGATGACCTGGAAGAGGAATGTTCAGAAGAGACTCAAACGTGTCCTTAATGCCTACTACACCTGTAGAAACTCCATAGGTAGGAATTGGGCACTCAAACCAAAGGTTATAAATTGAATCTACACCTCGGTGGTGAGACCAATTCTTACTTATGGTTGTTCTGTTTGGTGGCAGGCACTGGAACGAAGGAGTAATAGGAACATTTTGTCGAAGGCAAAGGTGTGTTCTTCAACTGGCATTACAGGTGGCTCTGGACGTCATATTTCATCTCTTACCCATTGAGGAATTTGTGAAGGGTATGGCAGCAAGGAATCTGCCGAGACTTAAGGGATTAGGACTATTAGGTTCATCAAGAGTAGGTCACTCCCGGGTCATATACGAGATCAGTTATGGTGAGGTTAATCTGAGCTCCACGATGTGATGATACCTGATGGGGAGGTCTGGTCCGGCACTGAGAGACTGTACGAAGGTTGTGCAGTATTCACAGATGGATCAAAGATGGACATAGGTACTGGTGCGGGAGTCTACATTACGGAGATGGATCTATAGGGCTCTTTTAGACTACGGTGAAAACCCCGCTGAGTTTCTTCTTTGGAAGATCAATGATTGGATCTTGGTCAGAACCAATTCGGCTTGGGAGAGTAGAATGAACTGTAAGGTGTCGAGGGCGGTATGGCCGGCACTTGACAGGACAGGCACAGACACTCTTCTGGGCTTGAGTATTAGGAGCTTAAGGATCATGATAGGGGCCATAACGTATCACTGTTTGATAGGGAAGATGAGGTCTAGATGGGACGCTGGCAATTCCGACTTTTGTAGAATGTGTGGGGACGTCAACGAGACAGAGTCTATTGAGCACATTATGTGTCACTATCCCCGATTGCAACATCGTAGGATGAAATGGTTGGGCAGTCAATTCCTCGACGAACTGAGTGACCTTAGGCACGTGGAGCTTGTAGATTTCATAGGTTTCGTCATGGGAATAGACTGTCTATATATATATTCTCAAATGAAGGGGCTTACAATGGACCGAGATCGGTCTCTGGGTGGAGAATTGGTACATTTGGTATCACGTCAACCTTCTCTATCTATCTATCTTTTTTACTAAAAATTATACTTTTATCGGCTCTCAATTACTTTTTTTATTGTATCAATTAATAAATTGATTAATTGAATATACATACAATTTTTTTAATAGGTTGAATTTCAATTAATAAAATAATTGAATATGCATTATGTGTAATTTAAATTGGATTTTAGTTTTTCTATGCAAAATTTTAATTTAATTTGTTAGAATACTTCAATTTTTGAGCAGTTTATTTAATTATAAAAATATTTGAAATCATCATTCTAATTAATTAATAAGTTAATTGAAAATTTTTAAAAAATATTTTCTCTTTTGTGAAGGAAACATTTCAATATTCCACAATCCGCATTTCAAAAAGTTGTGATAAGTTTTACTTCAGTTTCTCAATTGTTGTCAATTTATTAACGTCAATTAGTACATTTTAAATATATCATCATTATAATTTTTATTTAATTTTGTATAAAAACAATAATCTCGATTTGATCTTTTATATAACAGAGAAAGAAGAAAATTATTAAATTTGATATTCTAACATCGTGGAGCTTGTTTTAAACTGTATAAAAATTTATTTAATTTGCAAGCCATTTTATTGTTTTTTCTACTCCCTCCGGTATTTTCATATAGATAAACGTGTTTTTGTAGTTCACCATAGAAAAACTGACTCTACATCAAGTTTATAAAAAATATAAAGGGTCCGAAGTGTTTTTTGACATTTTTGAAACGCTATAAAATAATTATTTTTTCACTACGGAAAAACTAATGATACCAAATTAAAGGTGATTATCTATATATTTGACTCAAATAAAAATTAATGTTGAGTTGAGTCTCATAACCTCACTTTTTAATATGGACGCATACTAATCTATGTGCTACACAGGGGTTTTTAGTTAAATTCAAAATGCTTGCACAATATTTTTAAGTATAGGAGATCTACTAAACCCTGATTTATTTGGAGCATAAAATCTCTTTAAATAGTTTAGTTAGAGCGAAAACCTATCTCAAGATCTTTAATATCAAAACAACACTACAACCAGACATAGCAGAACAAATTAAGTACTTGACAATATTTACCATCATACAATTTTAGTTAATTCTTGCTATATCAATTGATACAAATTGAGGTGATATGTCTAAATAGCATCATTTAGAAATTATCCTTAACTTACCAGCAAATAACCAACCGATAGAATATCAGCTTTTTTAATAATTAATATATATATATATATATATATCTTGAAACTTGAATTGCTCTAAATTACACAAAAACTTGAGCTTTCATGCTCAGAAAAAATTCTATACACCAGGTTTTACAATATTTTATAATTTATTTATCAATTGTGTACAATATTCAGAAGACAAGCAAATGATTATTTATTATTATACAAATGTATACAGTTCTTAAGATAATTTATTTGTATTATAGTGATCTCGTGATTATGTTTTAGTTCAATTTTGTGAAAAAATATTTCGCCACTCTTAATTTCCTAACAATATGGCATGAAAAAATATAAGAAATATTCTATAAGTTTGTATAATCAATTAGTCAAATATACAATTAGTTAGAACTAACCACTTTTTCCCATTTTATACTCAAATTTATTACAAATTTAAAATGTATAATTCTTTCTCCCAAATGTACAGGTAAGAATTATAATTGGCTACATTTTAAATTAAAACATAATTTTTAACAAAAATGTCCTAAATATTTTCTTCTTTCTTCCTATTTTTTTATAATTTAGTCAATACGACTCCGGCAGTTATAGTATTTTACACACATATTATTTCTATTAGTTTCTGAGTTACTTCATTTCGAAACTGACAAGAAGCACCGGACCACCCTTTATATTTACGATGCAAACCAACAGCTGGCAATCGGCGCATACGTTTGAAAGATATCAACACCTTGCTTTTGTTGAAATCCTCTAGCAATCAGTCTATTGTTATTTTGTTATATCTGCTTCTAAGTCAGTTATATATATATTCCTAGAGATGTCTTTCGCGTTAGCAGCGAAGAACTTTCATCTTCAGTTAAATCGATAATATCATTATGAAGTATATTTTTTTCAATATTTAGTTTGTCTACACTTTGATCTGTTCTTATATCTGACTTAGAAACTACATTTTCATTAATAGAGTCATTTAAAGTCTCATTATTTATAGTTTAATTTGTAGACACAGCATCATAAAATTCATGATATGCACCTCTCTTACTCGTGTTTTCTTTGAACTGTGAGAACAACTGTAGAAGTTTTATTACTGGTTTGTGCAAATGGAAAATGATTTTCATCAAATTTTACATCTGTTATTTTACATTGCAGTCCATGTCCCAAAGCCGATAACCTTTACATAAATTTATATAAACTAACCATACATAAATTTGTCTGTATTATTGAGAAGCACAAATGTAGTTGTCTTATTGGCATTGTAGACTTGGTCATAATGGTGAAAGTGAACTTCAGAAAAAAAAACTAGCAGTTGAAATTGTAGAAATTTAATTTCTTGATTTTAAATAAACTTCCATATAGTAATCGGAACCTTTTCCAAGTTTTTTGAAAATTAGTATTTTTTATAATATACCATATATAGGCCATTTGTTGAATGGATTTTCAAAACTATAATTCTTAGGAAGTTGCTCGATATTTAAAGTAAAAAATAAGTTCCTAAGTTACCGAAAACTCGCAAAATATTTCATATACATATTACAAATTGTCATATTAAATACCAACAATTTCATAAATATTTAGAATGTGTTAACATATTAATCATTACATATTTACGACTTTTAATTATTAGAACAATAAACACACAAATTATTAAAACTATGAACATTGTTCGATAAGAATATTTAATTGACTTACCGTATGATCTGGTTTCTTGCCACCCAAAAACATAATTATGCGATCGCTGACCTCATACATGGCATCCAATAAACGTTCAGCAATCAATGTATGATTATTTGCCTTAGCTACTTCAAGTGGTGTCAGACCATTGCCATCGATGGCATTTATATCGGCTCCATAAACAATTAACAGTTCAATTTGTGAAGCCTGTCCAAACTTAGCAGCCACATGTAAAGGTGTTGAACGTTTTTCTTCGTGAAAGAAATTTGGGTCAGCACCTTGAACTAAAAGACGCAATGAGGTCTCTAAATTACTGGTACGTACACTGGCATGCAATTGTTTACTCAGTTCATGTTCTAAATTTGCACCAGTGATGTCATCGTCAGTATCTTGTAGATTGGGTTTCAAAACAAAAGCCAATTGTACATGTTTAGCTTTAATGAAGTCTGATTTATTGGGATGCAGAGGATCTTTCGGAGAGGGTTTGCGTATACGTGTTGTACCCTTTGAACCGGATGATGTGGTACCATCTAATAAATGATGTTCCCAAACACTGTTGGCGCCATGAGCATTCAAAGAATTGACAAAATTCAGTACAGAGGGTTCCCAAGTACCCTGGCGTAAAGATTTCACTATGGATATGTGTCTACCCAAACTGCGATGTACTGAGCAACAATCGGAACACAACAAAATGCCACGATTTATAGAGGCCCATGAAGGATCTATTGTAGAAATGGTTATTTATTTATTAACACTATTTCATATTTTCTTATATCATTTACCTGAAGCTCCACAATCACCACAGACTTCTGTTTGTATGCGCGTTTTGCTACGAGACATTTTCGAATTTTTCAAACTATTACTATTGCTGCCACCACTGCCACTCAAACTGCCGCGCTTGTCGCTGCGTATACCTTTAATACCACTCACGGAGTCGCGCTTTTCATTGGACGCTGCACTTGTACCGCTGCCACTATTGGTATTGCCACCACCCGCGTTTGCTATAAATAGCTTTTTATGCGCTTCAACAACACTGCTGGCGAAACACATTCATGCCCTTTTATTCGAAACAATTTAAATCATAAAATTCTTCACTACACAACTATGTTGCAACACTAGACTTTTTTTGTCTTGTGGTTGTTGTTGATTTTTAATTACATTTACAGAAAACACCCACAATAATAACTTGAACTGATGAACGGGCTGGGCTATTCAACTGCAAGGGAGTAGTAGTAAATAGAAAAATATTTATTGTTGACCTTTTTTTTGTGCGTAACCGCCTGGTTTAGTTCTATTGATATTTTTAACTGATTTACATTTATTGTGCTAAAATTGTATGTAATTTATATTCGTTGTTATTTTTTGTTATAAAAATTATGTTTTGTTATTAATTAATCACTTTTTTACCACAATTATTATGATTTATAATTTTTTTCTCGACAGAAATACACTCCAGAGATCTCCGCCGAACAAATTTAACGGCGGCAGTTGACTCTAAAATTGTGTCTATATTAAACAATTTTTTATCAAGGCAAACGTCAAAATCGACAAGAATTTACAACTGAGATTAACTTAGTGTCTACATTAGGCAAATTTATATCAAAACAAACGTCAAAATCAGTGCGAATATATACAAGGTAACCTTACATAGTGTCTACATTAGGGATCTTTTTATCAAGACAAACGTCAAACTTAACACTAATTTGTGGAGGTGGCAACAGTTGCACAAAAACAACAATATGGCGTATACATTATTGTTTTTTATATATGCAGTTTGACAACTGTAACAAATAAAATAATAATCAACTGATTAACTAAGGTTACCTTGTATATATTCGCACTGATTTTGACGTTTGTTTTGATATAAATTTGCCTAATGAAGACACTAGGTTAGTTAAACAGTTGCATATATAAAAAAACAATAATGAATACGCCATATTGCTGTTTTTGTGCAACTGTTGCCACTTTCCACAAATTCGCGTTAAGTTTGACGTTTGTCTTGATAAAAAAATCTCTAATTAAGACACTATGTAACCCCAAGTCTACAATTGAGATTAACGATGATATAATATTTGAGATAACGTCGGCAGAGGAGAATAACCATTTTGTTTATATTATGTTAAATCTTAAATAAGGGGTACACGTATTCTAATAAATCCTATAAGATATCATTATTTTCGACAATTTTTTTTTGTAAAATTGTTTTCTTTTAGTGTTTCTTTTACATGTTAAAAAACATTTTTATAAAAATTGTTCTAAAAAAGTGCGAATTTCTTAAACAAAAAGGACATGTTTACTCTGTGACTGATTGATATCTTATAGGATTTATTAAAATACGTGTACCACTTATTTATGATTTAACATAATATAAACAAAATGGTTGCTCTCCTCTGCCGGCGTTATCTCACATATTATATCAGCGTTATTCTCAGTTGTAGTCCTGGGGTTATATAATGTTAAATAAGGGGTACACGCATAACATATTTAATTAAAAGGTAATGTTAAAAGCACAGCTGATTACTTTTTTAACTCTATGTAAAAACTAAATTTCTCTCTCATACATAGTGTCTACATTAGAGATTTTTTTATCAAGACAAACGTCAAATTTAACGCGAATTTGTGGAAGGTGGCAACAGTTGCACAAAAACAACAATATGGCGTATTCATTATTGTTTTTTATATATGCAGTTTGACAACTGTAACAACCAAAATAATAATCAACTGTTTAACTAAGGTTACCTTGTATATATTCGCACTGATTTTGACGTTTGTTTTGATATAAATTTGCCTAATGTAGACACTAATATACCAGTTGCTGAAAACGTCAAACTCCATACATAAAAAATTTGAGCAAAAAATCCTCTCCGAACTGTTACCACCTTATTTAGTATACCTCGAGTACACGTATTCTAATAAATCCTATAAGATAATATTTTTCAATCAGTCACAGAGTAAATATGTCCTTTTCATTTAAGAATTTCTCACTTTTTTATAAAAATATTTTTTAAAATGAAAAAGTAATCATTAAGAGAAAACAATTTTACAAGACTGCGGACATTTCTCTGACAAAACTTTCGAGAACGACTATAGCTGGCGCACCCGTCGCTCACTTTGTGTCAGCAAATCTTTTGATCTCGAAGGTTCGTCTATTATATTAACAGTGAACATTTAGCAATATCAATAGCGAAACGTAAAAATATTAGTGATTCGTTTACGATATTAAAAAATTTTGAATATTATTCGATATTGATATTAATAACGACTTGAATTTATTAATAAGTCATTTACATAAGAGTGGTAATATTTGAAGCATTTTGTCCAAATTTCAATTCGTCCATAGAAGTCATCAATGTTTTTTTCTCTTATTATTATTAATTTTTATATTGCTCAAGACCACATCTTTTTGTTAAAAATTTTCTGAATTAATCTGTATATTAGATATTTAGATAAATATGCTCTTTAGCAAATCTATTTAGACAAGTATCGACATTACTTACCGTTTTTTCTAGAATTTTATTATATTAATTTTTATTAAAAGTTGTACAGAATTTAAATATCATCAAAATTTTAGAACCAAACGCAATGAACTATGACTCAAGAATGACACTTGATTCTCTTTATTTAAATATTTTGCACGCACAAACATGGAACTACGTAGATAATTTCACAAAGAATTTAGTTTTGAGATTTTATTCAGAAAAGTTAAATATTGAGATATTGTTAGTTTTAAAATTCTCTAAAGTTACGCGAATGTTTACTACAGAGAAATTATTAAGAAAAATTTAGTGTTACGAACATTTATTTTTAATATAATTGTCGATAATTTCTCCAACATTCTGTTTCAATAATTTTTCGTTTTTAGCGGATATTCGCTAATAACGAAACACAGGTCAGGCGGGAATATACATGCACATAAACTTTTGTGTATGTATATTCTTTTTATTAAAAAAACAACAAAATACACATAAATTATTAGTAAGGGAACACTTTCTTGTAAATTCTGACTAAAACCTTCAAGACTGATATGTACAGCAAAAAAAAAAATGGAACGAGCTAATATAATTACAGAGCTAATATAAAAAAACCACCGCATACAATGTCAAAATTTTATGAAGAAAAAAAAAATTAGTAAATAAAGAAGAAAAGTAAATAAACGCAGTAAGAATTAGTTAAGTAAAAAAAAAAAATTATATAAATTAGAGAAATAAAGTGGAAATAAATTGCGACCAATTTTTAATGAAATGTATACAACAGATTACGGCATATTTTTAAAAAGTTTTAGCTCAAAAACAATAACGTAAAAATCTGAGGCTCAGTTTTTAACATGAATTACGAAAGGTACTAATTTTATATGTATTAATTATTATGTATTAAATATTTAAAAAAAAAATTCAATATTAGAAATAACGTTATTCTTTTATATTATTTCATTTTTCGTTAATTTAGTACGATTTATAATGTTTCGTTTTGTTTTATTTAATAAAAAATAAATTTCCTTATAAGAAATTATGGCATTTTTCTTATAACTAAAGTTTTGAAAAATTTCCTGGGATTTCCGGGAGTTTTTTAATACTTTAGATTTAATTTTTTTGTTCCCGTTTCCCGGTAAAAGAAATATTGCGGGAAACCCCAAACCCTATCTCCTGCATTTAGTCATGGAATAATGTTCACAATTTCGTAATTAGTTGACTTGAAATAATTAAATTTTACTTTGTCTTTGTAAAAAAAGTATGTATGTAAGTTCCTATTTGAAAATTGTATATCAAATATACTTTTATTTAAAAAGTTTAATTTTTAAATCAAATTGCACAATAACTAACTAATGTACATTGCACATATATGTAACTACTATATGCCTAGCATACGAAAAATAAGAAAACAAATGAATACTCACACTTTTTATCAATAAAATTTTTTATACTCATTTTATTCACACGACTAGCGTCTTGAGATAATTAAAAAAAAAATCAAATTTCATACGTAAATATCTTTACTATACTAAACTGTAAGAGATAACTCAGGTATGCAATAAAGTTATACAAGCATATTCATTGTACCTGTATTTACTTAAACATTCGCTTCAGTATGTTGATGATTTGAAAGATATAGTCGGGTCAAGCCCGACTATGTCTTTCAAATCATCAAAATTCGTGGATGGGTCTTATATTAGACATGTGGATAATTGTGGACCGATACTTTTACTAAGTGTAAAATATACGTATACAGAATATTACGTTAATACTAACATTTTTATGAATTTATACACTTTAGGGTGATTCCCGGAAGAGGGCTTATATGGGAGCTATGGTAAATTATGGAGCGAACCTCATAAAATTTGTCAGTATGATTTCTACTTATATAAAACTTATTTGTGTCGAATATAAACCTGATACTAACATGTGTATGTGATTTATGCATGTTAAAGTGATTTTCAAAGAGGGTTTTATATGGGAGCTATGGTCAATTATGGACCGATATTCATGAAATTTGGCACAATGATTGATACTTATAGAAAACTTGCTTACACGGAATTTCATTAAAATATTGCAATATTTAAGGCATTTATGATAGTTAAACCCCTAATCCGGGAGGACATTTGTATGGGGGCTAGGTGAAATAATGTTCCGATTATAACCAATTTCAACAGGCATCGTCCTAAGTCTAAGTGCAAAATTTCATTGAATTATCTTCAAAATTGCGACCTGTATTTTGTGCAAAAGATTTACATGGACAGCCATTCAGACGGAGGGACATCAAAAAGTAATACTGAGTCGATTGGTATACTTTAATTTGGGTGTTGGATGATTTTTTCCGTGCGTTACAAACATCAGCACAATCGCATTGCGCTTTGCACTGCACGTACATGAAAAAATTGTAAATCAGCCGGGTTACGAGGCACATGAAGCAAGGTAGTGGCAATTCGGAGACGATTTTTCGCTCACATTTTTTTATATATGGAGTTTGGTGTTATTAGCAACTGTAACATAGTGTCTACATTAGAACAATTTTTATCAAGACAAACGTCAAACTTAACACGAATTTGTGGAAGGTGGTAACAGTTGCACAAAAACACCAATATGGCGACTTCATTATTGTTTTTTTATATATGCAGTTTGACAACTGTAACAACCAAAATAATAGTCAGCAGTTTAAGTAAGGTTATCTTGTATATATTCAGACTGATTTTGACGTTTGTTTTGATAAAAATTTGCCTAATGTAGACACTAGGTAAAGAGAGATGTTTATTTCTTACATAGAAAAGACAAAAAAAGAATCAGCTGTTCTAACGATATCTTATAAATAATATGCCATGGTTCATCTCAGTGATGCCAAATATTACCAACATAAACACGTAGAAATGTTTGAAAAAAGTACTAAATTTAAAAAGAACGTTTTTGTGGTACAATAAAGACACGTTTTATGGAAAAGCGCAAAAATGGCCTAATATTAAAATTCCTTTTGAAAAGTAAAAACAGACATAAAAGCAACATTTTTACCATTAATCAACCATTTGGAAGGTACATCTCAAAATATTAATAGCAAACTGAATAATTAATATGCAGGTTATGGAGACTTTATTATTATGAACCTCGATCCAAAATTGTTTCAGTCAAACAATTTTAATTGATGAAGACAGTTTTTTTAATACTAAAATTCTTTTACGAATTGTTAAGATCTCTGAATAAATTTGGGTACAAATCCTTTCAAAAATATATGGAGGTTAGTACAAAAATTGTCAAATTAAAATAAAAATTGAAAAAAAAGCATTGCACTATTAAAATAACTTCCCATTTTTGAAAAAAGTAAAAAAGGGCTAAAAGAAAATTGTTGAAACTGCAAAATTTCAGGCTAAGGGCTAAAAAATATTTTTCGCATTTCGGACTACTAAAAACGGGTATATAAGATGGTTATATAATTTATGTAGTAAAAGATCGGCGGATCAATAAGTCCGGGACTTTTTGAATGAAACTTTTTGAATTTATTTTTCAATCTCCTTTTAACTCAATACACTTAGTCCAACGTTTCTCCAGTTTTTGTATCCCTTCCAAAAAATAGGTTTTATCGAGGTCCTTAAAATAGGCATTTGTATGGTCAATAATTTCATCGTTGGAGCTGAATCTATTTCCACTGAGCCATTTCTTTAGGTTGGGAAATAGGAAGTAGTCACTAGGGGCTAAATCCGGAGAATACGGCGGATGAGGTAACAATTCGTAGCTTAATTCATAGAGTTTTGCAATTGAGACTGTGTGACACGTGTGCACCCGTGCATTATCTTGATGAAAAAGAATTTTTTTCTCATTAAATCGGTCTAATAAGTTGGCATAATATTCGCCGTTTATTGTTTTTCCCTTTTGAATGTAATCGATGTGAATTATCCCGCGTGCATCCCAAAAAACTGTTGCCATCACCTTATTGGCACAAACTTACCTTGGCCTTAAAATCGAAACCACACTGCCATATGAAATGCCTATGGCATCAACAATCTCACTCAATTTTACTCTTCGGTCGGCCAACACCATATCGTGGATTTTTTTTCGACATTTTTTGACCTCAATTGGCCGTCCAGAACGTTCAGCGTCATTTGTACTTGTGCGACCACAACGAAAGTCAGTAACCACTTTTTTTTAACATTAAAATCGATGGTGCAAAGTCCCCATAGTATTTATCGAGCTTTTCCTTGGTTTTTATTGACGGATTTTTTTCGTAAAAAATGTTTAATGAGCACTCGAAATTCACTTTTTTCCATTTTCAGACAAAATACACGAGGTTGTAAGTTTTTAACAGCTGTTAAACGCAGAGTAAATGAGGACACTTGCTCAAAATTTGACAGTAGTCTATTAACAGGTGGTACTTGATGGGAATAGTGTTGCATTTCATATAACTACGAGGGAAGTTCGAAAAGTCACGGTAATATTGATATATATATATATATATATATATATATATATATATATATATATATATATATAAAATGTAAAACGCTCTCTTAAGGGTCCCCATAAGTCGTATATATATATATATATATATATATATATATATATATATATATATATATATAAAATGTAAAACGCTCTCTTAAGGGTCCCCATAAGTCGTTAAGAGGGCCAGGTCTGAGGATGACCATCACACTTCGATTACTTTACTAAATATAAGTGACTTCCTAATTGAGTGGATAACACTAATGCTAAGCAACAGCATGGGAGACACTTATGTGAGTAAACTTGTGACGAGAGCACACCTCAAGAGGGGATCCTCTCTCCACGATTGTGGTTTCTAGCGGTGAATGTCATATTGAAACTTTTCGAACTTTTTCAACAAAAAGTCGATTGTTCGAATGCCGATTTGATGAACCCTAATTTGAACTCGTCTGCTATACTGGCATTTATCTATAAATGAAAAGACATTTAATTGCAAAATGTCGATCTGGAAAATATTAAATTGTTGATACATGAAATTAAAGAATTGACTTGATTTCCTTTTATACGTTTAAAATTTATATTTAATTTAATATGCCGATTATACCAAAACAAAAACTAATTGGTTTTTGAAAACAATTTCAAAGACTACATAGTTTGCATACCTTATTTCTTCCCAATGTAGATTTTGTTGACATTCGCATTTCTTGGATATTTTTTATTTCTGCACCATTTGCTACTTCTTTGATCAGAGAATATATAGTTTCAATATTAAAACATATTTTAACAGTTTTTAATAAATTATTTATTATAATAATCTCATAAAGAAAACAAATAATTTCTATAAATTTGAAATTTTATTTTTCTCTTTATATATAAAAGCTACGGTTTTAAAATTTGCTAAACAGAATGTATCATGAATAGTTAATTTAGTGGTTTTTATTTGGTTTTCAATAAAAACTAGTTAAAAATGGTTTTTAATTTTTATGTAAAAACCAAACAAATTTACGTAGTTTTTTATTCAAAAACCAAATAAAGCCAAAAACTACTAGTTTGGTGTAAATGTCATATAAAAGATATTTCATAAAGTTTTGTGGTTGCTAAACTTTGATGCACCTGAATTAAAAATATAAAAACTGGCTCTGGCTTATCGATGTACTGTGTAGGGGAGAAATAACAATTAAGAAATAAAGTTTGCTGTCCGTAATTGCCTAAGGTGTGAACCAAAATGTACATACATGTTTGTTTTTCATACCAATTATCAAAAAGTATCAATTAAAAGATCCAAATAATTACAAACTTTCAAAAATTATTCATTTTGAAAAATTACATTTTATGTTTAAATGGTGTTGAATTCTTTAAGTGAGAGCATAAAGCTTAACCACTTTAATAAATAAGACTTCAATAACACTATTTTTATATTAAAATATGAAAAAACATGTTCTTTATTACATAAATATTCTACTTAAGTTAATTAACAATGTTGGACATTTTAGAATTTTTAGTAAATTTCTACCTAATTGAAAACAGATATAAAAGACAAATAAATTCATAATAACAATGATACAAATTAATTACCAATTTTTTTCTTGTTTAGTTTAAAATATCACACAAATTCATACTGTTGCTAAACTTACAAAAATAATTAAAGAAAAAAATAAAAAAAAGAAACTAAAACTTAATTTTGAATATTTTTTAAAACAAACCTAACAATTCAAAAACAAATACCGCCTAAAGTTGTTACAAACACATACGTAATTATAATTCTTAAAAAAGTTACATAATTAGTCTTTTCAAGTATTATAAAGAGGAAATTAATGGTTACATTAGTTTAAATAAAAAATTCATATTGTAGCAAAATCACTAAGATTACGTTCTGGTTGTACCATATTCGTAGGCATCAGTTGAACAAGTTTATTAAATAGAAAACAACGGCGCGAACGTAAATCGTAAATGAAATCACTGCGTGAACGTTTACCACCCGATTTACGATAAGCCGAATAGGAAGAGGCGGCATCTGAAATACCCGAAGATGTAGAACTTTCACAAGATTCCATAGATAAATCTTCTGTAGCTTGAGTATGATCGCTGGCAGCATCTACAGATTTCGTATAAGCATCTGAATATTTCGTAGTTTTGTAAAAAAAAAATAAAAATTAATAAAGTTTTTGTATCAAAATTAATTTCAAATAGTACTTTTTTCACCATCAGAGTACTAAAATTCAAATTTTTGGCAGTTATTTTTTATTTAGTGCAAAGTTCAAAGAATGTAATTTATATATCTAAAACGAAGGATTATATACGATACCAATTCATTAAATAATTTTATTCAGTTTAAATATTATAGTAAAATATGAAGATCTTAATAAGATGTGGCCCTGTTATGGGAATAAACTTACGGAGGAAATGTCGTCCAAAAACAATTCTTTAAAATCAGCTTTAGTTTGGTTAAAATATAATTCATTATCTCATGTCTTTGAAATTTTCTCTTAAATTTGATTTACATAGAAATTTGTAGTTTTTAGTAATGAATATACGTATTAGTAATGAATATACATATTAGTAATGAATATACATATATTTTAAAGTTTACTATTTTACAAATTAAACCTCAAATGTTTCTATAATGTAGTTTTGTTTGCTCTATAAACTTATCTGAATTGTCCTAATTACGTGTTAATAATTTTGAGAACTCGAAAAACCAGCATTTAATCAGAAATAGTGTTCATAACAATTTAATTATTACTTCTGAGCACCAATTGTAAATCTAAATCAAAAATGTTAAGAAGAACATAGGTTTCTATTCGAAAATTATATATCTCCAAAATATATTTTCATTTAAAAATGTTAAATTCGAATTGTGGAATATCAAACTTATTATTTGACAGTCAAATGTCTCGTGGGAATACTTCGGTACTTCTGAATGTTAAATCGTAAAAAAAACTATAGTAAAAAAAATTACCTTCTTCATTGGCCGAAGATGAAGTAATATCAGAACTAGATTCTCCTAAAGATTTTTCAGTACCTATAGGTATGGTATCTAAATTTGTTTGCTCCATTTCCACATCATCGTCTATTTTGAAGAGCAAAGAAGCTAATTTATGGAACTGCAAATAAACTCTTATAAGTTTATTAAAAAATGTATACATTTTTTATACTAACATTTTGTAATTGTTCCTTGTTGCTGTGATCGATAA
The DNA here is from genome assembly GCA_932274085.1 of Protocalliphora azurea. Taxonomy (NCBI): domain Eukaryota; kingdom Metazoa; phylum Arthropoda; class Insecta; order Diptera; family Calliphoridae; genus Protocalliphora; species Protocalliphora azurea. The sequence continues at coordinate 131,955,377 of OW026521.1, read as the reverse complement.
CTTCTGCTATGTGTTGACGTAAATATTGCATGGCTTTGTAAGGATCCGATTTGGTCATTTCTTCATAGTGTAATTTACGCAACAAAAAGCGACAATGTCTTAAAATTTCTTCACGTTTAGGTCTAAATAAATGGTAAACTATTAAAAAACTAATATATTTATTATTTTTTATTATTACTTTTCCAATTCCAATATCCAAAAATCATCCAAACGTAATTGTGGTGTGGTGGAACGACCCGGATTACCACCAAATAAATAATGAAGTTTTGCAACTTCATCATATACCAATTGATGAGCATAACGAGGACAAGGTTCTAACATATTGTCTTTATTATCTACATCATCTATTGCTGTCGAATTGGAATAGTTGTAGCGACATGAATAGATTCTTGACCAAGTATGCGAATCTAATGAATAAACCCAAAAGGAATTCGAGGCATCTGGTGTGTGTTGAACATCACGGCGATCTTTGATTTTACTTAAACTCTAAAATAAAGAGGTACTACAACTTTTTTGAATTAAATAAAGTGAAAAATAAAACATACAGAAAATATGTAAATTTCATTGCGTTCACAATCAATAGTGGCTCTTAGAGCAACGGGAGAAGGCTCATTTTTTCCATCTGGATTCGATACATTGTTGCCATTAGAGTCTCCCGTAGATGTAGCACTTATAGTTCCTGCAGTTTGGCCACCATTTAGATTTTTATTTAAAAATTCCAATATTTGGTTATCTACTTCGTATGTTATGAAATCATGTATGTCTTCCTTACCACGTTGACCACCATAAATGTATAGTTTGCGTTTTTTCTGGAAAAATAATGTATTTTTTTATTTTTCTTCTTTATTTAAATTTCGCACATAATAAAATATTGTTATATTGAAGAAAATGTCATAGTTTTAATTTATTTTAGGATTTTTTTTTTTTTTTAAATTTAAAGTTTGAAATAACATTATATATATATATATATATATATATATATATATATATAATTTTTATATAATATTTAATTTTTCAATAAAATTAGCATATGTATTATTTAATTTTTTAGTAGATTTTAAAATATTAATAAAGTTCGATTTTTCGAACATGACTAATATTATATTATGTATCATTATTTGGTATTATTTAAAAATTAAAATTAGAAAATTTACAAAGTTTTAATTGTTCGAAACCTTTATAAAGAATTTGCATTTTCGAACATTACCGTAAATTATACAACAATAATTTATATTTAATTTATAATATATGTAAGTATAATTTTTTAAACTTTTTGTAAAGTTAGAAATTTTCGCATCTAACTCCGAATTTTTTGAATTTAAAAAATAAATATTTTTCTAATCTACTAATTACACTTACATTATGAAATACCATACAATGTGTAATGCGAGATTTTATGGACAATACTTCCGGTTGTGAGGCCGATGGATGATGACAATCTACTAATATTTGATTCCATGTATTGGTAGCAATATGATATGAAAATAATCCCGAATATTCGGGTTCACTTGAGGTCGAAGCATTAACACTACGTGGTGTCAATATTTTGCCACCAAACACATAAATTGTACGTTTATCGACATCAATACACATTTGATGATCATACATTAGTTGTGGTCCACCAACTTGGCTAGTATCATCACAAATTTGCATCCAAGTGCGTGCACGTGTATCATACAAAAAGAAATCACTCTTAATGTATTCAGTTGTTCTTATAGAATTGTCTAAATAACGGCCCAACATGAAAATGTTTTTGCTGACAGGATCAAAAACCATTTTATGACACGATCGTGGTGTGGGTCCATTAAACTCTTCAGTATGTTCAAATAGTTGAGTCCAACAGTTGTTGCGTATATCAAAAACCCACAAATCGCTTAGATCTTGAAAACCATTCCAACCACCATACAAATAAATAAGACGCTTTTGTGAATCCATAACCAATTGATGGCCGCCACGATTTCCTAAAATTTAAAAAAAATTAACGTTATAATTAAATTTTAAACTTATGAATAAAAAAGTATTTAGTTTAACCTGGTTGTTTACTGCCGTGGGCATGTTGTAAACGCCAAGCATGTTTATAATCCTGTCTATTTAAATAATCATCCATTAAACCTTCATCCACACAATCACTAATAAATTTCTCTGCCTTCTCAAAATCACCGTTAACTACTAAACATTGATGCAATTCGGTAATGAGAGGATGTTCAAGTTGTACATGTGTTTGTTCTTGTAAAGCTTTAAAAGCGTTCTCATAACCTTGTTGGCGAAAATGTTTCAAGCATAAGCGTATAATTTCAACTTCTCTTAACTGTTGAACAAAAGAAAAAATAATTCACATTATAAAAAATAAAATAAAATAAAATAAAAATAAGTTATTAATAATACCTTATTATAATCCCTTAAACAAACACTAGTATACATGGGATCATCTTGACCCAATAATTCAATATACCAAATGCTATAGTTAAATGTGGGACCCCATGATAATAGTGGTACAATTTTCAAATACATAATTGGTAAATTTGTGGTAATATCACTACGTAAACTAAATATTTCTGGTATATGATCATTTCGTAAGCCGCTGAGGAGAAAATAATGAGATTTGTTAGAAAATCATTTAGTATATGATTATTATGTATTCCCTTACTTACCCTTCTAGTAATAAAACCATACGTTCTTCATCCAAACCTCCATAGATGCGAAATTTTTTAATGTTGCAAACATGGGATTTTTCAAATTTACCAAATTTAATTTTACAAACAATGGCAGGTCTTCGTAGTTTCAATGTTAAGTATTGAGGTGGATTATTGTTAAAAGCTGACCAGCGTGATGACTGATCAGTTGGACAGTCTACTAGTATATTTCTATGAGATGAAAAAGACAAATTTTTATAAAACATGTATTTTTTTGCGCAATTAAATAAAAATTACCATGCTTCATACATACATACATACATACAATGTCACGCAAAACTAACTGAACAAAAGTTGTTTTTAATTAATTTGGGTATAACACGACTTTTTCTTGGTTTTGAAGAAAAATATTGTTAATATAAAAAGATTTAAGATCAATAAACATAATAAGAGATATATGTTTTTCTTATTCATAGCATATAATTTTTAAGAATATTAAATAAACTCAAAAGTTAAAAACTTGCGCGAAAAAATTAATTGAACAAATTTTTAAGCTTAATATTCTGACACAATCCCTTTGCTTTTGATCACTTTAGAGAAACCTTTAAGCTTATATAAGGATTTAAACAAATAGGCTTGTATTTTTTTAACATTGACATTGCTGTCTCTATTTTCTATAAGTTTAAAGATCATGGGACTGTGTGGACTTTTCCGTGACAGTTACCACTTCTTGATATAATAAATTTTCCATAAATTTTTATGTTTATTTTGGCACTTTGTAATGTTTGAATATTTGTCTAAGGTGTCAGTAATTTATCCCCAGCATATGAAAACATTACTTCTGGTAGAATTTTTCGATACATTTTGTTATTCATTATACCATCAACTTTACGTACCGGTTCTAAACTTTGTCCCGAAAAGCATCCAAGAAGCCATTACTTTATAGTATTCTAACAGTATAGAGAATACAAACGTTGATAAACGGGCTGCAATTTCATCCAAATCGCTCATATTAACTTCGATTTGTCTGAGAAACAACTCTATTTTGTTTTTGAATACAGAGGAGGTGCTATCGCCAAAATTCAGTATTGCTTTTTATTTTCCTGGAAATAAATGTTTTTTGCAGACCTGTTGGATTCTACACCGGTCTTAACTGCTCTCCTTTGGATTGTATATGAAGTTATTTTAATGCTCAATGATTTAAAACCACTTGGTGCAGTTTTATTATATTCGTTTTGACTTCCTCTAACAATTTATATATCATAATTGATAGATGACCATCTTAGATATTAATATTTTTCAAAGGTCTTAATGGGTCATAACACTTCGGAAATCTCTAATGTGGAGAATTTTAACTTATTCACAGTGTTTTGAATTAACATTTTTAATTTTCATCACTAAAACTTTTTAGTACTATTTTAGATAAGGCAAAATTATTTACAAAACTCCCCCATAAAACAACATCAAATATAATATCTCTTATTAAATATTTTTCGAAATGGTAATTTTTCGTGACAATTAATTTGTGACAATTTATGTTTTTGTTTAGAGCGGAAAACAGCCTTTATATGGAAGTAATATTACTCTGCTCATACGAAATCAAACTTCTATATATGGATTTTGGTTAGTTTAGGCTGACAATGTATATTCGTCTGTCCAAAATCTCATATCTTTAGTAATCTTATAAAAATTTTTGATTTGTTTTTTTATTTTTTGATAATTGAATAATTGATTAATTTTTGCATATATATATATATATATATATATATATATATATATATATATATATATATATATATATATATATATATATATAGGTGTTTTTGCATATATTCGTTTTGAAGAGAAATTAAATACGTTCAAACCAATATTATTAAGCTAAAAAAAAAATAATATGTCAAAGCAAAACCAACTAATACTATAGTTCAGGTGTATACGCTTTCCTTATTAATTAGTTGAAAAACATACACGTACATGTTAGTATTTATTCAAATTTAGTCTTTCAAATAAATTAATTACATATTTAATCAAAATGCCACGACCACGTGCAAATGTTGGTCGCAATACGCAACAAAGTAAAGAAGAACGCGCATCAGAAATTGAAGAAACTAGATATCCAGTATCACGTTTACGAAAAAATTACACAGAGCAACAACGCGAGATACGAAATTAAGAACAACGTCTAAGAACCAGGCAAGCAAGAACAGCTAGTCACAACACTAATCGAATAACATTTATGCGTCTGGCATTTAATTATGACCCAACAGTTGATTACAATTCACACAAAAATATTGATATGGATCAAGTATGTGCCCATTGTAAAGTGTTGAAATTCAAAAAAGAAGCCCCAGTGTTGTGTTGCATTAATGGTAAATTGAAATTGCCAGAACTAAATAAACCGCCATTACCATTACAGTGTTGTCTGCGACGCAGCAATCAAAACATTTTCTTAATAATATTAGAAAATACAACAGTTTCTAAATGACGTCATTCTGACAGAATAGTTACTGATAATTTCATGTCAACATTTAAAGTCCAGGGTCAAATATACCACAATACAGGATCATTATTACCAATTACTGATCAGCAACATAAATTTCTTCAAATATATTTTCTTGGCAATTCTAAAGATGAAGTAAACACAAGATGCGCAATTACTTCGGGAGTACGGCTTGACATTAGTACAGTCATTACAAAATTTATTTCATCAACATAATGAGTTAGTAAAATTATTTAAGACTGCAATAGAAGAAATGCCATCCCACAATCAAAAAATTATTATAAAAGCTGATAAAACACCAGTTGGAAAGCACTCAAGACGTTTCAATGCACCAACAATAAATGAAGTGGCCAATGTAATAGTTGGTGATCAGTTCAAAGCCAGAGATATTATTTTACATCGGTGTAATTATCATTTGAAATGTGTTTCTGAAAACTTTAATAAAATTTAAAATCTTTAGAAAAGATGTTATATATATATATATATATATATATATATAATTAGAATTATGTTGTGAGTATTTATTATTCAAAACTTTGTTAGTAAGAAGAGTAAAAACAAGTTTTGTTTAGATAAAATAAAAACTGTTGAAAAACTAAAAATATCAAATGTTATTACATGAAAAGTTTGGACATAATGCTTTAACTGTTCAATATATTAAATAACTAATATAATTGAATAGTTTTTTATTTTAATTAAAAAGATCAGGAAAAATGCATTCCCTTCTGCCGAGTGTTCAATAAACTTTTACAATGTATTTTTCTATAATTATTTTATTGAACTTGAATTCGAAAAATTTTCAAATAATTCTAAAAAAATTTTAAAGTTCGAGTAAAAAAAATTAAAAAATTAAAATTAATTTAAATTTTTTGTGCACTTAGAAAATATGATTCTAAAAGTTTCACTAAAATATATTCCTGTCTACATTTTTGAGCGTGTGGGAACCAGTATAGTGTCAAATCAAACTAAAGCATGGTCCGAACTGCTTTTTGTCATTTTTACATGACTATAGAATTGTTAATTTATTCGTTATCGAAAAACTAGTCATGCACGATTTAGTACGATTATCCATATTTAAAAGGCATCAACAAATAAATATAGAATTTTGGTCCATTTTGAAATAATTTGCTATTTTATTTATTTATTTATTTTATAAGTAATATAAAAAGCCTTTTAATCTTAGTGTCTAAATTTAACTATGTGTTATGCAGAGGTTTTTAGCTGAATCTAAAATCTCTTTTAGAAATATTTATAAGTATAGGGTGTTGACTAAACCCTGTGTTTACTGGACCATAAAATGTTGTTATAGGCAAAAAGAAATATTTATATGTATCTCGTTAATCACAATTATCTTAACCTTTTTACTAAAAGGACAACAAGCCAAACATAGGCAAATAATTTTTAATACTCTATTTCAATACCATAAGGTAATTTTGATTTCTTCAAGCTATATATAACGGGACGAATTTAGTGATAATATCTCTACACACCATAATTTTTAAATTACCTATAACATACAGACAAAAACCTTACGGAAAGAAAAAAACTTTTGTTCAAGTTTTTTAAAAAGAGTAGGCTTAAATATATCTTAAGTCTTTTCTTGTTATCGCCAACATTTAAACTTGTGCCATCATGTTCGCTATAATTTTCTTGGGCCAAATTCTATAGTTCATTTTCATTTATTATTAAAATATGTTCATTATTTTGAGTTCATTTTTGCTCATTCATTACTATAAAACTGTATGGACTTTTTAGGATAAATTATTTTTATTTATTTTCTCTTGATCTTAAGATTATTTCTAAGAAAAATTTATATATTTATATATATTCAGAAAAAAAATAATTTTTTGCGCAACCAAATTTCAAAGTGTTGGCTTTAGTTTCGTAAGGAATAAAAAATATACATATTTTGTTATACTAAAATTGTGCATTTATTTAAAGACATGTATTCTGTGGTACATTTTCGTGAGCCACTTGAATAAGAAATATTTTAAAACTAAGAATATTTAAAACTAAGTTAATGCATCCTTTAAGGATTCTATCGTCTCAAATTGTTTTTCATAAACTTTTCTTGCAAGCCAACCCCAGACATTTTCCATTGGATTCAGGTATGGTGAATATGGGGGCCAATCAAAAATTTGAACACCTTGTTGATTAATCCATTGTTTTGCTGCTCTAGCGGTATGAATGGGGGCCAAAGAAATCATTAAATTTTGGAAATGCTTCCTCCAGAATGTTTTTGTAAGTTGTTGCAGTCATTTTGTTGGATACAAAAACCAATTCTATGGTACCATAATACGAAATGGCACCCCATACCATTATCCCGCCCTCTCAGTTGTGTCTGCGGCTCAAAAATAATTCCTCCTTATTTAGGTCATGGAAGTAATAGTTATACCCGTCGGGACCATCAATATTAAACATTTTTCATCGGAAAATACAACTTTAAACCATTTGTCGAACCATGTTATTGTATTTTTGGCAAACTGTAGACGTTGTGATTTGCGTTTTTCGTTAAGTGGTGTTTTTTTTTGCAGTTTTCGTCGGACTATGTATTGGCACGGCTTTAAAATACGGTGCACTGTTCTTAGACTGGCACTGACTCCACTTTTTTCACGTATTTTTGATACCGACATGGCAGAATTTGATGTAATTCTAAAAATTTTTCGTCTTTCTTTTGGAGTTGTTGCCATTTTCTTCCGCCCTTTCATGTTTTTTCCATATCTTTCCACGTTATTTAAATATTTGTTCACAACTGTCTTTCCTCTATTAATGTTTTTGGCTATTTGGACCGGATTCTGACCCTGATATTTAAAAATCAGATTTTTTTCTTTTTCAGAGTTATCAAGAGCCTTTTTGTCCCATTTTGAATAAAAACTATATAAAAACTATCAAATTAAAAATTCTCTAGCCGTTTATATTGCAAGAAATTCAAATCATAGCCTTCCTGATTAATATTAAAAGAATTCCTTATTCAAGTGACACACGAAATAGTACCACAGAAATACATGTCTTTAAATAAACGCATAATTTTAGTATAACAAAATATGAATATTTTTTATTTCTTCAGGAAACCAACACTTTGAAATTTGGTTGCGCAAAAAAATTATTTTTTTCTGAACTTTAGTTCTGAAGATATACTTAATTAAAGTTGAAAAAATGTGATTCCTTATTCAAGTGGCAGGCAGTGTATATATAAGAATTTGTTATAAATCAATAATATATTTTTATGTTCAATATAAATACGTAAGAATTATATTTGGCTCCATTAAAAAAACCCTAATTTTTATAAAAATAAGACCAAAAAATATTTTCTCATTTCTTCTTATATTTCCAATATTTCAGATAGTATATTCTTGATCTATATAAGATTTGAAATATATGTGTTTTGGACTTATAGCTATTATACTGTGAAATAATTAGGTAAATATATTGTCCGGTTTCTGAATTATAACTTTTCAAAAATGACGAAAAGCAGTTCGCACCATGGTTTGCGCGAGGTGTGCTATTTATGTTTTGCGAAACGACAAAACTACACAATTTACATTAAATCTGATACCGGAATCATAAAATATAATGGTTTTCAAATTTTAAGGCTCCGTTACTCTACCCTAAATGTAAAAACGTGAAAACGTAGAGCGACATAATTTGATTAGGTTAGTACGTTACATTTACGTTTATGAGTATTCGTGTACACATAACTCATAGGCAGAACTTGTCAGCTGATTTTACGTTCTCAGAAAATTTTTTTATACGATGGCAATTTTTGTTTCTAAAAGTTAGTTAAATAATAGTCTTCGTCAAATAAAATAATTTTGCAATAAACAAATTTTTATGCAATGATTTTTTATAATTTTCGATGCAATCGTGAACACGCTTTACACCCCTTACAAGTTAACAAACGTTTAAAAAAATGCACTTTAACTTTTGCAAGGAAACGAAGAAAAAATTATAATGTTACAGATCAAGAAATTTGGATCTATGCGTATGATTCTGAAACTAAAGATCAGTCAACTGATTCAAAATTTGTCAAACCTCATAAAAGTGGCACCCAGTCGAAGCATTTAAATTCAAACGATCGTTTTGTTTTTTGAGAAATCTGAAGTAAGGAAAATTAACTGCTGAACCCGGTTCATTCACCCACAAAGATAATTTTAGCTTTTACACATTGCTTAAAAAGAACGCAATGCAACTCTAATTTGTTATCCAATAACTTCAGTGCATTATATTATATCAAAATAAATTCTGAGGCCAACTTGTTTTGACACTTGGAATATCGGTACATGTCTTTGAGGTGCTTCAATCAAAGTGGAAAAACTATGTTAAGACTTTATTCAAAACGTATAAGAAAAAGTATTGACTGTCATGAATACTGATCTAAGAAATAATAATGTAAATTCCAAGAAATATTTTTGTTTTATACTTTTTTTTACAACACATAGAAGGCAGCCCTCCTATATATGTAATTATTAAAACTATTTTTTATTTAACCAAAACAAAATTCAGATTCATAGACTAACATAGATATGAAGCTTCGTTGTCAAAATCCTAAGTCGGTTGTCAAAAAAAAACCTAAAGCCGCCCATAGGCAAATACTGCAGGGAGCTACTGCCCATGAACCTCCCTATACATGTGCGCTTGACGATTTTGCTAAATAAAAATTTTAAATTTGTGAACACAAAAAAAAATAAAAAAAAGATAAAACTAAAAAAATAAAAAGCGTTTAAAAGCATAAAAATTAAAACTATTCTTTTATTTTTATTTTATTTTATTTTATCTATTTAAAATGAACTCTTACTGTCTGCAGTATGAGTTAATTTTTAAATCAAAACGATTTTGATTTTTCATACCGCATTGTCTGCGTGATGCACAGTATGAAATGCAGCATCCCTTCCAACATTAGGAAGATAAATTTGTTGCCAATCGTCCAGACGTCATTTCTTAGTGACTTCTAGATGATTGTCGGAAAATTGTTCGAAAGTTACAAACACAAAATATATTACTATTGCGAATTAATCGTCGCCACTCCTTAGGGACTTTTGATGATTGTTAGGAGAGTGTATGAAATTTACAAAAACAAACTGCATTACTATCGCCTTTTCACCTTCTAAAAGTATATTTTGTAGTCTCTTTTGGAAGATAATATGCCGATACAACAAAAACAAAATACATTACTATTGCGCATTCACCTTCCTGGCGTGTGTTAAAAAAATTGTCAGTCCAACACACAAACTTTGATATAGTGCACAGGAAACCGATAGGAATCTTCTGAAAAGTTCTGAAAGAGAACACCGGACCCTCCCCCAGTGTGATGATGCGGGATGGTACCCGGCTGCTCAAACGAGCGATCAGCAATGATACTGAAGCAAGCGACCGCTCTTTTGGATGGCCTATGGGAAGGTACTAGATTGGACGTGGTTTCCATTGAAGAGATCCCACGTCGGCCTAGGGCCATGGCCCGAGTACCGGACGAACGATCCAAACAAGAGGAGATTCGGGTCGCAAACCCTGAGATCCCTATAGGCGTCTGGAAGATGACCAGAGTTTCCGAATCCGACGGAACATTCAGAAATATTGTGACCGTTATGAACAAGGAGTCACTGCCACCCCCTCGTGAGAAAAGTGGGAAGAAGATTTGAGTCAATCTTCCTACAGGTCTACCGAGGGGATGACAGAGGCAGACCGGTCTTGTGAGGAGACTGTTAATTCTCTTACTCAAGATGACACTTACTTGGGTGAATTTTTTGAGCGATTGGAAGAAGTAGTTGAAGAGGACGCCCTCTTGGACTTCTTCGACCAAAATGAAGTCAACGTCACAATCATGTCAAAGGACACACATGGTGAAGATAACGCAAGTTAATCTTCACGATTCTAAAGCAACCTCGGATGCGTTGTTCCTCCGAATGGTAGAAAGAGGAGAGGAGCTATTACTAGTCCAGGAAAAATGGATAGTTGGTGAAAGGGTTTGCAGAATACGTGCGGACAACTTTAAGTTGCCACACGTTGCGGGATCAGGTAGAATACGATCTTGTATAGTACCAAGCAATAAACTCAGTATTTTCATTCTCTCTGATTTCAGTGATGAGGACACTGTATTAGCAGCCTGGCAGACAAGCTCTGGCGCCATCTCCAGTTACATAGCCCATGATCATTGCGACCCACCCCCAACTAAGGTTCGCGAAATAACAAAGTCTGCTAAAGCACATCGCTCGTAATTGGAGCTGACGCTAATGCCCATCATGTCGCTTGGGGAAGCTCTGATACAAATACAAGGCGTGAGTCTTTACATGATTTTATTCTTTGTCGCTCGTAATTGGAGCTGATGCTAATGCACACCATGTCGCTTGGGGAAGCTCTGATACAAATACAAGGCGTGAGTCTTTACATAATTTTATTCTTTGTAGTATTTTGGATATTCTGAACATTGGTAGAGAACCAACCTTTGTAGTAGCTAACAGAAGCGAGGTTCTTGATATTACGCTAGTTAGTACTAGGCATTCTAATATGATTAGGGATTGGAGGGTCTCCAATGACTGCTCACTCTCTGATCACTTATACATTAACTTCAACATAGAAGTTCGTTTACCCAGGGTTAAACCCTTACAAAACAGGTGGAACACAAATTGGACAGTATACAACATGGTATTCTGTTCCAACTGCTCCCAAATCCCCCGACCATCAACGGTTGTGGTGATATTGAGTCCTGTGTTGAAACGCTAACGAGCGCTTTTCATACAGCGACTTCTGTTGCATGCAGACTCAAAATCTGCAAGGGTAGAAGCAAACACATTGGTGAAACTCCGAGATAGGCGAAACTCGTAAAGAATGTCGCCATCTATTCAATGAGGCCAACAGACTAGGAGACTGGTCTTCTTATAAGTCATCAGTTAACAGGTTTAAAAACCAGATAAGAAATGCGAAACGCAAAACCTGGAGAACTTTCTGTAGCGGCGTAGAAAGCCACTGTGTGACTAGTCGGTTTCGGAGGTAAGACCTCACATACAAGACAGAAGGACTTCAGTCTGCCGCCCTTCCTCTTGAAGACACTGGAAAGGTTAATCGACCTATACCTACGTAGAAAGATCAACCCTTGCCTATTATCAGCGTCTCAATGAAGGGCAAATCTGTTGAGACTGCATTACTTTCGCTCGTAGGGTATTTTGAAAAAGCTCTCGAGTATAAGGAATATGCATTAGTGGCCTTCCTTGATATAGAAGGGGCCTTTAATAATGTAGCTCCGGAGGCAATCAAATTGTCCCTGGAAAGACTGGACATTCATCAGTCGATCATCAGCCTCATATGAAGACTTCTAACCAATAGAGTTATAATATCCAGCATGGAGTCATCTACCATTTACAGGGTAACAAATAATGGTACTGCGCAAGGTGAAGTTGTATCTTCACTTCTCTGGAATATCACCGTTAACTCATTACTCAGGGAACTTGATTCACTGAAGTTTAAGATTGTCGCTTACGCGGACGGCTGTATCTGGAAAATATCTAGATATTATGTCTCACCGCCTGCAAACTGCTCTGGAACTAATTAGTACATGGAGAAAAATTAGTGGCCCTAGCGTAAATTCAGAAAAAACGGAACTTGTCCTCTTTTCTAGGAGATATAAGATCCCATCTTTCCCACTTCCACGCCTAAACGGTGTTGAATTCAAGGTGTCAGATAGTGCGAAGTACCTTGGGATTATACTGGACTAAAACTATCGTGGCACCAGAATACACAGGTGAGGACCTCAAAGGCCGGTATATGTGTAGGAAGGCCATCGGTAAATCTTGGAGAATAAATCCCAAGAATACGAAATGGCTCTTTGACACGGTGATTAAGCCCATACTTATGTATGTATGGAGCGATAGTATGGTGGAAGGCTATGGAGAATTCACCTATATCGGAATCTTTGATAGGATTCTGCGTAGTTCAGCGCTTCTCATAACAGGAGCGCTTCGTACAACTCCATTGAAAGCCTTATTTTTTCTAGTGAACTGGTTACCTACCAGTGGATCTTATGGCTAAACATATCGTCATTATAACGGCGACAAGGCTCAGGACTATAGGTGCATGGAATGATAGTGGATTCGGTCATGCAACCATTCTGAGATTCCTTAATAGCATTTCAAGCAATGTCAATTATTGCATCCCCATACCCTTTCCTGGCAGAAACTTCTCAGTATCAATCTCAACTTCTCCAGAATTAAGAGCTGGTTCAGTTGAGGTTTATACTGACGGGTCCAAATATGCTGAAGTAGTTGGCGATTATAGGAAAAACATTTCCTTTAAATTGCCAGATCACTGCAGCATTCTTCAAGCAGAGATCTCGGATATACTATAGAGTATTCGGATCATACAGTCAAGCCGCGATTAAATCACTCTCGGATGTCTTTTCGACACCCAGATTGGTACACGAATGTCGGACATCTATGAATAAGATGGCGAGAAATTCAAACCTGGAGCTGGTCTGGGTTAGGGTCATTCAAGCATCCCGGGTAATTTTATTGCGGATGCACTAGACTTCTTCGAGATAAAGACACGGAACAACTGGTTGGAGTAACCCTTTCGGCCTGCAGATCAGTAATTATACGTATAATTCAATAATTCAAGATAGGTGGACAAATGAATCCACATGTTCAACCTCGAGGCAGTTATGGCCCCATTATGATGAATCTCGGTTTAACTTCATTATGGAACTACCGAGACATCGGCTAAGAATTCTGGTAGTAGTTGTCACAGGGATCTGGATTGCTGGTGCGCATGCTAGGAAGAGGGAAAAACGGTGGAGCATCTTTTATGCCCCTGTCCCACTCTTGCTGAGATCACGACTGCTAATTTTATAACTTGGTTTGTGCATGTATTATCAGATGGATCAATTCTTTCATACATGCGTCGGGTTGGTTCGTTTCGAACGCTGTTATAGACACGTGAGCTAGCAACTCCCTCAGGGTTTCACAACGTGACCAAATTGGACCCAAGTGGGCTGTCACTTATTGACTGAACAGCTGCCCTCAGAACCTAACCTATTATTAAACTTTTATTTAGTAATATCGGATTTTTCTAACAATTTTAATTTATTTGTATATTTAAATAAAAATTTTTATAAATATTTTTTATAATAAAATTTGTTATTAACATTCTTCTTTTAAAGGTACCCGAATTCAGAAGTTTTTAAAGAGGATTTTATTTGGAGTTCTCTAAGCATAAAATTAATTTATATTTATTATTATTACTTTTGTAATGTAGATGTGTGAAATAAAAATAATTATGAAATATATAAAAAAAACGTAAATTTTATTTATAAATACAAAAATAATAGAAGTGCAAAATCATCTTCTAGAAAACACTAAGACGATACTTTTCTGAGCATCAACCGCGTGTCGTCTACAATACTCCTTTACAACACTTCCGGAAGTGACCTCTTCGAGTCTTCCAGAAGACTTTTCCACAAAGAACAGTTCTTTCCTACAGAAGCTGATTTTTATGACACTTTGACAATAGTTTTGGCGATAAAATTCAAATTCTGGAAGACTCTTCTTAGTGCCTTCCGCAAAATTAAATAATCTTTTGTTTTTTATGCGCTCTCAATTGCTTAGCTTCGTTAACCTTCGTGTTGTGTATGTAAAAATGTCGAAAACACTCGGCTCCTGAGTGTTATGGTCGCCGGTGTTTGGTCCATGGGCGGCCCATATACTCAATCTAGATTTTACGTTTCGTTTATAAACGGAAATCATCCGAAATCGAAATAATTTTTCGTTTGTGTTACGTAGTTTATGATTACGTTGCTTTCAAATTTGATATTGCTAATATTACAAACAATAGGAATTGAAAAAAATTCTATTCGATTTTTTTCCATAATTTTACTTTTACTATAAAAATAAGACTTTCTTTTATAAAGAAATAAATATCTATAAAAATCTAAATATCTTTTTCGGTGTTACGATACTCTAATTAAAAAACTGTAGGATTTGCCGCCAGGAAAAATTTATTCTGATAATCGTCAGCAGTTTTATATACCCCAATACCCACTAACCAAGGCAATCAAATCACTATATACTTATCAACAAGCTGCTAATCACCTACAGCTGTTGTTTTTCAGTGACCACAAGTAAACATGTTTTTAAATACATTTTAAAATGAGTAACAGAAAAAAAATAGGACCTGCTACCAGCAAATTAATTTAGTTGATGTTTTAGAAAAATCTAATCAAAGAATGCCTGTATTCTTTGATTAGATTTCAGCTACATCAAAATAAGACCATTTATTTATTAAACAAGTTAGAGAATATTTTCAAAGATCCTGAGTTGTGATTTCTAAAAGCAACAGCGTGTCTACTACGAATTTAACCAATAATAAACCAATAAATTACCAATTTTCATCCTTTGTTAAATAAAATTTGTTATAATAAAATTTCTATATTGTTTTTGCGCCTAATTTAGTATTTTATCTGAATTGGCACCATACTTTTTAATCTGTTGGTTATGTTATTTAAGGACTAGACCCTTTCTTAAAAAGAATAATTGAATAATATTATAGTTCATTGCAATTCATTGCATTTCATTTTCCAGACGGCAATGAAATTATTGGTGACTGTTTTGACACGTAAACCGACAACTATCGATTTACATAATAAAAAATTTGAGCTGGATAACGTAATGAATTTTTATTATCAGAGACAACAACCAAATAAACTTATGGCCGCATACACTATCTCGATTTTACGTTCCGTCTGTAGACGGAAAGCAGTAACAAATGGTGTTCTCTATCTCGAAATATTTTTTTAGGCTACGTTACTTGGTTTAGGTATTGCCAATATTGAAAACAATATGAATTGAAAGCATTTTTAGTTGAATTTTCTTTATAATTTTAAATTTTTTGATAAGAAAACACTGCGAACAACAAAGTGACAATTAAAAAGATATCTAAATTAAATAAAAAACAGTTTGATTAAATAATATGGAATAAATATTTCATAAGGATTTTACATTTTGCCTAATGAAAAGCATTCGGACGGGAGAAGAACTCTTCTGAAGGTAGAACTTTATGAAATAAATTTGTTGTATAATTTTCAATGTTTGTGTTCGTGAATAACTTTAATACCCTAGTTCGAAGGACTGTTGGAGAATTGAAACCAACTCTATTGGGCCCGCTTTAGTCCCATTGTGCTGATGTTTGTAATGGCTAAAAATAAAGAATTTTGTATTTCCTATGTTCTTCTAATGTTAGTCTTCCTGACTGGCAGGTGTGCTGAATGTCCATATAAAAATTTCGAATAAAGTTCAGGCAGTAATTTTGAAGACAATTTTGGAAAATATATTGCAAATATAGGAACAAAGCTAAGGCAACTATAAGAAGAGAAAGGAGTTAATAGTAAACTTATTTGGAAGAGATTAAGAACACTTGGATGTTCTGGTGGTGGTAACTCTTTAGGTGAAGTGGATGTAGAGTCTTTGAATAACAAGTTTTTAGATAATTTTGGGCATAGCAGAGTAAATAGTTTTAATTTCTTAGATTTTGATAACAATATAAATTCCTTTTCTTTTCGAAATGTCACAGAAAATGAATTTATTCTTGCTATGCACCAAATTAAGTCAAATGCTCTTGGTCATAATATGATTCTAATTGTCCAAAATTGTTGAAAACATAACAAAAACGCAGTTTTTATTGTATTTAGATCAGACATCTTTACTACATCAAAATCAGTTTGCGTTTCGTAGGAACCATAATACTACCACACAATTGATCACTACGACTGATTCTATAATAAAAAATTTTATTGAACATAAGCAATGCGTAATGGTTTCGCTAGACTTAGTAAAGCCTTTGATTGTATTGATCATTATACTTTTATTATGTAAGTTGAGAGATAAGTATAATTTTTCTGTAACAGCTTGAAAACTTATTTGTTCCTACGTTTCTGATCGATTTCAATATACTTCACTTAATAAGGTTAATTCTAATATTGGGTCTGTTACTTCAGGTGTGCCCCAGGGCTCAGTCCTGCGTCCCTTGCTTGTTATAATTTTTTTTCAATAATTGTATTGAATTAATATATAATCAATTCTGCAAGTCATTTGTATTTGCAGATGATGTACATTTATTGTTTTCTGGTGGAGACCTCTATTAATGATCATTCATGTGAAATATCAAATTGGATGTGAGCTGATAATCTTTCCATTAATCCTACTAAGACTAAGACTATACAATTTTTCTTGAGTAACCATGTAGTATCACTCCCTAATATCTATATTTCTGGTGCATCTGTCCAATACGATGATCATTTGAAGTGTCTTTGATTATATTTGGTTCAAAAATAGAATTTTAATCACCATGTTAGTCATATTTCTAGTAAAGTTTTCATCATCTTGAGAAGGTTATATTCAATTAGTTCTTATATACCTAAATTTGTTAAAAGACGGGTAGCTTATGCATTTCTTATGTCGAATATCAATTATTGTATTGAAATTATTACGAGTTCTAACAATAATACCTTAACTAGAGTTGAGAGAATATTCAATAGAATAGCGATTTGTGTATAACTAGAAAATTCGTGATCATGTTACTAATTCTATTGACTTCCTACGATGTACCTATGATAAATACGTTGTGTTACGAACTATATAGTGTTTTTTAAGATCTTAAAATATGGTGTCCTCATGGAATTATTTAGAGAATTTAGTTTTCTTCATTCATCACGGAGTCTATAAATTGATATACCGCTCATTAATTATCAAATTTTTTCGTTTTCATTTTTAGTCAGAGTTGCCAGAATATGGAATAATCTACATTTAGAGCTTAAATATTTTTCTGTTCTGTTGTTAATTATAAGAAAAAACTTCTCCTTTTTCTAAATCTTTAGCCGGGGCTACATATTTTTCTCATTAGTCTTACATATTATATTTTTTAATTTTAATAAATTAAATATGTAAAAACATGTAAATCGAAGTATTATATTATATACATTTAATTGGCCAAAAGTGGCTTTTTGTATTAATCGTTGAATTAAAAATAAAAAAAATAAAATAATTCCCTCCATCTGACATCACTTATGTCATATACCTCCGAATCTAAATATATCTTAGCAGTCAGTATTCTCTATCTAAAGGATTTACCTTTAAGTCTTGAAGATTTGAAAATCAATACTGGTCGCTACATTAGAATATTTTTTTCTGACCCAAAGAACGCTTTTAGGAACTGAGCTAGTAACATTGAGGCATTATTTTGCTGGAAAATCTAATTTCAGCATGAAAATCAGCAGCAAAGTTTATGGAATCACTCGTAGAAACATGGATAGCTATTTCACAGATTTTTTTTTTTCGAAAATTTGCAACAATATTTTGATATTCCTTTTCTGCAGACCATATTTTACAAATTTTTCATAAAATAAAAATTGTCCTTTTTAAGATCTAAGCGTCTTAAATACTCTCTAAATAATTTTAATCTTAACTTTAATTGGTTAAACAGTTCAAACTGTGGACTTTATAACAGTCCGTTGAGTAAGAAATCAATTTGCACATATAATTATTTTCTATTAAAATTTAGCCAATGATTTGTCTATTATAACTCTTGGAATATAAAATAACCAGAAAACAAATATTGCACAAATAATTAATTGGCAGGGATATTTTTCCGTATAAAATGTTTCATAATATCCATATTATTTGGATATATATATATATATATATATATATATATATATATATATCAGTTGATAATCTGATCTGATACATCTATATATATATATATATATATATATATATGTACATATATATTCAACACTTGGATAATCGCTTATTTTAACAAAAATTCATGTTTTTGAGCGCTTCAATCAAAGAGGAAAAACCGCCTTGGACTTGGTGCAAATGTATCAGAAAGCTATTGACCGTCATGAATACTACCCTAGCAATGTAGTTTTCAAAATGAAATATTATTTGTATGTTTTTCGCAATATATAAAAAGCAACCATCCTATAATTACATGTAAAAGAACTATTGAATCAGTATCAAAATTATTTACAAATCAATAGATCCAGTGATCTTGATTTATGCTTATTATCAGTGTGACCAGATGTGAAAAAATTATTCAGCTAAATGAAGTTTAAAATAAAGCTAAAAAATGCTAAAAGTTATTTAAAAATGCAAAATTTATAAAATACTTTTTTCAGTGGTATATGCTAATTTTTCATACTGTTGACTTTATGTAATTATAAACAGAAGAAGAAAGAGAATAGGCCATACAATTTATATAATAAAGCCCACAATATTCATGAACATTCACCAGTTCATCCTGGCATTGCGTACCATCTGATTGTTGTAACCATGAACAGTGGAAAATATATTCTCGCATGACATAAAAAATCCGGTGTGGTGTTGTCCCATCTACTTTACCTCGGTATGATCGGAGAGTTTTTCGCGATAATACCGTTTGTAATTCTTAAACTTCTTCTGTTCATGCGTAAGATTACTGTGTATAGACCGGTATCTTGCAAACTACATAGTCAGTTCTGTTCAACTACTTTAATACCTTCAAGTTCATGCTAAAATAACATTTGTTTGCGAATAGCAATATATGCTTAAAACCTAAATACTTCATCAAATAAATATACCTCTATTTCAAAACTGGAAAATTTATTTAAATATTTTTAAGTATTATATTAAAGATTACATTAATGACTTCTTACTGGTGCTGATATTAAAATTACTGCTACTTTAGTTAATGTCTATATTTTGCAGACAACAGTAAATACTAGGTTATTCAATCGAATAACGTTCGTTCGAATTATTCGAACGATTATTCGAAGGATTTAAACATGTTCTTTTTCGAATAACGAATAATTCGAATATTTTTATATCGAATATTCGAATTTAAATAAATTTTCTTTCAGCAATTTTGCCAACAAAAATTTGAGCTTTTTAAAAATTAAATTTTATAAAATCAACTTAAATATACTCATTTAAATTTTATTGTTTCTTAAGTTAATTGCTGGAAACTTTTGATAAGCTTCAAGTTTTTTTGTTATCGTAAAGACGGATTGTTTATATACATCGATGTCATTCTCAGATTGTTTGCTTTTGCGATACACATAGTTGAAAGAAAATTAACTTTTTCATCGTATTTGTTGATTGTTTAAACAGTTATTAAATAAAATTAAATTTGAAATTGATCTTTAAATTTTCCAGAATTTGTAGGCAAGAGATGTGGAAAAGCAAGCGGGTTAAGAAAAGTTTTTCAGTTGATAATCTGATAGCATCCTGTATAGGAATAATTTTTTTATTGTTTCTTAGAATGGACGATATATTTACAATTATATTAAAAATGCTTTTTTAAAGATATTTCCAATGAATTGCTAACTTTTTATATGTTACCGTTATTTTTTATAATCAAATTAAAAAAACTTACAAAATGATAAATATTTTTATTAATTTTTTTAATTATTAGAATAATTTGAATAACTTTAAATACGTGATCGAATAATTCGAACAAATTAAAATGTCTTATTCAAATTATTCGTTTTGTTCGAACGACAGAAAAACCGAACAATTTTAATACCCTAGTAAATACATTTAATTTCAATATTTGAATTTTGTCCTTATTTTTTAAAAATGCTTAATATTTCATAAAAAATGCTAAAAAATATGCCAAATGCTAAATGAAAATTTTGCGGCTAAATCGGAGTAAAAAATGGTAAATTTATCTGCAAAAATGCTATAATGGTCACACTGCGCCTACTGCGCATTTAACAACACTGATTTAATTTGTTTCTGTACCTAGTGTCTACATTAGACAAATTTTTATAAAAACAAACGTCAAAATCAGTGCGAATATATACAAGGTAACCTTAGTTAAACAGCTGATTATTATTTTGGTTATTACAGTTGTCAAACTGCATATATAAAAAACAATAATGAATACGCCATACTGTTGTTTTTGTGCAACTGTTGCCACCTTACACAAATTCGTATTAAGTTTGACGTTTGTATTGATAAAAAATTGTCTAATGTAGACACTATGTTATCCTACATACAAATGTATGATACTATGATAAACATAACAGCCCATTTACACGTAATCCCTGGTCTACAACTAAGATTGATATATGTGAGATAACGCTGACAGAAGAAAGTAACCATTTTGTTTATATTATGTTCAATCTTAAATAGGGGATACACGTATTCTAATAAATCCTATAAAATATCATTATATTCAATCATTCACATATTAAACATGTTCTTTTTATTTAAGAAATTCGCACATTTCATCAAAATTTTTTTCGTATTTGTATTTTTTGACATTTCATCTTATAAGATAGTTGGGTAGAGAAATCTCATCACAACAGTCTCATAAACCCAGGTCTACAACTGAGATTAACGCTGATATAATATGTGAGATAACGCCGGCAGAGGAATGCAACCATTTTGTTTATATTATGTTAAATTTTAAATAAGGGGTACACGTATTCTAATAAATCCTATAAGATATCATTATTTTCAATCAGTCACAGAGTAAGCAATTCGCACTTTTTAGCAAAATTTTTATAAAAATGTTTTTTAACATGTAGAACAAATACTAAAAAGAAACAATTTTACAAAAAACATTTTTTAGTACTTTTCAAAATACACATGCACACACACAAACAAACTTTCGTATATGTGTATTTTTTTGACAGTTCATCTTATAAGATGGTTGTGTAGAGAAATCTCATCACAGCAGTCTCATAATACATCTTATAATACTAATATTTGAATCTACACGTGAAATAATTCTCTCAGAGGGCGAATTTGACATTCTCTGACACAAAAATCTTACATATTATGTTACATCTAGACGGGCTGTAATGCTTCTAATAATACTAATATTTGAATCTACACGCAAGATAATTCCCTCAGAGAGCGAATTTGACACTCTCTGACAGAAAAATCTTACATATTTTGTTACGTGTAGATGGGCTCTAAACAATAAAAAATAACAGAAATTATATAGAAAATATGATCGTTATTGTATTTATTATGTATTTTATTTCACTTGTTCTTCGTCTTTCTCTTGCTTTTTTTCTTATTTTATTTTATTACTTTGCATACTTGTTTGTTTTGTTTTTAAAAACAAAAAATTAAAATAAAATAAAAAAAGAAGCAGAAATAGCTGTAAATCAAGGCTGCATAATAATTTTTACTGTACATGTCTACAAAAAAACAAACCAACAGAACGTTGTTATGCAAATTACACACAATATAAATTTTCCTATTCCATGTTTTTAATTGCAGAGATTTTCAGTTTTTTTTTTTTTTTGCTATTTCTGATGCACTTACTCTGGCACATAGTTAGTTGAAAATGAAGAATAACGATGAATTTCATAGGGTAATTTTTCAATTTCTTCTAAATTTAAAGTCTTTTTTGTAGATTTCATATCTTGCAACATATCTGTTCCGACTGTTGTGGTACTGCTGCTATATGATGTGGAAGAACTGGTGACACCACCATAGTTATTTGTCTGTGTTGTGTTGACGGTTTCGCTGATTTGAGAACTTGCAGAAGCCATTGCTTTATCTTTTTCTTAAAATATTTATTGATTAGTTAAATTATTGTCTTTATCACTTACAATAAAAAAAGAAAATTAAGAACTATATTTCTTTTGTATGCTTAAATTTAGTGCAAAAATTCTTGTTTAACAAAAAACCTTATACGAAGAAATAATCAGCCTTCTTCTTTTTTGCAGAAAATTCAAAAAGAAATGTCAGCATAAAGATATAGATTTAAGTCACAATAAGCTTTCTTAATATTGTGAATAGAAAGGAAATTGTAATTTACTAGAAGCCGCACAGTGGGATGAGAGACCCAGAGTATTCAAAACCGAAAATCGGTTAACCGGTTATTATTTTTGCAGAGCAAATAAAATTAAAAAATAATATGTTTTTGTTAAAAAATTTAAATGACTGAAACCCCGTTAACTGTTCTTTCAAGAGTCCAAAACCGGGCAACTGTATATATATCGATTTACATAACATCAAAAAAAAAAAAAAAAACTAAGTAAAATATATATTGTATAGGAACAAAATTATAATATTAGTTTTCATCATATATTTTACAAAAATTATTTTGTAATTCATTATGATAAGAAAGGATAAATATTTTAAAGAATATTATTTACAATTTTTCAATGAGATAAATTAAGAAAAAAAATTTACATTTTAGATAATATTTCTATAAACTAACTTTTCTGAATAAACTTTTTTTGGAAGTAAAACAATTTTGTAAGTTCCAGTATATCAATACAAAATGCAATTTTTCCTCTTAAGAATTTAATAAACATGGTCATATTATATATCACTAGAAAGGCGTTTGAACGTGCTTTCAAACGGTGTTAATATTAATTAAAATCGCATAATTATTAATAAAGGTATTTAGAAAAAAAAAAATACAAATTTTTTAAAAATCAGGTGGACAAGTTATTCGCAATTTTAGTATAAATTAAAAAAAAAGATTTTTTAAATATCGATATTAGGGTTTTATAGTTGGAGCAAAAGGTCAACTTTTCGACTTTTCAATTTTTAAATAGTAGATTTTGTCGACTTATCGTCTTTTTTCAATATTGGAATAGTCGATTTTTCGACTATTTTCGACTTTTCTCGATTTTATGCGATATTTTTGAGTTTTTTCGACATTTTTTGTTATTTGTTTTATAAAAACTTAAAAAGCATAAAATATATACAACGCAATCCAATATGTTGATTAATTAACATATCATAAATGCAATGAAATTACTGGTTATACACAATAATAATATTTTCCGATTATTTCCGACTTTTCGACTCTTTCCTATCTGGCAACAAGAAAATCTATTTCTCGAAAATTTTAAAACTAAAACGCCGATTTCGACTTTTTTTCAACAAAAAGCCGATCGTTCGATTATTCGAACGTCGATTTGATGAACCCTAATCGACATTTTTCATTATACCATTTTCATACTTGCGTACATCTTAGGGGAATGTATGGAAGGTGTGGAAAATGTGAAACATTTGTTCATACTTGCAACATTTACCATCTTTCTTGAATGAAAATGTCACATGGTCGAAAGAAAATGCTTGACGCAAGAAGAGAAATTTTTAACAATCATTAAAAATAATCAATAACTATAATTAAATATTGCAATTAAACAATAGAAACAATTATTAATAATACAATTTACATGATTTTTGTTAATATTTGTATATTTTGAAAAGTTTTAGTACAGATGTTGTTGCGGTCCCATGAATTTTTTAAGCCTTGTTCAGACCGGCGTGAAATTACGAATGAATCTAGAGTGTTCATACTGGCTAGATGACGTTTAATGTAATTTCGTGAACAGCTGATACTTATTGTTTATTTTTATTGTTTGTTTATTGTTTATGTTGAAAATAAGTATTCTTTCCAACCATGTACAGAGTTGCACGGAAATCGTAATTTTAATGTAATTTCGCCGAAATTACACAAAATTGTGTAATTTCGCAAGTGTCAAAATGTATGGGAAATTACGTAATTTCAACTTGATTTCGGCCGAAATCACGAAAGTACGTAATTTCGCGTCGGTCTGAATGCCTTATTATATTTTTTTCTTGTTTTTTTTATTTCATTTAATTTTTCTAGTGATGACACTAAAAAAATCGAAAGATGTTAGGTGGAATAAAATGAAATGGTAACATTTTTAAAGTTATTGAGTTGTGAGCCTTATTCAATTTATATAGGAAGATATTAACAGCCCGTCTAGACGTAACATAATATGCAAGATTTTTGCTCTCTGAATTATTTCACGTGTAGATTCAAATATTAGTATTATAAGATGCATTATGAGACTGTTGTGATGAGATTTCTCTACACAACCATCTTATAAGATGAACTATCAAAAAAATACACATATACGAAAGTTTGGAAATTACTAAAAAAACAATGTTTCTTGTAAAATTTTTTATTTTTAGTGTTTGTTTTAAATGTTAAAAACATTTTTATAAAATTGTGGTAAAAAAGTGCGAATTACTCAGATGAAAAGAACATGTTTGCTCTGTGACTGATTGAAAATAATGATATCTTATAGGATTTATCAGAATACGTGTACCCCTTATTTAAGATTTAACATGATATAAACAAAATGGTTACTCTCGTCTGCCGAAGTTATCTCACATATTATATCAGCGTTAATCTCAGTTGTAGACCTGGGGTAACATCTTTTAAAATTGGTAGTAGATGTTAGATGTGAGCAAGGGTGCCGAAATGAAAAAGGTGGCAGCAGTTCTACAACAACAAGAACAATACGGCGAATTCATAAATTTTTTTATACATGGAGATTGACACTTCAGCGGGTAAGCAAAAAATGTGCTTTTATGGAGTTTGACAGTTCTAAGTACTAAAAAATAATCAGCTGATTAAATGAGCTCTCCCAATATCTTCAAATTTGTTTCAAAATCGCAATGTTTGACCAGAGAAGATAGCCGACTAAAAAATATAAGCCTATATATATATATATATATATATATATATATATATATATATATATATATATATATATATATATATATATATATATTTATATATAAATATGACTAGAACAACTAAACAAGAATTAAAAAGTTTTTAATATTAGAAGTGCAATATACACTTCAAATGAGTACTTAATACAGAATTTTTAAGTTTTAAGCCAAATAACGTAAAAACGACATAGCTGAATTAAAAGGTTAACAAGCTAAGCCGTCAGCCGCACCGCTATGGCTTGTTTCTCTGTGTTTGAAGAGTAAACAGCTAAATTTCTAAAATATTTTTCAAAAATCGCTGGATCTCAGCAATTTTGTTCTTTTTAAAATAATTTTCTAAATCGCTAGATTAGCCAAGAAAATAGCTAAATTACCATCACTGTGTATATACGAACAACGGAATAAAAAAAGACATACCAAAAAGAAGGAATTTTTGTGCATTACCAAAAAAGAAAAAAATCCAATTCGAATATTAAAATTTCAAATTTTCTTATTAACTGGCAATCTTTACAGTTGCTATTAAATTTTTAATAAAAATATTTACTATTTTTTTTTATAAAATAGTTATAATAAAAGTGATTAAAAACGAAAGTAATAAGAAGTAAAGGAAAAAATAAAAAAGTGTTCTCTATCAGTGGTGTTGCTCTGTTTCTGCTGCTGCTAAAAAAAGTGACACACATCAAGTGAAATTTAGCGCAGATTTTACGTACATTTTTTGTGAAAATAATTTAAAGTTTGAAGAAAGCCAAATTTATTTTTGGTTAATATATTTTTTTCATAAATTTATTAACGCAGCAGTACTTAAAAATAAAATAAAATGGTAAATATTTTTTATTATTTTTATTTTTTTTTAATTTTATATTTTTCTTTCCAAATTTATATTGTTTTTGATAGTTTTTCCCATATGATTCGTTACGTGTAAGAATTTATTGGTTACAAAATTTGGGCCAAGAAAACTAATATAAAAAAAAGAACACAACCACTATTGCCACCTGTATAATGGTGCTGCCAACAATTTAAAAAGTCTTCTTTTTTTTTTGCCTCCCCCTACGCATGAACAAAAAAAAAAAAAAAAAAATTAATAAAGAAAAAAACTACACTTCTACAGTATATGCGACGATGACGATTTTTTTTCCTTTTTTTTATACTCCCAAAAGAATTGAGTTTATTTCGCAGTGGGCTAGACGTTTATTGCTTATTATTCTGATGGTCAAATGAACAAATTCAATTACTCGAGCCTTGTTTTATATTTTATACTTTTTTCTTGGTCCGTTTTTGCATTCACACATTTTTATGGTTCAGGGGTTGTATGCTATGGTTCAGGGGCTAATGCATTTTTTTTTTCTTTGTACCTAAATTAGAGTTATTTAGTGCTTTAATTCTTAAATATGAGCGAAATGAGGAAAATCTTGTTAAAAATCTTTAAAGTTAATTTTTATAATTAAGATGTTTCTGGTCATAGAATACAACTAGAAGTTTATATGAGAGGCAAATCGAATTAAATTTTCAAAAAAAAGTACTAATTTTTTTTTAATACACAAACACAAAATATATGTGTATATGTATATGTATTTTGTTGTCGCATGAATTAGGTTTTTGACAATTGAATCAGGTTTTTTCTCACATAAATAACTACTTATTAATCTATGTTTCTTGTTTTAGTCTAATAATGCTTATGTATATTAAAGTGCATTGATTTGTATGGCGACAAAAAATGTTGCAAATGTACCCCCTAAAATTAAAGATTAATATGATTTATACTAAATTCCCAAAATATTTCAGTTTAATTGTTTCGTTCACGTGAGCTTCACCATTTTTAAAATACCTCCAAATACAAGGTTTTCGATCAACAGTGTACACAATTTTTAAATTTTTGTCAAAAAAAAAAAAATCACAACATACATGATGACGTTTAATGCATAATTCTCGCGAAATTAAAACTTTAGTAAAATTTTCTATGATTTTATTTTAAATACTATTTTATTAAAGTTTGAATATTTTGGACATTTTCCATCGTAATTTATATTTTAGGGCATCATTGGAAAGGTCTCATTCAATTCTATTGATATATGTATTCATTTAATCCTTTAGATGCACAAGTCCGGTGCATAATTAATTTCATTTTTGTGTCAAATAAATAGTTAAGAAAATGAATATCAATAAAAATTAACATTTACAATAAAAACTATAAATTCCTGTAAAATAGTTAAAGGAACTTATTATATTTCTCATATTTTAATATAAAAAATAATTCCATATGACTTATTTGCAAAAATGGTTAATTTAACCTTTTGGGAACTAAATGCATAAAATTGAGCCTCTTGTTGTTAAAGGGTTAATTACGTGTAATCTTCAATATAGATCATTCTAATGGTACATTGAAACCCAATATATGTTGAAAAATGTTCGAAATATATAAAACATTATGTTTGATTAAAGAAAACATGCCAAATAATAAACTTTTTTGATTTGTTTTGAAAATTATCGATTGTCGAATATGCGAAAACAACTACTGAAAAGCCTTGTTCAGACCGGCACGAAATTACGAAATTTCATGCCGAAATTTTTATATTATATATATTTTATATTGTTATAGGGGTAAATAAAGTATTTTGAAATGGGAACAAATAAGAAACAATTACTTACTAAATTTTAAATTATTAATGAAAAAATAAGAATTTGCTATTTCTACAATTAAAAATTTTTAGACATGCAAAGGTAAAAAGGATACGTTTCAATTTGCAAAATCACTTTAATAAATAATTTTAAGATTTGTTTTTAAATTTAAGATCAGCTGTCAATTGTTTTTTTTTCTTCTCACGATTGAAACATGCAGTACATAGTTGAAAAAAAGTATTTTTTCGAACCATGTACAGAGTTGCACAGAAATGGGCATCATAATTTTAATTTAATTTCGCCGAAATTACACAAAATTATGTAATTTCGCAAGTGTCAAAATGTATAGGAAATTACGTAATTTCAACTTGATTTCGGCCGAAGTACGTAATCTCGCTTCGGTCTGAATGCCCTAAAAAATAAATTCATAGAATAGTACGAAAGTAAATATTCCTTATAGAAGCGATAATACGCTAATAATTAGATAGATAGATAGATAGAGAAGGTAGATGTGATACCAGATAGTACCACATCTCCACCCAGAGACCGATCCCGGTCCATTGTGAGTCCCTTCAACAGAATAGTTGTGAAATAAGAGTATAGAATATATAAAATTGAAAATACAGAGTACAGAAAAAGTAAAGTGAAAGATAAAAAGGGAATAGAAATGTAGCGAATCACAGAGGGGGACCAGCAATGCCACCAATCCCCCTAGGGTTAAACCCCTGATTCTCCCTCAAGCAGCCAATTCCCATGACGAAGCCTATGACGTCAACAAGATCCACGTCCCGAACGTCACCTAGCCCGTCGAGGAACTGTCTACCCAGCCACTTCATCCTACGATGCTGTAATCGCGGACAATGGCACACAATGTGCTCAATAGACTCGGTCTCATCGATGTCCTCACACAGTCTGCAAAAATCAGAACTGTTAGCGTCCATTCTAGACCTCATCTTCCCTATCAGACAGTGACCCGTTATGGCCCCTATCATGACCCTCAAGCTCTTCCTATTCATGCCCAGGAGAGTGGTAGTGTCTGCCTTGTCCAATACCGGCCATATCGCCCTCGACACCTTGCAGTCCTCCCTACTTTCCCAAGCCGAATTGGTTCTGACCAAGATCCAATCATTGATCTTCCCATAGAAGAAACTTAGTGGTGGTTTCACATATGTCTCTCCGAGACGTTCTCTGCCGCACCTTGCCTTGCCAGTTCATCAGCCAATTCGTTGCCTGAAATATTGCAATGGCCAGGCACCCAGCAGAGTCTCACCATGTAGTCCTCCATCAACTCTCTCAGTGTCTTCCTACAGGCAGCCACCAGCCTGGATCTCACTAAATGTGTCCCCAAGGCCTTTAGAGCCGCCTGACTGTCCACATAGAGAGTGACCTCGGTACCTCTCGCAATGTTTTGCCTGATCATCTCCGCGGCCCTCAGGATGCCGAGAATCTCAGCCTGAAAAACACTGCACTCATCAGGGAGTCTAAAAGAGCCCTTCAAATTCGTGCCCATAATATAGACCCCCGCCCCGGTACCCTCGACCATCTTTGATCCGTCCGTGAACACTGCGCAACCCTCATATAGTCTCTCAGTGCCGGACCAGACCTCCCTATCAGGTATCACCAAGACAGGACCTACTCCAAAGTCCGATTCAGTGGCCATGTAATCTGATGCCCCCGCAGAGCTCAGATTAACCTCACCGTAACTGATCTCGTAAATGACCTTGGAGTGACCTGCTCTTGATGAGCCTAATAATCCCAATTCCCTAAGTCTCAGTAGACTCTTTGCTGCCATACCCCTCACAAACTCTTCAATAGGTAAGAGATGAAATATGACATCCAGAGCCGCTTGTGGTGTGCTTCTCATTGCACCTGTAATGCCAATCGAAGCACACCTTTGCGCCTTCGACAAAAGGCTCCTATTGCTCTTGCGTTCCAGTGCCTGCCACCAGACAGAACAACCATATGAAAGGATTGGTCTCACCACCGAAGTGTAAATCCAATATACAACTTTCGGTTTGAGTCCCCAACTCTTACCTATGGAGTTTCTACAGGTGTAGTAGGCATTGAGGCCACGCTTGAGTTTTTCCTGAACATTCCTCTTCCAGGTCAGTTTGCTATCAAGGAACACCCCCAGATATTTCGCTGAGTCTGAAAGCTTCAGTTCAGTCCCACATAGTACCGGTAGTCTGAATTTCTCTACCTTGTACCTCCTAGTAAACAGAACCAACTCTGTCTTTTCCGGGTTCACTCCCAACCCCTTATCAGCAGCCCACGAGGACAGCTCACCCAGCGCTGACTGCATGATCTCACTGATTGTGGGAAGAAATTTTCCCTTTACTAGTATGACCACATCATCAGCATAAGCCACGATCTTCCGCCCTCTACTGTCGAATTGACGCAAAATCACATCGACAGCCATTAGCCACAGCAGGGGTGAGAGCACTCCCCCTTGCGGAGTTCCCCTAGTCACTAGTTTTCTTAAGCATACTCCACCCAAGCTTGAATTGATAATCCTGCTGCTCAGCATGAGGATTATCCATTCGATCAAGAAGTCATGTACCTTAAGATTCACCAGCGCCTGCTTGATAGCGTCAATCTCAATATTATTGAACGCTCCCTCAATATCCAAGAACGCGGCCATGGTGTACTCCTTATACCGAAGCCCTTGTTCTATATAACCCACCACATCACTTAGCGCACTCTCCACAGATTTACCTTTCAGGTAAGCATGTTGAGCACTACTCATGATGCTGGAGCTACCAGACGATCTTAAATATAGATCTATCAGTCTCTCTAAAGTCTTCAAGAGGAAAGACGATAGGCTGATAGGTCTATAATCCTTGGGTTTCGAGTGACAGGTCCTTCCACCTTTCGGTATGAATATAACCCTAACCTCTCTCCACCCCCTTGGAATATGTCCATGTATTAGACACCCCTTAAAAATCCCAGCCAGTAGTTTACGGACCACCAACGGTGCATTCTGCAACATGGCCGGAAAAATACCATCCGGGCCTGGTGACTTATAAGGCTCGAATGAATTCACCGCCCATGTGACCTTCTCCACCGTTATTAGGTCTCTTACCACTGTTCCAATCATCCCACTGGTGGACTCCGTGAAGAAGTGTTCTCCCTCACCTGATTCCTCCACCAATGGATCCCTGCAACCTGGAAAATGGGTTTCCAAAAGTACATTAAGTGACTCAGAACTAGACTCCGTCCATGAACCATCTGATCTCTGGATACTCCCTGGAACGCTAGGGTCCTTTGACAGTATCTTCCTGAATCTTCCTTCGTTCTGAACGTAGGAGTATTACCCCTATTACAGATTAAAAGATCATTTGCAATAATAAAATCAAAAGTTGACTCACCTCTCTAATAATTAATGCTCATATCATTTTATTTATACTTAAGCCTGAAACTTTTTAATGCACTGTAGAAAACAAAAAAGTTTCAAGCTTATGTATTTTAGACACATGTTAGATGTTAAAGCTAAGAATAAATACGAACCACAACATGAGACTAAAGTAAATGACTTTTGACTTATTAATTTAAATAATTATTCACAAAATAATTGCGATCCTTTTAATATGAAAGATTTTTTTGTAATCAAAAATTACCAATATTTTAAATAATTACTTCGACTACCTTTGCAAATATAATACATACGTACATACTTTACATATTTACATATGTATTAAATTTTAAGATTTTAATCATAAGCGTATCCTAAATTACCTGGTAGACTTGGTTATATTTATAACTTGTTATATTTTATGTTAACGTATGAATAATATTTTCTACAAATAAAATAACTCATACGTCCTCAGAACAATTGCCAAAGGATATGATATAGTGCTTACCCAGCAAACACGATGTTAAAGGTTTGAAATATTATGACTTTAACGTTTGATATCAAACGTTTTTCTCAAACTTGTTTCAATGGTAGGTTTGAATTTTAAGTTTGATTTTAAATTGAGAAATATTTGAGAAAAAAACGTTTAAAATACTACATTCTCAAATTAATACCAAATGTTATTATTGAATCATTTTCAGACCTAAAGGTAACTTTAAAAATATTTTAAAAAATAGTATGTTCTTAATTTGATATTAAAAGTTATTATCAAATCATTCATAAATCTAAAGATACAAGTTAACAAATATATGAAAAATGGTATTTCTCAATTTGATATCAAATGTTATCAAATCATTCTTAAAGATATTTGCAACAATATATTTAAAAAAATATATTTGAAATATTACATACAAATAAATAAATTAATAAATAAAATTATTTAATCAAATAATTTCCATTTAATGAATACGTATATTGATAGGACATAATTAAAAGTCTATACAAAAGAAAGCTTCACAAAAAATTAAAAATGCAAATTACCTTTATTTATGTTTCCCATGTGGTAACAATCCACATTTGAAAAGGGTTTGAGAATTACATTTAACAATGATTTGATAATAATAGGATTTCTCAATTTGACGTTTAGATAGATTTAGGTTAGGATAGGTTAGGTTAAAAAGTGCGGCGTATTCACGCTTCCACTCAGAGACCATCCGGGTGTTGATAACCCTGATGCTAAGCAGAATCAGGTTATCAGATTAGGAATACACTAATACCCAACGAAGCTAGTGATTCCTCAATCGCCTCTATCGTAATGTTGTTAAAGGCTCCTTCTGTATCGAGGAACGCTGCCAAAGTGTGTTCCTTATGCAACAGACCCCATTCAATAAAACTCACCATATCGTGCAGAGTACTTTCAACAGACTTACCCTTAAGATAGGCGTGTTGAGCGTCGCTGATGACCTGAGTTCCCATACTCCTCCTCAGATAAAGATCGATCAGTCTATCTATTGTCTTCAGTAGAAAAGATGACAGGCTGATTGGACTATAGTCCTTGGCCTTTGAGTGAGTCTTGCTACCCACTTGGGGTATGAAAATGAGGCATATATACCAAACCCTATACAAAGCACAAAAATGCTACAAGTTAGGCACACCTAAAAGTATTGTAATGGTAACGAAAACTGTGACATATGTACTGCAGCTCTACTTGACCCTACACAATTGTACAAAAATCCAATGGTTTAACTGCAACCATCCTCATCGTTCCACCAACAAAAACTGCCCTGTCATTAAAATGCGCCAAGAAATTTAAAAAAATTAAAACTAAATATACCTAAATCTACCACTTCTATATACAACCCAACACTAAACACAACCTTCGAACACATTAACTCAAAACAATAATAAAAAAAACAACATCGGTACTTACTAACAAAACAAATGCACCTAGCAAACAACGAACAAAAGAAAAAACATCTAGAGATAATTTTTCGAAAAGATCATCTAACGCATCCAAAATAAAATCTTCATCTAACCACAACTCATAAAACCCATGTAAAATTTTGGAGGGGAGACCTGAAATCGGCTCCTCCCTCTCTGATATGGAGCTATAAATATATTTATATTTTTTCACAAGGGCTCTAAAAATACTACAGTGGAATATTAACGGCTTCTGTAATAATCTACATGAATTACAACTTCTAATTCAACATAATTCGCCGGATATCATAGCTCTACAGGAGCCTCATCATTATTTGTTAAAAACAATCCCTACACTCTTCCAGTAAATTCTATACTGGAATTGAAGTACATATTGTTTTTAAGTTAAAAATTTTTTCGATTTATTTAAACCCCTCAGAACCATAACTTCAACTCTCGGACATTAATTTTTGGAAATTTTAATTCACACTCTCTATTATTGGGTTCTCCTTACACCAACCAAAGAGGTCTTGTTACAGAAAATTTTCTTTCAACTTAAAATTTTGTATTATTAAATGATGGTAGTTCCACACATTTTTCAACGAGATCATCAGCGGACTTTGCTCCAAACTTTTTATGGAACGTCAATATACATCTACATGGTAGTGACCATTACCCCATTAACATTACTTTCCAAGAACCAAATTACTCGCTTACCTCTAATAAAAACCATGAAACACGCTTTAATATTAATATTGGTCAAAATATAAAAATTTGCTTGAGTTGATCCCTGTTAGAAATCTTGGCCCAAATATTGATAAAGAAGCTGCTTGGTTGCAAAAAACCATTAGATTTGCTGCTAATTTGTCAATTCCACATTTCACAAATAAGAATCATAAATACACATACTGGTGGTCTGAGGAACTTAGTACTCTACGACAATCCAAACAACGCCTCTTCAATTTTTTAAAACGACACCCTTCTAAAGAAAACAGAATTGCCTATAAAAGAGCCAAAGGGAATCGTTTTCCTCCTTTATACAGCAAATAAACCCTTTGTATCTAATAGAAAAAATTTGGTTCAATATCCAAATACGTCAATAAATATTGTTCGCAGTTTATTTTTGTCAAAAATAGAATACGGACTTGTTATTTATGGTAAAGCCCCAAAGACACAACTGTCCTATCTACCATCAATTCATTAGGATTGATCTCAGTGCTCTCAAAACAACTCCAATTAAAAATTCAGTGGCGGAATCCGGTTTACCCACCATAGAGGAAAGATTCGAATTCATTAGCACCAACTTAATTGTAAAACTAATTTTTCCTTCCGAACAGTACCTTATTAATCGAATTAAAACTCTCCTATCGCAACGGCCAATGCGTTTTCCATCAACTGTTTACAACTCACTTAAATTCGCCTTAGATTTAGGTATCAATATAAAACCACAGAAAATTTATATTAAAATTAAGAAGCACAAGTTTCATATTGGACCTAATAACCAAATTTAAGGAATTTACCTCTAACAACGAATATAATATCCTCATCATTAAAAAATAAAAATTGTAACATTTTGTACATGGTTTAAAAACAAACACTACCACTGCATTTGCTGTAATTAACAATACATTAAACATTGATTCTTTAGCTACTCCTGAACAAAATTGCTCACGTGCATCATTGTAATAAAAAACGCATCTGCTGTGTTTTCCTGCCCCGAACATGTGTCTAAAAATTATTAAGAACCAAAAATTTACAATTACATTTACAAATTGAAAATATAAATGAAAATTTAAACAATTTGTTTAAGTCTTCTTGACTTTTGATTCATTTTAAAAAATGTAAAAAAATGTTAATATTTAAGACATTATTCTTAAACATTATGAACTAAAATCAATGAAAGTAAATTCTTATATTTATGCACAAACTTTTTTCTGTGTTTACAATCCACGTACATACAGTTACAAGCGAATAAATAGGTTTACTTCGTAAGCCCTTATAAATTCATTCTTAAAAATAAAGAAGTTTATGACTTTTGACAGCCTTTGATAAACAATACATTGTTAAAATATTGAAAAAATGTGTTAATATTTGTTGAGCAAATAAATATGTTCATTTGAAAAAATGTGTTATAGTAAAACAAAAATCGTTCAAGGGAGGAATATTTAGTAATTATTTTGTTAAAAACACTTTGCTTTTTATAACTCCCAAGAACATATGAGTCATACAGTTAACTAATGCCTTACATGTTTTTGATGAAATCGAGTACCAAGCTTCCCGTACTATTGTCCATTATTCATCTTTGTTTTTGGCTTTAAGAGGTAAAATAACATCCTGGACAATTCTCCAAAGTTTCTCAATTAGATTTAGATCCAGTGAATAAGAAAACCACTCCATGAAGTTAAAGTTTTCCATTCCAAACTAATCTTTTACTATCTTAGTGGTATGTTTAGTGTCATTATCTCTCTGATATCGCCACTTCAGAGGCATATGTGTGAATATGGTATCATTGTATATGTAACTGTTTACTTCCAGCCTTTTAAACTGGCACTGTTTTATTATAGGATTATGCACAGTCGTTGCTGTTTGCATTTAAAATGTTAATTTTTTTTATTATTACCTTGAGGACCATTAAACTATGTGTTGCCTATTTTCGTGTTAATCTTGTAAAAAAATACAAATTCATTTATTTTCTTCTTGACTTTTTCTTTTATTTTTAATCACTTAGTTTGTACTATCACATTATCAAAGTGTGTTGCACCAGCATATATATAAAAAAACATACGTTCATACTCTTTATTAATCTTAAGCACCTTGCAGTTCTTCTAAAGACAATGTACTAATTACGCGCAATTTTTTAAATCGAATTAAATAACTTGTGTAAATGGGTAGTCTATATTATTTAACGATCATAAATGTCTTAAATATAGCAATATTTTAATGAAATTTGACAGATATAAGTTGTATATAAGCAAAAATCTGTGTGTCAAATTTCATGAAGATCGGTCTATAATTGATCACAGCTCTCATATAAACCCCTCTTCAGAAAATCACTTCTGCGGCCAAAAATTGCAAAAAATTATAGTATCAAGTTAGAGGATCTTCGCGTAATGTGGACTATGCATCTAATGTGGACCAGGGGCATTTTGCATTAGTTTTCGTGAGAATGCACTGGTTCATTTTTAGGTGAAAAATGAACCAGTGCATTCGACTTCGTTTTTTCATTGGTGAGCATATTAATATATAGACGGTGTGTTGACGAAAAGTCCTATATGTTTTTTTAATACTTCTCAGGAGATCAAAAAAACCGATTTATTTTGTCGCAACTTTTTTTTATTTTTTTAAATTTTTATTTATTTGTTTCTTCATTCCATAATAAAAAAGTCCATAGAGCAAACAAACTTATTACATAGTAATGATAATAGCATATAAATCTCCCAATATAAAAAACATCAAATGCAAATCCATATAAATCTCCCAATATAAAAAACATCAAATGCAAATCCATATAAATCTTATAATTCCAATTGGCTCCCTAGCCGCAACAATATAACAGTAAAATTAAATAATAACAGTCCTCAAAAGCAACAAAGAAAAAAGAAAAATGTATTATTGACCCGCTCTAATAATTTGTGATGAAAAAGAAAA
Source organism: Protocalliphora azurea (assembly GCA_932274085.1). Classification (NCBI taxonomy): domain Eukaryota; kingdom Metazoa; phylum Arthropoda; class Insecta; order Diptera; family Calliphoridae; genus Protocalliphora; species Protocalliphora azurea. The sequence continues at coordinate 131,918,216 of OW026521.1, read as the reverse complement.
ATTATGTAAATTATTTGGCAATTGATTAAAACTTCGAGCAAAACGAACCAGAAATGCTTTTTTCATTTTTGATTTTTGTTTTTCCGTTAAGATGTTTGAAAATTTTATGCTTTGAAAAAAAAAAAAAAATATATATATATATATATATATATATAGCTCCTATATAACGACCACTTCCGGGAATCACCTTAAAGTTCTTAAATTTTATAATATAATACATACGTGCATATGTTTCATAGAAATATACACTACGCTTAATACAAATATTGGCCACAGGTCCCATATAAGGGCCCTCCCCAAATTTAATGCACATACATATGGTTGTATATGGTATCATATGTACGAATTTGCCCGAATATATCTTTCTTTATTTTTACTTACAAACATACACTGAAAATATTCAAACTTTTTATTTGCTTCTTTACATAATTTAAACAAATAAATCTAAAAATTAACAAGAAATTTGAAAGATCATATTAATGAGGTGCTATGGAATAAGCTGCGGTTTTTTTCTAACTAAAACATTCACAAAATTTGTATAATGTTATTAAGATTATAAAATGTATTTTTTATTTTACAGGGAAATGAAACTTCTCTGCCAATGGAGATGTGCTCCAACTGTAAGTATTTGATTTTTTCATCAATAATATTCATTTTATCGATGTTTATAGCAATTTCTTAGCCTTGATTATGAAATATAGATGTAACCACAACATGAAAAAACCGGACAATTAACCAAAGTAGTTATTATTTAGTAAAGGAAATTAAAAAATGTTCTCTCGTAAAATTTGTTTAAAGCTAAGACTAGTGTTTAAATATTAGGCACTAGAGGTGAAGAACTTAAAAAAGACTTGCGTTAACATCCAAAATTTTAAAAATCTTCCATTCAGTCTTAAAGAAGAAGCTGTAGCTCAACTCGCTATAGCGTTTGATTTATAAGAAAAATGAGAATATAGGGTTTCATTCTTAAATGCTACCATCGAATAATATCAACTTCTGATACATACAGCTACGAGCAAATAAATAGGTTTACATCTAAAGCCCTTATAATTTTATTCTTAAAAAATACGAAGGTTTTAAAAAAGTTTATGAACTCTGTTACAATGCCATTGACAGCCTTTGATGCATCAAAACATTTGTTTAGATTAAACAAGAGAAAGGGGAGATTTACTTAGAAATTAAAAAAATGTTGGAAAAAATTGTTATACTAACAAAAAATCGTTCAAGGGAGAAATATTCAGTTAAACATCCTTTGTGATATATAGCTCCAAAGAAACTATGAGTCAGACATGTTTCTGATGAAATCGAGTATCAAGCTTCCCGCACTATTGTCTATAATTTATCTTTGTTTCTGACTAAGATGTAAAATAATATTCTGGACAATTCTCCAAAGTTTTTAATTAAATTTAGATCCAAGTATATAAGATCCAGTGTATAAGAAGGCCACTCTCTGTAGTATGTGTCATTTTCTCTTTGATATCGCAACTTCAGAACAATTTTACATTCGGCATATGGTAGCATTGCATTATTAAGAATATAGGGAATGAGATGTTGATTCATATTTTCCTTGATTCACAAAATTGAAAATTCTCTTCATTTCAAAAAAATTAATATTTTCTCCCATTTTCCCTTTGCGAATCCTGAAAGTGGTCCTTATATGGGAGCTATGGTCAGTTATGGATCGATACTCTACAAATTTGACACTTTGGTTTCGGGAGGACGTTTATGTACCCAACCAACTGACCAGGCAAACATTGTTAAATCGACTTAGAAAATGATACTGAACGGAACGAACGGTATATTTTAAGGTGGGTCATTTTTAGATGAAACATGCATGATTTTTACATTAGCGTGTCATTGGAGTGCATGCGTTCACTCTAGAGAAACAACTCTTCATTAAAATAAGTGTTTAAAACCCAATACAATGACTCGACTGCGTTTTTTCATTGGTACTTATATACCAAATGGTTATTTCGGATATTAATTAAGTTGCAGATTTTATCAATAAATTTAAAAACAAATAGAAGTACAATCGAATTAATATCAAATATTGCAATTCCAAAACTCGGGCTGATTGCATGCATTGAATTGTTGTTTTCATGAGTTCACAGGATTAATGAAGAAGTTAAAAATGCAGTTGAATACATGTTCTAAAAAAATAATGAAATTACTACTTCAAACAATTTTAGCTGGGTAAAAAAATTGCAAAAAGAAATCCAAAAAACTTTCAAAAAATATATGAACAACTTCTTTCTCCCTAATCATAGTTAAAAAAATGGGTAAAAAAAACAGTGTAAAAATTGGTAAACTCCTTAAAACCAAGAATACATACATACATATATATATATATATATATATATATATATAATCGGCGTAAATCCGCCCCCTAATTGAAATACAAAATCAGTATCGTGTAGGATTTGGAGAGCAAACATTGAGTATAGCATTTTTAATCTTTCAAAACCGAAGCCCACCATAAACAAGATAGAGCGCTATATTCGGCTGTGCCGAACAGAGAAACTAGCCGAGGAAAAATTTTCGGCGACACCGTGAAATAAGATGATTTATTAAAAACAATAATAGATGGAGCCATTGCATTCACTACTTTTTGGATTGCTTTTCAATGAAAATTTAAAAATATCGCCTTAAAGTATGCTTTCATATTTTCACATTTATACTTACAAAAATAGTCTACATGTTTTTCCAAACTACAAAAATGTAAACACAAAATTAAACAAAATTGAACAGTTTTGGACTCTTGAAAAATCTCTAGTGCCGGTTTTCAGTCATTTAAACTTTTTAACAAGAAAATATTATTTTTTGTAATTTTTTAAAACAAAAACCTTAATTTATACGTGCATAGAAGTTCTTAAAAAAAAATAATAAATTTTGGTGTTCATAATTTCAAAATTCAAGTTTTTTATTTCTCATATCTTTTGAGAAATTATTTTTTTTCGGTTTTAACTCTAGAAAATAAGACCCTTCTAAGACCCATATTAATGAATACCAATCTACTTAGAATCAGTTTCTGAGTTGACTTAACGATGTCCGTTGTCCGTTCGTTCATATAAACATTGTAATTAAACTACAGGTCGCAATTTTTAAAAATAATTCAATGGCATTTGGTACATTGGTCTTTTATGGTCCATGGACGAATGTTATGATTGATCCATTACTTCACATAGCCCCCATATAAATGTCCTTCAGAATAAGGGTTTAACGATCATAAATGCCTTAAAAATACCAATATTTCAATGAAATTAGGTACAAATAAGATTTGCATAAGTTTAAATCATTGTGCCAAGTTTCATGAATATTGGTTTCATGAACAAATGTTAGCATCAATTTAATATTTGATACAAATAAATTATAAATAAGTAGAAACCACCGCGTCAAGTTAATCGCTCCATAATTAACCATAGCTCCCATATAAGGCCCACATCTGGGAATTACCCTAAGTTGATATATGTCATATAAACGTTAGTGTATGCAATGTTAGTGTTTTATAAAATTAAACATTACAGTTCATACAGGTATCGGTCCCCAATTGGCCACAAGTCCCATATAAGACCCCTGCCCGAATTGTGATGCATATCCAAAATGTTGAAGGGTATCATTTGATCGGGCTTGACCAACTTTAATTTTTAATTATTTAAATTTAAATTTACATTGTTATTATTTTATTTAATTACCTTTCTTTAATATATTTTATATTAAAAACGGAATGACAAACTTATATATACTTATATATGAAGGGTATAAAAATTGTGAAAACTTTATTAACATTAAAAACTTTATTAACAAATTTTTAATAAAATAAATTTTTTTCGTTCACATAAACTTAATGGAAAAATTATGAAATATGGAAATATTATATAATATATAATATTTAGCTATCGTTTGATGTATGTATATATCAATAATTTTGGTGAGAAAAAATTTTTGAAGATTTCTTCTAGAATCATTAACTAAAATGGCCGTGTAACATGTTTTAAATGATGTCTCCTTTTATAATTAAAGGTACGTTTAAATGTGCGACACACTTTCATTTTCTTTATACACCCTACCTACCCTACTGTGTATGTATCGATAATAACTCTCATCTATGATATAAATTTCAAATGAAAATACCTACTTTTTCCAATTTCATCAACGTTTTTGTATAGATAGAGGAATCTTACAAAATCAGCCTGTATATGAAATCCTCAACGGAATTGGATTGGAAACGAAATTCAAATTTCAACTTGAAATGGGTTTATGAAAACGTAACGAAAACAATTTGTATTAAATGTATCCATATTTCTCTATAAATAATAACATCATAAGATTTCTACAAATAAAATAAAAATAAATAAATAAATAAAATAAACATAAATAATATATAAAAAAAAAGAATTTATATTATCGATCTAAATTACATTTTTAGATTCTTAAATAAATAATGAACGAATTTAAGCTTTGTTTTGAAATTCTTAAAAACGAAAATATTTAAATTTTCAAATCCAATTATTGGATTTTGCAAACAGAAATCGAATATATAAACCCAATTTATTTGCTTAAAAAAAAATTGTAAAATCAATCCGTGTTGGATTCTGAGGCTGAATATTTTTATTTTTTGAGTGCAACCCCCTTTACCTCTCTGAGTAATTATTTTATTTTTTAATAATATAAACATAATAATAGTGCAAACTCGGTATTCGCGACGGCTTAATTTTTAAAATTTTTGTATTTTCACGACTTTTATCTTCTTTTTTAATTTGCTTACAAAGTCTATAAACTCGGTCATTTGGCATATTAACCTTTTTGGATGGTTTTGATCTTCAATTTTGTCAGTTTATTCGTGTCATTTGTTTTGTAAATACAACTCTTAATGTGGGAAAAGAAGAAAACAAAATTAAAGTGGACGATTGTATAACATCGATAAACATATGCATACAATGGGCTTTGGAAAATGATAAGCCGACTATATGAATAGCACTATATGACAAGCACTATTGATATGTTTAAAATGTAAATATATGTAAATATAAAAACAATTCTAATTTTAAAAATTACATTTTTCAATAAAATTTTGGTTCTTTTATCGCGAAAATGCAGTATTCGTGACAGTTCTGGTTCTTAATTAGTCGCGAAAATCGAGCTTGCACTATATATATATATATATCATTTCTGAATAATTTATACATCCTGAATGTGAAATAATTTAAATCGGTTCACACTTCCCCTAGAGCTGATCGCCCTATTTTCATCTCAGCTATAAATCTTGATAAGGAAATTATTCCCACACAATTTCAAAACGTATGCCTAAATAGTTCTTAATTTAAGCGATAAATAATTTTTACTTTGTCCTATTTTCACCACAATTGTGGAAGTTGATGAGAAAGTTATTAACACAAAATTTTAAGATTTTCGTTATAATAGTTCTTTAGATTTGTGATAATTATTATTTTGTTTGAAAAGGGTGCCCCGCTCCGATTCTAAAATAAAGTAGCCTATTGGAATTATGTTACCTTTTCAAATTACTAACTAATTTAAAAACTTTTAAAAATCATAATCTATCTCTCTTTAAAATAGCAAAATTTGTAAAATATTAAAAACAGATTATATGTAAGATTTGGTCATTGTTTTAAATAAATAAATAGATTTTTTCTAAGGTCTCAACAGTTCATGTATAAGTTATCATAACTATAGAGAAAAGTTACCTATAGATATATCAAAGTTATTCAAAATGTAAATACGTATGCATTAATTCACTCACCTCTTATGAGTGCACGTGAAAATTTAATATCTTCTATTTTGTAAATATGTTTTTAAACATTTTTTTTTTTTTTTAATTTTTCAATTGAATTTTTATGTTTTTATTTGTTTTTTTAATGTTTTATTTTTGATTGTCACATAAAAACATAACAAATTATATAGGAAATTGAAAACGCAATTATACCTTACAGAAAAGCAAATCAATTTTATACTTTTTCATAAATTAAAAAAATACCGCCGACATAAAACTTTACGATACTTTGAAACTAATTCTAGTTTTATTAATTTATATATATGATTCTTTAGAAAACGAAAACTGTGAAGGCAAACATAAAGAATAAGTCTCTACAATTTTTGAATTAAGAAATTAAAACATCCGCTCATTGTTCTTTAATATTAGTTTAGTGAAGTAGGTCCAGAAACGTTTGAAAAAAAATTGAGTGTTTGGTTTGATCGTCAGATATTTCATTGCCAAAGAATCGGAAATGAACGCAACGAGTTAAAAAGAAACCCGAAACAAACAAGATAATTAAGTAAATGTTATTTTCTATAGTTTCATTTTCAATAATTATTTTTAGTTTTCTTAAATTAAGTTAAAAAAAAAGAATCTAAAAATAGTATTGTTAAAAAATTTAGTGCAACATAATTTACAGTTACCAGCAAAAATGTGTTATACTAAACAAAAAAGGAATATTTAGCAATATTTTGTTAAATACCCTTTTATTGCTCCCAAGAATCTATGAGTCATAAACTTAACTAATGCCTTAAATCTTTCTGATGAAATGGTGTACCAGTTTCACGTACAATTGTCCATGTTTCATATCAGTTTTTTGCTTTAAGAGGTAAAATAACATCCTGGTAAATTCTCCAAAGTTTTTCAGTGAGATTTAGATCCAGTGGATAAGAAGGCCACTCCATGTAGTTAAAGTTTTCTATACTAAACTAATCTTTTACTATCTTAGAGGTGTGTTAATTGTCATTATCTCTCCGATATCGCCACTTGAGAGATATTTTACATTAACATATGGTAGCATTGCATTGTTAAGAATATGGGAAAAGATTCACATTTTTCTTGATTCACTAGAAAAACAATTCCATATCATTATGTTTTGTTCGTCATGCTTTATGGCTTTTGTGTGCACTTTGGGTGAATAGTTTTTTGAGCATTTTACCCATGTTCGTTCTTATATCTTCGACTCATAGGACCACAGAACGTTTCTCCATTTTTTTTCTCGCATTCCGACCGAACCCAATACAAGTGTTCTTTAGCAATATCATTTCAATTTTTTCAATCAAGGAAAATTTAGATCGACATTTCTTTCTCCATATTCTTAACAATGCAACCATATACCAAATGTGAAATTCCTCGGAAGTGGCGATATCAGAGATATAATGATACTAAACATATCTCTAAGATAGTAAAAGATTAGTTTAGAATAGAAAATTTAACTTTGTGAAGTGGGCTTCTTATCCACTGTTCGCTATAGCCATAGTTTGTTATATCCAGTATTCGACACAACCGTGTTCGACTGTACTTGATTTACTAATTCCTCAAATTGTTGACACTTTTACAAAAAATATTTAGTTTTCATTTTTTGTATTAGAAAGTTTTCAGCAAAAAGAAATTTGTAGTCGCCTGTGTGGCAACACAACTTCAGTTCGGTTGCCATTAGAGTATCGAAAACCGAAAACCGGTTAAACGGTTTCCATTTTTTTACAAACGCTATTGGTTTCGGTTTTTTTTTTTCTAATTTTCAGTTTTTCTTAAACAGTGTTTTTAACAGCTTTTTATTTAATTTTTTATGTAATTTTACTCAGAAAAATAGTTCAGAGAAGAAAAATTACATGTCTAAAAATTATGAAGTTCCACGTAAAAATAATAATAAAAATGACAGAAAACTTATTTAACTTGTACAATTCTCTTTAAATAGTTGAAATAAATCGAACTATTCAGTGTGCATAAAAGAATTTAAACGTTAAAATTTTTGCTTTAAAACGTTTGTTGCATATATATTTATACATAAAAATGAAATATATTTATCATCATTAATCATGATGTTGTATATGTATCAACGAAATTGCTTCAAACTCTGATCAGTTAAAATTATTTAAAGTATACTAAAAGCTTTGAAGTACACACATTACAGCAAAAAGTTGCCGAATACATAGTAAAAGCTGTATAGAAAAGCTTACTAGTTTTGTTAAAACCAATAAGAAATGAATTAAAATTTATAACTTTCTTTTACAAAAAACATACCAATAAAAGGTATAATTTTTATAACCAGAATTTTATGCACAATAATAAAATATTAAAGAAAGTTTATTATATAATACTCGTATAAATCAAATAAGTAAGAACAATTTCAAATTAAAAGAAAAATATTTTTTCTAAAGCTATAACGTGAATAAAAAACTAATTTTCAAAATTTATAAATTTAGGCTTTTATTTAACGGTTAACAGGTTTTTTCAAGAGTCCAAAACCGGACAACCGGTTTTTTATAAAATGGTATTTTTCGGTTAAAACGAAAAACGGTTTTCTAAGAAACCGATTTTTTGGATACTCTAGTTGTCATATATGAATCTCACTTTTGCTTATTTAATCTAAGCAATTGCTATGGTTTATCGAATGCTGTCATAAAGTATTGTATTAGTGGTCACAAACTTTTTTGAAATTTTGAATGAATTTATAAGGGCTTACGAAGTGAACCTATTTATTTTCTCGTATTAATAAGTTTTAAGCAATTCTTTCATTTATTTTGCTAATTAAAATGTATAGGGAATTTTAAAACAATCCACTGGCAACACTGGTATTGTTAGTAGAAATTTGTGACCGATTATGGCCAAAAGGCTAGGTTATGAAATATTATTGAAAATAAATAAATAAATAAATAAATCAAACATATATTGGTTTGCATTATTTTTGTAAGATATAATTGAGAATATAATTTATTTGTATTTTATTTAACGGACGTTGTCAGAATAACAACAACTTGTTTTTATAAATGGGTCATATGATAATTTCCCAATATTAAAACTAAATATTTTACCGATAAAAAATATAAACAAATGCTTTCATGTCTTTTATCTTATTCCTGGTTTAGCACAATATTAAATATTATTTTAAAAATATTCAAGTATGTACTTTTAAAGTGGCGCTATATATTTCATAAAAAATATGCCTATCACAAACGTTAAAAGTTTATATTTATTTAAAATATTAAGGAGGCACGTTCACAAATAAAAATGTGAGATAATTATAAGATTTATAATTTGCATTTCTAAATCTACTGATATCAGTTTTCAAAACATAGGGTTGAAATATTTGCTTTTTGTGCTTTGGGATTTTATATATTCAGTTTTTGGCATTTGTGTATTTAGTTGCAAACAAACATTATTAAAATACATTTAGAATATTTAAAATTATATGAATGTTTTTTTCTTTTTATTATTTTTTGTAGACAATTTCATTTGTGATATGTATAAGTATGTTTGCAAAGTGTATAAACAAATTTTTTCTTCAATGTAGTTGATATTTTTAAGTGTCTTTCACCTTGGCATTGTTTTTGATTTGATTTGCTTTATTTAGAAATATTGTTTATAGTCTTTTTTATGAAATTTCTGTTCATTTATTTATTTTATTATTGTTATTTTTTTGCACTTCTTTATTTATACGTAGATATTTTTGTTTTTATATGTATTGAGAAAAAAAACCAACAAAAATGTTTAGAAATTATGTATTGTATTTTTTTTTTTTCGATTTTTGATAGAAATATAAGTTTAGTAACATCTTACAAATAGCATGAAAGAAATTCTCAAATGATTTAAAAATGTGTCACAAAAATTTAATGTAGTACTTTTTAAAGATAATTATAGCATTAAAAATAAAGTGAAAAAAAAACAAATGTGCCTTTAAAATAAATTTTGTAGGAAGACTACTCAAACGATGCATATTTAAAAGAGAAAACAGGAAAAGTAATAAAAAAACAACAATTAAGAAAGATATAGTCGGTCAATCCCGACCTTATATCTTACACCATTGTGTATGTCCATCAAAATTCATGGACATGTGGGCGATGGTGAACCGATACTTTTGCTAAGTGTAAAATATGCGAATACAGAATATTACATTAATATTAACATTTATATAAATTTATGCACTTTAGTGTAACTCCCGAAAGTAGGTTTATATGGGAGCTTTGGTAAGTTATGGAGCGATCCTCATAAGTTCCCAGAAAAAACTTTGCTTTCCTGGTAAGCTAGCAGGTATAATTGGAAACAAAAATAAACTACTTATTTTTTGGCTGAATAACTAGTTATTTTTGTTCGAGTTGTCCACAAATTCATGTAGTTATTTTTTGACTCTAGGGGTACAAAAAAATATGTACCCAAAAGAAAACGAAAATAAAAAAAAAAACAAAAAAATTTGTCGTCAGTGAGACTCGAACCTGGACACAAAAGCCATTCGTTTTTAATGACTAACGTCTTACGCAGTACACCATCTCACACATAGCTTCCTAAGCGACAAAAGTCTTTTTAGTTTAAAATATCTTTTTAGACATTTTGTTATAAAAAATTGACAGCTTCAGAATGAGGTTGAACCAACAACCTTCTAGTTGTTAATCCAGCGCTCTAGCCAACTCATCCACGTGATTGCAGTATTACTGTGCTATTATACTATTGAGTACTTATTAATGTAATACAGAGTAGGCAAATAATAATGACGCCTCATTACCAAGAAACTACTTTAATAAGTAGTTGTCATTACCGAAAACCAAAAAGTTTTTGCTGGGTTGTCACTGTAATTTCTATTTATATAAAACTTATTTGTGTCGAATATAAACTTTATACTAATATGTGTATGTGATTTATGCACGTTAAAGTGATTTTCGGAAGAGGGTTTTATATGGGAGCTATGGTCAATTATGGACCGATCTTCATGAAATTTGGCACAAAGATTGATACTTATACAAAACTTCTTTACACCGAATTTCATTAAAATATTTAAGGTATTTATGATCATTAAACGCTTATTCCGGGACGACATCTGTATGGAGGCAAGGTGAAATAATGGACCGATCATAACCAATTTCAATAGGCTTCATCCTTGTGCCATGAAAGTCCTATGTGCCAAATTTCATTGAATTATCTTCAAAATTGCCTGTATTTTGTGCACAAGGTTTACATGGACAGCCAGCCAAATACAAATACAAGTTTTAAAAATTGTACCAATTTTCAAAATAAAAGATTTCTAATTTTCGAAAAAAGTAACAATTTTCAAAAAAGTACGAATTTGCAAAGAAAAAAGAAGCATGAATTTACAAAATAGTACCAATTTTTATAATTGAGAATATAATTTATTTGTATTTTATTTAACGGACGTTGTCAGAATAACAACAACTTGTTTTTATAAATTATATTATGCTATAATTATACGGGTACTGTTTCTAAAAATTTTTAATTTTTAAAAGCGTACTATTTCCTAACAAAAGCAATATATCCAATAAAAGTGAACATTTATTAAAAAAAATAAATAAAAATAACAATTTTTTAAAAAGTATCAATTAAAGATAAATAAATAAATAAAAAAGTACATTTAAAAAGTAAAGTTTTAAAGAAGTATAAATTTTCAAGAAAAAGTGACAATTTTCGAAAGCAGGAATTTTTAAAAACAACACCAATTTTAAAAGTATTAAATTTAAATAAAATTCAAACTAAAAAAAGATCGCAAAAAAGTACTAAATTTTACCAAAAACTCTAAATTTAAAAAAGTATAATTTTGTTTAGTTTCTTATTAAAAAATAGAAGTATTTTCTTTCCAATGTCTATTATAAAAATGAGAAAAATCGATTTTCAATGAAACTATTAATGTAATACTGTAAATTATTAAGATTTTCTTTTCTAATAGGGTTGCCGTTAAATTGAAAAATACGTGGTGAACATTGGAGAGTTCCGCGAAGGAAGACTTCTCAAATGATGCATATTGATGAGCAGAATATACTGGAAAAATATTGAAAAAAAATTGGTCTTCAGTTCCCTACCAGCGGTGAAAATCCCGGGTCTTTTTTATGGACAAAATGCACGATTTTCAATCGATGGTAGGGAATTGATGATAATTTTTTAAAATTTTGTTAATATTCGTCATCAATACGCATTGATTGTGGTATTAATACACATTTTTTTTTCAACGGGAGAATTTCTTTTTGGAATTAAGTCTTCAATATAATTCAATGTTTCATAAAATTTTCGAAACGTCACAAAAAATCGAAAATTTTTTTTCAAAAATATTTTTACTAAAAATTCGAAATTATACCAAAAATTCTAAATTTTACAAAAAGTAACATGTTTCACCAAAAGTACGAAATTTCAACAAAAATTTGGGTTTTTACCTAAAATCAAATTACATATTTACTAAAATTTAAAAAATCTTATCAAATATCCAAAATTTCAACAAAAAAAGATTTTTCTCCAAGAAATAAACTTCAACAAACATTTCTAATTTTCGATTTATCACAAAATTTTCGAAGTTTCACCAAAAATCCGATAATTTGAAAAAAAAATTTCGATCATGTTCAGCACGTCAAATTTCATCTAGTTCACCTGTTTAAGGTTGGATTTTTCTGCCGACTAGTGTTATCCTTGCTATGCGCTATAAATTCAAAACTAATGATGGTACATCAAAATTTACTTCAGCAAAATTGTCTTTGTTAAATTCCCTATACAATTGATTTTTAGTGTATAAACAATTTGAAAAATGTCATACAGTCTACAACATATACATACATATATACAGCGGACAAAACGTGTCTAGTTTGTCTAGCAGATTCAACGATTATTGTTTCTAGATTACTCAGATTTTTTATTTTATTTTTTGCAAGTTGCCGGAGATTTGACAGACAACAGCTTTCATGAATGCTTAATAAGCATTTTACAAAACTATTTTAGATTATGCCGCTGATTTTTTCTATTAACATCTTTGTTTATTTTAATCTTTCCCCTTTCTTTCTAGTCGATGCCGATGAGATACGTCGTTTGGGTAAACGTTTTCGTAAACTCGATTTAGATAATTCTGGTGCCTTGAGTGTTGATGAGTTTATGTCATTGCCAGAATTGCAACAGAATCCTCTAGTGCAGCGTGTCATTGATATTTTTGATGCTGATGGCAATGGTGAAGTAGATTTTAAGGAATTCATACAAGGTGTATCACAATTTAGCGTTAAAGGTGATAAATTATCAAAGCTACGTTTTGCATTTCGTATTTATGATATGGATAATGATGGTTACATATCAAATGGTGAACTATTCCAAGTATGTTTCATGCCTTTTTGGAAAATATTTTTTTTATTTTCTTATTTTTTTCTCATTAAAGGTGTTAAAAATGATGGTAGGCAATAATCTTAAGGATACACAATTACAACAAATCGTAGATAAAACAATTTGTTTCGCCGACAAAGATGAAGATGGTAAAATTTCATTTGATGAATTTTGTTCGGTGGTCGGTAATACAGATATTCACAAAAAAATGGTTGTTGATGTTTAAAAACGTACACTTTGTGTCTCCCTACATTTTTTACTACCCTTCCCTTCATCACAACTATATAAACCCTGTCTTTAACTTTAATTCCTATATCTTCCTTAAACCTCTTGCAAATCAATCTTTCATTCTCCTTCATTTTCCATAACTCTATATTCTTCCCTTTAATTAATATACTTAACTAATAATTATATATTTTTAATTGTAAATTTTTTGGTAAGGAAAAAACAAACCAACAAAAAAATCCTTAAAAAAGTATATAATTGAAAACCATTTAAAGAAGCAAAAAAACAAAAACGAAACAAATACAAAAATTTTACAAATCTCCATCCTCGTTGATTAAAATCAAGAACTTGTTAATTTATTAACTAATATATTTACTATACTATTGTTTTTGTTTTCTCTTAAATATACAAATGTTTTAAATTTTATTATACATACACACTCACTCGTATTTTTTTAACTGGAATTTATGTTTCTTAAATTTATTTATTTGCGTTTTAAGAAAAAAACTTTATTTATTTTGTTTAAACTATATATATATATTTTTTTTTTGTTTTTAATTTTTTATTTAATATATATTAAGTTTGTTAAAGTCTTTGTAATAATTTCCTAATAAAATATACAAACACAAAAGTTTATTAAATAAAAATATAAATAAAAAGCTTAAGTGTAGGAACACAACAACGGCGGCAACGGGAGGTTTTGCCTCCTATTGAGAAAAAGTAAGTGTAGGAACACAACAATGCAGACATCGGGACGGTTTTCTTCCAATTGAGAAGAAATAAACATAATAAAAACGCCAGTGAGACGCAAGATGATTGCTAAAGTTTTTCGTAAAATAAAATTATTCTTATTTTTTATTATTTGATATAATTATTGTCTTTAACATATAAATATTATATTTTAATTGTTTAATTTAATTTTAAGAAAAGAACACTAAACAAAGAGAGAAAATGGAAATTCTTTAACATTTTCTCTCTTTGTTTAGTTTTATTTTCTTTTTTATAATATATTTTTTTCATAAATGATGGCAATCTTGTTGAAAAAAAGCATAGAATATCTTCAAGAAAATAAATTTTATTTGAACGGCTTGCCGTTCAACGGCAACGAAAAATCAAATTTATATGGAACTGCCGCTGCCGTCGTTGATTGTGTTTCATCACTCAAACAAAATCAGCATTGCAGTAATTTACTTTAAATTCATAAAGAAGAAAATAAAAACTAATTAATTAAAAAATTCTATTACGTTAAATAAAAAAACAGCAATAAACGAACTAGTGCATTCTAAAACATTTTACAGAATACATTTACGACAACATGCACACATTTAGAAAGAAAATAAAGTGAAATAATTGATAAAATAATTAAATAAAACTTAATAATTAACTCCAATATTTGCCTAATAAAAATAATAACAATTAGTTCATAAAGAGAGGAAAAATAAATAATAAAAAAAAACACATGTGCACGATCTTATTTACATGACTAAAGGTAAAGAAATAACTATATACCTTTTTATATGTGCTCATAGAAACCGCACAGGGCTACTGCAATATATATTCATATTATGGAATTTAAATTGAATTATATAGTAATCTAATTTAAATTGAATTATATAGTAATTGAATTATATAGTAATCTAACGGAGGAGTTATTCTGTAGCACAGAAATGACACGAAATAAAAGATAACTCGTTTTATATCGGTCTCCTTTTTGTTGGAGAACTTTTGCTGGAAATGTTCCTATTAGTCATCATATATTGAATAATTTTTAAACATAATGAACTAAGCACTAATATTTATATTTTTGTATTCTTTTCGCAGGCGTTTAAAACTGATTGTGGCTTTTTTGAAAGGCTGAAATTGTAATGTCTGTACACTTTGAGCTGACACTGTAGTTAAGGAATCGTTCCAGGCACAGCTAGATCTAGTTCATTTCTACACCATTTTTAACAGTAATTTAGAAAATACCAATAGAAAATTATATTCTACTTTTAACATTTAGAAAAGATCATTCGAAAATTAGATTTTATATTTTTGAAAATAACAACTGTAAATGAGGTTTTTCATTTAAGTTTTAGGAAAGAGCAGTTAAAGTTATTATTTTTCATTAAGATTTTAGAAAACAACAATTGAAAATTTGATTTTTCATATAGAACTTATTTAGAAATTTGAAATGAACAATTGAATTTGAGTATTTTATATCAAATTGAAAAGTACAATTTCAAATAGGTTTTTACATTTCAAATTCAAAAAATAATAATTTAAATTCGATTTTTTTATTTTGGAATTAGAAAGGAACAATTGAAAAAAGAAGTAAAATTTAGAGCACTAAACATGGGTGATTTATATGATGAAATAATGTACTGGTAAATTTAATTTATGTGATATTTAAGCACAAAATTTAGCGATTGCAAAAGATCCATCTGGAATACGATATTTCTTTATATACACATAGATTAACATAAAAATAATTCATTGCACAAATTTCATTCTATATTTTATTTCAACTTATGTTCTGAATTTCATTTGGTTTTTTCTTAATTTTAATTGTATTTTTCTAAATTTTGATTGTAAAATCTTTTTTTAAATTGTTCTTTTCAAAACTTGAAATAAAAGTTCAAATTTAAATTGGTATTTTCGAAATTCTAAATAAAAAATTTCTAATTTTAATTTCACTTGTTCTTTTCTGAGACTAAAACTGTATTATTTTGAGTTGTTTAAACTCTAATTGAAAAGTCACAATTTAAAATGATATTTTCAAAATTTTAATTGGAAACTCCCAATTTCAATTGTTCTTTTCTGAAACTTAACTGAAAAACTTATTTCAAATTGCTGTTTTTAAAATTTCATATAAAAAGTTCTCATTTTAACTTAAAAATTGTGTAGTACAATTCTATTTCAGTTCTTCGTCGGCTTTACATTAATTCTTGTTCTGTTTCACATCAGTTCTAGTTTAGTTGCACTTCAGTTCTAGTTTAATTATACATATATCAGTTCTATATCGTTTCTAATTCAGTGCCAGTTCAGTTGCCTTCTAGTATCGTTCTACTTCAGCTCCAGATAAGTTCCAGTTGAGTTCTAATTCAACCCATAGTCTAATCTAGTAGTCTAGCCTAGTCTATACTCTATCCTATAACCTATTCTACAGTCTAGCGTATAGTATGGTCTAGCCTGAAGTCTAGGGCTCTATAGTTGTTTACAATTTTTAAATAATAGATTTTTCGACTTTCAATTTAATTTTTAAATAGTCGACTTTTCGACTAGTATCGACTTTTGGATTTTTCGATTTTTTTCCGACTTTTCGATTTTATACAATATTTTTGAGATTTATCGCCATTTTTTTTTCTATTTTTTATTATTTTTCTTATAAAAGCATAAAAATTTAATATATACAACACAATCAAATATATTGATAAAATAACAGACAATATATGCAATGAAGGTGCTGATTGTACGAAAAAATGTGTTTGTTGAAATAACTGCTAAGATACTATTCCCTTTAAATGAAGTACCTTTTTTCTTATCTTATTATCTTCGACTTTATTCGATTATCTGGCTACAATAAAGTCGATTTCTCGACAATTTTCAAATCAAAAAATCGATTGTTCGAAAGTCGATTTAGAGCAATTATAGTCAACTTAGCCCCAGGGCCAGAACATAATCGGCTTTTTAGCCGATTATGTTCTGCTTAGAGAGCAAAAAATAAAAAAATGAATCATTTAGTATCATGCTAGATTTCGACAAATAAGGTTCATGTCGTCACTTTGTGTTTTAAAATACGTACAAAGCGAATGTGTGTGATAAATATAATTTTTTGTGTATGTATATTATTAAAAGATTTTTCAGTTTTTAGCCCATAATTTGGTTGATTCAAAAAAACGAAATTTTACAAAAATATTTATGACCGATCTATATAAAAACGAGATAGTTTAAACAACGGCGTCAAAAATGCGTTTTGGTCGATATCTCGGTTATTATTGGACTGATTTAGTTCATTTCTTCAGCACAAAAATTCAAAAAAAAAAAAAAAAATAAATAATCGAATCTTCTTTGCTTATATAGAAAACCGGTTAAAAAAAGTTTTTAGACATATCTCCGTCATTTATGAAATGATCTTGCTGAATTTTAATAGCAAAATTAATTTATTAAAATAAATGAAAACCAGAAAATTAAATATGCACTTTGTAAAATTTATTAATAAATTTAAATTGATTCTCTAAAGGATTTCCGTTCGTGTTTTTTTACAGTTACACAAGTTGAAATCATAATAAAGCAATATATTCTTAATATCAATAAAATGGGCTTTCATGGATAGAAAATTTTATGACATTAATGTTTAAATATGATTTCGACCATGTAGCCGCCACGACTGACACGTACAAGGCGCAATCTGGAATATCAATTTTCACAAACTTTTCGAAGCATATGCGGTCGTATTTCGTCAATAACTCTTTGAATGTTGATTTCGAGGTGTTTAATTCCTGCGCAAGTTGAATCTTGAAATCTTTTAAGCCAAGATACTTAAAGTGCAGAGAATAGCTCAGTTGATTGATTTAGATCTTCTTCAATGCTTCCCTGTACAGCGGTTACAGTTTCTTCAGTTCGCACTGTTCTTCGTCTCACGGGATGCACATTATCAGTTATATATATATATATATATATATATATATATATATATAACTGATAATGTGTAATATATATATATATATATCGTCCTCCATCATTTCTTACAAGGATCCAGAAAATATAAACTTTACATCTGCGATAAAGGGTATAAAAATGAAAACAGTTGTATTTCTTTTGCATTATCTTAATATACAATTATAAAATTTTTTAAAGATAGTTATTATGACTAAGGTTCTTCCTGTTGCTTAGACTTCTTGAATCTTTCTGTACAAATGTTAAAGATATATTTAAAACCAAGGAAAAATTTAATCAAAAATATAGTTCAATACTGCAATTTCAAGTACGATGTTAAAAATTACTGCAAGAAGAATTGAAAATATTCTTAGCTATTTTTGAAATGATTAAAAAAGACGACTCATTATTTTTTGCTGGGATGTCTAGTCTAAAGTTAAGCTATAGTCCAGTCTATAAACTTTAGTAAATATGAAATAGCCCTGTGCCAGATTTATAGAATTTAATCAGAAATAGTGAAAAATTCTGATAATTTTAACTACCTAGTATTGGACTAATATTTCATAATAGTATTGTAAATAAGATATATACAAACAAATTTGGTCTATCGTTTGCTTGCTATTTTGTTAATTTCCTCACTGTTAAATAACAGTCCAAAGAAATAGAAAAAGGCGGTATATAAACGATAAGACATATTAGCATTATTAAATTTTTCTCATAGATTTAATTATATAATTAAACAAAATTAACATTTTACTCTTTAAAACTCAAAGTAATTGTATTGTAATAATATTTAATATAAAAATATATTTAATTTTTTTACTTTGACAGCAAACAAAAAGAAAACAACAAAAATTTTGTTTCAAAAATTTAGTTAACATAAACAAATATTTCTTATTACTTATATGAATGTGTTAAAAAGTGACTTCTATTCTAACTATTTTTAAAGCAAAATAATTTAAACTAAAATAAATATTACAAATTATAAAAGGAAGAGAAAAAAATACTTAATATAAAAAAGAAAACATAAAAAGAGATTTAATTTTATGGTATGAAATAAAATTTACTTTGTATAAAAAAACAAATAATAATAATAAATTTTATATTTTAATATTTATAATCAAAAAAGTAAATTAAATTCCAACCAAATGAAATTAGAACTTAATAAGAAAGATTTTTATATAACAAACTGAAAATTTACTAACAAATAAAAATATTTATAATTAAATTTTATTTTATTTATTTTTATTTTATTTTATTTTACTTAATTTTTTTTTTTGTTCAAAATGTTTGTAAAGTTTACAGTTTGTAATATGTGAATCATTCTACAAATATTAATTTAAATTTAATAACTGCTTTATTTTTTAAAGGTTATAATAATTTTTTAAATTAATTTTAATATAAATTTTATTAAAAAGCCCTTCAAAACAAAAAATTTTTAAGCGTAAAAATATACTGGTATATGGCATTACATTACTGGTTCTTATGGCATTTCATTAGTATCATATCTGAAAAAATCTGGTAAATAAAACAAAAAAATTAGACAATTCGATGACTGAGAACTTAATATTATATATTGTGCATTTTCAGTGCAGCAACACACTTCATTTGCATTCGTCTCTTGAAACTTAAACATGGCATCAACAGGAGTTTGGGACAGGTTTGAGACACTCACGTTTTCAATGCTGAGTTAATTAACCAATCAGCATCCGGTTCGAGGGACCATGCAAGGTCGATGTCATGTTAAGATTTCAATGAAAATCAAGAATATAACAATATAAATCTTAAAAAGTTTGACATATTGAGAAGAAATTGTAGAGAAGGGTAATAAAAAAATAATAAAATACCAATTTATAGAATTTTGTTGGAAATAATAAAATAATGATATATTTTATTTTACTAATAAACTTTATTTAATATATGCAGGCTCAATCATTATTAAAATTTTTCTGAATAAAAAATATGAATTGGCAAATCAAATCTAACAAACACATATTTTCTAAGGAATCTCAAACTCAATTTCAATATTCAATTAAAAAAGTAATTGTTTAATTTGTTTCGTAAAGACAATACTACGAATTTCTATAATTTATAAAACATACACTAAAATTTAAAAACTAATTTTCTTTTGGAAACGAAATACACAATAAATTATGCCAGTACCTACAACTGTTAGATGATGCCTGACATAACAATAGTTTAGAAAAAAGAAATCATTTTTATTTATTTCTCAAAAGTAAAGTAAACATTACATTACAACCAATAATAATTTTCACACCAGATTTAGATTCAAAATTAATTTATAAAAATAAATGAAAACCAGAAAATTAAATATGCACTTTGTAAAATTTATTAATAAATTTAAATTGATAGTACGTAATTCTTACAAATTTTCTAACCAAATAAAAATTATTAAAAACAAAATTAAATTAAGCACTCCTTGAAAGAAAAAATAAAAAATTGATGCATTAAATAAATTAAATTTAAAACAAAAATATATTAAAATAATCATAAAAAACATATTTTTCAAAACTATCTTTAAATAAAAAAAAAAAAAAAACACTAAAATTACAGAAATTTAAACACTTATAAAAAATTACTGCAGATGTAATAAAATTTAAGAATTTTATTCAAAATCTGTTTAATTAGTATTTAAGCTATAATAAAACAAAACTTTTAACAATCTTTTTTAAAACAAATCTTGTCTAATCAATCTCTTAATATGTTAACCAAAATTTTTATTTTTTCATCATTGTTTTCATCTTTATTTCATTAATTATACTTAAAAAGAAAAAAAATAATAATTTTTTACTTTCCTAAAGTTTATAATAATACAAATAAATAAAACAAATTAAATATAATTAAGCATTTTAATAAGAATTTCAAATTAACAATTTATTCAAACTACAAATTCATAAAAACATTTGAAATCTATTGAAATGTAAAAAACAAATGAAAGAAAATCAATAAAAAAAATTAAAAACTTTAAATTTTATAATAGGTGTGATTATTGTAACAAATGGATTAATTAAATTAAATGGTAAGTAGATTGCGAAATATAAACTTTCTGGGAACTGGACATTTTTGGGTTCAATTAAAGTTATCATACACGCTCGGAAATTCGAACCACTTTGTTTATAGGGCGATTCGAATTTCCGGACTGTTTTTTTTTATACAAAAATTTAGGTAAATTTGATCATAAAGATATAAAAAACTACGTTTTTTTCATTTTGGTTTATTTGACATAAAAAATAAAAAACTTTCCATTTTCGGATATTCAGCACTATGTAAAGTTTTATTGGATACGTGTTGATAAGTGCTGGCAACAGCATCCAATATTGATTTTCTATTCGATTTAATATGTATAGCTAATGGTAGAAGTAGTTACATTAAAGTCCAGTGCTAAACGCTTGCCTTGAACGCCTTTGTCAATCTTTTCCAATATTTTTAATTTGTCTTGTAAAGACAAAGTGTTTTTCTACGTTTGTTTGTCATTTTTAGTCCACTTTCTTATTTTAATAAATGTTAAACCGTATACATATACAAACACCAAAAAACTGACTTTTAAACTATAACAACATCAACAAGATCTGTAAATCATCTATTAAAATGGGATTCCCCTTTTTACTTTGTATTTGGTTAAACTAAATTGTCAAAATTTTAGTGTTTATAGAAAAAAAAAACCGCTCGGAAATTCGAATTTTGGATTCTAATTTTAGAGCGCCAAATGTAATGAAATTACTGATTCGAATTTCTGAGATTTCGAGTTTCTGAGCGTCTACTGTAACTATAAAAAACTATCTTCTTATTTTTTTACAAAGTGAAGTGGTAAAAATTAAATGATTATTTTTTTAATGTTATAATTTTTAATTATACAGTCATACCCAGGCAGAAATTCATGTTCGTTAAAAAATTTAGCGTTGACATAGCGCTTGTTCATGATGACTTGATGACGGTTTAGAAGCGTTTTTATAATGTTATCAGAGTACTATACAAACAAGAAATAATGTCGGTATTAAAAATATATATTTTTTATTGTAAGTATTGTATATTAATTTATTTCATTTAAAATTAAAAATTTATAAATTTTATTACTTATTTAATTTTTTTTAAGTTACGAAAATTAGTTTCATAAGTTTAAAATAATTATTTTGGAACTTTCTAGTTTGTAGCGTATTAAATATTTCCAGTTTATAACGTCTTATAGTTTATCTTAATTGTCTAAGGGAGTTCAGTTTACGATAATGTTTCAAGTTTCAAGTTTCAAGTTTTATTTATACCCATTCATTTTCTTTTACAAATTTTCTTAAAACTAGCTTATAGTATTTAAGTTTATTTTTACAACCTATTCCTTACATACATAGTATTTTACAAGGACTTTCAAATTTTGTACTTTATGCAGTGTTGCTACAACCGTTTTTCTCATTATCTTTTCATTTTCATACATTCCTCAAAAAAGGGTGAAAAAGAGGAATCCTTTCTTATAACTTACATACTAATACAACTTACAAATAACTTAAAAGTATCTTAAGACTAATAATATTATACAACTTACTTACTAAAACAGTAAAAACTAAGGATAGAAGGAAATATATTTACAATAGAATAGTTCATTGAGCAGTATTATATACTGTATCGACTATGTTCAAAGAATGTACCCTCCTGTGATAGAATAGGAGGTCTGCACCCTCAAAAAGGAGGCCAGCTCCCCTAAGAGTCAGTAGATCCACCGGGGACAGATATCTTGAGCCCTGAACAGTCTCAATATTACTAACACTATCAAGACAATTTCTGACTAAATTGTTCCCTAAAGAGCACGCACTCTCTAAAAATTTCAAGGCACTCCGTATCAAGAAAACATCAATTCTGTCAAAGTCGATAGCCCCATAGATTGATGTGCATGAGGGTCTTCGCGGCATTCCATCCTCTCCGAGCCGTGGTCTCATTCCCAGGCATGCAACCAGAACCGCCCTCTCCCATTTCCTAAGCCTTTCCATCTGGGATGACGAGATGCCGAACCAAGCAGGAAAAGCGTAGGCGATGAGGGGACGTATCAACTGGCGATAGAGCAAGAGTCGTATTCTCTGGTCGAGGCCCCCATTTCTACGTAGTATACTCTTGTATGTAGAGTAGATTCTCTTAGTCCTTACCAGTACATCGTCAATGTGTCTGTAGAACTCAAAGTTTTCATGAAATACCACCCCTAAATATCTCATACGGTCGGATGTCCGAATATTCTCCCCCCCGATCCACAAAGAGGGTGTGTAAGACCTACAGTTCGGATATATATACTTCCTTGTACCCTTGAACATAACAGTCACAGTCTTTCCCATGTTCAAATTTAGTCCCCATTTTCTAAAGTACTCCCCCAATCCGTTGAGGTATTCATTAAGTCGGTTATTTACCGCCCTTGCCCTGGGACCCGAAGAAGCGATCAGAATGTCGTCAGCGTAAATTAGCAAAAGATCCCCCTCTGGGGGCTGTGGAATGTCCGAAATAAAAATATTATATAGCGCAGGCCCCAGTAATGAGCCCTGTGGTACACCTGCAGTTATGGATCTCTCACTGGATAGAGCATTCCCTACCTTCACTCTAAATCTTCGGTCCTCAAGGAAGCTGGCAGCCATCCGAACGAGGTTAGTTCCAAACCCCATGCCCATCATCTTGTATATTATTCCCTTTTGCCAAACAGTGTCGAAAGCCTTGGTGAAATCAAGACTTACGGCTATTGTCGGATGTCTATTGTTCAAACCCTTAGCCACATAATCAGTAAGAACCATGAGGGCATGGGATGTGGACAGCCCCTTGCGAAATCCAAATTGACATTCCTGTAAAATATTCTTATCCTCTATAATTCTATTGATTCCATCCAAGATGAAATATTCCAATAATTTACCAAGGGCCGACAAAAGGGAAATTGGTCTATAGTTGCCAGCCTCCCCAGGATCCTTGCCCGGTTTTAGGATAGGGATCACAATTGCCATCCTCCACGCTTTAGGGAAATAACCGATGTTGATGCAGTGGTTAAATATCACCGATATATATCTCCATGCTCTATCATCAGTCTTTTTCAGTATGAAATCTGGTACTCCGTCAACCCCGCTGGATCGTTTGTTTGGTCTCCTCTTTAATGCAATACCGATAGTTTTCCTGTCAATAAAGCCAAGTCCTGTAAAGTCTCCATCAGAGTTAACAGTCTCACCGTCAGCCATAAAAGTCTCCCCAAATGTCGTAATAGGTTCAGTTCTGTCAAGGGAGGAAACCGTCTCCCCCACCATTGACCTAAAGGTATCTACACTCGATGTTGTATGATGGATCCGGAAAAAAGAATCCGATAGTAGAGACGCCTTCTCAGGGTCACTAGTGACAGTTAACCCATCAGGGCCCTTAAGATTACTGACTACTGGGCGATTATTCAGGCCCGCTGCCGATTTTATATTCCTGAAAGTCCTATTGTTCAGTCTAATGTTACGTAGGTATTCAGTCCAACGATCCCTCTCATGAACAGAAATAGCTCCCTGGATAATCTTGTCCAAATTACGAACCTCCGCCCTCATTGTGATACACCTACCTGGGTCCCCACATCTTTGTATAATCCGTCTAAGTCTTTTCTTCTGGTCAATGAAATTGAGAATGTGTGAAGGAAGCTTCAATATTCCCCTACTCTTGATAACTATCTTCGGTACCGAATAATCGATCGCATCCTTAAATGCCCTTTCCATTGACTCTGTACATTCATCAATTTCGTTTTCTGTGACATTTCTGTCAGTCGGCAAACCACATTGTTCCATATTCCTAGACAATCTATTGCGAAATTTCCTAATGTCAATCCGGTCGTAATCATATCTTGTCAGGGGTTCCTGTATCAAAAAATCTCCCATATGGAAGATTAATTCAACGGCCCTATGGTCTGATTCAAAGTCCAAAGTTCTTAAATTATGCCCATCTGTCGGCACGATGTCCACAGTAGTCATAAAAATATCAATATAGGAGGATATGACGGAATTTTCCCTCGTCGGTCCTTCAGTTTGTCTAATGTCAATGTCTGGAGAGCCTAGTAAGAATTCATATAAATTACTTCCACTCACGTTAGTATATGGATCCCCCCAATACGGATGCCTTGCATTGAGATCTGCGCCAATTATCATACTATTATTTCTTGCGAGATCCTGAATAGAGTCAAAAAACTCTGTCTCAAACGTAATTCTTGGCCTCAGATACATTGAGATCACAATTATATCATGATTGTTTACTCTTCGTATCCGTACCGCTGTATTCTCAATAGCTCCCGTATTGAGGTTCATCTCCTCACAAGTAATGTTGTCCCTAACAAGAACTGCCGTACCGCCTCCACGTCCGCTCTGTCGATCTTGTCTAAAAACTACATAACCCTTAATTTCAAGTCTATGGCGAGGACTTAGTCTGTGCTCTGCCAGCATTAATATGTCAGGTTTATGTCTCGTTAAGAACAAATTCAAGTAGTGCCTCTTGTGTCTAGAGACAATTGAATTGACGTTAAGAAAAATGCATTTAATAGAGTTAGCCATCTTGCCCAAGGGAGATTAGTAAACCAAGGAGGGCACGCGATCTGTCCTCATCATTCCCTAATTCCCCGTATCGTTTTGCAAAGCCACCTATCTTGCTAAGGCATTGCAATAAACCTCCTCTAAAAAAGCGTCTACAGTCCTTGTCAATAATGTCGAACTGACCTATTGCCTTTCCTAGTGTAATATCAGGACCACTCGAATTTTCCGAACCTGCAGATACAACCCTTGACTTTATCGATGGTCTTTCTTCAACCAAAGTAGCCCCTGCTGCAGCAGCATATGAGACCCCAGCTCTAACTTGGCTGATATTGGGAGCCGAGACCTGACTACGGGGACTTATTCTCGATGTCTTCCTAGCCTCTAATCTACGTAATAATTCCATCCTACGTGGACACTCTCTCGAACTGGCCACATGACCCTCCTTACCACAATTAATACATTTAACTGGAAGACCCACCCTTCTAGTAACCTCACCAGTCACACGATCAGTCGATAAAGTCTCCTCAGTATTCTCCGACCTTAGAGGTACTTTACAATTACCCGGCCCATGGGATTCCGCACATTTAACGCATCTATAAGGCATCTGACAATTCGACGAGACGTGTCCGAAGCGCTGACAATTAAAACATTGAGTGATGCCCTTCCTTATATACTTCCTAATGTTGACTTTGCATCGCAATACATATCTGACTTCGTAAAATTTTCTGATATCAGAATCTCTTGACAGTCTAACTATCCATTTGTCGCTTCCCAGTCTAACTAGTCCCGTAATATTAACATTCATTTCGAGACCGTTCAGGTACTCTAGTATCTCCGTCGACTCAAAAGAGTCCGGAAGACCCTCAATAACCACTGAAAATGGTCGCCGACTCCTAGGCGTATAAGTGTAGAATTCTACTTTTTCCTCAGCTAGTAGACCCTTAACCTTCTCATAGTCATCTAGAGTGCAGACCCCTATGTTTGATACACTCTTCCCTACTATTTTTACAGTAAAGTTCTTATGACCTAGGAGTTTATCTATTTTGCTTATAGTGTCCTTAACATTTATATTATAAGATGTGATTATAGGCACTGACTTACTCTTCTTGACTGCAGGTAATTTATCAGATGTTGATCTCACTGATTTCGATTGGGTATTATCATTCAGTTGAGATGTGACCACTCCACTTGATTCAGCATTCGATGAAGTATTTCCACCATCTGCAGCAGATAACTTCTTGTTGGATGCTCCCAGATTCTTGCTTTGATCCGGCTTTTTGATTAGCTTTACAGGCTGTAAAGGAACTTCAGTTACAGTTTCCATTTTCTCCTCATCTTTCTCTTTTTTTAGTTTGAGATTCTCCTCATATAGTTTAAGAAGGTTGTCCAATCTCTTCTTCAAGGAGTCGTTTTCATTAATCAAATAGTCCACTTTACGATCAGACTTTTCTAATTTCTTTATAAGAGCTGCATTTGTAATAGACAGCTCTTCCACTTGTTTTTCGTATTTATTAAGAATGTTATGTTCATCATACTTCATTTTCTTTTCTACAGAGGACGATTTCTCCTCATCATCAGATCTTGATGATTTATTCATTTTAATAAAAGTCTTTGCCCTTTAAGGGCTTTTTCTTCACGTTAAAACAGTTTTTGATTAAGTTTTGTTTCAACACTTTTTATATTTAGAAACAATGTTGCCTTCTATGGGCTTCTCAAATTTACACAGGATTAAAAAGTTTATTGTCTTTTGTTTATTTTTAATAACTTCACTTATTTCAGATAATCACTTCACCTTTCAATAAACACTGAAACACTCAATTCTATTCAATGATTTTTGTTTTCTTCGAATTTTTCAATCAATGATTCCAATTCAGTTTACGATAATGATAAAGAAAGCTTTATATTAAATTGTTTATGTGTTAGTGAGAAACTTGTATTATAAGCTGTTATAAATGATTGTTTATGTGACTTGTATTCAGTGTTGCCGTTTTGCTAATTTTTAACCAAAATTGGTTAATGTATTATTCAATGTGGAGATGACGACTCTTTTCCAGTATATATGGGTGCTATTGTTAATCTTATTTGAGCCAAATTTTATTAACATATGAACATTTATATGATATTTAAGTACTTTTAACTGATTTTCGGGATATAGAGGGTCTATCTAGAAGCTTCAAAATATTTCTCCAAAAGAACATTTATTTGGGGACTAGGTAAAATAATGAACCAATTTCGATCAGTTAAGGAGATTCTAAGTCGATTGGTATATTTTAGGGGCTCCCCAATATCGTGCTAATGGGAACAAAAAAATGTACCTTGTTCAGTTAATAAAACTGTGTAAGACAACATAATTAGATAATAAAAAATTAAAATAACTGTAATAAAATTGTTTTATCAATCCCGATGTATTTTCAAATGGACCACAATTTTGTACACAATTTTTAAATTAACTTATTAAAATTTAATATATGTGAGTGATTTGGTACATGAACGAATGATATTTAAATGATATTCGCCAAACCTCCCTATTAAATATCATATTACAAATGAGATTGTCTAAGTCCCTATAAAAAATAACTTGTTTGCATTCCTTTTCTGCAAAAACATAATTGTAAAAGGTAACCTTATTTTCTATTACTGCTCGACCCAGCTATTTTGCAATTCTATATTTATTACAATCTGGTTTGTTTTCGATATCATATCATAAAGACGTGAGAATAATTTTTTTATTAAGAAATATTTCTTTCTTGCTTTTGTTATTTTCTTTAATTTAGCAATCAGAATATATTGGTGATCATTTCAATAGAATATTCTTATAAACGCAGTCGAGAAAAATTTGTCTAAAAAGTTATTGCAGAAAAATATTAAAGTATTTGATCAGTTTTAGTTGTTTGATTCATTTAAGGTGTTTCTGATGACAACATCTCTGTTTACTGGAAATATTTTTGTTTTAATTGGGAAATTTCATCAGCTTAAGGGATGCCAAAAGAAATTTTTCATACAGACCAGGAAAAAATTAAAATTAAATTTTTTCGTAATCAAGGCGTTTTTAACAGAGAAATTGGACGAAAAATTAAACGTTTACAATGAGTTATTAGAAGCTTTTTTACCTAGTGTCTACATTAGGCAAATTTATATTAAAACAAACGTCAAAATCAGTGCGAATATATACAAGGTAACCTTAGTAAAACAGTTGATTATTATTTTGGTTGTTACAGTTGTCAAACGGCATATATAAAAAACAATAATGAATACGCCATATTGTTGTTTTTGTGCAACTGTTGCCACCTTCTACAAATTCGCGTTAACTTTGACGTCTGTCTTGATAAAAAAAATCTCTAATTTAGACACTATGTTAAGAAAGGGCAGAAATACAGAGTGCGGAAACCAACAAAAGGTAATCAAAAATTAACAAAAAGGCAATTTAAGAAAATAAAATAAGAAGCCACCCGCAATAAATTAAATGCTATAAAAAAAAATATATATATATTTAAACTTACCTTCCTGTCACTTTCAAACATGCGAACGGATGATAAAATGGAAGAAACCATAATATAAGCCAATTTAGCATTGGCATCATAAGGAAAATCTTAATTTTTTCTGAAAGGGAATTCAATTTGGACGGTCCCAATTCATATCCTTGCTATTGCTATTTGAGGTCGAACGAAATTTTTATGTCGAAACGCGATTTCGGTGGAGGCAGTGTTATGGTTTGGGCAGCCTGCAGGAAAATCTAAAATATGTTTTGTTTCGGTTAAACCGAAAACTGGTTCATTGGTTTTGAAATTTTGAAAAAATAGTAATTTCAAAATTAAAGTTTTTTGTTTCACGTTGTAATTTTTGACAAATTATTTTTTTTTTTAATTTTAAAAGTGCATTGTTTTTATTTATTTTATTTAATTATATTCTTTAATGCTTTGTTCCCGGTATACAAATAAAAAATTAATAAATATGAAATTTTTTTCATAAATATTAAGATTTTTTCTAAACTTTTTTCATAAAAAATATTTTTTGTTTCATAGATTTTATTAAAAATTAAATATAATGATATTTTTAGGAATTTTGAAAATTTTTGGCTTTGTTTTATTATATTTCATTGCAAATGATAAATGAAAATAGTTATACATGAAAATATTAACAATAAATGCCTTAAAATGGCAATTTTCCAAAAAAAATATGTTAAAAAATATTCGAAAATTTGCATAATTTTGCAGCCATTCTTCAGCACATACATCAGTTTCATAAAAAGCGCTAAATAATTATTAAAAATCATCAAAAATTAAAATTTTCCAAACAAAATTTCAAACATTTTCTTTGCAAATTAAAAATGTAAATGAAAATTGAAACAATTTTGTTTCAGCTATAGATTGTAATAGATTTGAAGCTCTGTTGTCAAAAACCTAAGTCGGTTGTCAAAAACCTAAGACGGTTGTCAAAAAGTCTAAGTCTAAAAATGTGTTAGTAAAAAATTGCATTGAACTAAAGATATAGCTTTAACATATCTCATATTTTTAATGAACGCAATGTGGCATTACGTGCATGACTCTTAGGAGCTTCTTTACTTTTTGGGCTTGGAGCTCGTTCTTGTGACTTTTTCTTTTTCTGAACAAAGTTTCATCTCATTCTTTAGGTTCATGTTTTTTATTACTCTAAAATATAATACTTTTGACAAAATTTACACAATCAACATTTTCTAGTAAGTTCAAAAAAAAAAGTTAAAAAAATCAAATTTTCTGCCTGTTTTTGTAACACGAGCACAAAAACGACTCGTCTAACTTACATTTAAAACAAAAATAAAGTTTATTCGAATTAAAACTATGTCCGAAGGTATATGGTCCTAAATTACATATATTTAAAAAATCTGCAAAAAATTACAAAGAAATTTCAGTTTTAAAGTGACATAAAACATAAAAATATGTCTTATTTTTAATGAATTTTAATTAAAAATAAATAAAAAATTAAAAATTTTAATGTTTTTGATATGTTTTTAATAATAACTATATATACTGGTATTTCAGTTTCGATATCTTTATACCGATACCAATATAATTTAAAATACCGTTACCGAAATAAAAATAAAGTATCGTTATCGATACCATTACCGACACCGTCATCCGTTTCGGTTTCCAACCTTGAAAGTGATTTGAATTCGTATTGCTTAGAAGAAAATTTTATTGCCGCAATAATCATATTCGTATTGTGGAAGTTTCCCCTATCGGGGGAGATTGGAGATTATATCACAGGTGATACACATAAACAATAAGTAATCAATACGCCTGGAAGAAAAATAGGCAATATTGCTAGGTAATCATCTAGGTGAAAAAAAGAAGATATCACCAGATAATCTTCAGGAAGATGTAATAAATATATAGAAAAATTATCACTAAATAAATCTTGGAATAATATAATAAAGAAATTTTTTACATAATGTAAAGAATGCATGCACATAAATATTAACATCATAAAGCACGAAAACTGAAACGCTCACATAAAATATTAATTTTTTGCTAAAAGGCAAACAAATTTCTTTAATATTTTTTCATTTTTGAACAATTTTTCGACAACTGAAAAAATTACTATAAAATACTATAAATTATAAAAAATTTTAAATTTTATATATTCTTTGTTGTTTATTGCCTAATTTTCTTTAAATTGATAAAAATGCAATAATAGAAAACTACTGCTTTGATGATTTTCGTCCAAATAATAAAAAGAATATATTGTGTAAATTTCTTCCAGGTGATGCATATGTAATGCAGTACCCTGCATAATTATTGTCATTATATTATCTTATATTCTTTAAGTCTAGGTCTTCAGTATACCGTTAATTTTATCAATGTCTTTAAAAAATGAATAACTTCTTCAGTCTGTTTTTTGAAATCAAAATTTTAAAATACAGTGTGGCTTAAAGTGTTCGTATGGGTTTAAATTCTGGTGAATAGAAATGTAATTTTTATTTAATAAATTCCAAAGAAACATTTTTAATCAATTAAAAATATATTGACAGTTCCTTAATGTGACATTTCAAAATTTTAATGTTTGTTTGAAGATAAATTATATACAAAAATTTTGAAAGTCTTGGTCAAGGATCGAACCCTGAACCTGAAGTCTTTCATATATATATATATATATATATATATATATATATATATATATATATATATATTCAAGGGAACTGACTCTGTCATTTAATGCAAAAAGTCTACATATGAAATAATAAGAAATTTAGTAAACAATCACAAGACTCTTCTTTACTTAAAGAGTAATAATTGATGGTTGTTCTTAACATCTTTTATAACTTTTAAGTATGTACAAGGTTTTTCGCAACTTTTCCTTAATACTGTGATAATAGTAGTTTTCTTATTTAATTATTTAAATGTTAATTGTAGTAATACTTTAAGGTAAATCCTCATAACAATGTAAATAATTTATTATTTATTTTATAAAGGTTTCAATAGTTTTTTGATTATCGCGAAAAAACATATAATTTTTTAAAAAATTGTTTATGCTCTACAATGCTATGCTATGATATTTTTGACATTTTGAAAAGTTTCAAAAAAGTCATAAAAATAGCAATTAAAAATTCATTTACAAAAAAATTAAACTAAAAATAAATATGACAATTTGAATTTATGAAAAAATAATAATTCTATAAAAAATACAAATTAAAAAAAATATTAAAAAAATATACCCATTTAAGACATAATTTGTAGGCATTATGTAATTGTGAAGTATGCGAAAGGAACTATTGTTTTCCGATTTCATGTTATTAATTGACAGTGAATGATTTTTTATGCTTTTTGTAAATAAAAAAGAATTACAATTACGACGTCGTGCCACAAACACACAAGAAATAAAAAATAAACAATTAAAAATATAAATACTTTTTAATTAATTAAAAATTTTCATTTCTATAATTCATTAAATATAATGTCATTTAGTTAAAAATTTATAAAAACTGTCTTATGCTGCATGTCATGCATATAAATTATGTATACATATATTTAGTAATCTGTGGCTTATCGCTGCAATTGTAATGAATGCAACAGTATACAAATAGAAAATTTACAAATTTAGTAAAAATATTTTGATTTCAATTTGTTTATTTATTACGAATTTCATAAATTAAATTAGATAAATATCATGTTATGCTGTGTGTGTTTATTTGAAACTCCTCAGACTATAAATATTTTCGATGATTTGGGGATACAATTAAATGTGGCCGAAATAATTAATAAACATTTGTGGTTTAAGGTACTATATTAAAGGATGATGCATGGATTTTTATTGAAATTATTGTAATAAAATATTTCTTTCTTTTATTTCTTCAAAAAGCCTCTATTTAATGATGTTGTAACTTCACAAATCTGTAATGACTGTTGGCATAAAATCGAGGATTTCCATCAATTTTATGAGCATGTTGAAAAGATCCATAAGGATTATGAAAAAAAGCAAACCACAATCAAGCAAGAGGATAAACTTTCTACTGGCAATATAAAACTGGAAAATGAAGAAATTTTCGAAAACAATCTAATGCAAATTGAAGTTGAAATCGATAAAATTGGAGAAACTGAGGAAGATTCCATCGATACTAAAAATCCCTTAGATGATGTTGAAAGTAAAAACGATTATGAATCGCTAAATGAGAGGGAATCGGAGGAATATGAACCTTCCGAATTAAGTGATGAAGATTATGAAAGTAAAGATAAAACAACTAAGTGCAATAAAAATGACAAAACAAGAAATGAAAAGAAAAGGAAGAAAGCCCAAAAAAGAAACACTAGCACAAAGTCTAAAACAAATATTGAGGCATCAAAAAAGAAAAGAATGTCTCATCGTTTGGATCCCATATTAACGGAAGAAATTATTAGAAAACATATTCCAATGGCTTGTAATTTATGTGTTTACGTTGGCGAAACATTTTCCGATATTATAGAACATTTTAAAAATCATCATGGAAGCGTTAAACCGTATATAATGTGCTGCGACAAAAAGTTTACCCGAAGTTATTGCATAGTTCAACATGCGTACATTCATGAAAATCCAAATTCTTTCAGGTTAGTCAAAGCTATATTTATTTGTCTCCATACTTTTGTAAATTTAACATTATACTAAGTAATTTAACATCCTATCCATCTATAAGCTTGATACACTTTCGAAAATTGACTAAATACTAACCAAATGTGTGTTTAGTTGTCTATATAAAGTTCCAGGGAACATTCGATAAAAGTTTCTGTCTATAAATGGGTTAAAGATAACGCTTTTCTTGCTAACATATATTAATAATAAAAAATATAAAATAGTTTGCATATAAAAGTTTATATAAACTGGAGCTATTTTACTTTTTTATACACATTTTTTTAATGAGAGATCACAAACTAATATCCTTTTTTCGATAGTTTTTACTAATTAAAACTGCAAAATATGTTTTCTGTTACATAAAAAAATATATTTTAACTTAGGCAAATTTCAATAAGTGAAATACAACTTTAACGTTACAAAACTATAATTTCTAGTTGTTCGGAATGCAATAAATCTTTTACAACCAGTTATGGCCTGCGTATACACAATATTTCCTACCATGCTTCCGAAGAGGAACGTACACATGCCTGTGAGCAGTGTCCACGTAAATTTGGCAGACGTAATTTACTCGAATTGCATAGGCAAACTCATATACCGAAAGAAGAATGGACCATTGTGTGCACCAAATGTACAAACCGTACAGCAAAGTAAGTTAATATTATACAAATGAAATGCCTGACATATTCACAATATAATATTGTAATTATTTTAATCCTATTCATTCCGCAGATTTGCTACACAATATCTACTTAACATACACACTAGTATGTATCATAGACGTGAAATTAATATTTGTCAAGTATGCGCCAAAGAAATAAAAGATAAAAAAGCATTTGAAAAGCATGTACGTTCTCATTACGAAGATAGTGGACCACGTCTAAAATGTCCCATTGAGAATTGTGAAAGTTGGCTAAAAGATGAGGATAATTTAAAAAATCACATACAAAGATATCATCTCGATGATAAGACCTATAAGTGCCCTGACTGCGATAGAGTGTGTCCAAATCGTAGATCATTATCGAGTCACAAACATTACTTTCATTCGAAGGAAGTATTTCGTTGTGAGCAATGCGATAAAACGTTTAAGAAGGCTTTAACATTAAAGGTGTGTTTCAAATTATAAATTTATTTGCCCAAATCACAACCTCTGCTGTACCGTTGTATAGATATAGTTCGTAAACATTTAAAGATGAATTTATTTTTGCTTTCATAAATTTAGTTTGAAAATTATTTACGACATACATCGATACAACGATACGACAGAGGTTGTGAATTGGACAATTGTTTTTTGTGTGTCAAATAATATTTTATTTAAAAAATTTAGGAACATATGACACAACATACGGGTGAAACTCTATATAATTGTCCATTTTGCACTAGGACATTTAATTCAAATGCAAATATGCATGCACATAAAAAGAAACAACATCCTGTAGAATGGGAGGAATTGAGGAGAAAGAAATTTGGTCCAGTGCCAAATTAGTACCTATATATTAGTATTTTTTATGAAATAAATTTTTTTAGTTAAGCATAAATTAAATGAGTAATAATAAAAATCAATTTTTTTTATTTACATATCTTTAATTCACTATTAAATTTAAAAAAAAGTCAATTATCTAAAAAATACCATATTTAAAAAATTAACAAACCAAAATATATATATATATATATATATATATATATATATATAAATTTTCGAAATAATAAGTTGGAAAAAATTATAAACAATTTCCAAAATAATTATTAAAAAAGTACCAATTTTAAAAAAGTGTACGAAAAAAAATTATATCTTAAAAATTAAGAAAAAAAGTATGAGTTTCTTAGAACTTTTTTCAATGGCTTGTAACTTCGAAACAAAATTATTACAATTATATTTTCTCCATTTAAAATACTATCAATGATAAAGAAATGCAAAAAATTATGCCAAATAAATAAAATTTTTCAAAAATGTACTAATTTCCAAAATATAAAAAAAATTAAGTTACGGTTACTTGATTTTTAAAAAATTTTTATTATGATTGATTGTACTTTTACTTGTGATTAAAGTAATGTAAAAAATTTTGCCCGCTCGCTCTTAGCTTGTGAGCTATGCGCGTCTAAAGATTTAATTTTTCTGAATATCTTTATTAATACACGTGCGATTTAAATTATACGAATACCGTTTAAAAGTACGTTCAAATACTTTTCTAATAATACATAACATGACCACATTCATTAAATTCTTGAGAGGACAAATTAGAAAAATTTAAGATCACCGGCCCAGTTGAAATAAAAATATTTTATTTTAACGTAAATAAGTTTTTTTTTTATATAGCCGGTCGCTCGGGGACTTTCTCCTCTATGTATATAAAAGAAAGTAAAAAAAATTCTAAATGCACTTTTTCCTATCAAGGATGTTACGAACCTGTTGTTCTTCTCGAAGGTCAATAACCCTGCTGACTGTGCGCCATCATCTCGTGTGGGGTGTTCTCAACCCTTGACCATGGCTCGCAGCAAGAAAAAAAATATGCAACTGAAGCATAAAACAACACACTTACACTATCCCGGAACTCAGACTGTAGGGAGGTAGATATTGACCCCAATCGCCCATTCCCAACCTTGACCATAATATCTCCATATCTCCTCGTTTATGGTCCCATAAACCCGACATTCGTCGCCCTGATCTGATTTCAACAATCCTCAAAAATAATAACTTTACTCAGTTTTCATTTTTGTTTATATTTACTCTACATCAAACATTATTTTATTAAAATTTACTCTCTAAACTATTGTAACAATTAATAAATACTCTTAATACTATTTTTATAATTTGTTCTTGTCTTATTCTTATTTCCCTTGTTTTATATTAAAGTAATTAAAACTTTTAAATTTGGCCGTTGCTTTCTTCTGTTATTATCCATTTTCTTTTTTTTTCTTCTTTTAATATCTTGTCGTGTGAACCCAGTGGTGAAAGAATATACAGAATTGCCAGCTCGAACTAGTAAAAATGACAAGAGTATAAATATTTTAAGAAAAGATTAAATCTTAAATAAGGGGTACACGTATTCTAATAAATTCTATAAGATATTATTATTCTCAATCAGTTACAGAGTAAACATGTCCTTTTTATTTAAGCAATTCGCACTTTTTTAACACAAATTTTATAAAAATGATTTTAAACATGTAAACCAAACACTAAAAGGAAACAATTTTACAAAATAACATTGTTTTTCAATAATTTCCAAAATACACATGCACACACACAAGCAAACTTTCGTGTATGTGTATTTTTTTGACAGTTCATCTTATAAGATAGTTGTGTAGAGAAATCTCATCAGGTATAAAGTACCTTTTCTTAAAGAAAAATAAAAGTAAAAAAGATTTTATAAAATAAGAAAAGGAGAAAGAAAAAAAAAGAAAAATATTTAAATTACCATAATTTAGGTTAGGAAAAACATTTTTACTCCCTCATTAAATAATTCCTTCCTTTTTATGAAATTTTTATGGTTAGGTATGAGCTAAAAAAAAATTCCCTGAAAAGAAATAAAAAAGTATGAAAATAAAATATATATAAATAATTAAAACCTAAAAAAAAAAATAAAATACTTACCGATAATATCCAGGACC
Organism: Protocalliphora azurea; assembly: GCA_932274085.1. Classification (NCBI taxonomy): domain Eukaryota; kingdom Metazoa; phylum Arthropoda; class Insecta; order Diptera; family Calliphoridae; genus Protocalliphora; species Protocalliphora azurea. The sequence goes on along the minus strand of OW026521.1, from coordinate 131,881,070 downwards.
TAACACATGGACGAACGACAGAAAACCGTTCAAAGTCATCTTCCTCCAACCGCTGATAATACTTCTTGCTGCCATCACCTATAAAATAAATTACATCAGTTATAAAGAAATAAATCCACGTTTTGTTAATACCTACCATTAGATGCCACCAGCAATTTGAGAAAATTAAAACGAAAACTGAAAAAAAATAAAATAAAATTAGAAATAAACTAAATACAGTAAAATTTAAAAATTAAATGCTTTTTTGTTGAATAATTTCTTTGAATTTGTTAAAATTTTTAAAATTATTGCATCTTTTTTGAAAAGTTTATAAATAAATTAAATTAACAAAAATAAACATTAAAGTTTATAATGTTAAAATAAAATTTTAAAGGTTTATCACTTAGAATGAGTAAGTGAGTAAAAAGGAGGGAATTAAATGGTAAGGATGAGATTAGATTTGGGGATCAGTCCCGAGATTTGTATATTAGGACGTTCAAGATGAGAAAGAAAGTTTCACTAACGGGTGGGAAATACTTGGCAAAACATCAGCCAAATAAATATTTTCTTTTGTGAGTAACAGGGAGTTGGTTTTCTACAGCTTCGGGACTCAACTTTTTTTTTTTCAAATTTTTTTTGCTGGTATGATTGTTTTGTAAGTGGACATTTACCCAGCTCTGGCGTCAAGAACCACCCCATCCGGCGAGCTCCATCCCGGCATAAGCGAGCATACCAGCGTCTCCGTCAGTCTGGCCACTTCATGTGCTTGTAAACAGCCAGCTGTTTTATTTTGTCCCGTCCACACACTACAATCTCATAAAAATTAAAAAAAAATGACATTACTTCTTCTTTATGGATCGTTCAATAAATTTTTTTCTTTATTGTCTTTTTTTTATTTATTCTTCTTTGCTAAGCGCTCAAATTATAGCCATCAGCATTACCGGATGTCCGCCGAATTTTCTATTTCCTACGCCTGACGGAGCTCCCTAACATAGTGTCTACATTAGAGATTTTTTTATCAAGACAAACGTCAAACTTAACGCGAATTTGTTGAAGGTGGCAACAGTTGCACAAAAACAACAATATGGCGTATTCATTGTTGTTTTTTATATATACTGTTTGACAACTGTAATAACCAAAATAATAATCAACTGTTTAACTAAGGTTACCTTGTATATATTCGCACTGATTTTGACGTTTGTTTTGATATAAATTTGCCTAATGTAGACACTAGGTAATGACGTGCGTTTCAAATCAGCAAACATTTCTAAAAACAAACTTTCTAATTTGAGTACCTATTATATTAATTCTGTAATTATTTTTCTATGTGTTACTCTTTTTTTTATAATTATTATGAGATATATAACCTATTACGTTTTTTTTTTCAAGGTTCTTTTTTCTGACCTAAGAAATTATTAAACTTACAGATCTAACAAACATATAATAACACTCTCGAAAGGCACAATTTTGTTCGCACAATCTCACACCTTACAATTAAATCTATTTAGGTTAACTATACTAATATTAATAACTCTTATATCTATACGTGTATTTTTTTATATTTTTTTGATTTTTAGATTTTTTTCTTAATAAAATTAAAGGTGATCACAACGCTGTTTCTTTATTTCTCCCTTCTATTGCCTAGTGCCGAAATTGGTAATGGATTTTATATATTCACTGGTTTTTTTGCTTAGCAATTACTTTTGACATAAGCTCTTGCATATACGTATATATAATTATTATTATTACCTGGCTACCTCTCCTCGGAAGCGAATTATTCTACTCCAAATTAGAGACAATTGCCAGGTTTTACTTTCTAATTGGTCGCACAAAAAAAAACCTTTTTTTTTAAATATCAGCTTAGATTTCTCCCACTTAGCAATGTCATAGCAATTCTTATGAATTGACTATTACAAATCTTTTTCACTTTTTTCTTAATTTTTTCTTTTGCTTTAACTTAACTTTATTCAGGCACTAATGACAACTTTCTGTACTCTCCCACACAATTTTCTTCCTTTCATACTATGACTACTCCTATATACTGGCATTTAAATTCGCGCCCAGCTTTTATTTACTCTTATTACATATTTAATACCATTTTCCCGCCGACTTATTCTTACATATGCGATTTTTTCCGCTACTTTTATCTCCCATACATTTCATCCTTATATAGCTCTATTAGCTTGAACATCAAAAGTATTTTATATTATTGCCTGTACGAAATTCCATTAAAAAATATAAAAAAATAATAAAAGAAATTGATGTAGAATGTGGTAAATATGTATCGCTCCAATTTGCTTCCGTACATATAATTAATATTATCTTTCTTTTATTTCAGCTAACCCCATGAAATAACACCAACCAAGACGATTTACTCGCAAAAAAACTAAATTCAGAAAATATCAATATAAAACCACTGGGACAAGGGAAGGAGTGGTGGCTCAAGTCCTCTCTGAGTTAGTCAATAATAGCGAACAAAAAAAAAATCGAAGCACTGGGACATGGACTGGACTTGGTGCCTCCATTACATACATAGGAGAGCCCCTCCCTATCAAAGTTATGTTCAAAAGAGAGAAAAAAAGTGGGATATGAGGCATTAAGTTTTGTAGCCTCATTCCTATATGTAAAATCTGCTACAAGCCCACGCAAAAATTTTTCCCTAGCCAGTGGCGTGGATAAGAGGGCTTAGGTGTATTTCGCACACACCCGCAACAAGAATTCAATGACATCATATTAAATATCATTAGAAAGGTATTTGAACGTATTTTTAAACGGTATTCATATAATTTTAAATTACACGTGCATTAATAAAGATATTCAGAAAAATATATTAAAACTTTACATTTATTCAGCGAAGCCACAGTTCGACATACGCAGAGGAGAAAATTCCTGAGCACGCCTAAGGCCGGCTATACAAAAAAAATTTTATTAACGTTAATAAAAAAAATATTTTTATATCAACTGGGCCAGTGATCTTAATTTGTTCCAAAGTTACTTTTCGAAGAAATTGCAAAAAAAAGTTTAATTTTTTTTGCTCTAAAAATTAAAATGGCGTTGCTGCTAGGCTAACAAAATGCTAGGGTGTTAATTTCAAAGAAGCGTCCTCCGCAAAACTTCCAATCGATCCACACCTTCGTGTAGAAAGCTAAAACTCCCGAAGTCAGCTCCCTGAATTTAATGGTCTCCACCAATATCAATCTCAGTTTTATGTGGTACTGCACCAAATCCAATCCTATAAAAGCTAGGTTAAAATCGATTGCATGTGACAAATGTAAGCTTCGAACAACCGTAACACGATACAGTTATACGACAGTAAACACTTAGCCAATGCGGGGGTGAGACGCAAAATTCTCGAAGGCCAAACAACAAAGACCCACCTGACTGTACTTAAGAAATAATTACGGTGACGCGAGAGTTGTTCCCCAACATAGAACTACTTTGCGAAAAAGGTTATCAATTTTTACACGATGATTTTATCACGACGTTTTTATCTTGAGGTAGAGATGCTAGTTCACGAAAATTTTTGAATATTAACATGTTTTAAAAATTGTACACATATTTTATATTTTTCTTATAATTTGTTAGATGTTCTTTATTTTTCAATTTTAATATCGATAATCACCTAATGCTTTTAATTATGAAATAGAAATTTCACGTAATCCCAACTTCACAATATTATTTCATGAGGGAGGACATGATAATTAAAGCTTTTATCACTTAATATTCCTCAAATTTCGTAATCTTACCCTATTCTTTAATATTATTAAGAATGGATTTCCATCTCCCTTAGTTAATAAGTTTGAATTTTTAAGATCTACCAGGAGCTCTCAAATGTTTGTTCCTCGGATTTATAGGTTTTGTGGCAAAAATTGCTCGGTGCTCGAACTATTTACCTTATGAATTGCGTATTTTTTCCCGCTCTAATAATGTCTTTCGTGTTAAACTTTTAAATTACTTTAATTATCTCATTTGAACACCGAAATTTTTTTAGGCATTATTATTTCTTTTTTTATTATTTTATGATATAGTCACTATATATTAATGATTGGTGAAAGTATTAGGTGTTGGTTTACTTGTTGATTATGCGCCATTTTTTATTTTTTCTTAGGTATTACTTTTTTAACTCACTAAGTCCTCAATATTATATTAGATAAGTCACATAATATTTACTGCAAATCTAACTAATTAAAATTTATGGTTATTTTCTACACAAATGTAACGTTTTTACACCAGCTTATTGTGAATAATAATTATTTCACTACTTTGTACGGCTGGTTGCATACTTACATAATTTTTACTTATTAGTGATGCCAGGTGGCACATATATCTCTTGTATCGTTGAAACTCCTAAGAAGGTTTAATGAAATGGCAATGCTGTACTCTTTATTTGAAAATTTGAAGAATCACTAGATAGGTTTTTTATTCTTTTTTTTAAAATTATTTAAAAGCTTTTTTCTGGTAATATAACAATTATCCATCGTCAACTATCTTCTTAAATAACATCTGAATATCTTTGTCAGAGTATTGTTTCTATAATTACCACTGATAGGGACTTCTATAACTTACTATACTTACATTTGTACTTTACTGAAATTATTTTTAAAGCATTATGGCTGTAGTGCGATTCAGTAACTTTTAACGATTCGACAATCGCTAAACTTGTCAATAGCTTTTGTTGTTTGCAGTAACGATTGTGTGATTCACTAAGTACTCTTAAACGATTGTATATAACTATTATTTCGTGTGGCAGCTCTCCACAAGGAAATGCCGAAATAAAAGTAAGGTTCAAAACCAAATAAAAAAGAAAAACAAATAAATTGAATCAAATCGAAGTTTGTTTAACAATTTTAAGACCGTGATTGATTAAATTATGTATTTGATATTGATTAAGATGTGTTTCTGTTAATGGTTTTCTTCAAAAAGACCACTACTCCTAAAAGAAGATTCGGAAACGTAGAAGCACCATCTATAACGTGGAAGCACAGATTACAACCACAAAACAACGACTGAATCATTGGGATGGAATTTTTTGCTAATTTTTGTCAATATATTAACAACACAAAAATTTTTGTCTTTAAGTTGACGCAAACAAATATCGTTAAAAGTGTTAGAGAATAACTAAATCGACAATTTTGTTGTTTACTAATTTTAACGATTCGATTATCGTTAAAATAAGTTACTGAATCGCACTACTGGAGAGCCAATTATGTTATTAACTCTTATTTTTATGTTTATGAATTTTTATTTTTATATTATTGTACATGTATATGTTACATTTTTACATATATAAATTTATATATTTATATGTTATTATATATATAATTGTTAACTAATTGTTAGTTATTCAGGATTTTTATTACTATGTAATATTTTGGCCATGAAACGGCTTTGTATTACATTATTGAATATCTACTAATAACAAATTGTTTTAGCTTATTGCATTAAATATAAATTAAATTAAAATATAAAACAAAATATATGGTGCGTGATGTCTTTTTTTTTTTTTTGGGCAAATTTAAATAAAATGTAGGTTTATAATATCAGGACAATACAATATATATTTAAAATTTTTAAAATATCAACCCTTACTCAACAGAAGATCTAAACTTAATTTAAAAAACAATATCCTTATTTACAAAATGTATATTCGACCAATTTTGACCTACGGATGCCAAGTCTGGTTTAATAAACTGCTAAAACTTACAAGAAAATTACAGATAGTAAAAAATAAAAATCTGAAAATAATTCATAACCTACACTTCAGATATTCTACAGATCTACTGCATAGAAACTTTTTCCATAAAATGTTTAATTCATTTTCAAGGGAACTGACTCTGTCATTTAATGAAAAATGCAAAACGTCTACATGTGAAATAATAAGAAATTTAGTAAGCAATTACAAGACCTTTCTTTACTTAAAGAGTAATAATTGATGGTTGTTTTTAAAATTTCTATAATAACGCTTGCACTTTCTATTATTTTCTATGCATATCCGCTAGAGTTTTGCTTATGAACTATTGTGAATGGCTTATGTATCTTGTTGCTGACGTTTATCTTTTAATTTACATCATTGCCTGTTTTACCAACTTTTTGAAAAAAAATCTCGATTTTGGTGCGTTAATGGCGGTCTAATTGGAAGGGTAAGAGGTTTAATTGGCCATATCAAGAGGGATTGTGCCATTTTGGTTCCTACTGAACATATCTTGGTGATCCTGTAAGGGGAAAAAGTTGTTCGCAGATACTATAAAAAATAATTTTTAAAAAAGTTATTGTGTTAAAGATTCCTTAGTCCGCATTGGGTTTTTTGAATATTTTTCTGTACAAGGAAAAAGTAAATAAATTTTATTGTGTTCAATTAAACATTTATGCGATTGAGTTATTCTTAGTATTTCAGATTTAAATTTCACTTGCATTTCTTTAGAAAAATCTAAAGGTTTGGTTAAGTAATTACCCAAGATACACCATTATTACTGTTTCCCCCTGGTGCCACTTCAAACGGTAATTTTTTTTATTAACAAATAATCATTTATTAAACCTTCGCTTAAACAAACAATGTTTTTTTCTACATAGATTTGGCACCTTTTTACATATTTTTTCTTGTCGCGTTAATTGCTGTGTACAAAACAGAAGAAGCATAGTTACAACTCCATCACCCTCACTTCGTTAGGAGATCGTCGGCCAACTCTCATTTATTCAAAGATCGTTGCTCGATACTTAGCCTCATACTTGTCGGGTTATTATACGGGAAAAGTGTTACAGTGATATCTTTATTAAAATATTTATGTTAAATGAAAAAAAGACGAAATATTTACTAAACAGGAAAACCTTATTTATTTGAGTGCTATTGTCGGGGAAAGAAAAAAAACTCTAACGAAATTGTGAAAAGAGGAAATAATTTTCTCAGAACATTTGATATTTTGAAAAGTTTCAAAAAATTCATAAATAATAGCAATTAAAAATCCATTTATAAAAAATAAAACTAAAAATAAATATGAAAATTTGAATTTAAGAAAAAATAATTTTATAAAAAGTACAAATTAAAAAAAAAAAATATTAAAAAATATACCCATTTAAAAGATAATTTGTAGGCATTATGAAATTGTAAAGTATGCGAAAGCAACTATTGTTTTCCGATTTCATGTTATTAATTGACAGTGAATGATTTAGTATGTGTTTGTAAATAAAAAACGAATTACAATTACGACGTCGTGCCACAAACAAACAAGAAATAAAAAATAAACAATTAAAAATATAAATACTTTTTAATTAATTAAAAATTGTCATTTCTATAATTCATTAAATATAGTGCTGTTTAGTTAAAAATTTATAAAAACTGTCTTATGCTGCATGTCATGCATATAAATTATGTATACATATATTTAGTAATCTGTGACTTATCGCTGCAATTGTAATGATGTAACAATGTATACAAAGAGAAAACTTACAAATTTAGTAATAATATTTTGATTTCAATTTGTTTATTTATTACGAATTTCATAAATTAAATTAGATAAATATGTTATGCTGTGTGTGTTTATTTGAAACTCCTCAGACTATAAATATTTTCGATGATTTGGGGATACAATTAAATGTGGCCGTAATAATTAATAAACATTTGTGGTTTAAGGTACTATATTAAAGGATGATGCATGGATTTTTGTTGAAATTATTGTAATAATAAAATATTTCTTTCTTTTATTTCTTCAAAAAGCCTCTATTTAATGATGCTTTAACTTCACAAATCTGTAATGACTGTTGGCACAAAATCGATGATTTTCATAAATTTTATGAGCATGTGGAAAAGATCCATAAGGATTATGAAAAAAAGCAAACCACCATCAAGCATGAGGATAAAATTTCTACTGGCAATATAAAACTGGAAAATGAAGAAATTTTCGAAAACAATCTAATGCAAATAAAAGTTGAAATCGATAAAATTGGAGAAACTGAGGAAGATTCTATCGATACTAAAAATCCCATCGATGATGTTGAAAGCAAAAGCGATTATGAATCGCTAAATGATAGGGAATCGGAGGAATATGAACCTTCTGAATTAAGTGATGAAGATTATGAAAGTAAAGATAAAACAACTAAGTGTAATAAAAATGACAATACAAAAAATGAAAAGACACCTGGGAAGAAAGCCCAAAAAAGAAACTCTAGCACAAAGTCTAAAACAAATATTGAGGCATCAAAGAAGAAAAGAATGTCTCATCGTTTGGATCCCATATTAACGGAAGAAATAATTAGAAAACATATACCAATGGCTTGTAATTTATGTGTTTACGTTGGCGAAACATTTTCCGATATTATAGAACATTTTAAAAATCATCATGGGAGCGTTAAACCGTATATAATGTGCTGCAACAAAAAGTTTACCCGAAGTTATTGCATAGTTCAACATGCGTACATTCATGAAAATCCAAATTCTTTCAGGTTAGTCAAAGCTATATTTATCTGTCTCCATTACTTTTGTAAATTTAACATTATACTAAGTAATTTAATATAACATATATTAATAATAAACAAATATAAAGTAGCTTGCATATAAAAATTTGTATAAACTGGAGCTATTTTACTTTTTTATACACATTTTTTTAATGAGAGATCACAAACTTATATCCTTTTTTCGATAGTTTTTGGTAATTAAAACTGTAAAAATATGTTTTCTGTTACATAAAAAAATATATTTTAACTTAGGTAAATTTCAATAAGTGAAATACAACTTTAACGTTACAAAACTATAATTTCTAGTTGTTCGGAGTGCAATAAATCTTTTACAACCAATTGTGGCCTGCGTAGACACAATATTTCCTACCATGCTTCCGAAGAGGAACGTACACATGCCTGTGAACACTGTCCACGTAAATTTGGCAGACGTAATTTACTCGAATTGCATAGGCAAACTCATATACCGAAAGAACAATGGACCATTGTGTGCACCAAATGTACAAACCGTACAGCAAAGTAAGTTAATATTGTACAAATGAAATGCCTGACATATTCACAATATAATATTGTAATTATTTTAATTCTATTCATTCCGCAGATTTGCTACACAATATCTACTTAACATACACACTAGTATGTATCATAAACGTGAAATTAATATTTGTCAAGTATGCAACAAAGAAATAAAAGATAAAAAAGCATTTGAAAAGCATGTACGTTCTCATTACGAAGATAGTGGACCACGTCTAAAATGTCCCATTGAGAATTGTGAAAGTTGGCTAAAAGATGAGGATAATTTAAAAATTCACATACAAAGATATCATCTCGATGATAAGACCTATAAGTGTCCAGACTGCGATAGAGTGTGCCCAAATCGTAGATCATTATATAGACACAAACGTTACTTTCATTCGAAGGAAGTATTTCGTTGTGAGCAATGCGATAAAATCTTTAAGAAGGCTATAACATTGAAGGTGTGTTTCAAATTAGAAATTTATTTTCCCAAATCACAAGCTCTGCTGTATCGATATATGTCGTAAGCATTTTAAGATGAATTTATTTTTGCTTTCATAAATTTAGTTTGAAAATTATTTACGACATACATCGATACAACGATACGACAGAGGTTGTGAATTGGACAATTGTTTTTTGTGTGTCAAATAATATTTTATTTAAAAAATTTAGGAACATATGACACAACATACGGGTGAAACCCTATATAATTGTCCATTTTGTACTAGGACATTTAATTCAAATGCAAATATGCATGCACATAAAAAGAAACAACATCCTGTAGAATGGGAGGAATTGAGGAGAAAGAAATTTGGTCCAGTGCCAAATTAGCACCTATATACTAGTATTTTTTATAAAAACAATTTTTTTAGTTAAGCATAAATTAAATGAGTAATAATAAAAATCGATTTTTTCTATTTACATATCTTCAATTCACTATTAAACTATTTCACTATTTCAATTATCCAAAAAATACCATATTTAAAAAAGCAACGAATAAGAAAAACATATGTATATCGTCACTTAAATGCAAAAGTCCCTAACCACTGAAAAATCAAATGTTGGCTTTTTGCTGACCCAAAATACATCTACACAAACGGCCTTTTGGATTTTCATAATGTTTTTTGCTTTGCTGCACAAAATTAATGTGTGGTCACGGCCTTTTGCATTTTAGACGACAATATGAATGTATATAACAATTTTCGAAATAATAAGTTTTGGAAAAAATTATATAATTTTAAAAAAGTGTACGGTAAAAAAATTATATGTTAAAAATTAAGAAAAAAAAAATATGAGTTTCTTAGAACGTTTTTCAATGGCTTCGAAACTTCGAAACAGTTTAAAAATTTTTACATTATACTATCAATGAAAAAAAAAAAAAATTTAAAGTTACGGTTACTTGATTTTTAAAAATTTTTTATTATTGTTGAGTAGTACTTTTACTTGTGATTAAAGTAATGTAAAAAATTTTGCCCGCTAGCTCTTAGTTTGCGAGCTATATGCGTCTAAAGATTTAATATATTTTTCTGAATATCTTGATTAATACACGTGCGATTTAAATTATACGAATACCGTTTAAAAGTACGTTCAAATACCTTTCTAATGATGCATAACATGACCACATTCATTAAATTCTTGAGAGGACAAATTATAAAAAATTAAGATCACCGGCCAAGTTGAAATAAAAATATTTTATTTTAACGTTCTTAATATTTTTTTTTGTATAGCCGGCCGCTCAGGGACTTTCTCCTCTTATGTATGTAAAAGACCGGTTTCGCTGAATAAACTTTTTTTGAAAATGCACTTTTTCCTATCAAGGATTCAATGAATATGGTCATATTAAATATCATTAGAAAGGTATTTGAACGTACTTTTAAACGGTTTTCATATAATTTTAAATTGCACGTGTATTAATAAAGATATTCAGAAAAATATATTAAAACTTTACATTTATTCAGCGAAGCCACTGTTCGACATACGTAGAGAAGAAAATTCCTGAGCACGGCCGAAGGCCGGCTATACCGAAAAACTTTTATTAACGTTAATAAAAAAAATATTTTTATTCCAACTGGGCCGGTGATCTCAATTTGTTCCGAAGTTACTTTTCGAAGAAATTGCCAAAAAAAAAGTTTAATTTTTTTTGCTCTAAGAATTAAAATGGCGTTGCTGCTAGGCTAACAAAATGCCAGGGTTTTAATTCCAAAGAAGCGCCCTCCGCAATCGATCTACACTTTCGTGTAGATAGCTACAGTTCCCGAAGTCAACTCCCTGAGTTTAATGGTCTCCACCAATATCAATCTCAGTTTTATGTGGTACTGCACCAAATCTAATCTTATAAAAGTTGGTTAACAAAATCTATTGTATATGACAAATGTAAGCTTCGAAAAACCGTAACACGATTCAGTTAGGCGATATCAAACACTTAGTCAATGCGGAGGTGTGACGTAAAATTATCGAAGGCCAAACAACAAAATCCGCCTGACTGTGCTTAAAAAATAATTACGGTGACGCGACAGTTGTTCCCCAACCCAGACCGTATGAATTTTAAATTTTGAAAAGATATTTGTATTCTTGTCACACTATGCGAGTGAGTACCAGCTGTTGTAAAATGTAAACAAACTATTTATAGCTATCAATTCCGTATGAATTACACAATACATGTTTTTCTTGTACAGATCAACAAAACTTTAGTAAATTTAACTAAAATATCTTTATGTAAAAATATAGTTGACTAAAAATAGAAATGTTGTGCTGTGTTTGCCTTTTGGAAGCCCAACAAACCATCAGCGTTTGTGATAATATGGGCAAACACTTAAGTATTGCTGAAATTATTTCTAAGCACTTTTGGTTTAAGGTAAGGTGTACAATCAGTACCACTTTATTTACATATTTTTCCACTTAGTATTTACTCGTACTTCTATATATTTAGCACAACGATATTTTATCATCACATATTTGTACCACATGTTGGGGTAAAATTTATGATTTTCATGAATTCTATGAAACAGTAGAAAAAACACACAAAGAATTTCAACACATACAACAGGACTTAGCCATTATGAAGGAGGAAGATAATTATATTAATCCAGAAAGTATAAAACAAGAAGAGATCGAGGGTGATGAACACAACTGTATAAATGTTGAAAAAAGCATGCAATTGGAAATTGAAATTGATCTAGAAGAAGTCAAAAATACAAAGAATCCCTTAGAAGAGAATATGGAAAATGATAGTAGTGATAATGATTACTCTAATGAAGATGGTAATAACAGTACGTCCTCAGATGAATACCAACCTAATGTCAAAGAAGAAAATACAACAAAAGCTAGAAAATCTATGAAAAATGAGAATAAACCAAAAAGATGTAGAAGAAAAAAATCAGCAATAACAAAATCAGATGATAGTTCTGTACCTAAAAGAAAGAAGGCTATATTTAATCGCTTAGATCCCGTGCATACTGAAAAAATGATACTGAAACATATACCAATGGGTTGTAATCTATGTGTTTTTGTGGGTAAAACTTTTAGCGATATTGTAACACATTTCAAAGCTGAACATTCCGATGTCAGACCCTATATAACATGTTGTGATAAAACGTTTACGAAACGATTTTATGTAGCACAACATGCTATGACACATGAAAATCCTGATTGTTTTAGGTAAATAACTGTATTTGTTTTAATAATTATGTATATATTTTTAACTTGATATTAATTCTTAAGTTGTACGCTATGTAATAAATCATTTACGACGACAGGAGGTTTGCAGAAGCACAATTTAAAATATCATGCGCCTGATGAGGAGCTTACGTTTGCCTGTGATTTATGTCCACAAAAATTTGCCCGTCAGCACTTACTGCAATTACATAAACCATCTCATATACCAAGAGAAGAATGGAATTTCTTTTGTACAAAATGCCCCACCGAAAAAGCGTAAGATCTCCATGAATTGAATTATACTCGTAAATATTTTTTATATAAAAAAATATATATATTTATACAGTTTTGCCAGCGCATATTTATTAAATATACACGATAGTAAATTACACAGAAGGGAGAAAAATATTTGCAATGTTTGCGCCAAAGAAATTAAAGATAAAAAGTCTTTTGAAAAGCATGTAAGAGAACATTATAATGGTAGTGGACCTAGAATAAAATGTCCTCTTCCTAACTGTGATAGTTGGCTAAAAGATGAAGATAATTTAAAAGTCCATTTACGTAGACACAATACCGACAATGAGTCTTACAAATGTCCCTTGTGTGATAAAATTTGCCCGAATCGTAGGGCCTTATCCAGTCATAAGGTGTATGTGCATTCGAAAGCAGCTTTTAGATGTGAACACTGTGATAAAACATTCAAAAGGGCTATAACTTTAAGGGTAATTATTATTATAAACATATATATCGTCAACTAAAACGCAAAAGGTCGTAAACACTAAAAAATCAAATGTTCAGTTTTTACTGGATTATAATATACTGACCCAAACAATTTCATATTCATATCTTCAAAAATCGTATCAATATTAACAAAAGTCAAAAGGCCGTAACTTCAACTTCGCGAACGAAACTGTCGTAAAATTTGTTCTATTGAAGATTAAATTTTTTTACTTAATTGCTTAATTTTAAAGGAAAAAATTATTCATTTTCAAAAGGTTTTTGCTTCTGTTGTAAAAAATTAAAGTGATTATGGCCTTTACCATTTTAGGTGACGATATATATGTTTATTTCCAGTTTTAATTTATTATTAATGTTCTTTTTAGGAGCATATGACACAACATACAGGAGAAGTTTTGTATAATTGTCCGTTTTGCTCGAGAACTTTTAATTCGAATGCTAATATGCATTCACACAAAAAGAAACAACATCCTGTAGAATGGGAAGCTTTAAGAAGGCAAAAGATGGGTAGTAATCCTGGTGAAACAAATATTTTGGATATAAATGAAATCATAAAAAAATGTACATAAGGAAATTAGTATTCTGTTAACCTATTTTGTAGTACACATTTATTAAGTTTTGCTATCATAAAATAAAAATGTACATTTCAACCAATAATGTTTGATAAATTCAAACTAGTTTGTCACTAATTAAAAATATATATATATACATATTCTAATAATCCGATGCTTTCATAATTGGGGAGAAATATTAATGTAATTAAAACTAATTTAATCATGAATTGTGGCCCTTTTCATAAATGTTGTACTTTATCAACCAAAATAATATTAACCTCAACAGATTGGATTCCTTAAGGAGCACTCTATACTACATCAACTAAAGAGTTGTTAATTGAAACAAAGAAAAGAAATCGTAAAAGCACTGGAGTTATTTATTTTTTTTTACATTGAAAAAGCCTTCGATTCAATATGGCACGAAGGCCTGGTTTTTAAACTAAATTCCTTCAATTATCCAAAAGACAATAAATAGTTTTTTGGATCAACGCTTATTTGTTGTGTCTATAGATAAGCTATCTAGTGATAGACAAATCTCTGCGGGTCTGCCGCAAGGATCGGTATTATCACCTACTCTTTATTCAATATTTTCGATTTTACTGTTCGCAAGAATCAAGAAGTAGCTTTTTACGCTGACGACAGTGCTTTTATTTTCTGGAGTAAGGTATCAAATGCAATAATCAAAAAAAAAAAAAAAAAAAGAATGGAAGATAGTTTAAAGTCCACCCATAAATACTTCTATAAATGGATGATAAAAGTTAATATTAGCAAAACACGAGCTATTATATTTCCATATAATAGATCACAGAAACGTATTCCTACATAAAATTCATATTATTCATAACTCTCCTAAGTTTTTATTTCTCTGCAGGATAGTATCAAATTTCTAGGAATTATCTTAGATAAAAAACTATCATTTAAACAGCACATACAGTATATTTGTGATAAAGCAATCAAATGCGGCCATACACTCTTTACTCAACAGAAGATTTAAACTTAATTGAAATCCTCATTTAAAAAATGTGTATTCAACCAATTTTGACCTACGGATGCCAGGTCTGGCTGAATAAAGCTGCTAAAACGTACACAAGAAAATTACAGATAATACAAAATAAGATATTCTGGTGCTTATAAACTTTAACCATAAAATGTTTAATTCATTTGCAAGGGAACCGACTGTCATTTAATGAAAAATGCAGAACGTCTTCATATGAAATAATAAGAAATTTGCTTAACAATCACTAAGACTCTTTTACTTAAAGAGTAATAATTGATGGTTGTTTTTAAAATTTCTTATAACGTTTAAGTATATTAGTATATTAGTAGTTTCCTTATTTAATTATTTAGATGTTAATTGTTGTAATTAATTATTTTATAACGGTTTCAATAAAGTCAATAATTAAAAAAAAATAAATAAATAAATGTACTAATTTAAATTATATATGCACATGTATTTTAGACAAATACATATAATAAGGAAATTCCCTATATTTTTCTGAAAATTGGTGCATTTTTAGAAAATTTGTAATTTTTTAAGATTTGGTAATTTTTGTTAAATGTTTAATTTTTTTTTAATTGACTTTTTTGAAAATTGTAAGTTTTCTTTAAATAAATACTTTTTCGAATATTGGTTCTTTTATTTTGAAAATAAATACTTTTTTGAAATCGTTGCTGAGAACTTCAAAGCATACGTTCTCTAGCTACATACAACAAAAATATGGTGAAATATTTTTTCGGTAGTATGTATCTTTTTATGGACCAATTTGGTTGATTTTTTCTAAAATACAAAGTAAATTTCTAACAGATGTATAAAAGCACAAAGTCCTTAGCTTCTCTAGGAATTTCAAAAAATCAAAAAAAAAGAAAAAATGCTTATAGCTCCGATTTTAATAATTTTTAATCGCAAAATTCTTAAGATCTAACCCAACATATTGATATGTATATAAAATAAGACCCTCAAGACTTCAATTTAATCTTCTGATTTTTAATTTTTTCTTTTAACGGTAAAAATATTGAATACCTTGGAGGTTATATGACTTTGAAAAACGTTTTTGCCTAAGAAAATCATATCAAAAATTGTGTAGAGAAAAAATTATGTTAGCGAAGTCGCTATTGGACAAGGGCCGGCTATTAAGAAATTTTTTATACACTAGAAATGACAAAATATTAATAAAAATGGGTTAATGGCACCTTTATAAAAATATGACTATTTTTTGTAAATGCCCACACATGAGTTTCCGATTGACACCTTAATCTCTGCAATTAGATAAATAAGAGTTCAATAAGTTCCAAGTATTGTTGAGAATAAGGACGTGTTTTTTTCAGTATATTTTACTCTTGAAATAACAAATATAAAGGCTGCAATGAGTGAAATGAAACAATTGTTACCATTCCAAGCGAAATATAACAACTAAAAATAATATTTTAATAAATTAGGTATTAGTTTAAACTTGTTTGCAATATTAGAAATTATTTTTTATATAATTCTTTTCCAAAAAATAATTGCTAAAATAAAATGTTTGTTTTTAATTTATATTAAAAAAAAACTTTTATTTGTAAACAAGACAAAACATCTCCTTGTTATCAATCCATAGTGAATTATTATTATTGTTTACAACACAAAACAAGAAAAACAAATAATTTTAACAATTGTAAAAAATCGTGATAAAAATTCAAAAATTTTCAATTTACTTCAAACGAATACGACATGTTATGTTGTGTGTGTTTATTGGAAAATCCAAATAATTTGGATTTATTCGACGATATGGGCCAACAACTTAAAATAGCCGAAATTATAAATAAATACCTTTGGTTTAAAGTAAGCACACATAAAATTTTTATTTTTACAAATATTTTATTCTATTGATGCTTTTGATATTTGGAATCATAATAGCCTCAACCCGATAATTTTTTAACAACACAAATTTGCACAATTTGCTGGCACAAACTAGATGATTTTCATATATTTTATGAAACTGTGAAAAAGGCCCACACAGAATATGAAAACAGTGTTCCCTCCAATATTAAAACAGAGATACTAGGTACTAACACCATAAAAATAGAACGAAATCTAGTAGAAGAAATTAATAATAAGGAAGCAATTATGGAAATCGAAGAGAATATAAAAATAAAAAATCCTTTGGAAGAAAACTTCGATGACGATATTTCATTCAATGTGGAAAACGATATTGAGGAATTAGAATCTGATGACTATGAACCGACAAATTCAAGTGAACAAGAATCTTCGGCAGAAGATGAAATGCCAAGTGATAAAGACGAAAGTTTTGAGAATAACATTGTCATGACAAAAAAGAAAACTAGGAAAAAAAGTCATAAGAATTTGGAAAAAGTCAAAGATGATGCTAAGAAAAGGAAAGTTCAACGTTTAGATCCCATACATACAGAGGAAATGATTAGAAAGCATATACCAATGGGTTGTAATTTATGTGTATTTGTGGGTAAAACATTTAGCGATATTGTAACACATTTCAAAAGTGACCATCCAAAAATTCGACCGTATATAATGTGTTGTGATAAAAAATTGTCTAAACGATTTTTTGTGGCTCAGCATGCACTGAAACATGAAGATCCGAATTGTTTTAGGTGAGTAATGAAAAGGTAGTGGGTTTTATGTAGTCTAATGGAGATAAAATCCTATTAAAAATTATTGGTTTTGTTAGTAATTTTCATAATATATTTATAAAAATTTGGGAAGCCTTAAAATTATTTATATGAGCCATTATCAAAAATTTTTAACATGGTTGAAACTGTCTTTAATCTTTAATAAGATTTGTGGTAATACTATTTTAAACAGACTAATAGAGTTCAAAATTTTAGCACCATAGGTTTAATTTTATAATTATGATTGTTGTTTCAAGTCCATAAACTTAGAAAAAGGGCTAAAAATTTTTTTTCTCATTCCTTTACCTTTTGTTCGCGCGTTTATACTTTTGGATAAATTCTACACCTTCTTTGTTGCTATACAGACTTTCAACAGTTACATACAGGGTAGTCAAATTTTTAGGACAAAATTTTTTAATTTTTTTTTTTAGTTTTTTTGGGCGGGGTCTGTACGTCCCTCAACGAAATACAGATTTTGAAATAGGAATTGATCTTGTTGTAATTGTGCGTATTTTGTATTGATATGCTCAAAAAAGTCAACACACATTTGGAAAACAAGAACGAAATTTTTAAAAAAGTCAGTTTTTCATGAGGCACATTTACAGTTTCTAATGAAATATCATGGATTACTGCGTGAACTTAGTTTTTTGTTATTTTACACAATAAAATCGAAGGAGCATTAAAAATATATTTAATAAAAAAAATTTATGGGCTCTGAAAATTACTCAAAAATTACATTTTTTGTTTTTGTATTTTTATATAGCAAAGCAATTTGTACAAATATTACACATATATAGATATAGGAAAGGCGATAAATATAATTGATAGCGACCATAGGTAGGTAGGTAGGTAAAGAAGGGTTGCACAGCACTCATACGAGTACTTGCGCATCCACTCGGAGACCATGAGGTCCATTGTGAGTCCCTTCGTGAAGAAAATAGAAATAGACTACAGACAGGACATAGAAAAGAGCAAGAAGGAAAATAATGGAGAAAGATCCGAGACCAAGAGAAGTATAGAAAAGAATAGAAAGAATATGAAAACAAAAAGTGCTACCTCCCCGTGTCGCTCGCTCTAGGCCAACGACCCCCTCTCAGCCAGCCTATTCCCATGACAAATCCTATCAGTCTATCGAGATCCAACCTCAATATACTGTCCAATTCGTCAAGGAATCGACTGCCTAACCATTTCTGCCTACTTAGCTGTAGACATGGACAGTGACATATAATATGTTCCACCGCCTCCAGCTCCTCATTATCTTCGCACATTCTGCAAAGACCGGAGGAGCCCCTATCCCAATTCCCTATCATTCCCCCTATGGGACAATGACCTGTCAGAACACCTATCATAGTCTTCAGGTTTCCCCTTTTCATGCTTAAAAGTAGATTTGTATCTGCTTTATCAAGTTTGGGCCATAGGACCCTTGATAATCTGCAGTCCGTTCTACAATTCCATGCATGATTGGTTCTATCCCGAATCCATTCCCCAACTAACCTGAAGTAAAAGCCCAGAGGTGGTCTCACACCGCCTTCACTTGCAGTCCTATCCAAAGCTGAGCCGTTCCTAGCCAATTCGTCAGCCACCTCATTGCCCTTTATCTCGCAATGACCCGGTACCCAGCAGAGTCTGATACAATAATCCCTCATCAATCTCCTAAGAGCCCTCTTACAGTCGCTAACTAGCCTAGACTTGACAAAGTGTCCTTTCAAGGCCTTCAGCGCCGCCTGACTATCCACATACAGAGTTACCTCTGTATTCACTTCAATGTTCCCTGCAATCAATTCTGTGGCCCTAAGAATACCTAGAATTTCCGCCTGGAACACACTACAACTATCCGGGAGTCTATACGTCCTTCTGATGTTTCCCTCAACTAGATACACACCTGCACCAGTGCCTGTATCCATTTTGGATCCATCAGTGAACACCGATGCCCCGCTGAATAGTTTCTCCCTATCTGACCATTGGTTCCTACTCGAAATAATCAGTATAGGATTTTCCCCGAAATCGACCTCCGTGCACATATAGTCCGTGGATCCAGAAGGAACCAGGGTATGTCCACCGAGATTGACCTCGTTTAAAAGTTTGGAATGTCCTATTCTGATTGATCCTTTAAGTCCTAGTTCACTAAGTCTAAGCAGGCTCCTTGCAGCCATTCCCATCACGAACTCCTCAATGGGTAGGAGATGCAGAATGACGTCAAGTGCCGCCTGAGGTGTGCTTCTTACGGCACCCGTTATGCCAATCGAAGCACATCTCTGGGCTTTAGACAAAAGATTCCTACGACTTCCTATTCTCATTGCCTCCCACCAGACAAGACATCCATACGTCAGAATTGGCCTCACCACCGAGGTGTAAATCCAATTTACTACCATCGGTTTGAGTCCCCAACTCTTACCTATGGAGTTCCTGCATGTGTAATAGGCGTTGAGACCTCTCCTAAGCCTCTCCTGAGTGTTCCTCTTCCAAGATAATTTACTATCAAGGAACACACCAAGATATTTTGCCTCCTTCTTCAATCCTAGTTCAGTCCCCCCTAGTACCGGTAGCCTAAATTGCTCAATCCTGTACCTTCTGGTGAAAAGAACTAGCTCTGTTTTCCCCGGGTTGACCCCTAAACCCTTACTAGTGGCCCATGAAGACAGTTCGTTAAGTTCATACTGCATGACGTCGCTGATCGTGGAATAGCGACCATAAATTTAAGACAAATATCGTTGATAGTTGAAAACGGGACACTTGTCAAAACAGATTTTGCTAAGGCACATCGCATGGGCAGTACGAAATTGACCATAATTGGTTGGAGTTTGTAATGCTTCACAGATATGTATATTAGCATCAAAAAATTTCGAAAGATACAAATTTTATGAACCAAAAAAAAAAATTCACTTGGGTTAAAAAAGGATCACAATATTAAATAGCATTTCTTTGTAACAAACTCGAATAAAATATATATAACTTAGAATTGATTTTTCGCAAAATTTAAAAAATCGCAATTTTTAGTATAATGGAAATTTTTTAAATTTTACTAGGAAACTTATTTTAGGGTTTCTGCACTAATACCATGAAACACTGAACTTTCTGAAAGTTCCATGAAACTGCTGTAACTTTCGCGCTCCTGCACGAAATGATTAGCATGAACTTATTATACATGCATTCGAGTCACTTTATATTTATACAAATGGATTTTAATGTGCCATAAAAAAATATATATATATTTTTTTGAAGGAATAAAATCAAACATTTTTGATAATGGCCCATATTCATAGATATATTAAAAGAGCTTAAGTGGCAATAAACTTTTTTCTTTTTTTTTTTTTTTTTTTTTTTTTGCAGAAAATATTTTCATTGATATCTGTTTTTACCCAAATCAAATTTATTTCAGAATTCTGAGATTTTAAAAATTCTAAATAGCTTTCAATATACAATATTTTTTCTATTTGAAGATGCGAAGAATGCAATAAATCATTTACCACAATTTGTGGCCTACGAACACATAATTTAAGCTACCATGCTAGTAGTGAAGACCTTATATACTCTTGTGATAGTTGTTCGAAAAAATTTGCACGGCGAAACTTACTGGAATTACATAAAACTTCACACATACCAAAAGAACAATGGCAATATATTTGTAATGTTTGTCCAAATAAAAAAACGTAGGTTTTATCATTTAATTAAAAATAATAATAAAATCTTAAATTATTTCATTGCCAGTTTTGCAAGTACATACTTGTTAAATGTTCACACTATTATGAGACATAAAAAAGAAATAAACATTTGTCCGGTATGTGCCAAAGAGATAAAAGATAAAAAATCCTACGAAAAACATGTACGTCTGCACTATGAAGACAGTGGACCTCGTGTTAAATGTCCTTATCCCGATTGTGATAGTTGGCTTAAAGATGAAGACAATTTGAAACAACATTTAACAAGACATAATCCCGAAGGTATATTATACAAATGTGATGAATGTAATAAAGAGTGTAAAAATCGTCGTGCTTTAACAAATCACAAACGTTATGCACATACAAATACCGTATTTCAATGTGAACAATGTGATAAAACTTTTAAGAAAGCGATTTCCTTAAGGGTAAGTATTTCTTAATATAATCATCATGTTTTAAATAATTATTTACATATATTTAATTTAGGAACACATGGCCCATCATACTGGTGAAACTTTATACAAGTGTCCGTTTTGTATTCGGACCTTCAATTCAAACGCCAATATGCATGCTCATAAAAAGAAACAACATCCTATTGAATGGGAAGAATGGCGTAAAACTAAACGTGGCAGTGCCCAGAAATTAATTAATAGTAAAAATCCTTTAAATCTAATTGATGACACTTCAACGGAATTAAATGATTTTTTATAATAAATTTTTTAGCAAACTGTATTTAATAAATTTATTATGTTAAAATTTTTATTTGTACAAAATATCTTTAATTTGTCGAAATTACTTAAATAAAAAGTTTTATTTTGAATTCTGTTGACTTTTAACAAACATCCTCCGCATTTGTTTTGTTAATTTTTTAACAGTTTTTTAGCTCTACTTGAAAATCAAGCTTAAGTTATTTAGCCAAAGTCCACAAAATTTATATTTGAATTTTTGTTTTTTAAACCAATTACCATAGATTAATAAGTAGATAATATTTATCTGCATAGAAATCAACTAGAAGTCCAACTCTTTTAATTTGCTCAGCAAAAAAAATTACTCTCTTCACGTATAAATTAGTTCTGAAGAAAATTCTACTAACATTCTAATAAACTGTAATTTTTTGAACATTTAGTTTTACGTTCACCTCATATAACTTTATAGTTGCTTTCTATGCCAATTAGATTCCTGAAGAATAACCCTTTTTACATGGTGATAAACAATTAGATTCTCTTAAATATATTGTGAGAACATACAGTTTTTTAAAAAGAGAAACAAACTAAATCGTTTTTAAGAGTAACTACCAAACAAATGTTCATATGTATGTGTTTCATTTACATAAGTGGTCAAAACACACGCAACAGGTTGTACAAAATAAAAACAACATAATATGTAGGTAAATAAAATTTGTTAAAAGAGAAATGGCCTACAAGAAAACCAAACAATATGCTACCATAGAAACGAGTTTTCATACAATAACAATAAAACAGAAAAAAGGCATAAAATAAAAAAATCATCATCAGACTAGCAAAGCATAAAAACGGCTGCATTAAAGTGAAATATTAAAGAAACATAAAGTAAAAGAATATAAAATTCGAATAAAATGTTTGTGTATTTAAGTAAAAAGGTAAGAAATGAATTTTTATAATTATATGTTTTATTGCAAGACTAATTAATTTTCTTTTCCAGATTGCTATACCCAATAATGTAAAGTTGAATTGTATATCCTGGAATAAAGAACAGGGTTACATAGCTGTAGCTGGTACTGAAGGTTTACTGAAAGTTTTAAAACTAGAACAGGGTAAAGCAAAACCAATTGTTTGCTCATTTGTAATTAATTATTAGAATATTTTTATTTATCATCAGCTTCAAATGGACAAAATAAAGGTGGTTTAGCGGCAGTCTCTAATTTGTCTATGAATCAAACATTAGAAGGCCATAAAGATGCCGTTAAAGTAGTGGTTTGGAATGATGCCCAACAAAAGTTAACATCATCCGATACTGATGGTGTTATAATGGTGTGGATGTTGTATAAGGGTTCCTGGTATGAAGAAATGACCAATGACCGTAAAAAGTCTACAGTGAATGGTATGCATTGGACTTCGGATGGCTCCAAAATATGTATTGTTTATGAGGATGGCGCTATTATAGTTGGTAAGAGTTTTGGTTCTGAACTTTTGGATATATTTCTAATATAATATTGCTTGTTTTTAGGTTCTGTTGATGGTAATCGTATCTGGGGTAAAGAATTAAAAAATACTCATCTTAGTGGTGTTCAGTGGAGTCCTGACAATCGTTTACTTCTATTCAGTTTGGCCAATGGTGAATGTCACTTGTACGATAACCAAGGAAATTTTGCGGTAAGTAGTGGTATGGATTTTTTAAATAAATATTTCAACGATATCCGTTTGAGCGTTCGTTTCACAGAGGGATGAATATATATATATATATATATATATATATATATATATATATATATATACCTGATATCTTCCAATTTCTATAATAATTTCTATTCACAAACTCCATAAAGCCATTTATCGATTTCAGCTTCGCGAAATTGCAAAAACTCGCGATTTTATTTCGTTTTTAACTATCAAAAACTAACAAAAATTCAAAATCATATAACTTTAAATACCAATATCACTGGGCAGATATTGATAAGGGAGATAAGGATTTTAATGATTTAAACGATTTAAACGACATTTGAATTCCGTTAATATCGACTTTAAGAAAAATAGTTAAAAAATGAAAAAGATTTTTGAAGAATGCATTTTAATGCAAATGATTTTTTTAAATGCATTTTTCGTTGAATATGCTATTTTGAAATTTTTGATCTTTTAACATACTAAGAAATCTCAAAATCTACTATGTATAATAATATTTTTCAAAAAACGCGTTCCATATTTTTCATATAAAAATAATTTTTTTTATTTTTTGAAAAAATTATTTAAATTTGTATCAAAGTTAACAAAATATAGAATGTATGCAACTTCAAATATTCATATTTCTTGAAGTTATTGACGGATTTGTATAATTTTAAAAGCAGATAAACGGCGTTTGTCTTCTTTTTGAGTAATACAGTCAGCGTTACCAAAATATCCTTTTCGGTAAAAAATATTTGAAAAATAAAAATGCAATTTATAGATGCATTTTTGAAAATTGTGAATTCATTAAATTTTAATTTTTCTTTAAGTGTATTTAAAATGGTTTTTTTTCTATAAATTGCAATATTAATTTATTTAGTACATATAATTTTAATATTTTTAATAACTTTTTAAAAAGTGACCCAATATATTTTTAAATAGAATATGTAATCTTATTCATATTAAAAAAAAAAAAAAAAAAAATACCAGAAAAAAAGAATTTTTATATGAAAAATGTGAAAATGTGAATAGGTTTTAGAGAAAACAAAATTGTGCACAGTAGATGTGTGCGTCCCAAAAAATTTTGATTTTTACTTTAATGTAAAAATTCCCTACTTTCTAAATATGTTAAAATATCAAAAATATGAAATAGCATATTCAAAGAAAAATGCATTTAGAAAATGCAGTTGCATTAAATAGCATTTTTCAAAAATCTTTTTCATTTGTGAAATATTCGTATTAAAGCTGATGTAATCGCAGTTCAGGCGCCGTTTAGATCATTGAATTGCATGAAGTCTTCCGAGAAATATTGTTATTTAAAGTTATATAATTTTGAGATTTTTAAAATTTTATGAAAACCGAAAGACACTCGGTAAATTTTTGGGCGTTCTTTAATGGAATTGTCGGTACATATTTTTTATTAAATAATTTTTATTAAAATAATTAAATGGTTGTATTTATTTTTCGGGAAAAATGTGCTTAATTTTGACTTTTTGTTGTAACTTTTGATCTAAAAGCCAGAAATTAATAAATTTATGTATACTTAATGTTATATTAGATAATTCAAAGAAAAAGAGGCAATTCGTTTTTATATTAGAATGAATGTTATTGGAAATATTAAGAATTAAAGTTTTTTTTTTTTTTTGTAATAGAAAAATAATAAAATGCAGAAAATCAAAAATTTTTCATTTTTTAATTTAATATTTTTGGCAATTAACAGAGCCCAACTAAGAAGAAACCTGGTAAAAAAATTTTTATTGCACTTTACATGACTACTGTTATTTAAAATCTTCATTTCGAACTTCTTGAGTTTCCTCTGATAGCGTTATATATTGTGTTTTTTTGCATAATATAAACTAAAATATTTTTCGTTTAGGCGAATATTGGCAAAATGTTTTTCTTTATTAAACAAGATAATATTCTATATTTTATCACCATATAAAATGTTTTACCCAATATAACCAAATAACCCGTTGAAACTCAACATTTATATAAACACTTTATTAAAAAATTGATCAAAAATATTTAAAGTAAAATTTTGGAATATATATATATATATACATACATATATATATATATATATATATATATATATATATATATATATATATATATATATATATATATATATATATATAGTATTATAACTAATGTATATGCATCCTTTTAAAAAATATTAAAGAATCTGGCAAAAAATTTATTTGAAACTGTATGAATTTTATATAATAATATTGAATAGGCAAAAAAAGTAGACAATATATGACAATAAATTTTACAGTTGGTGATGACGAATTTTATCTTCTATAATATTATCTGATATTAAATTAATCCTCATCGGTACCAATGTGCTACTGTTAGAATCAACTTTTGAAAAGCTTCGAACCATCTCTTCACCAAAAACCTTTTTTTCTACATTGGCTGTGTTATGAGCAAAATTATCTTTAATTTTTTTTCTCTCCACTGTTTTTTTAAGATGAAACTAAACATACAATGTGTGGGCTTAAATGTAAATCGTCACAATAGTGTTGCAGCCTTAAGTTGGTTTAGTGGCAAAACTCCAACAAATCGACCAGTTTTAGCTATATGTTATGAATCGGGAAAAGTTCAAATTATGGTCGATGAAAATGATGAATGTAAGTTTTTCATAAAAAAAGAGATTTTTTTTTTTGAAGTTAAATAATTTTCTACACAAATTTCTTAGCACCCACAATTTTGAATACGCACATGCATATAACGGATGCTAAATGGAATCATGATGGTTCAGTTATAGCTATATGTGGACGTCTGGAGGAAATACCCAATTCAAAAGAATTAAATCAAGTTAGTTTCTATTCACCCTATGGACATTTATATAGGATCCTTAAAGTACCAGGCAATCAAATAACATCCATATCATGGGAAGGCAAATCTTTACGCATAGCCATGGCAGTAGATTCTTTTATATATTTTGCCAATATACGACCCGATTATTGTTGGTGTTATTTTGAAAAGACGGTGGTATTTTTAAGCACTAAAACTAGTGCTAAAGCAAATAATTTAAACGTTATAACATTTTGGAATACTACTTCAAATCAGGTGGATATAATTACATACCAGGTTAAATTATTTTATAGATATGATTTATAATTTCTTTCCTTTAGAGTTTTATTAAAGAAGTTGAGCCTTGTTTAGCTATGGCAGCTTGTAATGAACATTGCGTTTTAGCTGTGGAATGTATTAATGGTAACATTAAGGATTTAGCTTTAACATCAGTGGAACGTAAAAATTCTGATGACAAATTATATCAATTACTGTTATGTAATTCCATTGGTACTACGGTGGATTGTAAGTTATGTAAATTAATTATATAAAGGTAGATTTAATATAAAATATTTGTGTTTTCTTCTTAAATGATAAAGCTAAATATACTGAGGTATGTCCAAATTTTGTTGGCATTAATTTAAACTATGTGGTCATAGCTTCTAAGGATGAAATTTTATTATGGCATTATCATACACCCAAGGTTAGTTTTAAAATTTTTGATTACTTATTATTGTGAAGTAATTACTATTTTTTTATTTATATTTTGTTATTAGAGTACCTCTCAATTGCATAATGTTAAATCTCGCAAAGAGAAACGTTTTCATATTGATGATACACCCACTGGCATTGATTTATCTAAAGATTTGGTCGTTTCAAGAACTAGCCAAGATAATGCTGAAAATAATACAGATTCTATATGTAGTCTAGCGGTATCGGACAAAATTTTATTGGTGGCTAGAGAATCTGGTGTTATAAATGAGTATAGCATTCCGAATGTAGCACTTAGAAATCGACATAAAATTGGAAATAAAATTGTTAAAATGTCCATCAATTGTAATTCAACGTAAGTTTTAGTTTTTTAATTCAATCCTTTTTAATTTTAATCCGAATTAAATTTTTAAAATGTATACAATCTTTTAAAATACTGTTTTTTGAAAATGTATTTTTTTTTTTTTTGTAAAATTGATAAATATTGTGAGAATTGGTACTTTTTAGATATGATGTTTTTGATATTGGGAATTTTTAGAATATTGATTTTTTTTCTTCTTTTCTTCTTTTTTAAAGGGAATTTTTTTCAAAAATGACGAAATTTATAAAATTTTTTAAAATTTAAATATCTGTATTTTTTAAGAATCGGTATTTTTCTATAAATTGGTATTTTTTTAAAATTTTGAAATTAGAACTTTTTAGAAAATTTGTATTATTATTATTTTTTTTCTTGTGAAAACGGGTAATTTTTTAATTTCTTTTTAAATTTTTTGATAAATAATTTATTTTTTTATTTATTTTTAATGTGTACTTTTTTTAAAATTGTACTTTTTATATTATGTAGTAGGTACTTACTTTTATATATAATGTTGCACCTTTTCTATACTTTTCAAATAACAGACGAGCAGCCCTAATTGACTTGAATGGTGTTATGAATCTTTTGGATTTGGATGATAACCGTGAGACACAGCTCAATTTTAGTCGTGTAGAACGTAAAGATGTTTGGGCCATTTGCTGGGCTAAAGATAATCCCCTCCTCTTGGCTTTAATGGAAAAAACACGCATGTATATATTTAGGGGTAACGACCCCGAAGAGCCTATTGCTTGTTCTGGTTATATATGCACCTTTGAGGATTTAGAAATCACTAGTGTCTTGCTGGATGATATTATAAGCGGCGAGGAAACACAAAATCCCCTTAGCCATATATTACAGTTAAAAGTCAAGTCCCTAAGGGATACAGATGATCTGTTGCAACATGTCGGTCTTGAAGATGCTAAACAATTCATTGAAGATAATCCCCATCCTCGTTTGTGGCGTCTATTGGCAGAGGCTGCCTTAAAAAAACTAGATCTTGATACGGCTGAAAATGCTTTCGTTAGATGTTCGAATTATCAAGGTATACAACTGGTAAAACGTTTGCGTAATATACCCTCAGAAATGTTGCAAAAAGCGGAAATTGCTGCTTTTTATGGAGAATTTGAAGAGGCGGAAAAATTGTATATTGATGGTGATCGTAGGGACTTAGCTATAAATTTACGCATAACTCTGTGCGATTGGTTTCGAGTAGTTCAACTGTATAGAATGGGTTCGGGTATATCGGATCAACAAATGGAAACTGCATGGCGTCAAATTGGACATCATTTTGCCAGTTCAAGGTCTTGGGAAAGTGCCAAGGAATATTATGATAAGTCTCATGATATAGAAGGTCTTATGGAATCGTTGTATCATTTGGAACAATTTGAAGAATTAGAAAAATGTATAGATAAATTGCCGGAGAAAAGTCCCTTGCTTTCGAAAATAGCTGAAATGTTGGCCTCAGTAGGTATATGCATTGTAAAGTTATTATAAAAAAAATATAAAATCTTATTAAACCTTTAATTATTAGGCATGTGTTCTGAAGCTGTTAATGCCTATTTGAAACTTGGTGATCCCAAATCTGCCGTTAATACTTGTGTCAACCTAAGGCAATGGGGCCAGGCCGTTGAGTTGGCCCAGAAATTCAAAATGCCTCAAATTAGTATTTTGCTAAGTAAACATGCTGCCGAGCTTTTAAAAGATGGCCGCCTACCAGAAGCTATTGAATTACAAAAGAAAGCCGGCCGTTATTTAGACGCTGCACGTCTTATGATCAAATTGGCAGAACGTGAAATTGAAAAACGTTCCAATTTATTGCGCATAAAAAAACTTTACGTTTTGGCTGGACTTTTGGCTGAACAACATTTAAAAAGCTTGGCATCAAGTTCAGCTGAAACACCCGCCTACAACATTGATCGTATTAGTTTAATGGATACAATGACACATGAAGACTCAGCTACCATAGAACGTATTTGGCATTGTGCCGAAGCTTATCATTTTATGCTCTTGGCCCAGAGACAGCTGCGCTTTGGTATTGTTCACAGTGCTGTTATAACGGCTTTGCGTCTGAGAGAATACGAGGATGTTTTAACGGTTGAAGATATTTACAGTCTTTTAGCTTTAGCCAGTTGTGCTGACAGATCTTTTGGCACTTGTTCTAAAGCGTTTATCAAATTGGAATCATTGGATAATTTGCCAGAAAAAAACCAATTAGAATATGAAGAATTGGCGGTGAATATATTTTCGAAAAACGAACCCATCGATGACAAAGTTGATTTCATAACGTGTTATTCGTGCACAAATGTTGTAGCAGATTGGTAAGTTCAGTTGATTAAAAAATTATAATTTGATTTGTGTGTGATCTCTTTGAAAAGGTCATCATAAAATTGTAAAAGGTTCATAAGTATGAACATAGCTTTACAATGAAGGGACTCACAATGGACCGAGAACGGTCTCTGGGTGGAGATGTGGTACTTTTTGGTATCACGTCAATCTTCTCTATTTATCTATCTAAGTATGAACATTTGCAAAATTATAGTGTTGTTTTATTGTTTAATATGATCATGCCCGTTAATTAAAAAGCTTTTACTCAAACTCTTTAGTAGTTAATTAATTGTTGAAGTCTTTAAAGTAATAGGTAATTCGAATTTTTTTTTAAAGCTTACCAGCCTGTAACTCTTGCGGAGTTCGTTTTCCACCTTGTATATCATCGGGAAAACCTATAACACAACCAACTGCTAATATTTGGATATGTGGAACTTGTCAGCATTGTGCCTCCCCGATGGAAATAACACGACATCGCACCTGTCCATTGTGTCATAGTTTGATTTTATCAATGACTTTGGAAGTCTGAATTAAATTACATTCAAATTAAATAAAATGGTTTTAAATATTTTAAATAAAATGTATTGTAGAAATAAAAAAAAAACTAACGTTAAAATTCAAAATTTTTTATTTTGTAAAAATAACGCTAGTATTATTTTACTCTTCACCACAGGTGTCAAGAAGTTTGTCATTCCGTTTATAATTTTTTAAATTTTCGCCTGAGACATTGACAGTCTGTAACATGGCCGGAAAAATGCCATCTGGGCCCGATGACTTATATGGCCCAAATGAGTTTACCGCCCATCTTATCTTGTGTCCAGTGATCATCTCCTCTATCGCATCGAGGGACTCCGAGCTAGACTCCGTAAACGAGTTATCCGCCGTTGTATATATCCAGATGCCACCGGCTCCTTGAATAATTCCCGTCTAAATCTAGACAACTCATTAATCGAGTCAACGGATTCACAGAAATTCATCCATGATGTCCGCTTCGCCAGTCTTATGTCCTTCTTATACTTAGTGAAGCTTTCCCTATAGCTGTCCCAATCAGTCTGACTCCTCGTTAGCTTGGCTCTATTAAACAGTCTTCTAACTGTAGACCGTTGGACCCTCAGTTCCCCGTTCCACCATGTCGGCTGCCTCCGTTTGCCAGGATAGATCACCGGGCAGCTGAGCTCAGAGCTATTCCTAAGTATAAATCTTGACAACTCGTTAACCGTGTCCACGGATTCAAAGAAATTCATCCATGATATCCGTTTCGCCCGTCTTATGTCCTTCTTATACTTAATGAAGCTTTCCCTATAGCTATCCCAATCAGTCTGACTCCTCGTTAATTTGGCTCTATTGAACAGCCTTCTAACTGTAGACCGTTAGACCCTAAGTTCATTGGTCCATCATTGAACTGCCCTCTTTTGCCAGGATAGATCACCGGTAAGTACATTCGTGAATTTATTCATGTCTCCCTCGATACCCTCAGCTGAATTTCTCCAGCCCTAGTATCCCTTAAATCCCTATCAACTTACTCACTGAAGGACTTCCGATCTGTCCTTCTGGGAGTTCCTATAAGACCTTCCGCTCGGTTTCACAAAGTCAAGACTGAAGAATATCATGATATGATCCGAAAAGGAATAATCCATAGCTACCCTCCAGCCCTTGACAAATTCACCCCCTCGGTTCGCTAGTGTCACATCTATAACCGTTTCCCTATCTTTCGTTCTGAATGTAGGATCATTACCCCTATTGCAGATATAAAGATTATAAATAGTTATAACTTCAAATACTAACTCACACCTCTTGTTGATGTCACTGTTTCCCCATTGGTAGTGCTCCGCCAGTTGCTGCAGAGTGACGCCCGGTGGATCAGCCGCCTCGTATGGCATGTACACGGATGATAGTATAAACCTACAGCCTCCAGTGGCTTCTCACTGGAGGCCGTAGGTCCCCGTTGCTAAAAGAATGAAGAAGATTAATATTTATATCATTCCTAGCTAATATACATGTTCGCACCTTCTTCAATGTGAATGGTATGAACAAGTTATAACCCGTGGCCCTTAAACTACATATCCTGGTGTTGTTAATCCAAGGTTCCTGGTAAGGGCCACGTCCACCTTGGAGTCAATGAAGAGCTTTGTCAATTCTGTTGAGGATACTTCGCAGTGATGCAAATTAATTTGCACCACTGACAGCCTCTTTGGGTTTACTCGATCTAGCATATCTAAACCTAATAACCCCAAAACCAAAATTGACAACTCTTACCAGTGACTCCAGCTTCTTCAGAGACTATTGATCCACAGCGAATCTGAAATCTCTGCCTTGGTTCTCCTTACAGGTCATGGAGTTCACAACCTTCCATTGTAACAAGACATTCATTCTGATTTTCCAATACTGTCAGAATGGTTTCAACCTCTGGAATGGGTGGAGGAAACCATGTCGTCACTATTGGACGCAGGGGCAACTCAGACGCCAGCATCACCTCAAGTTTCGCCCCCTGATGGAGATAATTGCACTTAGCAACTGCGTTTTTAAGAAATTCAAAAGATTGATAGTTTTAACTCCCTTCATCCAGTCCGCGCCTTTGAAGGATACCTCGTCCGGCCTTCTCTTCAATAAGCTTGGGTTTAACACAGTTCTGCAGGGCTGATTCCTTCGCCTTTTTCGATGTTGAGGGCTGTTCGCTTCTTGCCCCAACTCTTTTAATATTCTCCTTGTGGGGGCCCTTAGCAGAGCTGCAAGGTATGCGAGTATCCTTCTTAGCCATTGAGGTTTGCTGGTCATCCACAGATCCCTTAGAAGAGCCGTGTGGGATTTGACCAGCAGCACTCGCAGAAGAAGGTCGCTTGTCAAAGATCTTAGCCACCCCATCAGTGGTGTCCTTATGGTTTCCACTGGTTGAGCTGGTCGGCCTCTGACCTACTGCCTTCTTGCTTGTTGATGGCTGATCATGTCCAGGCCTAGTATCCCTGACAATCTTTTGCGATGTGCCAGTTTTGCTGACCGTACATGAACAGCCACATCATCGGTAGCCTTTTGCTAACCAGTCCTTACCTGCTGGCCCAGAATGGTTGCACTTTTGGCTGGTACGCCACTACCCTTATCCTCCGCTCCGGCACGGATTGTTGAGGATGTTGATTTTCCTCCTATGCTCTTATGAGACACATCTGGAGTGCTGTCCACATTCTCACCCAATCCTTCAGGATAAGACATTCCCAGAGTCACAGACAGGCCCATAGATCTGTTTGAATCTTTTAACACTCCTCCTGTGCTTTATGACAAGGTACTTATAATTGCCTGCAAGCGTAGAGCCTCTCTTAGCTATCTTATGCAGATAGATAAGGAAATCTTTTGCGCCATTTCGAGCTTTCTACTCCTTAGCTCGACTTGTGGCATCGTTTGGCGCTTCTCGCATTACCGCGTCCTGCGGAACTAAGTTGCCGCGAGTCGCATGTGGCACTGGTCCCAGCAAAGGAATCCTTCGAGATGCCCAGAAACTCATCCGTCTCTGATAGCAGGCCCAACAACTGACTTTCCAGTTCTAGAATGTCCAGTTGGACCCTCATCAACACTAAATC
This sequence comes from Protocalliphora azurea, assembly GCA_932274085.1. Taxonomy (NCBI): domain Eukaryota; kingdom Metazoa; phylum Arthropoda; class Insecta; order Diptera; family Calliphoridae; genus Protocalliphora; species Protocalliphora azurea. The sequence goes on along the minus strand of OW026521.1, from coordinate 131,847,785 downwards.
GTCGTCCGTGTTTGTCTTGGCGCTTTGCGACCGTTCGTCATCTGTCCGAATTGAGTTTAAATTTGCATTGTCTATTATGTCCCACGAGTATGCTAGTAATGGAGGAACCATCTCGCGCAGTGACGGCGTGCGCGGACTAGGCTAGAGCTTACAACCAACCCGTGCCATAAGCGTTGGAGGGGAACTATTAGCTGTTAGTTTATTTAAGCACTAACTAACCATTAAGGTCCTCGGCTCTGCTGCCAACCACCTTGACTTTAAAGTAAGGAACTCTAAGACCAGAGATAATACACATGATCTGAACACTCAAGTTAGGGGCCTTTAAGCACCCTGTAGCAGAATGTGCAGATCATGTGCCTTATAATCAGTCCCCCCTATCCGCCACTTGGAGACACGTCCGATAAGAGTAAATGCAGCAAAAGACTCACACGGAGAGTATTTTTTTTTTTTTTTTGTAAAACTTTTATAAATTATATTTTGATTTTCTGACAACACAGAGAATTTAATCCATTTTTACCATTAACATTTTCTTGAATACTTCTACCCCTGTTATTAACAATTATGAAACTCCTTATATAGCAATGCAAAGCGAAACGACGCAAATCGAAACGACTCAAATCGAGGTCTAAGTGTATTTCAAATTGGTACATATTTTTTTAATTAATACTTGTTTTGTAAATTTTATAAGTCTAATTTTGTTTGAAAATTTTGAATCGTTTCTTTTTATTAAAAAAAAAATCAAAATACATAACAAATTCTAAGCAATTATATTATTAATTATAATTTAATAAATTAAAAAAATATATACATGATTTTACATTAAAATCGTTAAAATTTAAAAAAGTTGGCATTGTGTCTATATTAGATAATTTTTTATCAAGACGTCAAAATCAACGCGAATTTACGCAAAGTGAAAACAGTTGCACAAAAACATCAATAAGGTGAATTGAGTAATGTTTTATATATACATAAAATAATAGTAAAGTAAAAATAGTAATCTGCTGTTTAACTTAGGTTACTTTGTATAGATTGCACTAATTTTTACGTTTGTCTTGATAAAAATTTGTCTAGTATACCATATTTTAGTAAATATGGCAACTCTTTAATAAACAACCAGTAGACAACTCTGTTTTATTAATTGTTACAGCTGATTATCTTTTCTTTCGTTTTATGGTTTGCAGAAAAAATACACAATTTCTTGAAAAATATAACAAAATTATGAAAAATTAAAAATATGAAGGTAAATACTAAAAATATAAAATTAAAACATAATAAAACTGAAAAATAATTATTACAGCGCATAAGTGAAAAGAAATTGGAAGCCTTTGCCGTAGGTACCATGGGCAAAAGGCAATTGTCCAAAAAAGAATTAGAAGAGCAAAAGAAAAAAGATGATGAAGCGGCTGCGGCACATGTAAGTAAAATTTATAGCAAAATAATAAAATGATTATTACAGTTTTAATATTACTAAAGGTTTTCAAAGAGTTTGTGGAAACATTTCAAGACACCCCCTCGGCCTCATCAAAAATTTGGGTAAAAGCCGGTACTTATGATGCCGGTTCTAGAAGTAAGTTCTTTATCTAAGGCAAAATGGTGGTAATATATTTTTAAATAAATTATTCTTATAGAGGAAGATAGTCGTGAAAAGGGTAAATTGTATAAACCTTCCTCTAAGTTGGATGATAAATCGGCTGCTGAAAAGGCTCAGGAATATGCTAAGATGTTGGCTTCGGATCTTAAGAAGGACTCAATTAGTTCTAAAAAGAAAAGCCAAGAAAAAAAGAAAAGTAATTTGGAACTTTTCAAAGAGGAACTGCGTCAAATCCAGGAGGAACGTGAAGAACGTCATAAGTACAAACATATGGTACAAAACGCCGTCGTTCAACCCAGCTCACAGCCCACGCATTCGACCACGGATCAGCCACATCATCACCATCATCATCCACCAGAAGAACGTACGGGGTCTCATGATACAGGTGATCCAAATACCACTAATTTGTATTTAGCTAATTTGAGTCCCAAGGTGAGTTAATAAAGCTAATAAGGTGAAGCTTAATTCAATACCCCTATTTCAGATCTCTGAACAACAATTAATGGAAATTTTTGGTCGCTATGGCCCTTTGGCAAGTATTAAAATTATGTGGCCGCGTTCTGAAGAGGAAAAAATGCGTGAACGTAATTGTGGTTTTGTGGCTTATATGAGTCGCAAAGATGCGGAGAGAGCCTTGAAAACGCTTAATGGACGTTTTATAATGGGCTATGTTATGCGTTTGGGTTGGGGTAAAGCAGTACCTATTCTAAATCAACCCATCTTCATACCACCGCCACTGTTAGAACTAACAATGCCACCGCCACCATCTGGGCTACCATTCAATGCTCAACCACCATCCTCTGAAGTGGACAAAGTACCCAAAAAGAATTACAAAGAGTACACAACCGAAGAGGAAAAAGAAAATATGGAAAATGTACGTAAATAGAGAAATTTTTAAAATTCACAAATAAAAATATTTTAAATTTCTTTTCATAAAGATTTTAAAGAAAAGTGTGGTCAAAGTTATAATACCAACAGAAAAGTAAGGCAAATGCAATCAAATATGTTTCATTTTGTTAAACATTTTTTATGTTTGCTTCCTTTAGATCTGTTCTTCACATTATACACCGTATGATAGAGTTTGTTATACGCGAAGGTCCCATGTTCGAGGCTTTAATAATGAGTCGTGAAATAGAAAATCCTCTGTTCTCTTTCCTTTTCGATAACGAAAGTCCCGCTCATATTTATTACCGCTGGAAATTATTTTCATTGCTTCAAGGTGATACGCCCAATGAATGGAATGAACAAGAATTTCGCATGTTTAAAGATGGTCCTATATGGAAACCTCCAATAGCCAATTTTTACACTCAGGGAATGCCCGATGAATTGGTTATAGATCCGGATGCACCGGAGGCTCACAAAGGAGCACTGTCAACGGCGTAAGTTTAAAAATATAAAAAAAAATAATTTTTAATTTCATTTCAATATTATTTAAGACAAAGAGATCGTTTGGAAGATCTTATACATTATTTAACACCTGAACGCACTAAAATTGGTGATGCCATGATCTTTTGCATTGAACATGCTGATGCAGCCGATGAAATATGTGAATGTATAGCTGAATCTTTAGCGAATCCCGCAACTTTGGCTTCAAAGAAAATTGCACGTTTATATTTGATTTCGGATATTCTGCACAATTGTACTGTCAAAGTATCAAATGTTTCGTTCTTTAGAAAAGCGTAAGTAAAAATAAATTTTCATACGATTTTTTTCTAAAAACACTTGCTTTAAGACTATCGAATTTGTATTTTCCATTTCAGTATTGAAAAGCATTTATTGGATATCTTTGAGAATCTACACACATTCTTTAATAATATTGAGAGTCGCCTAAAAGCTGAAGGTTTCAAGACTAGAGTTTTAAATGTTTTAAAAGCCTGGGATGATTGGGCAGTGTATTCGAAAGATTTTTTGGCACAATTACGTTCTATATTCTTAGGCAAACAGGTAAATAAAGAATTTTATATTTTATTCCGACAAAAAATAATAAACATTTTATAGTATCAGCAGCCGATTACTCCTCCACCAGCGGAAGAAGTTAAAGAGGTAGAGGAAGAAGAGGACATAGATGGAGCTCCTTTGTCGGGTGATGAAAAAGATGATGAAGATTTAGATGGTGTACCTTTAGATGGCGCTGCTTTATTAAAGGGTGTACTAATGCGTGGTTTGCCAGATACCCAAAAAACTACACCAAGACGTAGTCAAGATGTCAGTCGTGATGCTGATTATAATGATGATATAGATGGGATACCATGTAGACTTTTTTAAATGTATTTTATTACTATAAATTAAAAATAAAATTTTTCTTTATTCTTTTTACAGTGGATGACGATATTGATGGTGTTCCTTTGGAAAAAGATCAACAAGATTTTAGTGAAATTGGTGGCGGGAAAACTTCCTCTAAAGCGCGAGCTTTTATACCCTCCAAATGGGAAACTATAGACCCCGAACAGGTGGAGGCCCAAGCGGTTACCACCAGCAAATGGGATACATTAGATGCTCCAGAAGCTCCAAAGTTTTACAATCATTCTAGCGGTGATGACGAGGATAATGAAAATAATCTTAGTTTTGATGAAATTAAACGTAAAAAACTACGTGAAATTGAAGTTAAAACTATGCAATATCAAGACGCTTTGGAAACAGGGGAGATTGAAGTTAAACCTGGCTTAACGTTACCCGAACAAGTGGAACATTATCGCAAACGTTTAATGAAAAAAGTAAGTTAGATTAAAACCTTTAAGAAACAACAAATTTTTCATAATTTTTTATCTTTAAGGATGCTCTGACCGATACTGTTGATTCCCCTGTAAGTTATATGCACAACAAAGAATCTAGCCCTGATAGTCCCAAAAAAGCACGTCATCGTAAGCGTTCACCCTCGCCCGTTCAAATTTTTAGCAATAGTTCTCGTTCCAGTCCTGCACGCAGTACACGTAAACGTTCGGCATCACCCTACAAAAGTAACAATAGTAGCAGTAGGCGTGAGCGTTCACCCACCTCGAGTAGTCGTGAAAGTAGTAAATATAGTAAGCGACATCGTTCTCGTAGTCTTTCACCCTCACCACCACATCCACTTGAGAGAACGGCTTATTTGTCAAAGTCAACGCGTTATGATAGTCCTCATTCGTCTTCATCGAGATCGAAAAGGTTTGATTTTTAAAAAATAAAATAAATCATTTTGTAGAAAATAATTAAATTATTTTCAGATCTCCTTCACCTAGCTATGCACGTTCCTCTAAACGAGATTTAGAACGTGATTCATATTCCAGCAGTGCTCGCAGCGAAAAGCACAAACACAAACATAAACATTAATTCCTTATGGACAATTTTATAACACATTTTTTAAATTAAAAATCAACTAAAAAGGAAAACAGAAAACACAAATTGTGTTTTTTTAATACTTCTGAAATTTATTCAAGAATAAAATTGATACAAAATATAAAAAATCAACTTAAATATTTATAGGATAAGTAGGTATATTTTATATTAAAATTAGGCTTTTATTTAGGCTGCAACCTAAAAATATTAAAAAAAAATTCTTTTGTTGTACAATTTCACATAATACTCTTAAATTATGAGGGAGGGGAGAACAGAAATGTAACAATGTGTGCTTATTTCGAACAACTACAATAAAGAAATTGTTTATGTGGGGGAGGGGTAGTTCGATAGAGCTAATTGTATATGTATTAGAGGATTTAAGAAATTTTGCCAGTTCCTTTATAGAATTCATTATTAACTTTCACCACATTTCACATCACCTGCATGCGAAGAAATATTAGAATTCAGTTTAAAATAAATTTAAACATTATTGATTTCCGTTTCTTGTTTATAGACTTCTATAATGTCCTCTATGACTTCCCAGTGTTTATCTTTACTTATGTCGGAAACAAAGGGCTGTAATTGAAAAATAAAGAAAAGAAAATAATATATATATATATATACATATATATATATATATATATATATAAATTATTTCCGTTATATTTAGAATATTTCTAAACTCACCGTATACCACATTGATTGATCATCAGACTCATCGGTAAGTGGCACTTGTATGCCATAGGTTTGCAAAGCCAACGATAAACAGCAAATGGCAATGTGAGTGGGTTTGTGATTTAGTATCTTGGCAGAATGATGAAAATCTTGTAGGAATGATGCTGCTGTTTTAGCTATGGGCACCGAAGACCATACATTGGTGCCCAACCAGTCTTGTAGTGTTTTCATGTAGTAGAGTAAAAACTAATTTGAAAACAAGAAAAAAAATATTCTTATGTAGGAAACATCGCTAACTACAAGTTTTTATAGAAAACAATTTTTCAATTAAGAAAAAACCATCGATATCGATAAAGTTTTCTTTATATGTTTTATCGATATCCACAAACATATCTTTAAGGAGAAAAAATTATCGATATCGTTACAATTTTTTCAATGTAAAAAAAAATCGATAAAATTCTTTCTATGAACAAAAAGTTATTGATATCGATGAAATTTTTCTATGAGGAAGAAATATCAATATCGATCAATATCCACTTTTTTGTCATAAAAATCAGAGAATAAGTTATTTTTTAAATTTTTTTTAAACAAAAATAATAGTTATTTTATGATTTTTAGTTTTTCCAGCAGAAAAAGCAGTTATTTTGTGATTTATATTATATATATTATTTTATGTAATAAAAACGTTATTTTTTGATTTTTCTTATATTGAAAAATAATTATTGCAAATAAAAAAAATCGTCAAAACGGAAAAAGCGCCAAAAAGAAAAAAATACCAAAGAAAACAAATGTCGCCAAAATTAAAAAATAAAAATCGCAAAAATGGAAAAAAATTATCGAAAAGAAAAAATATCGTTTGCTTTTTTCCATGTTGACAATTTTTTCTATTTGGTGATATTTTTTTCATTTTGGCGATATGTTTTCGGTTTGGCGTCTTTTTTCTTTTCAACGATTTTTTCTTCAGTGTTTTACAATGACTATTTTTCAATATAAGAAAAAAATAACTTTTTTTTCACAAAATAACTTTCATTTCTGCTCGAAAAAATAAAAATCACAAACTTTTCGGGTATGTGATGGAAATCGATTTCGATATCGATTAATAATAATTACACATACGTCTTCATTTTATATTTATTGAGTCACAAATTTTATTTTCTCTTAATGTTACAAACTTAAAAAGTTCTAATATTTTGTTTATTTTTAAACTTGAAAAGCAGTAATAATGTGTTTTTATTTTCAATTTCATTGAAAATATGTTGAGGTCTTTACTGCCAATTACATTATGTGAGTTTTAATGTTTTAATAGCTTGAATGTACATCATATGTATTTTGATTATGTAAATTTTGAAATACATATTGCCTCAAATTAATTTATTAACAATATAATATTTTGTAAAAATCTTAGGTAAAAGAATCATGTTTGTTATTTACCTATCAGTGCTCGGTTTTTTCTGCTCTAGGCAATAACGATTTTAAATTGTTTGGGAATAATTAAAATTATTGTTATCTGATAATAATTATATTGATATGAAAGCAATACAATAATTTTAGCTTCTTACTCTTTTTTTAATTGATTTTTAAAATTGAGAATATGAAAAGTTTGTAGAACATTTTTAAAAAATTGGAGAAAAAAAACTGAAAATCTCACTTATTATTACTCAAAAAAATAAAAATCATAAAAATAAAACAAAAATTATATTTTACAGCGACTATTTATCAATAAAAGAAACATTAGAAAATAACTTTTTTATTACTTAAAAAAGTAATAATAATAAAAATCACAAAATAACTATTATATTAAAAAAATAAATAAATAAAAAGCTTATTTTATTTCTGATCAAAAATAAAAAATAAAATTAAAAAAAACTCGTTTTGGCCAGTTTTTTCGTTTTGGAGATTTGTTTTCGGTTTGGCGATTTCTTGTGATTTTGTTTTGCTAGAAAAAATAAAAATCACAAGGAAAAATTTTTTTTCGTTTTGATGACTTTTTTCGTTTTGGAGATTTTTTCATTTTGCAACTTTTAGTGACTAATTTTCAATAAAGTAAAATCACAAAAAATAACTTTTTTTCGCTCGAAAAAAATTAAAAAGTATAGTATTTTCTGAAAGTTGTATTCATAACCATCGATTTGGTGAGTTTATTAAATTAGTTTTCATAACTATAATAACTATTTCAGTTCCTGAAAAAATTAGGAATATCGATAAAGTTTTCTCTATTAGGAATTTTTTATTTATTTATTTTATTTTTTTACTTTAATCTTACCTTATGTGGGTGTTCAATATTTAAATCAAACTTCAAAGTACGAGCTATTAATAATTCTGCCTGTACAATAGCATCACGCATTGACCAATATTCATCGCCCAGCTCCAGAGGAGAAGCTCCTCTATTAAGAGTACTGTGTGCCACATTTATAACATCACGAATTTTAACCGGATCATCTTTGATTTTACCAGCCAAATAAAGCGAAGAGGCAGCAATTAGCTAAAACATTTTAGAAAGTTTTTAAATAAAACAAAAATTACAAAAATAATTAATAAATTAATAGTTTTACAAGATTTAGATGTTATAAAACCATATATTGGTTTTTACTCTCAAATTAACTGTTTTTCGGATCAAATTAAATTATTTTAAAATCAAACACAATTTTTTTCAAAATAAATTAAACTATTTCCAATGTAAATTCAATATTTTGCATGTCTAATACAATTTCTTTAATTACGTATTCATTCTTTCAAATTTCAAATTAATTTTTTTTCATATCAAATTCAATTCTTTTTTAACTAATCTTAATTTTTCTAAAGAACTTAATATGTTTGTTTCATATTTTATTATTTATAAAATTTACTTAATTCTTGTCAATATATTTTATTTAAATACTATTAAAAAAGCGATATTTTTATACATATGGATGCGAAAGCATATTAAAGCTTAAAAGTTATTTTTTTTTTTTTAAACTTTTGATTGCTTTTCTCTTACTGTCTTCTTTTTATACCGAAATTTAAAATATTTCCAATATTCTCCCGTGAAATAAGTACATAGAGCTTTGCACTCCTCTAGCATATACAAATTTTCCGTTACAATTGCGAGAGATCTGAAAAATGAAACGTTTCTATTGGAATGACCATAACATATTGTTTGTTTTATTATCTAATCAAATGAAATTCTTTTTTTAAGTAGGAAGAACGTAAAACTGGTCATCTTGTTTAAACCTTACTGTTGAGATTAGTACAAACACGTGTTTTACTAGTTATTAACTTGACGCAACGTTTGCGAATTTCAAAAGTTGGATGGCGTGAATATACATTTGAAATATATCATCTATCGCAGAGAGTAATTGTAATTCAAATTCTGTTTCAAAAAATACACGAAATTATCGTCGTATTCAACTTTTAACAGATAGCTCTTCAGAAGAAAGCGTATCGGAGATATCAACACATGAAAGTCGTGGTATCAGACGTGGAAAATACGATCATATAAGTTTAGATAAAAAGAATATTTTGATAAAATTTTACGAAGAGGGAAGAAGCATAGTTGATTCCGCAGAAATAGCTGGTATAAACAAAAACACTGCTACGTCAATTATTAGTCGCTATAAGAAGAATGGGTGCGTTGTCACAAAAAACCGTGGTGGTCGATGTCATTTCAAATTGACTACAGAAATATTGGGCAAAATTGAGGTGATAATCGAAAGCAACCCTTGTATAACATTAAAAGGCATTCGTGAAAAAATTCGAAACACATACAATGTGGAGTTAAGTGCAACAAGCATACACACTGCATTAAAAACTTTGAAAATTACACCAAAAACTGCTACAATTAATATAGATCGTTTAAATAGTGAATCTACGACTCAACGACGCATTCCGTATGCAGTGAATTTCGCTCAAAACGCTCCAGAAATAAGAGAAAAAATAATATTTATTGACGAGTCCGGTTTAAATTACCACCTCCGAAGAAATAAGGCGAGATCTAAAAGAAATACTCCAATACATGTCATTGTTCCCACTGTTAGAGGACGAAATGTTTCCCTCATCGCAGCTATGAACATACATGGCATTTTACACCAAAAAGCAATTGCAAACTCCTCAGTTGATTCTAATATTTTTGTATCTTTTCTTGATGAACTTTTCGACAAATTAGATGAATCCAATACCACAGGTGCGTGGCTTATACTAGATAATGCTCAGATACACAAAACGCAGACAGTGAAAGATAAAATCGCGGAGTCTGATCATATTTTAGTTTTTCTTTTCTCCTATGCTAAATCCCATAGAAGTTTTTTCAAAAACTAAACTCTGTGCTCGGAATTTGCTTTCGGATCCAGAAAATAATAATGACTTAGTTACAATTATTAATCGTTCCGTAGAATCTGTAACACCATCAGATTGCAATAATTATTATGTTGACATGACAATGAATCTACCACTAGCTGCTTCTGGAGAGCATTTGTATTAAAAAATTTCATATGTATAAAAATATCGCTTTTTTAATCGTATTTAAATAAAATATATTGACAAGAAATAAGTAAATTTTATAAATAATAAAATATGAAACAAACATATTAAGTTCTTTAGAAAAATTAAGATTAGTTAAAAAAGAATTTAATTTGATATGAAAAAAAATTAATTTGAAATTTGAAAGAATGAATACGTAATTAAAGAAATTGTATTAGACATGCAAAATATTGAATTTACTTTGGAAATAGTTTAATTTGTTTTATATAAAGTTTAATTTATTTTGAAAAAAATTGTGTTTGATTTTAAAATAATTTAATTTGATCCGAAAAACAGTTAATTTGAGAGTAAAAACCAATAATTCGTTTTATAATAAACATATGGAAAAACTCGATTTCGATATCGATTTATTTATATATGTACATATATATGTATATGCATTTATTTCTTCCATATGTTACAAATATTTTGGCCACTTCAGCAATATGTGGGCAAATTGTTGTATGTATTGTATATACAAAATACTTTTCTCTCAGATAGATAAAATTGTCTATCAACATCAGATCGATTATAAATTCTAAATAAAACTTGCTGTTGTTGCTACATGATTTGTATGACTCAAACAGAGTTGCCGTTTTCCAATGTGGAGGTGATGATATTTTTTCCACTTGGTTATTTTTTTATTAAACCAAAATTTACTTTTTATGAACTATTCGCAGGTATTTTTTAGATTACTCTGTAAGTCTCCTATATACATATTTGCAAAGAATAAAATAAACTTCAAAACAAATTTGTGATAAAATATTGATAAAAATGACGATAAAAAAGTCATAAATTCCATTGTCTAATTACACTCCACAAACTCAATTTTGTTTCGACAAACAGACAATTATAAGTCAATTTCCTAATGCAACTTGTTTAACATGAGTTTGGTTTAGTACATGAATGATAACTATTAGGGTTGTCAATTATTCGATATTGAAGTTGATCGAATAAAATTTCATAATTTTTTTAATTATTCGGTGATCGAATAAAATTTGAATGAATAAAGAATAAAATATATTGTTCGAATGATTAATTACAAGTTTAAAAAATGCAAAAACTAGTACTTTGTAAATCAATTTTTGGTTTTAAAACCTAAAACTAATTCATTAACATACAAAAAAAAAAAAAAAAAAAAAAAAAAAAGAAAAAGATCAAAAAAATTTAGACCATATTCAAATTACAAACAAATTATATAATGAATTTAAATTTCTTTTAAAATTATCATTTTAAAAAAACATAGTTACCCATTTTGGATTTAAAACGATTACCGTTTTTTTTTTTTAAATAAAAGGAGATATGTGGAAAAAATCCCTTCACTTTCTATTGATGGTGCTAATACATATCATTGAAAGTGAATCTAGTTTTTCTGTTCTATTTAGATTTTTCTAAAAAAAAAAAAAAAAAAATCAATGATCATCAATATTGCTAAAATCTACTTTTTTAATTTTTGATATTATTTATTGATTGAGTACAGTTATAAAACCATCGTTATATATTTCCGAATCTTCGATTATTTACACATTATTTGAACCAATAAAATATATTTTGAAACAAACAATAAATGAAAAATTGTCAAAAATAAAGCATTTGCATATACTTTTCTTTCACTTTTTGTTGAATATTAAAAAATATGCGCTGGAAATTTCCAGAATTTAATAACTCATACGTGTCCGGTTTATTCTAACTTTAAGACGTTTGATTAAATCTTTAGAAAATTTATTCCGTGAAATTCTTTAACCCGAAAGAAATGTATTAAAACGTGGTTTACGCATTTATACCTATATCCTAAAGAAATTTTCAATAATTTTCAACAGGGTTTTCCAACTAAACAATACTTTTTACACTTATAATTTCAAAAAGGTATAATAATTTAACAAAAACTAGTTTTGAAAAAAATATTCGATTAATCGTTAAAAAAAAAAAATGAAATCTTTTTTATTCTAAATTTAAAAATTTTGTTCGTTCGAAAGATCAAAAAATTTGTTTCTCAAATAATCGAATAATTTCTGTTCGAATGACAACTCTAATATCTATAGAAGATATATTCCCAACTTTAAATCCCTTTGACAAGAGGAAAAAGTGTTCCCAAAAAAGAAAATGCTCTTTTTACCACTTTAAAAGTGGAACTAACTAAGTGCATATTTTGTACTTCCAAAAAAGTGAAAACAAATCACTCATTTACATTATGAACGTCGAAATTCAAAAAAACTAGATTTTTGGATTAATGATGTAGAAATATGCGTTATATCAAGATTTATATTCTGTAAAAATATCATGTGCATATCTGTTATGGTAACCGATTTTTCTATTAAGGTAAACTGGCATTTGAAAACTGCGATTTCTACAAAATTAGCTTCTTTTATTTGAGGTATTAAGTTTTTGAAGAAAATTAGTAAAATGTATTTTTAGCAGGAAAAAAAGTTTAACAATTTCTAAGTGGCAACAGTTTCACAAAAACAACAATATGTAGTTTGACAACTGTAACAAACAAAATAATATATAAATATATATATATATATATATATATATATATGTGTGTGTGTATATATATATATATAAATAACTTCAACAGTTTTAATTTTGGTTACTTTATTTCTAATTTAGTTAAAATTTTTTTGAAAAAAAAATTGTTTGCCCTGGCAACACTGGTCTCAAACAAAACAGAATTCAAATTTATATTCAAATAACTTTTTATACTTACATATTCATCATAATCTGTTGTTTCGACTTCTCTAAAGAAACGATGATAAATTATAGCAGCACTGGCTGATGTTAATGGTTTTATCTTTAATTTAATTGCACACTCAAATAGAAAACGTGCCACAACGCCAGGTTTGTCAGTTTTTCTGCAAAAACAAAACGACATCAATAAATTAATTTGCAATTATTTTAATATTAAAGAAAAAAATTATAATAATAATAAATAAATTAAAAATGTTTAAATACCTGTAATCTGTTGGTTTAACTTTTTGTAATTTATTTTCTTGTGCTCGATTTTGCAAAGATAATACATCAACAATGTTTTTCATATTGATTGTACTAACTAGTTAGTTGTTGTGTTTACACGTGGAGCTATTATTTTTAATTTCAAGTAAGAAACCCACACAATCTAAAGTGAAATTATTAATTAGCTATAAGTATTAACCGGATTGTATTTGTTAAAATATTAATTGATCCCCTCCCTGTTGCTTGAAAATGTGGCAAAAAACTGTAGACATAAAATTTGTTTTAAGAAACCAAAATTGGGGTCAACCAACTTGGGATTTTTCTGCTATACATTTTTAATTAAAAGCATTTATTTTAAAACAAATATATAGCATTTTTTTGTTACATTGTATTTGATATAAAGAAAACAAATTTGACTTACATTTTTACTTATAATAAATTATAATAGTCTGCTCGTTATAAAAAATTTTATATATGCAAAATAAATAAAATTGCGTATATTTCGCGAATGAAAGCAAACTAAACAAATGAACGAGATGCATTGAAATCACGGATGGAAAACATGGCTCTGTTATACTTTTTTTGGTACATTTTTACATTGGATGGTACCGTGGTTTTACCACAAATCATTTGGTACAATTTCATCTATTTATTTTCTTAAATAACAAATAAATAACAAAATCTAAAAACAAATTTATAGAACAGTGATTTTGAGACAAAGTCCAAAAAACTATTTTTATGAATTTGCCTTTATATTTTATAAATACATTTATAAATTAATAAATTCTGCAAATTGGAAATGTAATCGGATGATGTAGGTCTACCAAGGTAAACTTTTTTATTTTACCGAAGAGCTCACCACTTTATGAATAAGAATATTCTAAATAAATGTGATGTATCACCAAAAAGCTTTTGGAAAACAACTAGTTGTACCTACATGAATATTTTTCAGAAAATAATATTAACAGGAATTAAATAAAAATGTAGAAAGAATTACTTATATGGTTTCATATAACATATTAAAAAACATATTAAATTGTTCCTCTTTTGTTCCATATTTTTACTAAAATTATTTAATGAAAATATTGTATAAATTTTTTTTTGCAAATTTTTGTATTAAAAAATTAGTGGCCTCTATCGAAAAAATATATTTTATTTTTATCGTTAGTACAAAATAAAATATGCCACTTTCCATCCCTGATTGAAATGCTGATACAGGGATGTTTTGTTTATATACTGGTTTCATTTTTTAGTTAATAGCAGAGTTGTAATAGTGTACGGAGAGATGCCATATTTTACGAATTAGCTTCGATAAATTTTAAGATGGTAGGTAAATTTATATTAGCTTTTTTTTCGAAATTTATATAAATTTTCAATACAAATTTAAGTGGGAATAAATTTTACAAGTAATTATAGCTATAGTTGCTTACAAATTAAGTAGGGTTAAAAATTTTTACCAACTAAGAAATGTATGGTTTGTAAATTTGATAAGTAATATGAATTAAAAAAGGGAAAATTGTCCCAAATTTTCAAAAATTTTTGTGATGGCATCACAAATTTCAATTTTATTTGAAATGGTTACAAGAATTATGTGTAAGCTAATATTTAGGAGCAATACATTTTATTCGAAGTACTTATAGACGTAGATATAAATTTCGAAAAAAGCGCCCATAGACACATACTGCAGAGAGATACTGCCGATGAACCCTCCTATACCTGTGTGATTGACGAATTTTCTCTTTTATTTTTGTGAAAAAAAATTGTTTAAAAGCAAAAAGATTTTAAATATTTTTATATTTTAATTTGAAATGAAAAACAAAGAATTTTACAAATTATAGAAAAAAATAAAAATAAAATCCATTCGAAAAAACTGTCTGCAGTATGAGTTCATTTTAAAATCAAAACAATTTTGATTTTTCATACTGCATTGTCGGTGTGACGCACGCATTCAAAAGCTCTCTCAATTTTACTAATACATACTTATTGCATGAGCTTATGCAGTATGTGTTTATGGGGTGCTTACGCTATTTGTGTTTTTAATAAGCTTTTATCGTTAGAATAAAAAGTCGACTTTTCGACTTTTTTCAATTTTCAAATAGTCGATTTTTTGAGTTTTCGACTTTTTAAATTTTTAAATAGTCGACTTTTTGACTTTTTTCAATTATTTCGGACTATTGAAAATAGTGGAAAATTTGACTACTTTCCACTTTTTCCGACTATTTCAACTTTCAAATCTATTTGACTTTTCGACTATCTCGTAAGAAGAAAGTCAGGTTCTCGACATTTTCAACAAAAAGTTCGATTTTTCGAATGTCGATTTGATGAACCTAAGTTTTTAAGTACGAGTACGAGTTTTGTAGTATTGCCATACTGAACGGTAAACATTTATAAATAAAATATGGTAATTTGTGTAAATATCACATATTGCTATCAAAACAATAGGCTTTTTTTTTTAACAAAAAAAAAAAAAAAAAAAAAAAAAAAAAAAAAAAAACCATTTTTATTATTTATGGAAGAATAATAATAAATTTAAATTTTAAAAGAAATACATTATAAAGTTGGCGTTTTGTCGTCACCATCTATTTATATTATTATGAATATTTTACCACAAGTTTAAACCCCCCGACATTGGCCGCTTAAACGAGCAAAAAACAACATTCAACGATTAAATTTAATTTAATCGCTAATCTTTAAATGAAAAACTGGCACTTAATGACTGTTGGTCTTATTCGTAACAAATTTTAAATTTATAAATATTTAATGAAACAAATTTTCATTACAATAAATTTGTTAATAAAATTTTTATAAATTTAAAATTTAATTATCATAAGGCCATATTGAAGTCTCATCAAAAAAATAAAAACTCAGTACATTTTTTCTTGAAAATTAGTGTTTTTAGCAGAAAGAAATGGAATGGAAAATGGCCAATTATTAACATCATTATAAAATAATAAAATGCTAACTATGTATATATCCAAATGATGCTTCTAGACGTTACATCCAAATATTTAGTCGTCTAAGATTACGACATGTACTAATTATACATCGTTATATTTTAAACAGTGTAAGCCCAAACCAAAGTAATTTATGCAATAATAACATTCCCATAAATATTAACCATTTAATTTTCAACAGATTATTTATAAAACAATCTCAAATCAACTTATTTCGAAAATTATGCTTACCCGATCTATTAAAATTTATAAATATTGTAAATATATCGTAAATGCTGAACATCTACTATTGAAACATATAATATGTTTATATATATTATATAGAAAACTGTTGAAGTTCTTCAAAATTTTTAAATTAGTTGTAGTTTAGTTGTTATTGCGGTTCAAAGTTCAACTTATTCAGATTTTTTTTAAATACATGAATTTTAAATCCATATGTATATCTTCGGACCTATTTGACTAATTTAAACTTTGGCTCAAATTAATCCTTAATAAATTTTGTTCCTAATTATTTTTGCAAAAACGTCATTTTTAAAGAGAAAAGAATAATGAAATCAATATTCGTTCTAGTATCAAGGATATTTAAAAAACCATATTCAAAATTTTTCTTTAAAATGTTTATTAGAATAATATATAAAAATTTAGAGTGGGACGATGAGGGGATGCTGAGAAAATTAACATTTTGTAAAAAATCATTTATTTCAGTAATAATTTGAAAATGTTTAATGTTGTGTGAATGAAACAATTTGTATATGTATTTTATTAACCCCAGGTCTACAACTGAGATTAACGCTGATATAATATGTGAGATAACGCCGGCAGAGAAGAGTAAACATTTCGTTTATATTATGTTAAATCTTAAATAAGGGGTACACGTATTCTAATAAATCCTATAAGATATTATTATTTTCAATCAGTTACAGAGTAAACATGTCCTTTTTATTTAAGCAATTCGCACTTTTTTAACACAATTTTTATAAAAATGATTTTTAACATTTAAAACAAACACTAAAAGGAAACAATTTTACAAAATAACATTGTTTTTCAATAATTTACAAAATACACATGCACACACACAAGCAAACTTTCGTGTATGTGTATTTTTTTGACAGTTCATCTTATAAGATGGTTGTGTAGAGAAATCTCATCGTAACAGTCTCATAATACATCTTGTAATACTAATATTTGAATCTACACGTGAAATAATTCTCTCAGAGAGCGAATTTGACACTCTCTGACACAAAAATCTTACATAGTATGTTACGTCTAGACGGGCTGTAAGTTGAAAAATTGTAGAAAATAACAATATTTTCAGTGTGGCCAAATGGAAATATTTTGACAATTAATCGACGATTTCTAACTGACTTTTTCGATTGATGAATATCTAAGCTGTTTTAGTTTTTCTGTTTTAGTTTTGCGAAATTGTAAAATTTCGCGATTTTTCTTTACATGTTAAATTTAGAAAAACTTAAAAAGTCATAAAAGTAGGTAAATTTAAACAATAATATCTCGGACCTCACTTAACAGATTAATATAATTCAAACTGCATTTAAGTGATATTTTTTTTGTCGTCTTCAACTAAAAGATTTGGGAAATTACTTAATTTTTGAAAAAAAAAAAAAAAAAAAATTAATGCAATTTTCGTTGAATTTCGTTTTTTTTAGTACTTTTTGACAATATGGAATCTTTTCGTTAAAATGAAAATTCGAACTTTTTGGAACACACTCATTTACTATGTACGATAATAGTAGTGTTTTGTTGCTCCCGCTGAGTGTTAACGTTTATAAAATTAAAAATTAACAAATTTTTTACTTGAATTTAATTTTATTTTTATATTTTTTCATTTCTTGTCATTCTTATATTCATAATTGTAATTTTGTTCATAAATTGAGAGCACTTTTATCGTCGTTAAAGTTAACATATATAATTCTACACGTTAACTCCTAAATTTAAATTTTGTCTGAAATTGCCTATGAACGTTAGCAACAAAAAAACAGCTATTATTTTTAGAAAAATCTAGTTACATATTTTCATATACAAAACAAAAATACATTAAAAATGATCAAATTATTTCTGAAATAAATGAGTTTTTTTTTTAATTAAAATTTTTAAAACATTTATATGTCGATCGCAATATTTTAAAGAAAAATTGTAAGAGTAGAAGATGTAATTTTTTAAATATTCTTGATACCTTTTATAAAAATAATTAAATGATTAATAATTAATAATAATATAATTAGTAATAATTAATAATTAAAAATAATTAAATTAATTTGATAGGTATTAATTTAAGCCAAAGTTTGTTCAAATTGGACAAATAAGTCCGAAGATATATGAATTTAAAATTCATGTATTTTAAAAAAATTTCTGAAAAAAGTGAACTTTGAACTGCGATAAAAACTAAAATACAACAAAATTAGAAAATTTTGAAGAAATTTAAATTTTGTATTGACGTAGTGAGTAATGAGTAATAATAAAATGTTTGCGTTTTTTGAAAATTGGTACTTTTTTAAAAATCAATACTAATTCTTTAATTGAAAGATTTATAGAAATTTTGTACTTTTTGATAGTTGCTACTATTTTCATAGTCTTTATAACCAAAAGAAATATATTTGTAATATTGAATAGAAGTGCCAAAATTGGTATTATTTTGTTGAGAAACAGTACATTTACATTACTTTTGAAGATTTGTAACTATTTACTTCCATTTACTACCATTTCTTTAATTGAAACTTCAATAAAAGTTTTTTGTACTTTTTTGATAGTTCTTTTTTATTTATTATTTTTTATTTTTTTTAATAATTGAAGGAAGGAAGTGGTTATTATTTTTTTAAGATTTTTAATGATTGGACAAAATAATTTCATGATTTAAAAACAAAATTTTTGAAAATTGGTGCTTCTTACAGAAAATACTTTAAAAACAATTTCTCATCAACTTTTTTTTTTTTTTGTTCATCTCACTGCCGTTAAAATTGTATTTAAAAATAAGGTTTTTATTTTGGAAAAATCATTATTTAGCTTATGTCAATATAATTATGCATAAATGAAATACTTTTATTTAATTTTTGTTGGTTGTAATTATAAGTATTCGAATAACGAATATTCTGTGATAAAATCAACATCACTATTTCATATTTGGTTTTGTTTACATTATTTTTGTTGAAATTTTATTAAAATTTAACTATTGTAATAATTTTTTTCTGTTAAAATGCGTAATTTTTAACACGAAGTTGATACTACTTGGAATTACGTGGAAACAGGAAACGTAAAAGTCGAACATATGTGATTGTGGCGAAAAATTGGTTGATATGCGGGCAGCCGGAACATTAGTATTTTAATCCAAAACAGGAAAAGGTCTATTTATCCTGTTTTGGAAATGTGAAGTTTATGATTTTATTACAAAATAGCTTTTTGAATACGGCTGTCAGTCTTTTATAGACCGATATTGATGAGCATTCGAAATATTTTTATTTATAATATTTGCCTCTCCGTTATTAAGGAAACTAAATTTTAATTTGAATATTTTAAATTATAATGTGTAAAATTCACATTTTTAAAAATTAAATTTCTATAAAATTAACAAGTCTATTAGTTAATTTATACAATTAGTATTAAGTATTATTCTTTATACCATCTGGCAACGTTAGTCAACAGGATGTTGTTATACGGCAAAATAAAGGAAGTAAGTGTTGTATTCTCACTAAAGACTATCACAACAACAACATTTTTACTGTTCCTCAAGCATTCACATATACAAATAAAATATTTATTGATTTTTCTATAAACTAAAGTTTAGCCAATAATACATTTGCTCGCAAAAATATATATAAACAATACAAATTATAGAAAAAAAAACGAATAAACATTTCTTAACAAATATGGAAAATAAAAAAAAGGAAATTAACTAAAATAAACAGAATTTAAAAGACAACAACTATAAAGTAAGTCGTGTGTTTAATAGAAAAGAAAAGATACTGTTAAAAAAATAATAAACAAAATTTAGCAATAAAAGTCATGGTATGTGAAAAGTTCTTTTACGTTTCATTAATGCAGAAAACCTAAAAAAAATAAGAACTATAAATAAACTAATAAATTATTAAAAATAAATAATGTTTTTTGAGAATTTAAAAAAAAATGTAAATGACCCTGAACTTTTAGAAATAGAAAAAGATTTTCATTTAAGTTTATTTTTAATGGACAATAAAATAAACAGAAAAAATGGACTGTAAGAAAACTAAAAGAATGAATTCATAAAAATTAAATATTTAGTTAATGAAATTATAGCAAAGAACTAAAGAACTAAAAAAGTACAATATATGATGTTAGTAAATAATTTGGTAATATCCTCCATAGATATGTAAGCGTTAATTAATTAAAAATTAACTGAATTGAGAAGTGTTTAAGCCAGAATTTATATTATTATTTATATTATGTTTCTAATCTTATCTAATTTATTTATTGTTTTATTTTTATTTGATATATTTTATATATTTTATTTTAAAGCACCTAAAATGAAGGGTATATGAGGTATTTCAAAAATTTTCGAAACTCTTTGAAACCGAATAATGTGTCTTATATTTCTAAAGTTTGTTGATGGATTTTGGTAGACCTTACAAAATAACTAAGAAATCCAAAATTTTATGTCATTCGCGAAAATCTCACAGAGCTAAAGGCATTTAAAGCTAAAAAATATCAAAAAACTGAGCTGAAACTTTTGAAGATTTTTTCATTCATTTTAGTTTTGCACTCACAATTTACATCTTTCAGACTCAAACTATTAACCAGACGGGAGACAAGACCAAGTAAAAGAAATTTAAAGTCGGAGTTATTCTCTACAGTTTGATATACATTTCGATGATGTCAGTAAACCCGGCATGGAATACCTTCATCACAAACTTCCATGTAATTGGCGTAAATGTTTGTAAAATTTTTGTTTTTCGCTAATGACAAATATCGCTTTAATAAATGGCATTTCGGAGTCAAAGGAGCGTTAGGAAATTTTAAAATGAAAAAAATTTTATGCATTTTTAAAATTTTCACCATTTTTTTCAAATCTTGTTTCGCATTTTTTTTAAGAATAGATATGACTTTAGGTCATCGAAAAGTATCTGCAAAGAAACAACTTAATAGTTAAAATTTATAATGTGAAAAGAAGCATTCTTCTCCAAACACATTCCACTTGCTGACAACTACCGCGAAGTGTAAATTACATTAATGTTGATGTCAAACGAATTCATTTATTTGCTTAATACTGAAATTCAGGCGTCGTCAAAATATTTTCAGGACTTATAATTGTATTGACCAAATAAGATACATGTTTAAAATTTTACTTAAAAAGAATTAAAATCCCGCTTTTGGTAGGGAATATTATCTTGAGTAGCAAAATTTAAACGACAATATTTTTCAAACCAGTACTGATATTCATATGATTTTTTCAGCAAAATATCCCAAAGTATGTCTATTATTATCCACTATTTTTACAGATTTTTAACCATTAAATATTTTTTGCTATACCGCTTTTACAAAATATAAAATTAAAAATTTTTCTTTCCAGTGTATTTGGATAAATATTGAAAATGCTGTAGTAGTTTTGACATGTGCCGATAGCACCTTAGAAGTTCCATAAAATTGCGTTGTCTTGGCTTTGATAAAGCGAAACCTCTATTTTTAAGATTTTTTTTCAATTTTAAAACTAATCATTTTTAGCGCGCATTGATAAAAATTATTAACTCGAACAGAGTTTGCATTCATAAATATTCTTTAATAAAATCGACGTTTGCGTCAGAAAAAAAAATCAAAATAATTTTACTCAAAATTTTCATAATTTTTGAAATTTCTCATATATAAGTTTGTAATTTTATACAAAATATAAGTTTGTAATTCTATACATACATATACATCTGAGATCTCAAAATAAAAAATATTCCTGATTGTTATAATTAAAAATAACTATTGAGACTATTTGTCTGTACGTCTGGGTCTGTCTGTTTGAGTGTTGAAATGGATTTTTTCAAGCTCATAGTCCAGTAAATAAATTTCTCTTGCAATACATATGTGGCGTATAGTCTCGAGCATTTTGGTATTAAAATTCAGCGAAATCCGTTTTGGAATGGCGGAACTATAAACGATTTTCTATAACAGCTTGAAATATTTTTCCAATTTTCTTCGTCCAAATTGAATAATATTTTCTATCTCACATGCAACAATATATACATAAATATTTTTCTATCGAAAAGTTGTGAGTTTGAATAGTCTAGAGGAAGTGTTCTAGGCTACAAACCGTTAAATTTGAGCTCGTATCCTCGGGACACCTGAAAATTTCTGTTTTAAAAAAATATTAAAATTTTCATTATTAAAAAAAATTTGATTTCACAGAAATTTCAAGGCATGTTAATGGGTTCTTTATAAAAAAAGTATTATTTATCTTTGAGTTGCGTATTAGACTTTCTATATAAGCAATAAAAATAATAAATTTGAACACATCGATGTGGTATATCGCTAGTGTTTTGTGACTGAAGAACTGTAGGTTCTGAGTTCGATACCTGGTCAAAAAATTAGAATCGAAAAATTGTTTTATTATTTAGCTTGAAAAAAACAACAATTCTGAAACGTCAAATAAGGAACTGTCAAAATATCTCTTATATATTTAAATATCTTCTTATATACTTTTGAAATTTATTAGATAAAAATTCCTTTTGTATTCGCCAGGATTCGAACCCATAAGCATACTTAAAAACTCCTAGTTTCGAATTCTTACCTCCTAGGTCATAAAAAGTATTAAAAAAATTGAATCACTGTTGAATTTGAAATATATTCAATATATAGTGTTGTAAATTGATTTTTATATGGTTCACATATGTATATATGTGGGCTAAATATAATTGTTTTTCAACAAAATTTTCATCGGTATAGATAGTCTAGTGAAAGTGTTCTAGATTACAAATTATGAAGTTACAGCTCGTATTTTTTCTTTTTATTTTTCTTTTTTTATGAAAAAATACATTTGAAAAGTAAATCTGATTCTGGGTGATATTTTATTTTATTATATTTTATCTTAAAAAATTCACTTTACTTTAATTGCATTTTAGGTTTTTAAATATATATAATAAGGTAAATTATTTTATGTAGGTGTATATCATGTTTGTTAAATTTGTGTCTTAGAGCCAGAGGCTTTTGACATCTGTTTAGGGAGGAATTTTGAAGAAGAGAAATATACAGAAGAGAAATAGCCAGAAGCTATCAAATATTTTGAATTTTTTACAACTAAAAGTTTTTTCTAATCCTTAAACAAAATTATTTAATATTTTTTATCAGGGTTCGAACCTATAACCCCAAAGCTAAAAATTCTGGAAATTTTAAAATATACAATTCAAGTTTAAAATAGTTAAATAAGTTAAAACTGAAAAAAAGAATTTACAATCCTTTGTATCTCCCCTTTATTCGGCTCTTCACATGCCCACGAGTAACATGCCCAAGAAAGTTTTCAATGTCATGGTTGATGTCTATTTACTTCCACAGTAAAGCAAACATTTTGATAAGAAATAATATGAATCCATTCTTTAAAATTTCTTTAATTGCATATATTTTTTTCAGAAATATATATATAATGAAGTTTTCTTTTATAATAATATGTAGTTTAATAAATTCACGATATTTGTGTATTCAACAAAAATATAATTTATTATATTTTGAATTTGTATTTATATGCAATATAGATTTTGTAAAGGATATAAAAGATTAGATGAATACAGTACTTTTGTTTTTTCATAATAAAATTATTATTTTTTAAGAGGTCATTCCTTTAAATGTGGGAAAGTGATTAACAAGAATGTTAACAAAATAATAACAGATGACATCTAAAAGACTGAGTATCTCTTTGTAAATGTGTTAAAATAATAAATATTTTGTTGATTTTTGTTTTTAAATGTTTAAAAATTAAACAAAATACAAAAAAAAAAAAAAAAAAAAGCAGCAGCGTATCTCACTGAAAACACTAGGAAGATAAAAATAATCTATTTTTCTTATTTTCCCTCTTTCCCTCTATATTGATGCCCTCGATACACACTATTATTATTATTATTATTATTATTATTTATTTTTTTTTTTTGTACTAACTTTTTGCTCAGATCTATTTTCGATTAATATAAATAAAATTTAAATGAAAATCTCGTTATGTATTTTCCTTAATGAAAGAAATAAACGTTCAATAAATATTTACAATTTCCCTGTATTTAATTTATTTTCTTTTTCCAATTCTAATTTATACCAAAACAAAATTATTTTGCTCACAAACATTTATTTAATCTAATTATATGTATGTATTTATTTCTTTTGTAGGTATATAATATTAGAAAATTTTTATAAAACAATTTTGGTTTATTATCAAAGAATATTGGTATTATTTATTAAAAAACAACAAAAAATATTTATTACTAATAAAATATAAACAAATGAGCTAAACGCTCATTTTTTAGCATATCTACATTTCTACATGCATAAAATATGCAAGAAAATCTATGGGGTTTTTTAATGTTTATTTGTTGTTTTATTGTTTTCTTTTATTTTTTAAAACTTGTATTTCTTTATATGTATGTATGTATGATGACTATGACAAGACCACGAAAACTCACAGAAAAAAAAATACCACACACGACTACGACAATAGAAAAAAAAATATCTAGTGGCACAGTGTTTTAACATATTTCATTGTAGATAAAATTTTAATTAAAATATTTGGTTGGAATCTTGTGAAAATTTAATACAAACTCTACAAAATTGTAAATTTTTTATTATAAATTTTATATAAAATACATACGAGTAAGTACATACATGTATGACATATATTTTTTTTTTTTTTGTGTAGAAATTATGTAAAACAAGTTGGACTGCTATATTCGGCTTTTATACCCTTACCCCAGGTCTACAACTGAGATTAACGCTAATATAATATGTGAGTTAACGCCGGCAGAGAAGAGTAACCATTTTGTTTATATTATGTTAAATCTTACCCCTTACACGTATTCTAATAAATCCTATAAGAAATTATTATTTTCAATCAGTTACAGAGTAAACATGTCACCTTCCAAACAGACTCTGATACGATTGTGAGAATGTTATGTTTATGTTAATATAATCGACTCATTAAAAATAACAGATTTATTTGTTAGTTGTTTTAGCAGCACACATATGCGCAGGGTTATCAGATTTTCTTGAATCTCTGCCGCGAAATTATTAATCAGAAATCGCCAAAAATCGCCACATTTAAATTTTATTTGATTGTTTTAACGTAGTGTCTATACTAGATAAATTTTTATTAAGACAAATGTCAAAATCAGTGCGAATCTATACAAGGTAATGTAAGTTAAACAACTGATTAATATTTTTGGTTGTTACAGCTATCAAACTGCATATATATAAAAAAAACATTAATGAATTCGCCTTTGATTTTTTTTGTGCAACTGTTTGTTTCCACCTTTTATAAATTCGCGTTGATTTTGACATTTGTCTTCATAGAAAAATTTTCTAATTAGATACTGTGTAAAGAAATACTAAAAAATTAACTAAAATATTAAAAGTGTCGTACAATTTTTAGTACTTAAAATTTCGTATAATTTATAAACGTAAATTCAGTTTTAACAAAGCCAACGATAATTGCAGTAACTAATAATAAATACAATTTAAAATACACTTTCCTGACATATTGCATTTTAGATCAACAACTTTATTTATTGAACTTTATTATATTTTTTAAAATATCAACTCTAAATTGTTTCATAGAATTAATTTATTTATGAACGTTTTTATTTCATTGTGACCGAAATCATTAATATCGGTCACAATAATAATAATAACAATAATAATAATAATAATAATAATAATAATAATAATAATAACAATAATGATAATAATAACACGCGGCCACCAAATCGGCAAAGGTTACATGCATGCTAAGCCGGCTAATGGCGAATATCGGCGGACCAACACAGAGCAAGAGGAAACTGATTATGGCAACCACCAATTCGATACTCTATATGGTAGTGAAATCTGGAGAGAAGTGATGAGGGCGAAGACTAAACACAAAGTGCTGGGGGCAGTACAGCGCACGGCAGCACTTAGAGTCGCTTCAGCCTATCGTACGGTTTCGGGCGCTGCAGTATTTGTTATAAGTGGGGAAATACCGGTTGATCTCTTGGTGCGTGAGCGAAATGAAGCATGGCAATCTAGGGGAGAGGTTCCTGGTGTAAGTGCTGTAGAGCGGAGATCTCAAACCAGCGATGGCAAAACAGATGGAGCACCGAAACGACCGGAAGATGGTCGGCAAGGCTTATTCCCAATATAGAAAGGTGAACGAAGAGGGAATTTGGGGAGGTTAATTACTATCTAACCCAGTTTCTTTCAGGTCATGGATACTTTCAAAAGTATTTGTACCGCATGGGCAAGACAGGTGACCCCGCTTGTATCTACTGCGGCGAGGCGAACGATGATGCGGAACAAACGTTCCTCAACTGTACCAGATGGTACGCTGAAGGAAACGCACTGAGGGAGCAAATCGGCGAGTTTAATCCTGATAATATAGTTGAAAAAATGCTAGAATGCGGAGACAAATGGAATGCAGTGGCACACTACGTCGGAAATGTTTCACGCACGAAGAAAAAAGAGATTGATACTTTGGGGCAACGCAAGTCCCAACGAACAGAAGATGAGCAGCAGGTTCACACTAGCTATGAACATGATGGAACGAAGTTTCTGGGCCTTCCCGAAGTAATACAGATAGCAGTTCCGGGAAGGCACTTCCCCAGAAAACGAGGAGGGATGGTTTTAGTGGAAACGTCACTCGACGCAGTTGACGACGGTCACTGTAAGAGAGAAATCATTTTTAACCCTACCTCACGCATCAAAAAAAAAAAAATATTAATAATAATAATAATAATAATTATAATAATAATAAAGATGATAGAAAACAGTTTATCAAACATTTACTACACAAGTATTGTAAAATATATTTTTTGGACGTAAACTTTCCTAAACTATTATAAATTAAGGTTCTTCATTTTGCTACATGGCCAAATACTAAAAATAGTTGATTTCTAGTAAGAAAATTTAATGTTTTTTCTCCACAAATGCCTAATTAATAAAATTTTAAAAATTAGCCAAACAAATCGCCACTTTATTCGTAAATCGCCAAAAAATTCGCCATGCCCCAAACGAAAAATTCAGTCGTCAAAAGTGATCAAATATCGCCATGTTTGGCGAAAAATCGCCACATCTGACAGCCCTGCACATGTGTAAAATTTTTACTGAGAACAAAAATTTGCGGTTGAATTTGGAAAGATTAGAATTGGGGTCTTCAGCCGTATATTTTTTCAATAATATGAATAAGCGTAAATGTTTTCTGTCTATCCTGAAGTTTTGGTGAAATCAGATATTAATAATTTAATGAAATTTTAATTTTAAGTTAATAATTTCAATTTAAATGATGCATTTTTAATGACTTTTTTTTCGAATGAATGGAAATGGCAATATTGTGTAAAATTTTTTAGAAAAATAAATTCAATTTGTAAAAAAAAGTTGACGTAAAAGGGTGTGTAAAAATCAGCCTGCAGAACCACACGGAGAATCTGATATTTATGTAGTAAATTGCATGTGCATCGATTCTGTAACTTTGAATGAAAAAAAGGACGTGGCATCCAATACAAAATGGGCCAAAAGTTATGTAAGTTAATGCATAGATTGAATTAAAAATTATGTAAAATTTTTTTTCTTACAAAATGTAGGCATAAAAAATAAAAAAAGTAGAGTTTAAACTCACTAACTTTGTGCAAATTATTATGTGCATCGCACAGTGTCATATATATCCAAATTAGAACGATAAAAATATGAAAATAGAAGCTTATTAATTGCAGGATTTTTTTTTTCGCATTTGTTAGTAAACACATCATATATTTGAAAAAAAAAAAATGCTTAGAATATTGAAAAATGTCTATAGCGGGAACTATGGATTTTCGAAGTAGCTACTTTTAAAAATATTTTAATTTTGTTTAAAATTTTTGTGAAGATGTAAGTAAATACTGCAGATATTTTTTTATGATTTTTTTGACATATAATAATAAATGTATCCAAATTATTTTATTATATATATATATATATATATATATATATATATATATATATATATATATTTTATTTAAAAGAAATTCTTATATTAAAAAATATTTATTTTTTAAAAATCCTATTTTTAATGGAAAGTTCCAACGAGTTCCAATTTAAAAATACTAGTGGTATATAAAAGAATATTCATAAAATTATATTTTAGAATATTGGCTGCAACTTTTTGCGATCTTTTAAAATGTTAGCAAATTTGTTCAGAATAATTTTAAATATTACACTAAGATTGGTGTGATTAGATCCGTTAAAGTATTTTTTTATTTTAATAAAATTTATAAAAATATGTCCGAAATTCATAACAAAAATTTTTTTTTTCATTATGGAAGTGGCAGTGATTCTACACATCCATTCTAAATGGAAACGCTTACGTCCTTGTCTATTAACATAATATAAAATTTCAGTCTAATATCACCAATACTGTGCATCGGTTCAGTAGTTTTCTCCTTAAAGTCCTTAATTGAAAAAAAAATATATATATTTCTGATATTTATTTTTTTCTTTGAAATAATTTCATCAAAAAGTAGCAATTAAAAAAATCAAAAAATTATACATTTTGAAGAAAAAGTACCAATAAGAAAAATTGTACGAGTACCAATCTTATAAATGATAAAATATAAAAAATTCTAATTTTCCAAAAAAGTTCCAATTTAAAAAAAAAAAACAATAATTTCCATTTTCTTAAACGTACCAATTTATGAAAAAGCTACTAATAATATAAAAATAGCAGAATTTCAAAAAAAGTACAATACATATTTCGAAAAAGTACCGCTTTTCAATTAAGGTAGACATATGGGCCAATATAAAAAAATTTTGGTTTTATTCCTTAAGAAAAGTTGTTTCTTTTTTTTTCTTTCTTTTTGTTTGTTGGCACCTTAAAATATGTTTATATAAATACATATACCTAGTGTCTACATTAGGCAAATTTTTATCAAAACAAACGTCAAAATCAATGTGAATATACACACGGTAACCTTAGTTAAACAGCTGATTATTATTTTGGTTGTTACAGTTGTCAAACTGGATATATAAAATACAATAATGAATACGCCATATTGTTTTTTTTGTGCCACGGTTGCCATCTTCCACAAATTCGCGTTAAGTTTGAAGTTTGTCTTGATAAAAAAATCTCTAATGTAGACACTATGATAAAGTGACTCGAATGCATGTAGAATCAGTTCGCATTAATCATTTCGTCAAGGGGGCGCGAAAGTTATAGCGGTATTCATTTGATCATATACAAATTTTTACAAATTAGAAGTTTTAATATAAATGTGGTAAAATTACGCGTAATATCCAAACCTACTGAGTTATTCAAATAAAATTTATGTTAGTTTGAATGCTTGATGGTATTAGTGAGGCATATTTTATTGTTTCCTTTATACTAAAAATCGCGATTATTAAAATTTAAATTATTTCTCCATATATTATTAGAGTTTGTTACAAAGTCAATTTTTTTTGGTCCATAAAATTTTTATCTTTCGAAATTTTTTGATGCGCCTCTATATTTTCTTTACTTTTTGATAAAATCTGCACTCCTGTATTCGTTTTACTCGAGCGGAAAGCAATTTGGTGCCAGATCAATCTAAATATATTTTGTCATTGAACAGCATCAATAAATTAAAAAAAAATCTCATGACATTTTTTCGATAAACATTAATTTTTTTTTCTAAAATTCACCATATTCGATCAATGCTGGATGTAGGGTGCAAATCTAAATGAATTTAAGATTTCTTTATTAACCATTTGTGAAGCCTTGACTTTTGAAATATGTAGAAAAAATTTTTTTCTTAACAAAGATGAAAAAAGTAGAAGAATTGTACTATATTTTTGTAAAATAATAGCCATTTTTCATACTAATTTTAGAGCGCTGATTTTGAATATTTTTCACAGCTAGACGAATTTAGATAATCAAAAAATTCATTCAGCATATTTTTTCAGAATATACTGGAATTTACAAAATATTTTAAGAAAATTTTTCACTCATATACCTCAGGATTTATTGCCCAAAAACTAAATAAAGTTAGGTGAGTACACAAGTTTTTATAAATATCTTTGAATCGGAAGTGGAAGATATTTTTTTTTTTTTTTTTACATACTCGAAGTGGTTAACTTTGACACCCTGTAGCTTATCTCGTATTATTACGCAGTGACTACCAGATGATTTTTCTGAAAACTTATATCCTTCTCTAAAACTATCACATACATTTCAATTCTATCCAACCATTAGTTTTTTAGACACAGATTTTTTACACCACAATTATGGTAAATTTTCGTGCTGTCCATGTGATGTGCTTTAACATAGTGTCTACATTAGAGAATTTTTTATCAAGACAATCGTCAGACTTAACACGAATTTGTTAAGCAACAGTTGCACAAAAACAACAATATGGAGTATTCATTATTGTTTTTTGTATATTCAGTTTGACATCTGTAACAACCAAAATAATAATCAGCTATTTAACTAAGGTTACCTTGTATATATTCGCACTGATTTTGACGTGTTTTGATAAAAAATTGTCTAATGTAGACGCTAGGTAACAAAATGTGTTTTGACAAAAGTGTCCCGTTTTCAGCTATCAACGACAATTGACATAAATTTATAATCCCGATAAATTATATCTATCGAAAGTACAAAAATAAAAAGTGAACATTTTGCTTAATTTTTTTAAAATTTATTTTTAATGCTCCTCCGATTTTAATGTGTAAAATAACAAATAACTAAATTCACGCAGTATTTCATGCTGTTCCATTAGAATCAGTGAATGTGCCTCGCGAAAAACATTTTCGCTCTTGTTTTTTCAACTATGAGACTATCTACTGCGTATGGCATATTAACGAGATGTAGAGCAAAATACGCATAATTATAACAAGAATCAATCCCTGTTTCAAAATTTGTATTCCACTGAGAGGCGCACAGACCCTGCACAAAAAATAAAAAAATTTTAAAACTTAAAAAACTTTATTATCAAAATTCTACTACCCAGTATTTAACTGTTGAAAGTCTGCACAATAACATAGAAGGTGGGGAATTTATCAGCAAAGTCAGATTAATTTACATACATATGATCGATCGAATTTGATCAAAAAGTGTAAACACGAGAGCAAAAAGTGTAGAAGAAGGGGAAAAAATTTAAATAATTTTAAGCCCCTTTTCTAAGTTTTTGAACTTTGAACAACAATCATGATTATAAAATGAAACCAATGGTGCCAAAATTTTGCACTCTATTAGTTAATGATAAAAGCATTAATTTTAAAAAAATTACCAATTTTTAAAAGAAGTACAAATTAAAAAAAATAATAGTAATAAAATAATAATTTTTAAAAAAATTAAAAAATATTACGAAAAAAATATCAATTTTCAAAAAGTAACAGTAACAATACAAAATCGAATCAAATTTTCCAAAAAAAGACCACTTTTCCAAAAAGTATACATATATTTACAAAAAAGTATCTACAAAAAAAAAAAAAAAAAAAAACAATTTTCACAAAAACTAACAATTTAAAGTAGAAAATTTTCCATTTTCCATAAAAGGCAACATTTTTAACAAGTGCCAACTTCGAAAAAGGTAGTTTTAAAAAATAAAAAATTTTTCAAAAATACCAATTTTCGAAAAAGTACCATTAAAAAACAAGTAAGAAAGATATAGTCGGTCAAGCCCGACCATATGACAACACACACCATTGTGTATGTAAATCAAAATTTTTTTTTTACTTTTACGTTAATACTAAAATTTATATGAATTTATGCATTTTAGGGTGAATCTCGAAAATGGGTTTATATGGGAGCTATGGTAAATTATGGAGCGAATCTCATAAAATTTCTCCCTATGATTTCTGCTTATATAAAACTTATTTGTGTCGAATATAAACTTGATACTAACATTCGTATGGGATTTATGCATGTTAAAGTGAAGTGATTTTCGAAATAGGGTTTTATATGGAAGCTATGGTCAATTATAGATCGAACTTCATGAAATTCGGCACAAAGATTGATACTTATAGAAAACTTGCTTACACCGAATATCATTAAAATATTTCAATATTTATGATTGTTAAACCCCTATTCCGGGAGGACATTTGTATGTGGGCTAAGTGAAATAATGGACCGATCATAATTAATTTCAATAGACTACGTCCTTGTACCATGAATGCCTTACATGACAAATTTCATTGAATTATCTTCAAAATTGAGAGCTGTATTTTGTGCACAAAGTTTATATGAACAGACAACCAGCCGTCCAAACAGCCAGACAGACGGACGGACGGACATCGTAAGATAGACTCATGTCATATATTTCTGTGGTACTTTTTCGTGTGTCACTTGAATAAGGTATATTTTAAAACTAAGCAAACTGTAATTTATTTTTAAATTTTAGGTTATAAAAATGAAAGTTATTATCTCCTAGCATTCAATTAGTAATGAGTACTGTCACCATTTTTAGAAATAATCTCAAAAATGCGATTTGACATCGACTTGTATAATGACTCTAAGTAATTTAGCGAAATTGAACTCCATGCTTCCGTTATTGCATCCTTTAAGGATTCTATCGTCTCAAATTATTTTCCTCCTTCATAAACTTTTCTTGCAAGTCAACCCCAGACATTTTCCATTGGATTCAGGTCTGGTGAATATGGGGGCCAATCCAAAAGTTGAACACCTTGTTGATTAATCCATTATTCTGAGTCGATTGGTATACATTAATGTGGGTGTGGTATGAGTTTTTCTGTGCGTTACAAACATCAGCACAAACGCATAATACCCCAACCATCTATGGTGGTGTGGGGTATAAACACAAATTTTAACAAAAGATACCAATTTTCAAAAAAGTACCTTTTAAAAAATAATAATTTTCAGCAAAATTAATTTTAAAAAATAAAAATTTTCAAAAAAGTACTAAAAAAAATTACTACAAATTAACAATTTTCAATTAAATAACAAATTTCAAAAAAGTAAACATTTTCTTAATAAATTAAAAAGAGTTTCCAAAAAAAATTAAAATTTTCAAAAAAGTACCAATTTAAAAATAAGAAGATTTTTAAAAATAAAAATAAAAAAGTGTTATTTCACAAAAATTATAATTAAGATTAAGATTTGCCATAACCGAATATACCCAGTGAAAACTTTTTGGTTTTCGGTAATAACAACTACTTATTAAAGTAGTTTCTTGGTAATGAGGCGTCATTATTATTTGCCTACTCTGTATTACATTAATAAGTACTCAATAGTATAATAGCGCAGTAATACTGCAATCACGTGGATGAGTTGGCTAAAGCGCCGGATTAACAACCAGAAGGTTCAACCCAATTCTGAAGGTGTTAGTTTTTTATAACAAAATGTCTAAAAATATATTTTAAACTAAATAGAGTTTTTGTCGCTTAGGACGCCATGTGCGAGATGGTGTACTGAGTAAGACGTTAGTCAGTAAAAACGAATGGTTAGTGTGTGTCCAAGTTCGAGTCTCACTGAAGGCAAATTTTTTATTTTTTTTTTTTATTTTTGTTTTTGGTTAGGTACATATTTTTGAGTATCCCTAGAGTCAAAAAATAACTACATGAATATGTGGACAACTCGAACAAAAATAACTAGTTATTCAGGCAAAAAATAAGTACTTTATTTTCGTTTCCAATTATACCTGCTAGCTTACCAGGAAAGCAAAGTTTTTGCTGGGTAGCGCCAAGTTAGAGTGCTTAACTTGTGTTCTCTTAAACAATACATTATTTGCATAAAATAATGGCCATACATTACTAAGTAATAGCAACTAGTAATTATTATCAAAAACTAAGAATTTTTTACTCAATTATGTCATTTAAATCCAATTTCTATGGTTCACAGTGTCTTAAGGTATGTTTAATAAAAAAAAATAATAATAACATTGCAGTTCTCCCTCCAAAACCCACTGTGCATCTTTATATATTTCATGGCTTTGTGGGCTCTCCAAATTACCTCAACGCCGCCTGATGATGTTTGATATTAATGTTAAATTTGAAATGCTTATTGTATGTACATATATTTGTTGGACAGACTCAAGTTTTGACAATATACAGCAGAGAGATATGATTGTAGTTGCTAAAATTCGCTTGCCTTGGTCACTTCGAACGGTTTTTTTTTTTCTTAAATTTTTTTCGAAAAAAAAATGCAAATATGTTTGCGTAAGAGTTTTAATATTTAATTTTCTTTTTCAATTAAAAAAAAAAAAATTAAATTACAAGAAACAAGTGTTCAAATAGTGATGAAAATTAATTAAAAATAAATTGAAATCAATCGAATTAAAAATAACCAAAAAAAAAAGAAATACAGTGAAATTAAAAAAATATCTATGCATATTTTGCAAAAATTTAAGAAAAAATTTTTAAAATCAAGCGCTAAAAATAAATCCATATGGGACGGGGCATCTATTTTTATGTAATATTTTTTTGTGTTTCTTTTTTTTTTTGTGTTCGTTCTTAATAATTTTTGAGTTTTGTGCGTTTTTAAATAATTATAAATATACATTTTTAAACAAATCAAGTGAATGTCGGCAAAAAATAAAATAACATACATTCAACTTAAAACAACAAATTGCATTGAACAAAAATTTGTTTATTAATTAAAAGGAAAAAAATTTGGACGGACTGTTTAACATACGTCTTGTAAAATGTATTTTTAAACAAAAATTATGAATATTTTTCTATTTATTTTCGTAATGCAAATAATTATGTCCATTATTTCAATTTCATGTTAAATAATTATGTCTGAGTTTTGTGTAAAAAAAAATTGTGATTTTCAAATTTCTGTATATATTTTCAGTGTTTTGTAGGTTTTGATTTGAAATTTTGAAAATGCGGTAAAATATTAAAATAATACAATAGAATAAAATAAAAAAAGTGCAAAACAGTTGTTCAAATTATTTCAAAAAAGTGTGCCAAATTTAAATAAGAACACTGACTTTGATGAGTTAAAAAAATGTGTAAAAGTTTTTATACTCACTCCGAAAACTAACTAATTTTTTAAAGTTAATAAAAATATATAGCTACTAAATATTTGAAAAATTGAGAAAAAAAATAGTTATTAAAAAAAAAGTGAAATTTAAAATAATATTAAAACAAGTTCGACAAAAATGTATTTTTTTCTGCGGCTCGGGATTTTACAGTCCATTTAGATACATGTGAAAATGGAATTTAAAATCTATAAACTACTTTTTTTTAATTGAAAACTGCCTGCCACTTGAATAAGGAATCACATTTTTTTAACTTTAATTAAGTATATCTCCTAAAACTAAAGTTCAGAAAAAAAATTATTTTTTGCTCAACCAAATTTCAAAGTGTTGGTTTTAGTTTCTTGAAGAAATAAAAAATATTTACAAATTGTTATACTAAAATTATGCATTTAAGACAAATTATTTCTGTGGTACTTTTTCGTGTGTCACTTGAATAAGGAATATTTTAAAACTAAGCAAACTGTAATTTATTTTTAAATTTTAGGTTATAAAAATGAAAGTTATCTTCTAGCATTCAATTAGTAATGAGTACTGCCACCATTTTTAGAAATAACCTCTAAAATGCGATTTAGCATCGACTTGTATAATGGCTCTAAGTAATTTAGCGAAAATGAACTTCATGCTTCCGTTATTGCATCCTTTAAGGATTCTATCGTCTCAAATTGTTTTCCTCCTTCATAAACTTTTCTTGCAAGTCAACTCCAGACACTTTCCATTGGATTCAGGTCTGGTGAATATGGGGGCCAATCCAAAAGTTGATTAATCCATTGTTTTACTGCTCTGGCGATATGAATCAGAATGTTGTAGTGTTGGTACGTCCAAGGTGTGGGTCCAAAGAAATCATTAAATTTTGGAATTGCTTCCTCCAGAATGTTTTTGTAAGTCGTGGCAGTCATTTTGTTGGATACAAAAACCAATTCTATGGTACCATAATACGAAATGGCACCCCATACCATTATTCCGCCCTCTCGGCTGTGTCTGCGGCTCAAAAATAATTCCTCCTTATTTAGGTCATGGAAGTAATAGTTATACCTGTCGGCGCCATCAATATTAAACTTTTTTTCATCGGAAAATACAATTTTTAACCATTTGTCGGACCATGCCATTGAATTTTTGACAAACTGTAGACGTTGTGATTTGCGTTTTTCATTAATTGATGGTTTTTTTTTTGCAGTTTTCGTCGGACTATGTATGGATAAGACTTTAAAATACCGTGCACTGTTCTTAGACTGGCACTGAACTTCACTTTTTTCACGTATTTTTGATACCAACATGGCAGAATTTTATGCATTTCTAAGAATTTTTCGTCTTTCTTTTTGAGTTGTTGCCATTTTCTTCCACGTTATTTAAATAATTGTTCACAACTGTCTTTCCTCTATTAATGTTTTTGGCTATTTGGACCGGATTCTACCCCTGAGATTTCAAAAATCAGATTTTTTTTCTTTTTCAAAGTTATTAAGAGCCTTACCAGGTCCCATTTTGAATAAAATCTATTTAAAAACTATCAAATTAAAAATTCTCTAGCCGTTTATATTGAAAAAAATTCAAAACATAGCCTTCCTGTTTAATATTAAAAGAATTCCTTATTCAAGTGACACACGAAATAGTACCACAGAAATACATGTCTTTAAATAAATGCATAATTTTAGTATAACAATTAATAAATATTTTTTATTTTTTCAGGAAACTAAAGCCAACACTGTGAAATTTGGTTGCACAGAAAATTATTTTTTTCTGAACTTTAGTTTAGGAGATATACTTAGTTAAAGTTAAAAAAAAATGTGATTCCTTATTCAAGTGGCAGGCAGTGTATATAAGAACATATCTCGAGAAGGAATTATCTGATTTTGTTTAATAAAACATCAAAAAATTCAAATTTAAATTATCCCCAAGTTATATACACAACATTTTTTTTTATATGTTCAATAGTTTCGAAGATATTAAACAAATTGTATCGAAAAAAAAAAATAAAATTACTTACAAAATTTAAAAAAATTTTGTTTTTCAAAAAATATTAAAAAAATCTAAAATGACCAAAAATGCTATTTTTTCTATTTTATCATAAAGCTAGATATGTTGCAAATAAAACGACTAATATATCATTAAAATCGATGCATAAATGTCGGCTTTATTCGCAATTAAGTGGTGGTATTTCATTAAAAAAAATGACTATTTAAATGTTCATAGCATGTTTATACCCTACACTACCATATGTGGTTGGTCTTGATGAAATTGGGACAAAAATTTATTTATATATAATTTATTTATTTAGCCAAACATATCCAGCTTTATACAGAAAAAACTATTCCAAATAATTTTTTAATAAAATAATTAATTAACTTTATATTGTAATTTTATTTATATTATTAATTAATATAATTAACTTTTTAATTGGTTTACATTTTTTTTTACAAAAATCGATAGATCTTAATAAAATTTAAATAAAAAAGCAAAACTTATCAATAGAAAATTATAAAAATAAACTAATTTTAAGTCAACTTCCAACCATTTTCAACTGTTTGAGCTCATTAATACGAAATATGTACATGATTTCTTAGTCTTCGGAGACGTGTTTAATAATAGTTATTTGGCATGTACGAATTTCAAATTATGATGAGATTAAATATTAATCGTTTCAATATTTTTGTTGATGTTCCCTTAATATAAATAATTTTTAAAAGTTGGCCAGAAATGAAATCAACTTTATTGAAAATCTGATTATGAATGATGAAGCTTATTTTAATTTGAATGGCTTTATTAATAAGCAGAACTGTAGGTTCTAGGGTTCTGAAAATCCAAGAGCCATTCATTAAAGCCCATTGCACCCCATTATTTGTACAGTGTAGTGAAAATACTATTGGGACTTACTTTTTCGAAAATGAAGATAGTAAGTACTGTAACCGTAAATGGAGTAAATGATAAAACATTTTTAACGTTATGTTCTTGAAAACCGACCTGATATGTAGTTTCAGCAGGATGAAGCCACTGACCACACTGACCGAGATACAATGGCATTTTTAAGTCAAGTCTTTAGAGAGCGAATAATTTCCGGAAATTCGGAAATTAATTGGCCGGCGCGTTCGCCAGATTTGTCAGCACCCGACTATTTTCTTTGAGGTTGGCTCGAGATAATCCTTGAACTCAAGTCCAACATTGTTGTAGAAATTCGAGCGCTTCAGTCACACATTTTGAAAGATGTTATGGAAAATGCTCTAAAATTAGCCCACCATATATATATATATGTATTTTTTTTTTTTTGACGAGGAAAAAATCATCGAAAGACTCTGGTCGTTCAATGATGCCAGGTGTGCGAGACTTTAACACGCTAAAACAACCTCGTTTTCTCTAACCCCCATTCCCTGCGGAACCACCGCAAAAGTATTTCCTCGCAGGGGGGAAAGGTATCAAACCCCAACTAATCAAAATTTCCTCTTCTAACTTCCTCTTGCCTCCGCAACTCTAAAAGGACTGTTTTCACATATTTGCAAACATTCTCCCAGTTCTCGAGTGATACAAGCATAATTTGTACTATGTTACTTGAACATATCTCACCGCCTACTTGCCTTTCCAAGTTCGTTTTCTCAGATTCAAAACGTGGACACACAAAAAACACATGATTCGAATCCTCTTCATCCTCTACGCAACGCGGACAATATTGAGAGCTATCAAGTCCAAAGCGGTATAGGTATGAGCGGAAACAACCGTGTCCACTAAGGAATTGGGTCAGGTAGTAATTTAGATAACCATGCCGTCTTCCACACCATACTTCTACATTTGGGATAAGCTTATATGTCCATCTACCTTTCGAAGATGATGACCATTTCATTTGCCACTCCGCCATGCTGTCTCTCCTAATAATATTAACATCTCTACCATTTTCCAGTGTGGACCGTGCTTCGAATTCATATTTGACATCTCTTGCCAATATATCGATTGGTATCATGGCAGCAATTACAAAGGCTGCTTCATCCGATACTCGCAGTGCTGCTAGTCTGTAGACAGATCTAATTTTACCGCTGTAGGTCCTTAGCCTGGTGGATTCTGTCCATACTGGAGCAGCATAGAGAATTACACTCTTGACAACCCCAGCTAACACTTTCCTTCTTAAATATTTTGGACCTCTGTATTCGGCATTACCCTGCACAGCGCTGTACATATACCTATGGCTTTATCTCTCACGTAATTTAGGTGGTGTTTAAATGATAAACGATTATCTATCACCACACCCAGGTATTTGAGACAATCCTTTGTACCTATTTCACAGTCCCCAACTTGAAGATTTATATATTCCATCGTTCTACGACTGGATTTCACTGAGCCATGACCATACTCTCGGAAACTGTTTTAGCTTCGTTAATAGTTTTTGCCACTATCACCAGGGCAATATCATCAGCGAAGCCAATAACTTTTGCTCTTTTTGGAAGATTTAATCTCAAGATATCATCATACATCACATTCCACAACAATGGTCCAAGCACCGATCCTTGTGGTACTCCGCCTGTGACATTATATTCCTTCATTCCCTTGTCTGTTTCATATATAAGAACTCTTTGTCGGAAGTAATCCTTTATTATTGCCACAAGATAAGCTGGAACATTTATTCGTACAAGAGCATTGACTATATTCTCCCAATTTGCCGTGTTAAATGCATTTTTGACATCTAGAGTCACGATTACACAATATTCTTTGGATCCTTTGCTCCAGCTGCTACCATCTATTGCATCTTTTGCAATGCTTACAACCGTTGCAATTGCATCAATTGTCGACCTATGTTTTCCAAAACCATATTGCATTTTTGACAGACCATCCAATGTTTCAATGCATATATATATATATATATATATATATATATATATATATATATATATATATATATATATATATATAGAATTGAATTAATCATAATTTTAATTAATTTGATCACAAAAATTAATTGAAGTTAAAGCCAAAATCAATTCCTTTAGTTAATTAAAGTTATTATTTTTTTGAAGCGAAGTTAAGCAAAAATTTTATTAATATAAGCAACTTTGTAATTGAAGTCCATTTTTAATTTTTTTTTTTCTGTGTATAGTAAAACAGAGAAATTATCATTCTTTGTACCGTTTTCGATTTTTTACGATATTCTTAAAAACAAAAATGTTTTCTGAAAAAAAATATTTTTTTATTTTCATTTTATTTTTTTTACACATTTTTTTAATATCTCTGAAACTATTAAAGAGAATAAAAAAGGTAGATATAACTTGGATATAATTTGAATAATAATTTTTAGGTATTTCATTAAATAAAATCAGACAATTCGTTCTCGAGTTACGTTTCAATATGTGATACAACCTCTTTAATTTTCTTTTTAATGATTTATTTCGAGAAAGAGATTCAATTAAAAAAAATTTCTTAATTGACTGAAAAATTCTGTGCCACCTTATCAGTATTGTACTGTGTAAAACTTAAACAAAAACAGATCCCATTCTTAAAAATTCTTATTTTATAATTTTTTTATTCTCAAACTTAAATTTTATCTACTAACAAAGCATTTGTTTTTCCCTTCTTCTAGCTATTAATTAATTTATTAAACTACCAATTAAAAGATAATAATAAAATAAAAATGAAAGTGATATGAAATTAAAACAATAAATTATTAATATTACAAAAATACATAAAACAAAATAACTAATTTAGCCATAATCATAGAAAAAAAGAAAGTAAACTAAATTAATCACTAAAAAAAAAAATAATAATAATTGAAAGCGACTGAGAAATAGTAAAAAATAGAAATACAAATAAAAGTAAAAGTAATATAACAAAATGCATACACCAGCTCAAACTCAGTCCACAAATCGTCGACAACCACCACCATCTCTGCCGATTTATGCCAACGAAGGTTTAAGTCCCAAAAAGACCGCTCTTATAATTGTAACAGTTGTTGGTTGCATAGCGATTTTATGGCCCAAAGTTTTCTATCCCATGATGTTTGCCTCGGCTCCCACAGCGGCTACAGGAAAAACAAATATTAAAGAAGGTCATAGGGGACCGGGAGGTAAGTTTTTATATATTAATTTTTTAATAATTATTATTTCTATTTGAAATTTGTATTGTATATTTGTTGTAATATTTTTTGTTTGTATAATGTTTTGATATATAGGTTGTTGTGAAGTGGTGCTTAATCGTGAGGAATTTTTCAATTCTTCTGCTTTAAAAAAACCTAAAAGTTCGGAACCTCCCTTAGAACCTTATGGACCACAATTATATCGTAAAAGTTTAAATATATATACGGGTGAAATAAGTACGTTTATATGTTAATGACCAAAGGGATTATAAAATTGTTTATAACCATTTAAAAAAAAAAAGGCATGATTAAGTTCTCTTTCCCTAATACTATGTTGACACTAACAAGGAAATCTTTCACTACTACATACTTAAAAGTAATCAAATTGTAAATAGTTTAAACTCTTCAAGGATTTTTCAAGTAAAGTAGTAAGAAAGTTATAGTCGGTAAAGACCGACCATATATATGATATCCTACACCATTAGGTATGTTTCGTAGTGATTTTTGAGTCTTATCCATATAACATGTGGCCAATAATGGAACGATTCTTGTTCCCTATATTAATATGGGATTTATGTACTTTAAAGTAATTTTCGGAAATGGGCTTTATAGGGCAGATATGGTCGATTATAGACCGATCTTGAAATCATCAAATTTGGCATTTAAATTTATTCTGATATAAAACATATTTATGCTGGATTTTTAAAAAAAATATTAATATT
The DNA here is from genome assembly GCA_932274085.1 of Protocalliphora azurea. NCBI lineage: Eukaryota > Metazoa > Arthropoda > Insecta > Diptera > Calliphoridae > Protocalliphora > Protocalliphora azurea. The sequence continues at coordinate 131,805,897 of OW026521.1, read as the reverse complement.
CTATTTAAGGGCTTTATAAGTACCAAACAGTGTTGCCAATTCTTTTAACATAAATTTGATTTTTAAAATCTCATTTATCATTAAAAAGGAGATACATTATATGCTTGGCAATCCGGATAATTGATTGCAGACATCATTCCGGATTATGGGAGCATTTTTTTCTAGTCCACTTTTGTAAAAAATAAGTTAAGTCATTTATTTAATATGTGAAATAGTTAGGGTATCAAGTAAAAATATTCCCAAAAATGGGGAAAATCAATTTACAGATTAAAATATATAATTAGAGTAAAATTATTAAAGGATTTAAGGTTTTAAAAAAATTTAACTTTTAACCAAGTAAATTAAAAAATATTTTAACAAAATATACAGACTTTTACCTAAAAACCAATATTTATGAAAAAATTAAATTCTTGAAAAAGTTTGTCTCTAATAAATATTTTGATTTTTAGACTTCAACTGTTTACTGTTTGTAAATGTATTGGTTTTTACAAAATTTATTTTGCTATATCTCTGACAGTATTTGGAAGTGAGTTTTTTGATTCATCTAATGAAAAGTGTCTTTTTAGACACTTTTAGATGTTCAAATATAGAAAATACACAAATTTACAATAACAAAACATGTTAGTGTCGAATTTTGTTTAAAAAAAAATTTAATTGAACGACTGTTTACATACAAATAACATATGTACAAAAAAGAATAAGGAAAGTATGATTTCGTCGATTTTTGAATAACGAATAAACCGAATAATTTGTGTCGAATAACCGATTAACCACAATTTAGTTTCCTGAAGTTATAAATTTGGAAAATTTTTTATTTTTATTTATATCAACAGCATTTTTTTTAATGTCTGTTATATCCCAGCAAGAATAAATAAAAGTAATTTTAGTGAAGTACTTTTTCATTACTTCCAAAGTATCAATAAGTGTACGTTTTCTTGTGCTTAAGAAGTAATAAAAACAGCTTAAATAAAAAAAAAAAAATAATGTAAAATTAAAAATTAATTTTTAATTTGTGATTTTTTTAATATTTCGTATTTTATTTCAAATAATAGTGAGTTTAGTAATAATTATTAATTTGTATATAAATATAAATATAAGGTAAACAGTTATAATTAAAAATAGAAAGACTAGAAATATTCCAACTGTATTTAATACAATAATAATTTATTAAATCCAATTTATAATTTATTATACAAAAGCAATTTGATACTTTCTCGCTGTAGTTTTGTACACCTCTAAATGATACTATTTCCACACGAAAAGAAGGCACTTAATAGTGTCACCTAAAAAGTATTAGAACTGCGGCATACTTCTTCCCGAATGGTGACTCTTCTTCGATAAGAAAATGATATCATATTCGATTGTTAAGCACTACCTGAAGTTACGTGTTAGTTTGAATTTCGATAGAAAATGTTAGCAGGGTATACACTCTTTAAAGATCGCATTAGAACCTGTCACGTCACTAGTTTTGAAACGGTTCTCTTTCCTTTAGAGTTTAAATTTTTAGAAAAAACTACTGATAATGTTTTTATAGTACAAAACTAGAAATTAATAAAAACCTGTGCAAAATGTGCTAAAAAAAAATTAAAAAATAACTCGAGAAGTTCTAGAGAAAGTGACAGGTGCTATATAAACTTTTTTCGCGCTAAATGAGTCTAAAAATTGCTAAAAATGCTAAAAATAAATTGTACTCTAGATATATCTCCCCGAAAATGTTTACAAATTTGGAGTCTTTGAGTCTTGGTAACTTTATATCTTCCATTTTTTAAAGTACATATAGACAAATGTTACTCATGATATGGTAGTACCTTTTTATTACTCTAAATATATCCTAAACTAATAATTATAGGAAAACAAATTTAATCGCATTATTCTCTACTCAAAACAAGTTTGGTACTTTCTGAAAATTAGAACGCTTAGAGGGTAAAATATGAATATTGCTACATAACTCAAAAAATAAATTTTTTGAGTTATGACGTTGTTGCAGTAAATTACTGATATATCCAAACTATAATATCAACATCATTTTTTAATCTGTTCAATAACACACACACACACACACATATATATATATTATATTTATTTTTTTCAGAAGACGCATTTTCAGTTTTCAAGTTGATATATTTTTTAAAAATTTTTTTATGAAAATAATATATATATATATATATATATATTTACAATTCAGTGAAGGTATCACATTTAACAATTACACAAAAAATAAAATCATAATTTATAAAATGTAATGTTTTCATTAGAAATAGGAGAGGAAAATAGTTTTTTTTTATGAGATACCATCACACAATTGTGAATCAAGCTGACGTTATTGCATTGATTTTATTGATATATGGGCCGATTTATTCCTAACATGTTCAGCTTTATAATAAAAGAGAAAAAAAATACATTATTGATCATTTTCGATTTTTAACGATTTTTTTAACAAAAATTGTAATTTTTTTTTTAAGAAAATTCATTTTTTTTCGTCGTAAATTTGTTGGTATTCCGAGATATTTCGCTATATATGGTCAATTAAATCAAATAAATAAAAGTATTTTATAGGCTTAAAACTCCATGCTTATATGATTACATGAACAGGGTTGGCTACCGTTACCGCTAAAAAACTCATTCAACTTGACTAACGTTACCCTTAAAATAACGTTACCGAAATAATTGGAATTATCGTTACTGCTAAAATACCTCTACCGAAATAGCTCAAAATACCGAAATAACTCAAAAAACCATAACCGCTAAAATACCGTTACCGAAGGAAAACAAACTATTGTTACAGCTAAAAAACCATTACCATTATTACACACTTGAGAAAAAATAATTATTTTTTACAAAATTAAAAAAAAAAAACTTGTAGGAATATTACGGTTATCCCAGCCCAAACTTTTAATATTTGACTCTACTTTATATTTTATGGTTATGAACCGATTTCTACAAAATTTTTGAAAAAATTCGTTACTCTTAAAATACCATTACCGAAATAACTGAAAATACCGTCGACTAAGGCAGAAATTTTTTTAAAAGATGTTCAAAGAAAATAAGACCAATAATGAAACTTTATTCAGATGCATAATCGAAAATCAACTAATTATATTAATTTTATGATTATAAAAATATTTTTTCTTTTTCAGTAAGTAAAGTACCCTTTACTGCTTGGAACTGAAGATGTTTTCTGCTCTTAAAACATTTGTTCAAAAATAATAATAAAAAAATAATTTGTACAAAAGAGTTGTAAGCTTTACTATTAGGAATTCCAGAAAAACTGCTAGACTTTTATAAAATGTTTTTGTTTTTTTTTTTAAATTTTTGGTACATAACCCTTTTTAGAGCATACACACAGAGAAAAGACATAGTTGAGCATTGTCGCGACAAACATATCGTGTTTAAAAGTTTTCTTTATAATATAATGGTCACTGGAATAATTTACATAATTGCAGCAACTATATTTTGTTTATAGCAATCAAACATTCGTTTCCGTAACCAAATATAGTTTGTATAAAATATATTCTACTTAGAATAAGGTAGAAGATCATAAAATATGATTGCTACAATTATAGAAGCATCTTACACTACCATTAATTTTTATTAAGCTTTTTTACTAACATAACTTTTTATCAATTAATTTTAACTTCTTAATAAGGTAAACTTCAACTTTTCAAGTTATATTTAATATTTAAATTTTTTGTAATACATCTTTTAGCTCAGCTCCTCTTATAAAATTCGTTACGGTATTGATTTTGAAAACTAACAAATGAACACCATGAAAAATGCATTTTCTTTTTTTATATCTGCCAACAAATTTTATTTATTATTTATCTGTACATCATTAACAAATTAAAATAATATTTTAAAACTATTTATTTATTATGTTTTTCATAATCTTGTGTTGTGTTAATTTCACTTTTAATTTCATTTTTCTTTATATTAATTTTCTTTTTATTTTTTTTACAATTACGTTTTCTTTAATGCTTTAATTAATTGCAAAAATTAAAAAAAAAATAACTGCAATTGTTAATATTAACAATGATTTGTTATTTATTAAGTGATTAAAATATAATTTTCTTTCGAATATTAAAATAAGATTTTCGTACAGGTATACGTCAGGAGCGACCATCTCATCTGCATCCCGATTCGGTTTATCAGGCGATGAGAGAGCGTGGACGTGCTATACCGGCCACACCAACGATACCAATTGTGGAACGTAAATCATCGCCCAGTAATCCACCACCTCGGATTGTTGAAGGACGAGTGAGTATTGAATATTTTTAAACATTTTCATTTATTGATTTTTAAACATTTAACTACGAAAATCATTTCAACAGCTATAATTGTTACTATGATCTCTTCACTTAAGCGTTATTGAGACCCAATTTATATTTTTAAATAACGATAGTTCGATTTGTCATTTCTAATGAATATCTTTTTCCACAATTACTAAAAAAAGACCATTAACAAATACATACATACGTATGTACAGACTCACAAAAATACGTTTGCTTGTATTATTTTCTTTGGCTGGTAATCTTTGCCCGCCTACAATATTTTCTGGTGATACAAACTGAAAAAAATTTGAATGAAACTGAAAAAAAACAAAAACAAAACTAAAAAGTCATTACCAAAATTAAAATAAAATTTTCATGATCAAGAAAATTGTTTTTATTTTCAAAGGCTTTCATAATTAATTTCTTTGAAGATCAAATTCAGTACATGAAATAGTTATAGATACATTTAGAAAAATACTCTTTTTGAGTTTAGTGATTATTTGTAAGAGAAAGGAATGAAAGCAAATTTTAAACAAAATCATAAATAATAGGGCATTCAGACCGACACGAAATTACGTACTTTCGTGATTTTGGCCGAAATCAGTTTGAAATTACGTAATTTCCCATACATTTTGACAATTGTGAAATTACATAATTTTGTGTAATTTCGGCCAAATTAATTTCGTGCAACTCTGTACATGGTTGGAAAAAATACTTTTCTTTAACTGTGTACTGCATGTTTCAATCGTGGGACGAAAAAGAAAAACAATTGACAGCTGATCTTAAATTTAAACTCAAATCTTAAAATTAATTATTAAAGTGATTTTGCAAAATGAAAATTATCCTTTTTACATTTTTAATTGTTGCAAATTAATAATTTGCAATTTAGTAAGTAATTGTTTCTTATTTTTTTCCATTTCAAAATACTTTATTTACCCCTATAACAATTTAAAATGTAAACAATAAGTATCAGCTGTTCACGAAATTACATCAAATGTTATCTAGCCACTCTAGAACACTCTAGATTTCATTTGCAATTTCGTCATGAAATTTCGTAATTTCGCGCCGGTCTGAACAAGGCTTAAAATTATCGTTTAATTGATCACAAATTATCTTTAAAACTTTTAAAATGATTTATAAATAATATTGGTCGAAAAAAAATCCTCCTTTAAAGGCGAATAGTTGACCTATATGGACTGATGATGATGTGCTAAATATGAATCTGTTTTAGTTTGTTTCCATCTGGTCGGAATATTTTTTTTATGGGCGTGTTTAATATTTCACCATAACTCAAGAACGGTGTATTACAATTTATATAAATTATACACCAAAAGATGCGTAAAAACTATATATATTAGTAATGCCCATAAAAAAAATGAATACATGATAAAAAAATAGTGAAAGTAAATTCTTATTTATCATGTCAAATTCCATTTAATCCACCTATTTTTGTTCAAAGAAGAAAAACATTTTTTTTGCCCACCAGTAGTAGACATACATGGGTATTTTCTAGGGTATCCAATCGATTAACTGCTATTCGGTTATCCGATTAGTTTTCGAATAAATTAAATTTGTCGATTTTCGAATAACGAATAACCCAAATGATTTGTGTTGAATAACCGAAATTTAGTTTTCTGGAGTTATAAATTTAGAAAATCTCTTTTTGAAATGTTTGTTATACCTGGCAAAAGTAAAAAAGTCATTTTGTTGATGTGCTTTTTCATTACTTCCAAAGTATCAATAAGAGTACGTTTTCTTGTGCTTAAGAAGTAATTCATACAAACAGCATCCAAGGATGTTATTAAAAACCGATTCAAATGAATTATTCTGCTATAAAATTTTGAGATTCATTTGCTAATTCAGCAAATATTTGTTACTAAAAAGAACTGTTTTAAAGAAATGAAAAGTACTTATATAAAAATTAAAACTAATTTCTTTGCGCCGATAAAAAAAAAATGGATGTTAATAGCAATTTTGCATGAGACTTTTTTATTAAATAAATCTGAATAGGAGTATATTTTGTAGTATTAGGTCAAAAAATTCTTTTTATATATAAATAGGCAAAAGAAGTGATAAGATGAAACCTATGTATCTAAATAAATATTTCAATTGATATATAATCAATGATATTTATTTGTTATATATTTGGTTAATCGAATAATTTTCTATTAATCGGTTATTAACCGATCAACTTTTAACCTCGAATAATTATTTGTCGAATAAACCGATTAATATGAAAACCCGAATAATTGAATACCCTAGTATTTTCACTGAATTGTGAATAAAATCAAGATTTGTGTATGAATTTTGATGATATATGGCGTATTTTATTCATAGTATTACCAATTTTACGATAAAGTATTAAAATTGTTTCCAGTTTCATTTCTTAAAAGAAATTTTCTATAAAAAAATTCTTTAATTTTTCATAAAAAATTGTTTTTCCAGATAAAAAAATAATGTTAAGATAACTTGAAAATAATTTTTTTCTTAATATTTTGGAGTTTCAATTTTATAAATCGTACCCATTCATTCGAGTTATGGTAAAATATAAGGGGAAAATATTAGACATGCCCTTAAAAAAAGAAAAATAACGAACTGATGAAATAAACCGAAAGCAGATTCGTGCTTAGTAGGTCAAATTCCTCAAGTTCGCATATTTTTTCTAAAGGTGGACGAAAAAAAATTTTTGCCCACCCATGTAATCTTTCTTTCTCCCTTGCAAGACTTTTTATGATCAAAAAATTGTTTTTATTTAGAGTTAAATAAACAAATGACTAAGATTAAAAAAAAAAAAAAAAAATATATAAATTTAAAAATCTTATATTTAGTTTTTATTACTATCTATAAAACTTTGGGATTTTTAAAATTGTTTCCAGTTTAAACGAGGTTTATGAAAAATCTATCATTCTCTCTCCCTCTCTATCTTTACCACCCTATTTCAAGATATTTTCTACTTTAAATATGTACCTATTTTTATTGTGAACGGTGTAATATTTGTCATAATTGTTCATTGGTTCTGATGATTCAACTTTTTAATATTTATATATGTTTTTTTTTTTTTTTGGTATGAATTCAAAAATGTTCTAATCATTTAAGCAAAAATAATATTAATAAATTGTAAGATAAAAAGAAAACTAATATTTATAAGTAAAATTAATCAGAAAAGACAAAGTTAATTAATTTTTATATCCTACACTGTAGTAGGTAAGAGAACTGATTTTGAAAATAATATTTTGGGAAGTTAATATTTTAAATTGCTTGTGGGGTCTGAAAATAAACCCTCCTTTATATTTTACACTGATGGAAAATTTTTGATTCAAAATCCACCACATAGACAATTTACGGTGTCGTTTATAACTTTTAAATACATAAATTTAAAAATTAGAACTGGAGTCATGTTGATGCCAAGGAGGTGTCAATTTTAGTTACTTAAGTAATTGTACACGCAGTGTACAATTTGAGCACATATGTGGTTGAATATTGACATTGAATGGTATCGTTTTGTACACATATGTATGTAGTCGATATTTCTCTGGGTAAATAGATCAATTTTAGCATTAATCATATCCATTTAATACAAGGACTTTTACAGTTTAATTTTAGCTTTAATTGTAAAGATAATTTTGTAGAATTATAGGTCATTTTATCTTAAAATTTTACATTTAGGTCTTTTTATAATATAATTTTCTCTTAATTGTAGGTATTTTTCTAATTTAAGTTTAGCTTTAATTTCCCCTTTAATTGAATAGTTTTGATCATAGGTCAGTTTATAGCTCAATTTAATATTTTAAAAAATAGACCATTTTATATTTAATCGTAGATTTTTTAAGATCAATTTTATCTTCAATCTTACAACTTTTCGTTGCTCAATTTTGACTTCAATTGTATATCTTTCTATAGTCAAATTTTGCTTTTGATGTTGGGCTATTTATAGGCCTATCGTAGTTCTGTTTTATAGTCCCATTTTACATTAAATTGTAGGCCTATGTATCTACGACCAAAGGTAAAATTGAACTCCACAATTTTATCTTTAAACGTAGATATATTTATAGTCCAGTTCTAGCTAAAATCGTAATGTTAATTTTAGTTACAAGTTATTTTAAAGTCCAATTTTATATATAATCGTAGGTTGTTTTTTTTAAAATATGATTTTAGTTTTAATCCTAAGTATTTTTATAGACCAATAATATCATATAATATCATAGGACTTTTTATAGTCTAGTAATATGTATAAACCCATTTTAGATTTAATCATATCTATTTTTATAGTCCAATTTTCCAATTTTTATTTTAAGCCTTTTAAGTCCAATTTTATATTTAATTTTATGTAAAATTGGATTTACAATCATAGGTCTTTTTATAGCCCATTTTTGTTCTTAATCCTAATCCGAGGTCTTTTAACAGTAGAATTTTCTCTCAATGTAATTTATTTTTATAGCCCGATTTTTTTCTTTTAATGTAGATCTTTTTACACTTTTTATAAATATATTTCTTTTAATCGTTGGTGTATAAAATTTTATCTTTAATCGTAAGACTTTCTGTTATCCAATTTTTCTTTAATTGTACGTTTTTATATAGCCCAATTATATACATTTTTTATAATTTATCGCAGGTATATTTCAAAATCCAATTTAAACTTTAATCGCAGGTTTTTTTTATAGTCGAATTGTTTTTTAAATAGACTCCATTTCACCTTTAGTTGTCGTTACTTTTAAATTTATTTGATCTGTTTTTATATACTCTAGTTTTATATTTAAAATAAGATCTATTAATAGTCGAATTTTAGCATTGGTCCAATCATTTTTATAATCCAATTTTTTCTTAGATCGCAGGTCTCTTAATATTTAAATTTTGACCTAAATCTCACGTCCTTTTATGGTCCGTGTAGTCAGTGTTTTACAGTTCAATTTCATATTTAAGATAGTTTTTAATCAAATCATTTCATTTAAATTTAAAATAATTAAAAACAATATTATACTACAATAATTTAATAAAATTGTATTATCTTTTTAGCCTGGCCCTATACCCGGCATGCGTCCCCCCATGGGTGCTGGAGCTTTGCATCAACCTCAGGGAAAAGGGCAAAATAGTATGGGTTTAATAATGCCATTATATACTATTGGCATTGTTGTTTTCTTCGGTTATACTATCATGAAGGTATGTATGTATGTACGTATGTATGTATTTGTTTTCTGTTTAACTACCCCTAATAACAACAATATTTTGAGTATTAATTGCTACCTGAGGATTTCAAAATTTTTGACCCCTTATCAGTTAACGTATTGTTTCTATCTCTGGCTTTTCTTGCAATATAATTCTCATTCAGTTTATATTAAATGTTGTTTATAGCATTTGATTTAATTGCAATTTAGCTACTCTGGCTTCTCTTCAGTTGTCGAATAAATCTTTCGCCTTTTACTAAAGATTTCCGTGGAGAGGAGTACTCTAATGAGTATAAGATAAAATTTTTCCATAGGCTTTTCGAAAGGAGGGCCATAATTAAATAAATTTCATTAAGATCGTGAGTAGCGTTATCAGAATTATGCTCAGTGTTGCCACTGAAAACATTTTCATTCTGTAAGAGACAAAAACCTAATTCAGTTGTCAAAAATTTAATTCATGCAACAACAAAATACATGTAGTGTCACATATTTTTTGTTTTTGTACTTTGAATAAAATAACAATAATATGTTCAAAATAGTCAATAACAATTTTACATAATATCTCGTAATCTGGAATGTATAAAACGAAAAATATATATATTTAAAGTCTACGCCAGACATAAATAAGAGAAATACCTTCTGGGCCATAGCCGCCTATAATGTGTTATTGTCCGTAAGTTAGAAATTAAGATTTTTAAAGCAAAATTATGATTTTTCTTTGCACAAAAGATAATTTTTTGTCGAAAGATTCTGTGAACGCTAATCGTAAAAAATAAAAATGTTTCCTTTATTCGGTATAGCCGGATGAGGAGTCCCCAAATTGGGGATTTCATTTGGGAACTGATTTTTCTTCAGTTTATTCTTATAAAATTTATGGAACATTAAAATATGTTCTATTTGTTGTCAGTTTTTCATTTATAGACAATTTTTAAATAACAGAAAACATTTAAAAATTTAATTTTATAAAAAAAAATCGATAAATTATCTCCTTATGAGAGCCAGTGTTAACACATGCGAAGATTTATCTTTTTTTTTTGAAGTTTTTTTTAGACCTTGGGAAGTTTTGAAGATTTTTATGCCGAAAATAAAATAATTGAAAAGTAGTTATTATGTAAGTTTTGCTCTAATTAAAATTATTTCCCTAACAAAAATACAGCTCTGAGTAAATAAATATAACTCATATCGTTTCTAATTTTTGATTTTTTTCGACCAGAAAATGAAAAACAAACCTTTATTACATAGTGTCTACATTAGAGATTTTTTTATCAAGACAAACGTCAAACTTAACGCGAATTTGTGGAAGGTGGCAACAGTTGCACAAAAACAATAATATGGCGTATTCATTATTGTTTTTTATATGTGCAGTTTGACAACTGTAACAACCAAAATAATAAGCAGCTGTTTAACTAAGGTTACCTTGTATATATTCGCACTGATTTGGACGTTTGTTTTAATAAAAATTTTCCTAATGTAGACACTAGGTTAAGAAAATAGTTAATCTGAGTTAGCGTTGCCATAAGGACATTTAAAGTGCAATTCCAACGCTTTTTTTTCGGCTATTGCACTTTTTTGTGAAAAAATAATGCCAGATGCTTTTTAGCATTTTTTTTAGCTTTTTTTTACAAATATAATGGATTTTTTGTCATTAAAAGGGTATTTTTATAATTTTTCATTATTTCACATTGCACTTTTATTAAGTTAGGGATATAGGATATATGAAGTCGAAATAGCCAAAAATATCTATGTAGGTCGTTAACAAATTCCGAGCTGATCTAAATATGTCCATATGTTTCTAAATTATAACCATAAGTTTGATACCTAGTTCCACATGGATGGACAAACGAATGCAGAGAATGATTGTGAATTGATTCGTACTTTTAAAATTAGGAGTAGGTCCGTTGTGTTTGGGCGTAACAAACAAGTTTAATAGATTGCTTACATGCATAAATAACAAACATTTTTTTTATGAAAAATTGCATTTTCTTAATGTGAAAAGTGAGAAAGGATACATTTATGAATTTGTTTATGGAACATGCGATAAAAAATTATAAATTTTTATATAAAGTAATTTATGACATGAATCTATGCAAAAAAAGTTAATTTTACAATTTTTTTAATCTGTTACAATTTTGCTTTGAAATTAAACTTTTAAATGGATAAATTCCATAAAAATTATATATTTTGTGACGAAATTATTTTTTCTTCCAAAAATAAGATTTTTTATAGGGCATTCAGACCGACGCAAAATTACGCACTTTCGTGATTTCGGCCGAAATCAAGTTGAAATTACGTAATTTCCCATACATTTTGACACTTACGAAATTACATAATTTTGTATAATTTCGGCAAAATTACATTGAAATTGCGATGCCCATTTCCGTGCAACTCTGTACATGGTTGGAAAAATACTTTTCTTTAACTGTGTACTGCATGTTTCAATCGTGAGAAGAAAAAGAAAAACAATTGACAGCTGATCTTAAATTTAAACACAAATCTTAAAATTAATTGTTAAAGTGATTTTGCAAAATGAAACGTATCCTTTTTACCTTTGCATGTCTAAACATTTTTAATTGTTGAAATAACAAACTTGCTAATAAGTTTTTCATTAATAATTTCCAATTTAGTAAGTAATTGTTTCTTATTTGTTTACATTTAAAAATACTTTATTTACCCCTATAACAATTTAAAATGTAAACAATAAGTATCAGCTGTTCACGAAATTACATCAAATGTCATCTAGCCAGTATGAACACTCTAGATTTCATTCGTAATTTCGGCATGAAATTTCGTAATTTCGCGCCGGTCTGAACAAGGCTTTAAATGCGTTTATAGGAATATGCACCAGTATATGTAATTTTACATATAAAAATATTTAACAAACACTTGTTAAAAGCAAAAAATAAATAAATAAATAATAATTATTTTGAATAGTAAAACGTTTATTGTGTGGATTTTATGGAGAATTTTTTTTTTTTTTTTAATTTTGGTGTTGGCGAGAAAAAGTATTTGACAGCATTGCTTTTTATAAAGAAAATTTGCACTGACAGTTTCAAAAGTTCAACTTCTGTATAAAGTTTAAAAGATCGAATAAATATATTAAAGTTATTAGTTTGAAAATGTTGTTGAACTTTGACCCCTATAGCGCCTTTTTGTATTTAACTTAAATAACACAAGTAAATATATATACATATATATTAATTGCTTATATCATACTTTGTTCGAGTTTAGATTGTTTTCAAGAAACAAATTCCGAATGCACCATATGGAGCTGCACCAGGTGATCCTAACTTCCGCAAAGAAGTTTTTGGACAAGAAAATGGTAGACATATTGACGAATTAAATGGCACTAAACTGGGTAAGTACATATACATACACATTTCTTTAGCAAATATTCATACAATATTTAAGTAGCGTGTTAAGTTTTATTATTTTATTTTTTTGTTTTAAAGTACTCGTAGTAAAAAAAAAATTATTTATGTACATAGTAATATAAATCCCTTTATATATACAAAATTATTAAATGTATTCATTTTAAATTATAAATTTAACTAAAAAAAAATATTCTACACAAACGTATTGATCAAATCCTGTCTGATGCAACAGGTTGGCGGGAACATCAAACAAGTAAGATGAAGCCTATTGTTTTACTATAAATTCTTCTACTTCAGATTCTTTTTAAATGTGTATTTGATTTATTTTCAAATCAGTGTAATTTTTTTTTTTTCTTGAAATTTGAATTTATTATTACTTTTTTTTTTTTTTGGTCAATCATTTTTAAAAACTATGTCCTCTGAATACGAAAATATTGAAAAAAAGGAAAATTCAAGCTGCTTTATATATTTATTTATTGAAATTTATGTAACCGAACGTTGTAAATATATATATCCTTGTAGCATTTTATTTAGATGTTTTTTTATTTAATTTATTTATTTAATTTATTCACTAGTAACACATTTAATTTTGTAATTTATTTATTTTTTGTATTTTATTATTAATTGATTTCTAAAATTGATGTTGTAACGTAAATTTGTAAAATATAAAAAAAAATTACAAAAATCTCCTTATTAAAAAAAATCTAAACAAATTATAAAAAAATAATAAAAAAAAAATAAGTAAAATAAACCCATCAACTAAATAACAAAATTTCTAGGAACTAATATCCAAAAACATTCTGCAGATATAGTACCACATCATTATCAACAACAGCAACAACAACAGCAACTTTTACGTGCCAGTGATTTATATAATGCCAGTCTATCGGCTCAAACAGCGGCTACGAATTTGTCCTCTTCCCTGAAACAACATCAGTTGCAACAACAACACCAACAGCAGCAACAACAATTGACTTCGAAACTTTTGAATAAGGAAACCGATCAATTGATGGAAATTGAAAAGTTGCGCAAAAAATTGGAAGACACGGAAAAGGCCATGGCCAAATTGATTGCTGAAATGAATTCAGATCAATATGAAGCGAAGGTTAGAGATTTTGGCAAAAGGTTTCTTCTTTCTTTTTAATTTTTAATTTTGTATTATTATTTTTTTCTTATAATTTCCCTTTATTCGTTTAATTTTGTAAATATGACATTTTGAACATCCAGCCCCAACACCCCAATACATACACACACACACACATATGCTTTTTCGTTTTAACCTCAAATTTGAAACAAACAAGGTAAAGTGCTATATTCGGCTGTGCCGAATCTTATATACCCTTCATCTGTGTTGAGATGCATTATATTAAAAATGAAAATGAAATATTTACCTATACTATCAGCCCCCGTCTAGACGTAACATAATATGTAAGATTTTTGTGTCGCTCTCTGAGAGAATTATTTCATAGTAATTACAAAAGTTTATGAAATACTTATAATACTCGTACTATAACACTTATACCAGTTTTTATGAAATTTTATATTTCGAAGTTAAGTTGCCTGGTAATATCACCGTTTTCCATATTTTTATGAAAAAAGATTAAATTTTTAAATTAAAATTTCCAAAAACTTTAAGTGATTAGATTAGATACAATATTAAATGCTTAAATATTAGGATTTGTTAAAATTTCCAAGGACCTACCTTTAAGAAAAAGTTTAGAATGTTAATCTCTTTTTTGGAAGATACATAAGCTACCTAAAAATACCAAAATGCAGTTTTTTTTAAAGATTAAAGAAAATTCAAAACATATCCTTATAAGAAAGAAAAAGTCCCCTTTGTTGTATTTTAACACAGAGCCATATATTTTACTTTTTGTTTCTATGTTAATTATAAAAATTTTAAAAAAGTACTACTAGAAGAATAAAAGTACCACGAAATCTCTTTTTGTGAAATTTTACTTATGTAGGACCTTATATGTTTCATTTCATGTTTAAAGGATAGTTATTACAAAAAATTCAAAAAGTACCATTATATGAACGAAAAAGTACCACAAATTCCCCCTTGTGAATTCCAAATGTTCCTTCATAATAATTCTCATTCACTTGGGGCCGCTTAAGTTTAATTTCATGTTTCTAAGTTCATAGTATACGAAATACAGAAAGTACCACGAAAGAGACGAAAAAGTAAGTACGTCCTGGTTTATGGATTGAAATCAAAAATATATAAAAAGAGTACCATTTCACTTTGACTTTTTTTGCTACTATTAGAGGGGAAAAGCTAACCATTAAGCACCATTTTCTTTGATTCGTAATTCACTAAGAACCATATTAACTAATTTTTATACCGGGAAATTTATTTATTGAAAAACATTAGAAAAGTACCATTACAAGCAAAAAATTAATAAGTTCCATTTCCTCCGTTAAACTTGAAAATGCTCAGTATGTTTAAATTTGCATTTTACAGATATAACTCAAATTTATCTTCAATTACTTCAAAAATATTATGTTTTAAAAAAGTACCAAACTATTTACCCGAATTTAGTCCTATTTACGTCTTGGTACCCGAGTTTCAAATAATGTCCTAATAGTTTATTTTGTGTGACTAAATGAACCAATCAATTCTTTAGATTTTATCAGAATTGTTTCAATAAGTTTAAATAAAATGTAATTTCCACTTTTTTATACTTTTTCTAATCCCCATGAATGTAGAGAAAATTGTATTCGATTGGATTTCAAAATTGTAGTGGGAGCCCATGATAAAATATTTATATGTATATATATAGACAATATATATATATATATGTATATATATATATATATTTATTAAAAAAATTTAATTAATGGAGAAGTTTTAATTATTGCACCTGTAATAAAATTTTTATTAAGTAACGAAATTTTCGATGAATGGCGACTTTATTATTTAGAATGAAGAATTGTAAATAAATTTAAGATTTGGATAAAAGGAATCCACAAAATTTCAAAAAAGTTTTTTTTTTATTTTGCCTGTAAAGCCTACATTTATTGTTCGTCTGGTAAAATACGGTTAAAAACGATTTTAGACACATTAAGGTTTCTGAAGCATTCTGTTTGTTAGTTTCAGTTTTGGGATTTTAGAACATAATGGTTAGTAAACATTTTTAATAAAAAAATATGTA
Organism: Protocalliphora azurea; assembly: GCA_932274085.1. Classification (NCBI taxonomy): domain Eukaryota; kingdom Metazoa; phylum Arthropoda; class Insecta; order Diptera; family Calliphoridae; genus Protocalliphora; species Protocalliphora azurea. The sequence continues at coordinate 131,789,941 of OW026521.1, read as the reverse complement.
AAATTCTAAAGGATTTAGACTGGCCCATGCTAAAAAGTTGTGTTTAGAAAAGTATAATTTTTTCCAGAAGCTAATGAGTGCTGGCGCTTTTCTTTTGGAAAAAAAATTTAAAATGCATAATTTTTGGAAATTTACTTATTAACTTATTAACTTATTTATCCGCCCTCGTATTTGAACTCGGAAAATATAATGACATGAGATCTTTTCTATATGATTAATAATTTTGTTGTTTAAGTAAAAAAATAATTTTGATGAAATAGGTCAAGTTCGGAAGGATCTCGACCACTTTAAAATTATCACCAAAAATATACCTCTTATGGAAGTACAAAATTATATATTCTTGAAGAAACTTTTTCAGCAACAAAAAGAAAGTGTGAAAGTTATATTCGGATTGTCTGAATCTATATATCCACCATCTGCAACTTTTTAAAATTTCACCTTTGCCGAGTTTATATTGGTTCTAGAACTATTCGTGCAAAATTTCGTTGATGTACTTGCTCTTTTGATATAGGCAGAAAAGTATAAACTAGAGTTACTTGGTCCATAACTTTTTTGTATATGAACCGATTTTGCTAATTTTCAATATTAAGCAAACGTTATATAAGACATTTGAGCCAAATTTCGTCCCCCTAAGATATCCGCCCCGAGCCCTATATTGATTTCAATAGACAGACAGATGGTTGTATATCGTTAGATCATCTTAGATTTTCACGAGGACCCAGAATATATATTATGGGGTCTTAGTAGATATTTCTAATTTAAGCAGAAACTAGAAAGAAAGATATAGTCGGTCAAGACCGACTATATGATACCCTACATCATTGTGTACGAGCATAAAAATTCGGAAAGGGGACTAATATTACACCTGTGGCCAATTTTACTAAGTGTAAAATAATATATACAAATACAGAATAATTATGGACCGATTATCACAAATTTTGGCAATGTTGTTTTTACTTATATAAAACTTATTTGTATCGAATATTAACTTGATAATAACATTCGTATGGGATTTATGCAAGTTAAAGTGATTTTTGGTAGAGGGGTTTATATGGGAGCTATGATCAATTGTGCAACGATCTTCATAAAATTTGGTACAAAGATCAATACTTGTATAGAACTCCATTGCACCGAATTTTATTAAAATACTCTTATTTTTAAGGCATTTTTGAGTGTTTAAACTCTATTCCGCGGGGACATTTGTATGGGGGCTAGGTGAAATAATGAACCGATCACAACCAGTTTCAATAGACTTCGTCCTTGTATCATAAAAGTCCCACGTGTGAAATTTCATTGAATTATCTTTAAAATTGCGAACCGTACTTTGTACACAAGGTTTACATGGACCAGCCAGTCGTCCAGCCAGACGGACGGACATCGTTAGATCGATTTAAAAAGTGATTCTGAGTCGATTGGTATACTTAAAGGTGGGTGTTGGATGATCTTTTCTATGCTTTATAAACATCAGTATAAACGCCCAACCACCTATGATGGTTTAGGGTATAAAAAAAATAATATTTAAAAAGCATATTTTTAAATATTAAGGGAATATTTTTCTATATTTTTAGAGTAAATTTCTATTTGCCCGGGTCATCACTTATTTCAAATATATATTAAACAATTGAAAAGCTGCATTTTTTTTTTTTTCTTTATAAATCAATTTTAAAATCAAAAATTTACTTACAAATTTGTTAGACTCAAGATCATAGAATACAACAAGAAGTTTATGTGAGACGCACTTCGAACACAATTTAAAAAAAAAAAAAATACTAATTTTTTTTCAAAACACAAAAACAAAATTTTGTTGTTGCATGAATTAGGTTTTTGACAATTGAATCAGATTTTTTTTCTCTCACATAAATATCTACTTATTAATCTATGCTCAAGATCTTTTTTTCGAAATATATCAAAATTTAGAGTTTGTTTCGGAATTTTTGACAATTGTTTTATACCACTCTATACCAAAGGTCTTCAGTCCGTTAATACCCAGCAAAAACTTTGCTTTCCTGGTAAGCTAGCAGGTACAATTGGAAACAAAAATAAACTACTTATTTTTTGCCTGAATAACTAGTTATTTTTATTCGACTTGTCATGTAGTTATTTTTTGACTCTAGGGGTACTCAAAAATATGTACCTAAACGAAAACAAAAATAAAAAAAAAACAAAGAAAAATTTTGCCGTCAGTGAGACTCGAACTTGGACACACACTAACCATTTCGTTTTTACTGACTAACGTCTTACTCAGTACACCATCTCGCACATAGCATCTTAAGCGACAAAAACTCTATTTAGTTTAAAATATCTTTTTAGACATTTTGTTATAAAAAACTAACAGCTTCAGAATGGGGTTGAACCAACAAACTTCTGGTTGTTAATCCGGCGCTCTAGCCAACTCATCCACGTGATTGCAGTATTACTGTGATATTATACTATTGAGTACTTATTAATGTAATACAGAGTAGGCAAATAATAATGACGCCTCATTACCAAGAAACTACTTTAATAAGTAGTTGTTATTACCGAAAACCAAAAAGTTTTTGCTGGGTAATTTCTACAAGATAATGTCTTTACATAATTATAGCGGCCTTTAAAATAAAATTTTTGAACCGACCTGAATGTATTTCGTTCTTTCATATGCCTGCGACAAAAACCCATATTATGCAAATAAAGATTAAATAAGATGATCGTAATTCCTTAACGGAATGAAATAGCTTTCGTATATTGTTATTTATTATTATTATTTTTTTTTTATTACTTAAATAATATTATCAATTTAGTGGTTTCGGTCCGTTCAGGAAATAGTCAGCTAACTCATATTTATGCTTACTTTCGAACAGTCCCCTACTAACTTTAACCACTTAAATACAATTTGTACACATTTTATTCATTTTATTTTTCTTTTTGACAATAAAGAAATATTAAGTTCATTTTTTTATTTTTTTTAATTTTAAGATGGTCGCAATTAATTTTCTAAAACGTCAACAGTTACATCCTTAAAACACATGAAAATAAATAATTTACAAATAAATAAAAAAAATCGTATCAGTCATCTTTTATAATCAGAAAAAGCATAAGTAAATTATATATATTTTTCTTAATTTAAAATTCAATTACTTATTTCGAATTAATAAGGAATGTTAAAAGTCCCCCTCCAAAACCTAAATAATGGCATGAATGAGAAACCATTTCAAAAAAAAAAAAAAAAAAACTAACAAAAATTTTTAATAAAAAAATCCTTGAAACTCTCGTAATGAAATCGTACAATATTTTCTGTTGTAATGTGGCATGTTTGCAGCAATTATCACTTTTAATAACTCTCTTTGTCTTTTACTCTCTCTTAAGTAATTCTCTTCAGTGTGTTGATAGATTTTCTAACACTCTTATATTTAAACTAACAGCAGCATTTTTCTTTTAATTTAAATTTTTCTAAACGGAATTTTTAATTCCATTTTATATATTTTTGTTTTGAAAATATTTAGCGGTTAAAAAGGGGACATAATTTTAAAAATGATTTGTTTTTTGTCTAAAGAATTATTATTTTTTTAGTTGAAACATTAAAATCATGAAAACAATTAGAGAAATTTAGAAAAATCTCATGCATTTTTTTAGCTTCATCATGTTTATTTTTTTTTTAATAGAATTATTTAAATGGAAATTATTATTATTATTATTTTTTTTTTCTTTAAGAAAAAAGAGGAAAGATTTTATATTATTTATATTTTATTTTTCTTAAATTATTTTATATATACAACATATATTTTATTTTCTTGTGTTTCTGTTATAAAATTTATAAAATATCTAAACGTAGTTGTAACAGCGATACAAGGTTTAATTGATGCTGCTGATGAAGAATTAAAATTACGAGAGAATTTGACAACCGATCCATCAAAGGTTAGAGATTAGATCCACCCTTTTTTTTACCTAATCTTTTCAATTTTAATACAAACTAAACAATAAGATTTTGTTGTTTTTTTTTTATTATACAAAAAAAAATACTTCTTACTTAAGTACTAACTTCAATACTTTTAATATGTTCAATACTTTAATATGTTTCTTGACAAATTAAATATTTTATTAATTTTAAATGTTTTTCTTTTTAAGTTTTGTGATCGTCTTTTTTACTTTTTTTTTCTAATATTTTGTTAAAATTTTTTTAACATTTTTAATAATTACTTTTGGGCTAATTTTGTTTGTTATGTTTCTTATTGTTCATAAATATTTTTTGTAATATTTTTTTAATCCAAACAAAAATCTTTAAAATTAGAAAAACTACAACGAAAATTCGACCACCACAAACCAACAACAAGAACAACAAGAAAACATTTCCAATGGGCATGCAGTTATTAATGAGACATCTGGTGATGATATTTCTAGAGTAGATGACTTAAAGGCAATGGATGATGATAAACGTAAAAAGAGAGAAGGCAGTACTGATCGTACAGTATCGGTGAGTAATAGAGATTAAAAAAAATAAAATATGTAAATTATATTTTAAGGAAATTAGAGAAAATCCATTTCATTTTAATTATAAAGAAATTCTAAAACCTTGTACTAAAAAAAAAATATTTCGAAAAAAAATTGATCTACGTTATTTTTTTAATCGGCTCAATAGTTTCAGAGATATTGAAAAAAATTATGACATTGAAAATAAAATTTTTTACAAATTTAAAAAACAAATAATAGTTTTTTTTTTTTTTAACAACGTAAAAAATCGAAAGCGAACAGAAATTTCCACTTTTCACCTTTAGCATAAAACCCACCCATAACTCATGACAAGCCATACATAAATTCCGACTCAAATTTAGTAAAGGCAAAAAATAATGTTACTCCTTTAAAAAAAAAAAAAAATAAATAGAGCGAATATTAAGAGTTTAACAAACTTAATAAGAATATGTTTTCATTTTTCAGCAAGTACAGACTTTTTGCAAAGGACTTGACTAATATAACCCCCTTAATAAAGCGGTCACACTAATATACGAGGGCGGATCAATAAGTTCGTGACTTTTTGAACTTCTCTCGTAGTTATATGAAATGCAACACTATTCCCATCAAGTACCATCCGTTAGTAGACTACTGTCAAATTTTGAGCAAGTTTCGTCATTTACTTTGCATTAAAAAATAGGATTTTTCGAGGTCCTTAAAATAGGCATTTGTTTGGTCAATAATTTCATTGCTGAAGCTGAATCTCTTTCCACCGAGCCATTTCTTTAGATTTGGAAATAGGAAGTAGTCACTAGGGGCCAAATCCGGAGAGCATGGTGGATGAGGTACCAATTCGTAGCCCAATTCATAGAGTTTAGCCATTGAGACTGCACACGTGCGCACCCGTGCATTATCTTGATGAAAAAGAACTTTTTTCTTGGCCATATGGGTTCGTTTTCTTTTTAAATCCTCATTAAATCGGTCTAATAAGTTGCCATAATATTCACCGTTTATTGTTTTTCCCTTTTGAAGGTAATCGATATGGATTATCCCGCGTGCATCCCAAAAACCTATTGAAATCACCTTCTTAGCCGACAAACTTACGTTGGTCTTCTTTGGAGCAGGTTCACCCGGAGAAACCCATTGTTTAGACTGCTGCTTGGTCTCCGGAGTACAGTAATGGATCCATTTTACATCCGCAGTTACAAAACGCCGCAAAAAATCATTCGGACTTGCTCAAAATTTGACAGTAGTCTATTAACAGGTGGTACTTGATGGGAATAGTATTGCATTTCATATAACTACGAGGGAAGTTCGAAAAGTCACGGACTTATTGATCCACCCTCGTATTTCAGTATAACTCAAAAACGGTTTGTCTGATTTAAATAAATAAAACAGCAGAAGATCGTGACTAAAATTATCTTCAAACTATCTTAACAACAATTTTATTATCTGCTTAAGAGTTTAGAAATTTTGTGAAGATTTTGAATTTTAAAGAACTTTTAAGGAACAAAATTTTTCCAATTTTGCATTAACAAATTTTTTCCGCAGCTATATCCTGAATAAGTCCGAAACTATTGAGCAGTGCAATGCAGTGTTAAGATGGTTTAAAGGAAATTTTAGTGAGCATATTTTGGTGTTTTATTTATCTAAATCGGGTAAACAATTCTCGAGCTGTTGGGAAATATATTAGTGTGAACGCCTTATTAAGGGGGTCACATTCGTCATGCAAACAAAAATAAATCTGCTCGTGACGGGAAAAAAACACTTTAATATTCATTCTATTTTCGTTTAAAGTTTTATAAAAACGTTAGCAAAATCTTTCTTTTTAATGAGATACCGTAATTTAATTGTGAATAAAGTCGATATTTATTCATCGATTTTAATGAAATATGGATTATTTATAATTTCTGGACGTTTTTGATTTTTTATGATTTTTTGAAAAACAAAATTTTTAAAATTTTATAGGAAATTTTAATTTTTTTTTCCACATAAGTAGAAAACAAAATTCTTGGAAAAAAACGCAATTTTTGACTTCAGCACCTCCGATTTTGATAAAATTTAGAATACACACTTGTTAGGTCAATAAAAAATATGAAGTTTTTCAAAATTTTAAAATTCGTTGTAGTTTCGTTTTTATTATGGTTCAAAGTTCACTTTCTTCAGAAATTTTTTTAAAAGACACGAAATTTAAATACATACATCTTCGGATTAATTTGTACGAATTCAATAAACTTTGGTTCAAACTGATGCTTAATAAATCTAGTTTTTAAATATTTTTATAAAAAAAAGCCATTTTTGGAAAGAAAAGGATAATAAAATCCATATTCGTCCTTATATCAATCATATCTTCCATCTTTATAATTTTTTCTTTAAAATGTTTCTTAAAGTGTTGACAATAATATATAAAAAAATTTAGAGTGGGACCATGAGGGGATGCTGAGAAAATAAACAGTAATAATTTAATTTTTTTTAATAAAACAATTTGTATATGTATAAAAAAACGTTAAAAAATTCGGCTTATTATTAGCTTATTATCTTAGTGGAATAATATAAATAACTTTAAAAAATAATTCTGGAAACCAGGATTCTCAGTGCGGTTAAAAGGAAATATTTTGACCGATGTCGTATATCTCTGAACTGTTCCATAATTTAGTTACTGTTCTAGTTTTGCGAAATTTTAAAATTTTGCTATTTTTCTTTACCTATTGATATTTTGAAGAACTTAAAAAATCATAAAAGTATGTAACTTTAAACAACAATATCCCGGAGACCACTTAACAGATTAAGACAATTCGAATTGCGTTTAAATTGTATTGTTGTTGCCTTCAGCTAAAAGATTTTGAAAATTATTAAATTTTAGGAAAAAAAATTTATTTTAATGCAATTGCATTTTTTAGATAAAATTTTCGTTGTATGTGCCATTCTGGACTAATTTTTTTTTTTTTTTAGCATATTTGGAAAATATGGAATTTTTTCATTACATTGGAAATCCAAACCTTTTGGAACACAAACACACTCATTTATTATGTACGATATTGATTTCAGAAAAATTTGTTCATATATTTTCATACACAAAACAAAAATACATTAAACAAGTAAGAAAGATATAGTCGGTAAAGCCCGACCATATGATACCCCACCCCATTGTGCATGTCCATCAAAATTTGTGGACCAATATTTTTACTGAATGTAAAATAAAATGTACAAATACAGAATATTACGTTAACATTAACTTTTATATGAATTTATGCACTTTAGGGTTACTCCCGAAAGTGGGCTTATATGGGAGCTATAGTAAATTATGGAGCGATCCTCATAAAATTTGTCACAAAGATTTATACTTGTACAAAACTTCTTTACACCAAATTTCATTAAAATATTGCTATATTTAAGGCATTTATGATCATTAAACTCCTATTCCGGGAGGAAATTTATATGGGGGCTAGGTGAAATAATAGACCGATCAGTAACAATCGCCCTTGTATTATGAAAGTCCCACGTACCAAATTTCATTGAATTATCTTCAAAATTGCGACCTGTATTTTGTGCACAAGGTTTACATGGACAGTCAGCCAGACGGACGGACATCGTTAAATCGACTCAAAAAGTGATTCTGCGTCGATTGGTATACTTTAAGGTGGGTGTTGGATGATTTTTTCTGTGCGTTACAAACATCAGCTCAAACGCATAATACCCCAATCACCTATGGTGGTGTGGGGTATAAAAATATCACATTATTACTGAAATAAATGAGTTTTTTTTTTACTAAAAGTTAATTTTCTCATCATCCCCTCATGGTCCCACTGTAAATTTTTTATATATTGTTAGCAAAGCAAAGAATTATAAAAATGTAAGATATAGTTTTTTAAATATCCTAGATAGAAGGACGAGTATTGATTTCAATATTCTTTTATTTTCAAAAATGGTGATTTTATAAAAATAATTAGAAACTAGATTTGTTAGGCATTAATTTAGGTCAAAGTTTATTCAAATCGGACAAATATATCAGAATATATATGGATATAAAATTCATGTATTTAAAAAAAAATTCTGAAAAAAGTAAACTTTGAACCGCGATAAAAACTAAGTTACAACGAATTTTAAAATTTTGATAAACCTTAAATTTTGTATTGAAGTAGTGAATGCGTATATCGAATTTCATCGAAATCGGAAATGGTGAGGTCCCTCAAATGTTCGAATTTGTTTGTTTTCTCCCCATAATTTCTTTAATATCTCACCAATTATAGAACAGATTAAAAAATGATGTTGATGTAACTTAAACATAATTGGAATTAGAATTTACTAAACAAAATCAGACAATTCGTTCTAGAGATATGCTAAAATCTCATTAATTTTTCTCTATAACGGTTTATTTCGATTTTTAAATTAAAAAAATAAATTCCGTGCCGCAGAAAAAATAACTTTTTTGATGCCCTATGTGTTTGTTAAATATTGAGCAATTTAAATTTTTTTTTATTTTTATTTATTTAATCACCCCATTCATTCATTTCTTTCTTTCTTTTAAATTCGATACAAATTTATTACATATTTAATTGATTTAAATAATTTCGTAATTAAATACTATGAAACTTTTAATTCATTTTATTTGTTTTTTTTATTTTAATTTGTATTAAGTTTTCAATTTATTTTTTGTTTTTTAATTTTTTATTTAAAGGTTCTTGGAATGGAAATAACTGCCAGTTGTGAGGGAGGCCATAAATGGACTGGCCGTCCTCCAACTCCAGTGTTATTATCCCACCATGAACATGTAAGTTTTATGATTTTCCCAAGGTCAATTATAATATCTTTTAGTAGAAATTTGGGCTCTAGAAAAAATCAAAAAGTTTTTAAAAAAATTAAAATTTTCACTAAATTTAAATTTGATCTACTTTTGTTTATTGTTTAAAAATGTTAATAAAATATTTGAAATTCTTTTTAACAATTCTAGTCCAAACATGATGATGACGACAAAATGCCAGAACCACAGGAAATTTATTTGGAAGGCTCTTTGGCACATGACTCTCAAATTTTAGTAGCCGAATCCGAAACTAAACAGGAACAAGTTTACGATGCTGAACTTAATGGATCTCCTGAAGAACCAGCTGTAAGTTTTTATTTTAAAATTAATAAAAGAAAAATTAAATATTTAAAACAATATTTCGTATTAATATTTTCAGGTTATTTTAAGTAGTAAAATGACTTTGTCGCTTATCAACTTGGATAATGTAATGGATAAAAAATCTCCCACAAAACAAACAGATATGGAAAGTCCTTTAGCCGATGATATAGAAATAATTGGTCATGATGAACACTAAAAACCATACGCTGGAATAAAAACACGAACTAACGAACAATATATATATATGTATACATGAAAAATTTATACAATATAAAAGCAAAATTTATTAAAAAAGAAAAATTATTATTAAAAAACGAAATTTAAACTGATTTGTTAAACTAACGACTGATTTGTTAAATTTATGTACTTATAATTATTTAAAAACGATTTGTTTTAAATTTTATCCAAATTATTTCGAATGTCACTCAATACTACTTCAATAGAAGGGTGGGGGGGATAGAAGAGCTGTAGAAAGAGTAAAGAAGACCAAGAACAAAATCCAGTACTTCCGTTGTAAGGAAATCCGTTATCAGTTTAACAATATTTTATATTTGTTAAAAACCGTTGCCAAATTTATTTATTTATTTTATAAATTATTTTTGTTTTTATTTATTTAATATGTAGCATTTTATTTCTTCTCTAGCTGGTAGTTTTTTTTTTTTAATTTTTCAAATATCACTATGTATGCTCAAAATGTTAAGACAAATTATTAAATAAATACATATTATTATTATCATTTGTTAAAAAAAAAAAAAAAAAAACTTACTTGAAATTGTTTAACACACCTTAAGAATATTAATTTTTATTCAAAATTTTATTCTAGTCCTTTAACGTCCTTTTTGCAATCAATATTTACTTACTTACAATTTAGAATTATTTTATTTTTTAATGCAGATTTATATCATGTGAAAAACAAAGAAAAAAAAAATAGTTTTAAAAACAACTTGTAATTTTACTTATTTAAATGGTGTTTTATCAATTTTAAATAAAAAAAAAAAATATTGCAAATAAAAATTATACATGTAAACTTGTGTCTAACAAGAAAATTTATGAAAAAAAAGAAATTAGATTTTAATAAAAATAAAGAAAAATATATAAAATTGGAATTTTAATTACAAATCTGAAAGGTGTAAGGAAAACAAATGGTTAAACAATTTTTTTTTTTTTTTTTTGCAGACCAGGGGACTAATTCTCGCATTCGTATGCGAATAAATTTTCATTCGTACGTTCGAATTTTTTAACATTTGGGATTCCCTCATTCGATAGCGAATAAAATGTATAGAAATTTCTAATGATGGCATTCGATAACGAATGATTATTCGAATGCAACCTTGCGAGTTTTTACTCTTAAGCAAAAAAGCATTCGAAATAACGGATTTTTAGCAAACAGAAGAAAAAAAATGTAAATAAAAAATTTGTTACTTATTTTAAAAAATATCATAATATTAATAATTTTATTACTTTTAGGTCAAAAGTAACAAAAATAAATTATACACAAAAGGAGATTCTGGCCGACTTTATGGCAGAACATACGGACTTGGCAAAAAGTATTTTACCAAACAGTTCCCAACCTCCGGATGCAAACAATGATAATGTTGCCGCCAACTGAATTTTTGGTGGAACCATGATGGAAAGTATCCCCTCAAGCTTTAACTGCCCAAAAACATAATTAAATGCTTCCTTTGTGAGAAAAACACATACATTAATACATATGTATGTATGTACTTAGTTATACTTACTCCTGGTTTGTCAATCTGAAGGGATCGGAGGATTTTCTTATTTGTTTGCTTATGACATTAATGTTTTCAATCTCATCAGAATCAGAAGACGACGAGTAAAAAAACACAATGGGATCCATTTTTAATTTAAAATTATATCTTTAAAAAATTTCGCTTTCACTTGTGTTATTTTTTGCACAACCATATGTTTTTTGTTTACATTTTCTTTTATTTTATTCAGTGTTGTAATACGTACTTATTTAAGTTTTTTACAACACTGAAGAAATGAATCAATTCGATTCGTATCGAGTACCATCATTAGAAAATTTTTCACTATTGAAATAGGCCAACTCTAATTTTTTTAACCTTAAAAGGTTACACTTCGTCGAAATGCCGACAATTTTAATTTTACTTTTATTATTTTGATTTAAAAACTTAATTTATAAAAATGTAATTCATCCATATTTTCTTTTTGAAAATCATCGTCATCGATTCGTTGATATGTAACATTTTCGCCATAAATATAAATGTAACCTTTCAGGGTTAAAAATTGCAATTTTTTTTTTTAGTAAATTCTTACTTTTTTGAAAATTGGGTTTTCTTTTGAAAAAAAAAATTGTATGTACTTGTAAAATTTATACCTTTAATTAAAGCTATTTTTGAAGAATGATACCCTTTTTTGAAAAGTTCTACCTTTTGTTGGAACTTTTTATTGAAAAAAAAGGTTACACTTTGTCGATTCAAATCTTTTTGACATAAAAATAAGTGTAACATTTCATTGTTACAAATTCTTCTTTTTTTTAATTTTGTACTTTTTGTTAAATGGTGCTTTTAAAACTGTTACTTATTTTTCTAAAATTGTTAAAAATAGTTTTTTTAGTTAAAGTTTTTCATTTGGTACTTTCTTTCCTTTTTTTTCGTATATATTTTTAAATCTTTAAAAATTTCTAATTTTAATTTTTTGCATTAAAATGTTTTCTTTTTTATTAGAATTTTTTAAAATTTCTTTTTAATTATACTTTTTTAAATTCGACTTTTGAAAATTTTCCTCTTCTTTTTGAAAATTGGTATTTTTTTATTTTAAGAACATGTTTTTTTAAATTGGTGCTTATTTTGAAAATCGATACTTTTTTAATTTTTTCTTTAATGGTACTTCTTAGCTAAAATTCGTTTTTAACTTTTTTACTTTTTTTGTTGAAAATTTCGTCCTTTTTTAAAATTAGTATATCTCCGATATTTGTTGACCGATTTTAATGGGATTCAATGGCTAAACTCTCGATATAATGTTGTAACTCTACGTCTACACGAAGAAACTTTTATTTCTTAACATAAGAAATAACGTTGGCAGAATAACGGGAACAAATTTTTATTTCCAACTTTATGCTAAGGGATAGAGAAAACGCACATGAGAAATTTAGATGTTAAATTTCGTTTTTTATTGAAAATTTTATTTTATTTTATTTTTATTTGTATTATCTTTATAAAATAAATTTAATTACTTTTGCACCTTTTTTTCTGCTAAAAAGAACAAAATTTTAATAAAGAACAATAAATTTGACAGCTTATGTTAAACACTATTGTTCCAAATAAATTGCGCAATAAATTTCTTATTGGTCCACATGTAATATTTTAAAGAGCGAGATAGAATTTGGCAATTTTCAACATGAAAATGTCTATTATTATTATTATTATTATTATTATTATTATTATTATTATTATTATTATTACTATTATTATTATTATTATTATTATTATTATTATTATATTTAGTTTATAAAAATTACTGTTACTAAATTTTATAGTGCTTCGTTTAGTAGTTTACGAGATATCTGAGTTTAAAATTGTGCTAATATTCTTTCTTGTATTTACATCTCACAAGCTGCTATTTAAAGTTAACGGCTCTCACCGCACAAACAAACTGTTATACCAGTAGTACAAACACTCTGTTTTTGTTATAACTATGAATGATACATATTTCAAACACCCTGTTATCATTGTTTTGCTATATCTTAAAGGCATAAACACCCTGTTGTTAAATGTTTTTCGCCAGCTGTTTCTCAAAATTTGACTTCGTTGATTGAATTTGCTGTTTTGTATGAAATTGAGAGATCTGCGCCGCTGGTCAACTTTAGAGGTTGCGTAAAACTTAACAGCTCATCTACACGTAACAAAACATGTAAGATTTTTTTTGTCAGAGAGTATCAAATTCGCTCTCTGTAAGAATTATATCACGTGCAGATTCAAAAGTTAGTATTATAAGACGAATTATGAGATTGTTATGATGAGATAACTATCTTATAAGATGAACTGTCAAAAAAAGATACATATACCAAAGTTTAGTTTTATGTGTGCGTATGTATTTTGGAAATTACTAAAAAGCAATTTTATAAAAATTGTACTAAAAAAAATGTGAATTTCTTAAATAAAAAGAACATATTTATGCAGTAACTGATTGGAAATAATGGTATCTTATAGGATATGTTAGAATACGTGTACCCTTATTTAAGATTTAACTTAATATAAAGAAAATGATTACTCTCTTCTGCCGGCGTTATCTCACATATTATATCAGCGTTAATCTCAGTTGTAGATCTGGGGTAAGATGACTTATATATAGCCACTGATTTTGGTCAAACTTTTAGAAAACTTAATGTAAAAACATTAACATTAATTTTTTAGAAATTTTTCATAATTTTTCTTAACCCTAATCTACTCGTAAAGATTTTTATGTTGGCAATTGTCAAATGTTACGTGTGGATCAATAAGAACTCTATTGCACAATCTATTTCGCAATAAATGTTTAAACACAAAGCTGAGCAATAATGTTTAATATAAGCTGTCAAATTTATTGTTCTTTTAAATTTTTGACCTTTTTAACAAAAAGAAAAATTTTGTTTTTTTTTTTTTTTTATAAAAAAAAGACAATTTAACATATAAATTTATCATACGTTTTCTCCGTTTTAGAATACGTGTACCGCTTATTTAAGATTTAACATAATATAAACAGAATGGTTGCTCTTTTCTGTCTGCGTTATCTCACATATTTTATCAGCGTAAATTTCAATTGTAGGCCTGTGTTATTTTCACCTTTCAGTTGGCTAACAGCCGATTTTAAGCCGCCGCCAACAATTTTTACAAAAGCCGCCGTCGCCGTTAAAATTGTCAGGTCTCTCATGAAATTACGTAAAATTTAACGCAGGTTAGTGAAATTTCGTTTAATTTTTTTCAATAAATCACAAAAATGTTTAAAAAATTAAAGTGCTACATAATAAAAAGATATAAGGAAAAGTATGAAATACATTTTAATGTCACCTTTTTCAATAACAAATAAAGTGATTAAAGAAATAAGCAAATTAAAAGTTTTGACCACATAACTTGTTAAATAAATTTTCTATATCAAATATTTTTTTTTATTAAAATTGTTATTATTTTTACTATATTCCAGTCAACATGTCTTTTGTAAAGGCCGGATATTATGATAAGCCCGAGGGGCAAGATTGTTTTGGCAAAATGTTGGCCACCAATTCATATGCAGCAGCCACTGGCTTAGCCTGGTCTACCATAGATGTATTGATGTTGTCCCACACTAAAGGCTATATACCCACAATGGCACGTTTTGCTTATAATATAGGTCCCATGATGGGTATGGCCTCGGCCTTTACTTTAACCACTTATGTGGCCACAAATGCCAGGGGCAAGGATGATAGGTGGGTTTTTTTTTTGTTTTTTATTGTAGAGAAATTTTTAATTCATAAATTTTTATAAAATAGACTTAACTATTTCTTGGGTGGCATGGCTGCTGGTGGTGTTTTTGGTGCTTGGAGACGCAATCACGTTGCTGGTCTTGTCATGGGTTTGGCATTTGGTATGTTGGATGTATTCGTTATTTATTTATTTATTTATTTTTTGCAAATAATAAAGTCATTTACATTTCTAGGTATTGCTGGTGTTATTAAAAAGATTTCCCGTGAAGAAGGTTGGGAATTTTTCCCTGATCTCAATCATCATGGTTTCATGGGTGTCACAGAAAAAGATTACACTTTAATGGCCGAACGTCCCAGAAATTGGACAACCGGCAAGGAGTAAAAATAGCAAATCTGTGTTTTAGTCATTAGTCAAAAGAAATGTTAAATTCTAAAAAAAAAAAAAATCATAATGAACGGCCAAGAAAAACCGGAACTAAATTCAACATATTCAATCAATTTTCTTAAATAAAACAAAACCAAACAAATAAAAAGAAATTTAAAGAAAAAGTAAAAAAAAAAAAATTATCCCGAATAGCAAAACATCCATTGGATTTTAACATCAAATTGAAAGCAATTTAACAGATCTTTCAAATGTATTTCAAATTAAAAAAATTATATAAAATTGAACCACTTTAAAGCCTTTCTTCGATTAAGGAACTCAAGTTAATATCAAGACCCAGAATTTTAAAAATAATCAGCATAACTATGACAAATATTGAACTTAAAAATTGAATCAAGATATTAAGGTAAATTATTTTTAAATTCTCTTAGTAGCTTAGAAACTTTTCTATCTTTATAATCTACTCTCTATTATGTTGATAGCGAAAAAATAACAAAATTGAATTGAATTAAAAAGATCTTAAGTTGAATGGTAATACGCTTAGCAATGCTTTCATCAAGAGAAATGTTTATAAAATGAAATAAAAGCTTTCAAGACATTAAAAACAAAGATAATTAAAATCAACATCCAGTTTCTAGAATCAAGAAAACTGCGAAATACAAAGATCGAATATACAATCAAGATCTTAAAGTAAATCTTATATATGAATAAGCAAGCATAACCTTATTATCAGAATGCTTTATCTTCAATCTTTTCTACAACAATTATTTACTTTAACCTTTATTTTTGTAATCAAATCTGTAACTGAGAATGTAACATTGCTCATATACGTATATGTTACCACAACCAACTTTTATAATAAATTACATGTCAATTCATTAATTTTGGGGGTGTACAATTTATTCCAATTTTAAATAAAATTATTTTTTTTTTATATTCTAAAAATATAAATTATATAAAATTAGATTAAGAATCGTAGTAGTTTAGAAACTTTTTGAACTTCTTTTTTAAAACTACTTTATATTTCATACTTATCAAACTTTATTTACTTCTTTGTGTGAACTTGGGAAGATTAAAACTTTTCTTAGAACAAAGAAAAATATGCTACTTAAATCATATAAAAAATACTAAAATCGAATATACAATCAAGATCTTAAAGTAAATAAGTATAAGCAAGCATAACCTTATTATCAGAATGCTCTATCTTCAATCTTTTCTACAACATTTATTTACTTTAACCTTTATTTTTGTACCCAAATCTGTAACTGAGAATGTAATGGTTTTAGACATTTTTGTTTCCAGAATTAAAAAGGTCAATAACATTGATCATATACGTATATGTTACTACAATATTTTGAAATCCCTTTAACAGGATGTATCAAAAATCTTTCACTTTTTTATTTTCACAGCCTTGTTGTGTCGATGGATGTTAAAATATTTTTCATTCAAAATTATTAAAAGAAAAACAAATTTATAAATGTTTACAATATACTTCGAAATAATCAAAGTAAATTTCATGCAATTTTTATAAAACTGATATCAACTTCAATTAAAAAAAAAATAATAATAATTCTAAAAATATAAATTGTATAAAATTAGATTAAGAATCGTAGTAGTTTAGAAGCTTTTTGAACTTCTTTTTTAAAACTACTTTATATTTCATACTTATCAAACTTTATATTACAATAAATCTGTGTTCCTATATACTTCTTCGTGTGATCTTAGGAAGATTAAAACTTTTCTTAGAAAAAAAAAAAAAAAAATATATATATATATGCTACTTAAATCATATAAAAAAATAAATAATAAAGATATAATTTTAACCACAAGTTACTATAAAACTTCAAATGATAAAGTCGACTTAACGCCAAGACCCCTGTTTTTTAAATTTCAAGAAAACTGCAAAAAAGTAAAATTGAACATACAATTAAGACATTTAAGCTATTTTTGAATTTTGCTAGTAGCTTAGTAACTTTTATGACTTCTGTTTTAAACTTTTTTTATTATATGTTACTAAACTGTATTTCAATATTTAATAGCCTTGTTCCAGTACTTGTCAGACATGCAAGTTTAGTTAGAATTTACAGCGTTTCTGTACAAAAAATTTATGTGTATTTTGTTGTTTTTCTGACATTTTCTGACTAATTCTGATTAAAACCTGTAAATTTGATAAGTACTGGACAGAGCTATTATATTTAGACTCTGTTATTAAGCTTCCAAAGCTTAACCCTTTTGTTAAAGCTAACAAAACTATGCCACTCAATAATATTTTTAAATGTAAAAACTTCTAACCACAAGTTACTATCAAAGGTTTTGAAAAAATGCTGCAAGCAAAACTTACTCTACGTAGTTAGTAGCATTTTTTATGTTTAATTTCTCAGCTGTTGCTTCCTGTGTTTCTTAATTTAAGCTGTTGGGATTTTGCAGAAAGTCATTATTACTACAAACAGCAATAACAACATCGACAAGAGCAGCAAAGACAGCTGTGGTTGAAGTGCTTATAACCTTTTTCTTTTATATATTTTTTTTTTTACACATAAAAATTTGCAAAAAATAAAAGATGTTAAAGATTTTCTGGTTATTTCTTTTTTCTTCATTTTTTTCTTTTTTGCAAACTTACTCATCTTTTATATTCACTCTCTTGCTCAACATGCAAATGTCGTAGTTCAATGGCATTTCCTGTGTTTATAAAGATTTCATACCAACTGTCGATTTAGCTATTTTCAAAAACCATTACGCAGAAAAAATTTTCAATTAAATTATTAATCAGAAATTCAAAATACTTTTAATTATTTTTTCTAATTGTATCAATTGCCCCAATGTTTAAAAATGTTTACAGAGAAAATATGGTCTATTAAACGATTTATCAAAGTTAAAAACTATGTCATTATTTTTTTAATTGTGTCAATTATTCAAGTGATCAAAATTCAAATATTCTAATATTTTTTCAATTAATTTTCTTATTGTATCAATTAATAAATGCATCAAATATAAATAAAAATAAGTGATAATTTAATAATTAAATGTACATTTTTTTAATAGGTTGAATTTCAATTAATAAAATAATTGAATATATAATATAATAATTGAAATTGGATTTTAGATTTTTCTATGTAAAATTTGAATTTAATTTGTTAGAATACTTCGATTTTGAGTAATTGATTTAATTATAAAAATATTTGAAATCATTTTAAAATTGTAATTAATAATTTTATTGAAATTTTTCGAAAATATTTTTTCTGTGTAATTTTCTAAAATTTTTAACAAATAAATATAAGTAGTCTTTATTATAATATATAGATTTAATTTTGAAATGTTACATTTTCTTTTTTTTAATTTTAAAGAATATTTATTGACACTAATTGAACTTCTTATTCTGACGAATTTGTCTTGAACAAAAAGTAACCTTAGTTTTTAGTTTTCAGAAATTGTAAATCTTTTGGATATTTAAATTGTTGCAGCTAATTTGCTCATTAATGAGTCATTTCCTAAAAGTCACTTTTTGAATCAATTTAATTTTGTTACTTTTTTAATTTTTTGAATTTTTTCAGTTCTGGGAAGTCAATTTGGGAACTAGTAATTTGTTCACAAAAGTGATGTTAAAGTCATACTGAATTAGTTCTTAAGCACTAGTTCCCAAAAACATTCGTTAAAACTACATGAGTGATAGAATTGATTGCGACGCCACTAGTTCTAAGGATGTTATTAAAGTATCTGAAGTGGTTCTGTTTATTACATTAGCTCTACAACTAATGATTTTAGAACAAGTTCTAAAATTTTTCATTGACTTGTGTTTATTGTATTTAGTAACACCCACAATTTTGACCTATAACTTACTCTTACGAATCTTAATCATAACCACTAAAACAAAATATATTTATGTTGTTGGATAAAAAAAAAACAATATGTTATAAATGCCATCTTATTTCCTTTATATATTCCACGGGTAATAATTTCTTTAATATTGTTCAATTTGCTGGGCATTAATCATTTCTTGATTGCTGTTTCAACCAACATTCCATTAAAAATGAGTCATTTAAACGCAACACACAAAAGAATTCCAGCCAAATTCATTTACAACACGGCCTAAACCACCATGATGGAAAAAAGTGTTAAACGGCGACACAGCAAACAATAAAAACTTAAAATTTAAAAATGTCTATAAAATCGTAAAAACATTAAAAACAACATAAAAAATAAATAAAATAAAAAAATATAAATAAAAAAACTGATTGTCTTCACAGTTGAAATGACCACCACAATTGGGCCAAAAAATAAAAATTATAGACTTAAAAGTTTGCATACAAAAAGTCAACAACAACAACAGTAATAACATCATAACAACAAATTATAGCGGTAGAAACATTTTTCTATATAAAATTGGTAGCCAACACCCAGGTCACGTACAACGGCGGTTATTTTTTGTATTATCTTTTGCCATGTGGGTTTGAAATTTAACTGACAAGTTTTCGAATTGTCTTAGATTCTAGAATCATTTATGTGCGAGAATTTGAAAAGCTGCTTTTAAGGATTGCTTTCTTATGTAATATTTTTACTCTTGAAAATCTAGGTAAAAACTTTAAAGATAATTCTTTTGAAGAGGAATTTTAAAATTTTATTTTAATACATATTTTGTGAATATTTTTGTTTCAATTTTGTCAGACTGCGTACTAATTTTTATGGGTTTATCATGGGGAACCGGACCATAACTGGGCATAAATTAAGGTGTGTTAGGGACCAGTAAGTGTTAACCATATTGCTCCTTCCTTACCACAGTTATGCTAGAATTACTCTTGCTTTCCGCTGCTTGGTCTGCCTTCAAATATGATATTCATGATGAAACAGTGCTATCAGATTAGATTGGGATTTATCCCCAAATTGGGATTTTATAGGGATGAAAAAAATATTGTTTGGGGATTATGGGATTTATTGGGGAAAAGGCTTTGGGTTTTTTGGATGATTTTTTGGGAACGGCGGTTATTTTTTGTATTATCTTTTGCCATGTGGGTTTGAAATTTAACTGACAAGTTTTCGCATTGTCTTAGATTCTAGAATCATTTATGTGCGAGAATTTGAACAGCTGCTTTTAAGGATTGCTCTGTTATGTAATCTTTTTAAATTTGAAAAAAACTTTAAAGATAATTATTTTGAAGAGGAATTTTAAAATTTTATTTTAATACATATTTTGTGAATATTTTTGTTTTAATTTTGTCAGACTGCGTACTAATTTTTATTTGTTTATCATGGGGAACCGGATCATAAATGGGCATAAATTAAGGTGTGTTAGGGACCAGTAAGTGTTAACCATATTGCTCCTTCCTTACCACAGTTATGCTAGAATTACTCTTGCTTTCCGCTGCTTGGTCTGCCTTCAAATATGATATTCATGATGAAACAGTGCTATCAGATTAGATTGGGATTTATCCCCAAATTGAGATTTTATAGAGATGAAAAAAATATTGTTTGTGGATTATGGGATTTATTGGGAAAAAGGCTTTGGGTTTTTTGGATGATTTTTTGGGGATCTTTTGCATTAACTTTAAAAATGGAGTAAATTATTTACTTAAAAAATTTATTGATAAAAATGTTAAAAATTTTTCCTTAAATTCTTCAATATAAAATTTTATTTTTCAATATTGACTATTTAGGTAAATAGTCAATGGCTTGAAGTACAAATAAAAAATAATGTAGTTTATTATTTTAGTAAAGATTTTTAGGCATAATATAAGCGACTGTCAGCAAAATGTCCCAAAGCCAAATCGCTCAAAGCAAATATAAAAATTCTGGTGTGGACGCAGGGGTTTTCAACTCTGGCGTATTTCAAACCCCGGCTTCGCTAAATCAAACTTTTTCTTTGAATAGGATGACTGTTTACTGTAATTTCTCATGCATGTTGTAAAAAATATTAAAAATGTGTTATCAAAAACGAATTATAGCCCAATAAATGACGAAAAATCACCGTTTATTTTATTTGGGGATATGACTCGAAAAAAATCTGGGAGCACTGTGTTGAAACATAATTAGCCTTATTATGAGTGTCGTTCTCGTGACGATTATGAATCGAAAAGCAGTTGTTTTCATTTAAAGGTATTATGCATAGTGTAATAATACAAGTTTTTCATGTACATACCGTGCGAAACTGTCAAATAGTTTTTGTATTCGTATGTAATATATTTTTATTGTGTTTTTCCTTTTGACCTGTTTTTCACTTGCCAAAATATTTTCACAAATTTTTGATTTAAATAAAAATTTCGCACATAAACACTTTCTAATAAAAAATAAAACTTTTAAACAAATAAAATTTATGAACAAATATAAGTTTCATTATAATTTTTAATTTTTGTTTTTAAACTGTTTGAAAATTTTTACAAATTTTTTTCCAACAAATTTCTATCTAAAAATACTAAAAATTTCTTCCATGTATGGAAAATTCTTTGTGTGTTAAATAATTAAACAACTAGAATCGAAATGTTTTTTTGGCATTGAAATATATGAAAAAACAAATCAATTTGTTTATGTTTTTTGAGAAAACGATTTGTTTTTTAAAAAAAGCTATATGTTAACATAGCATTACACTAACAAAACAGAAGCAATTGTTGTTTTAGTAGATGTGTGGTCACTTTATAATTACATTATGGTATTATGGTTGTCGGAAACAACAAAAATACGACTATGTTGAAAATTCTATTAGAATTTTCGGAACCATGGGTGTCGTTTTTCATTCCATAGATCCATAGATTAATAACTAGATAAAAAAAACCTGATTGAAAAAACCTAATTGATGCAACAACAAAATACATGTCATAGAGTCACATATATTTTGTTTTTGTGTTTTAAAAAAATAAGTAATTTTTTTCAATATCCCCGTGTAAATCGTCAAGAAAACCTTCTCCTTAAGCATTTTTCATCTCCAGCTGACCTATTACATTGATTCCCTAAGATGCAAATATGAACAGCATTAGCCACCTTAGCCGCTCAGATCTAAGATAGCTTTAACCTGAAGAAGACGTGTGAAAAAACGTTCAATTTCGCTCTTGAACTAAACAATTTGAAGTGCGCAATGACAAATAACATGAACATAATTATTTCTTTGGCAGCCAGTTTTTCGGGACATTTATGGTCAAACGCTTAATAATGCGTAGAATAAATGTCGTCTTCCTTAATTAGCAATTGTGTCTTTAAAGACAAACAACATGAAGAGATTAAGCATAAATCAAATGAATGACCGTTAGATTTCCCCCGGTTATTCTTATTTATCTTCTACCTATTTAAACTGCCAGGCGATTCCACAAAGAATGATTTTTTATCTTAGCTGCAACGAATATTAAAAGCTATTAAGATACAGTCTTCAGGAGTGTCACATGCTTGTTAGTTATTTTACCACACCATCTACATAAGGAAATGAAAACTCTATCCGATGATATATATAGCACGTGAGTAAAATTTTACAAGAAATTTATCTATATCCAATATCCCAAACCTTGCAGCAACAATGCAAAAAATCCAAATTTTCACCAAAAATGCACTAAAAGTTCGATTTTTCAAAAACAAAAAAAATTTTATTTTTTTTTCAAAAATCCGATTTTTTACTAAAAATTTTATTTTTCACTATGGGCCTATGTGAAACGATAGAAAAGTATTTTTGCTAGAAAATTTTTGATTGGTATGATGTGAATAAAATTTTACTAGCTCATAAGACTAGTAGAATTTTTGACAAACGTATGTATATAAATTTTCGACGCTTAAAAAATATTAGAAAATATTTAAAAAAAAAAAAAATTATATAGAAAATTTACATTTAGTTTTAAGATTTCAAACACAATACATTACTTAAGGTGCTTAAAACACAAAACGTGACCAAAGAGGAGTGTTTCTTTCATAAAAGATTTCAAATAAAGCATTTTTATTCTTTTCATTTTTTATTTTTATGTTTGCACAATTATTTAAATTTCTTTTATAATAAAAATTAAATTTGTCAATATTTTACAGTTTTCATTTCACACAGTAGAATGAAAATTTTTTTTCACCATAAAAAAAATATTTTTTACCATAGAACATTTCTACCGTTTCACACACGAAATTTTGGATTTTGTTCTAACAGCTCCATCATCTTCTCAAATTGTTTAGCATTGATGATTTTAATTTTAAATTAAAATGGAATTAAACGTGTTGAACAGAATAAAATATTTAAATTTTAATTATAAATCGTCGGACTATGTGCTTTTTTTACTGCTTTTCATGAGAACAAAAAAACCGTTTTATTTTGTCAATTCGCAAACTTTTTTTCATTTTTGATTTTTATATTTTCCGTTGATATTTTAAAACTTTGTGCTTGGAAAAAAATCGATATCTTTTGGCGTTCGCGAATGTCAAAAGAAATTAAAAAAAATCTACACATAGAATTTTCTGTATAAGAAACTTTTAATTCATTTTTCAATATTTTTACTATTTTGTTTAAAAAAAATAAATAATAAAAAATAAAAAACAAAAAGGTTTTTTCTCAAGGAAATGTACACATAGGACATTTTTTAACTTCGAAACTCGTTGAGAAAATGGAAAACGCTTTGTAAGATTTTTCCAAATATATCGTCTTCTTATCGACATGTTAAAAACCATTGTCAGATACTCGACTTAGCGCTCACCAAGTTTTCTAGTTTCAGTTTGAATATTCTGCCTTAAAAGCCTTGCTAATTTGTAACTTGTAAGGCTTGTGAAAAATACTTCGTTTTTCCTTGTCTGTCTCTTGGTGCTCATTGACAATATAGTTAGCGAAGTGTGCGAGAGCAGTTAAGGGTTAGTTATGCTGTTGTTTGTAGAAGTATAGTACTCATCCTGCCATTATTCTTCCTTGAATTAAAGAGAGAGACCAATTTCTGTACTTAATTTACAGTTCATCAAATGATTCAAAAATTTGTTATTTTCCTCCTCGTTTACCAACATTTTTATATCCTGACTCAGCTGTGAAATTTTTGAGTCGTTTGGTTTGGTATTTTGGATGATATCACATTCATCTATTAGAATAAAGCATATGACTGCAGCGGTGACAGTTTCGAAGATTATTGAAGCAACGTTTAGAAATTTCTCTGAAAACGTGCCAGTCTAATTGATTCATATGCTGCATTTGGAAACTTTAAAATTGTTTGACATTTAGGCAGGTTTTTAATCAGACCACGATTCACAAGCATGCTGATGCATAATCGTAATCTGGATTCATCAATAATGCCCTATTTAGTAATTGCAAGGCTGGAGTGTAAATGTAATATCCCTAAGTTTGTATGAATAGTGTTTTATCGTCTATTAAGGTATCAGTCGACAACTGAATAATTTTGTGTTTGTATAAATAGATCATCGATTAGAATCTTACGGAAATATTTTAAAGTTCGTGAATAGTTACAACGATTTCTTTTATGAATATGAATTCGTATATGAATTCGTCACATGAAGATTTTGCAATGTCGGTTTCCGAAGCATTGAAGTTTTATGACATTTTTCCTTAAATATATTACGAAATGGACTTAATTTTCAAAAAAATTAAGTGTTATCCAGATGGCATTTCCGTTTCTTTTTCTGATAATATTCAGGTAAGCTGTAAGGTTGAGAGACTTAAGAAATGTTATTAAACAGAAAGTAAATCTCTCTGGAACTTTTTTACATTTATTCAATTTTTTTGTTCTAGCTGAGACATGAAAATCATCTGAAATCTAAAGAAATATAATGAAGTTTTTTTCATACCAATCCTGTTGCACGAGTTATGGGTGTTGGCTAAAACTTTCAGTTACCTTCAGTTTTTTTGTATGAATGCTGTTGAGTTGTTGTTCTGGGTCTTAAACTTTAAGTAGTTTTGTTTTTTTATTTCATTGTTACTCAGTATTTTTTTTTTTTTTCTTATTTACGAGTATTTTTTTACACCAGAGTTGTTGGTTGGTTCTACTGAAAAGATAGCGTTGTAAGTAGTTTTCGGTTTAGGTTTCTTTTTCTGGTAAATATTGCATTTGTATGTTGAATTTTTGTTGACTTTGAAAAAGTATTTGTTGCTGGTATTCAAAGTTTCACTTTGTGTTTTCGTCATTCAGATTGTTTTTTCTTTCTTTTTAAATTTTTAAGACAACAAAAATCTGCAGATATAAACAAAATTTTATTTTGTAAAATATTAATACGAATATGTAAAATTTTATGGTTTATGCAAACTGAATCATAATTTATGTTTTTGGAAATAAATGTTGCAAAATCTTTATATTTATTTATAAAAGGTTCTAGGAAATTATTTAAAAAACACAATATTAAATAGGATATTTGATGTACTTAGTTAATTGTTGGTACATATTGCTTATTGTTAAAAAATGATTTCTAAGAAAATTCTCTATATTAAGTCAACAATGAATTTTCATGTATACTTATAAATCCTAAATGGTCCAGCAAACGTCTTTAATAGAAGACATAACCTTTAAACTGGTGATAATTTAAGTATTTTAAACTTCGAATTAATGTGTCATATTTGTTGCTTTAAAAACCTTTGTGGATTTAAATCAATCGCATAATTTCTTGATTACTGATATTTAGAATCCTTCCTACTTTTAATAATTAACATTAGTTTTTTTTCTTCATGATCCCTATCTAAGATCGGGTTTAAGATGCTGCTAAAGATTTTTAAAACTTTGGTATATAATAGAGTATTCAATTCTTCGGGTTTTCATATTAATCGATTAACTCGACAAATATTCGAAGTTAAAAGTTGATCGGTTAATAACAGATTAATAGCAAATTATTTGATTAATCGAATAGTTTTATTAATACATGTAAAACATACAAATAACTCTAATTATAGTATTTAATCTATTGAAAACGTTTTTTTAGAAATAATATATATCAAGTTCTTCTAATTCAGCTTTATTTAATAAATCAATCTTCTTAATGCCATGAAAGTCAAATTTAATATTGATATTTTTAAAAATTTCTATTGCCACAAGTTTAAATATTTATAAAGTTATAATCATGTAGGATTTTATTAAAAATTCTATCTCAAAAAAAAAAAAAAAGATGAATTTATCATAGGCTTGTCATTGGAAGATGTTCTCTTTTTTGATACCTATTCACTGAGAATTATTTATGTTCAAGATTAAGCGCTTTTTTTTACTTCTTTATCTTACTTCTTAAGCACAAGAAAACGTACACTTATTTAAACTTTGGAAGTCATGAAAAAGTACTTACCTAATTTTATTTATTTTTGCTGGGATATAACAGACATTTAAAGAACAAAAGATGTAGTTGATATAAATTTATCTGAAAAATAAAAAATTTATTCGGTTTATTCATTATCCGAAAATAGAAATATTTAAGTTATTCGAACAGTTTATCTACCAAAATTAATAGGATAACCGAATGACGATTAATCGATTGAATACCTTAGTACGTAAGCTTTGATGCCATGTTCGTTACTCTTAAAAAAATCTTAAGTGTGCGTTCGAATAAAACAAAACAAAATTTTCGTAATAACTCTTACTACCGTTAATTTTTAATATCTTTCTTAAATATAATATCTTCTAGAGACATGTCAGATTTAACAGGAGATCGAATTCTTGATATCCAGTCGTTTGTCCGCATGCAGATGGCAGTCAAACAAAATATACAAAATAAAATTTGATATTTTTTAACTTAATTTTTTTTTGAATTTACTAGAAATATTTCAGGGTAATAAGAAAGCTTAACAAGGACCTAAAGAATCAGATGAAGCTTGATTCAGAAAAAGAAAAATTCACAAGAATGAATTTCAACCCAAAAAGTAGAGAATCTCCTAAGAGCTATGCTAATGGAACGGCCGCGTAGTGTAATATTGTTTTCATTTCTTTAAAATCAAATATGAATCATGTTAAAGCTATACCAAAGCTTTAGTCAATCAATACTAAAAAATTTTAAATTACAATGCTGAGAAGAATTCTGAGGCCAAGAATGAATATTTTCAATATTTTTTTTATTAGTCTGGAAAACGTACGTTATTGCTGACTTTTCTCATTTTCCAAAACACAAGCTTTGTGTACCGAATACTCGAGAAAATGGTCCTGAGTAGTATCGAAATAAAAACAAGAAAAATTTACAAAACAATTTTACTCAAACTGCGACAAGATATTTACTTCTTTTACTTCTTTGGTCTGAATTTGTTTTTTTTTAAATGTTAATTTTTCGAATGTCGATAAATAACATTTTATTTGTAAAAATATATGTACTAAATAATAATATTTGAATGGAAATTTGCGAAGAATTTATTAATTGATTAATACACAGAAAAAAATTCATATATTTAAAAATTTTTATCATAACTATTATGAATCGAACATGACTTTTTTTCCCAAACCTTTTTCATAAAAAATAAAATTTTGTTCATAGATATTACAAAATTGTTCATAATGACAATTTTAGTACTTTTGCAAAAAATTTTGTTAAATCTTTGGTTTATTAGATTTGATTGCAAATGGTAAATGAAAATAATGGGTGATTCAAGTAGAGATACTTTTTTCAATAGCCTTTATTTTGACAGATCACGTGTGAGTCGTGTCATGCTGTCATGTTATATTTGTTTAGTATTAATTTGCATTTCATAATGGAAAGACTTATGCCTGAACAACGTTTACAAATCGTTCAACTTTATTACGAAAATTCACGTTCTGTGAGGAATGTGTTTCGTGCACTTCGCTCAACTTATGGTCAACATAATTGGCCTACTGAGCGTACTATTCGCGACACCATCAACCATTTTGAGACTCAGCATTCATTATTGGATTATATTCGACCGTATAGACCACGTCCAGCACGCTGTGAAGAAAATATAGCGGCCGTAGCTGAGAGTGTACATGAAGACCGTGGAGAGTCGACTGACGTATGGAACTACTTGGTGCATTTTACGTCGAGATCTTAAATTGAAAGCGTACAAAATACAGCTTGTGCAACAACTGAAGCCGCTCGACCTTCCCAAGCGACATCGCTTCGCTCTATAGGCTCTTGAAAAGTTCCAAGAAAATCCGACGTTTTCGAGGCAAATTTTATTCAGCGATGAGGCCCATTTCTGTCTCAATGGGTATGTAAACAAACAAAATTGCGGCATTTGGGGCAAAGAGCAACCTGAAGAAATTCAAGAACTGCCACTTCTTCCAGAAAAAACAACGGTTTGTGGGCCGATGGAATCATCGGTCCATATTTCTTTAAAAATGATGCCGATGCGAACGTAACCGTCAATGGCGACCGTGATCGTGCCATGATAACCGACTATTTGATGCCTGAAATTGAAGCTCGTGATCTCGGCGACATTTGGTTTCAGCAAGACGGCGCCACTTCCCACACATCGCATCAATCAGTGGATTTATTGAGAGAACACTTCGGTGAGCACATAATTTCACGTTTTGGGCCGGCCGATTGGCCACCAAGATCGTGTGATATCACACCGTTAGACTTTTTCCTGTGGGGATATGTAAAGTCTAAAGTTTATGCGGACAAACCAGCTTCGATTCAGGCCTTGGAGGAAAACATCACGCGTGTCATTCGCCAGTTACCAGTCGAAATGCTCGAACGAGTCATCGAAAATTGGACTCAACGGATGAACCATGTGCGACGTAGCAACGGCCAACATTTGATAAACATAGTCTTCAAAAAATAAATGCCAAAGAATATTCTTTCAAATGATAATAAACATTCCCCATTAAATTTAAAATTTCAAAATTTGTTTTTGTTTTAAATGTAAGTTATAAAAACAGGCAGTTAATGCTTAAAAAATTAAGCTTAGATATTAAGAACTGAAGTCAATGACAGTAAATTTTTATATTTCTGTACAAATTTTTTTTTTTTTTAAAGCGATAGATCGACTTCATTTCCTCTTTTGACTTGAAATCACTTCGAAATACAGAACATGAACGCTAGTTAGAAATTAATTTTTATATAAAATGATATATCAGAAAAATATGTACAAGATATGCACCAAGTAGTTGATTTAGTTTTAATCCTAACTTTATCTTTTATTAAAAAAAAACATGTTATGTTTTAGTTGAACGCACACCTTAGTGACCCTATCAATACTACTTTCCCTATTTCCACCATTCTACCTTGGAAAGTGAAATAATATTCAAAATAGCCAACGTCCAAGCGGAAATATTATTTAAATATTTATGTGATCTTTAATTTCAATTTCATTCATGTGAAATTGTTTTTCAACAGTAGTGAAATTAATCAAAAGAAATCTCAAAATTTTCGGAAGTTGTAACCATAAAAAATTATCATGAAATATACCAGTAAATGTGTGTTTAAACACAAATAAGAAGTATAATTTTATTTCGGTGAATGGTTATAAATTTATTCGTTTTATTTACCTCATTTTTAAGTATTTTTCTTTCAGAGTTTTTCTTTTTAAATCTTTCAACATTTTATTACTGACTTGAGCGCATATTTGTTGTAATCTTTGTGGTAATCTGAAGCACAGCTGGATTTCAAATTATATTTGACTTGAATGTATAAAGATTAATATTTTTGTTATTGTTGTTTTTGTGGTTGTATTACGAACTCTAGTGTGCTTTCCATGCTCTACTCACCTTGATCTTTAATAAGCCACAAAAAGCAAAAAAAAAAAAACATCATCTACATACGTTACACACATGTGTTTGAAGTTCGCAAAACTGTTGTTGTGTATTATTTTTGATAAATTGTATTTAAGGTTTTTATATTATTGATGTTTGTTTGTACGCTACAATAGGTGAATTTTTTAATTTGTCTTATGTTATAGGAAACTGCATTGTATACTGATGGTCTTGAAAGAACCAACTTTTTAAAAATATTTACCTTGTTGTTGTAATAAGTATTACTATATAGAATTGTAATCGGGGGTTCTGCTTGAAGGTCAAGACTAATAATTTACGCTATTTCTACTACTTGTGCCAGAACTATTCTTGTTTTTCGCGGCAGATTCTTATCGTTGTCTGCGGTAGGGATGGCCACCAACCTCATACGGAACTTGCTACCGCTGAATTTGTGGCGTCTCTATGATCGTCGTTAAAAGCTGCCTTATACGAGCTGCGATCAACCGGATCCTTTACATACCTCTGTATATTCTCCTCGTATATGTGAAGATCCTTCCTGACATGACTCGGGGGAATCTCCAACTGAGTGATGTCGAAGTCCGATGACATCCCAGGCGGAACTGCTGACTTAGCATTGTAAGTATTGTATTCCTTAAAATATAGAACTTTCGTGCCCTCATGAAGGTGGTGGGATGATTTTGTTACGCAGCTTTGACAGTTTTTAATATTTCTACACTGGGTATCACTCAGCTATTTAATAACAACGATCATTAATAAGTCTATCTCATTCTTGTTGGTATCAATTGACTTGTTAAATAAACTTGAAACAATTATCTTCACGAAGAGCATCTTGACTTGAGCGTTATTCTCTTTACATTCACATTGCTTCCCAGCTTTTTTTGGAATTATTGTAGATATTATAAGTTTTAAATTTTGCTATTATAGCTTGTTTATAATGCTCTTTACGGTAGGTAACTTAGAGAGTTCCGAGACAACGTTTTGTGCGATATTTCCACCTATCAACTGACTAATTACCGAGAACTACTATTTATGAGTTTAAAATTCAATGTCTTCTTCCAACTGCCGAAAAGTTACCTGCCAAGCGTGGATTAATTTTCGTCTCAGATTTTACAAGCCAGGTCCAGGTCCAGGTCCTCATTATCTGGGATAACACTTAATGTATAAACACAACAAGTCAGGATTTCTTTACATAGACTGCATGGTTAAATTAAACAAAAACTTAGGCGGCAACGGAAAATAAACAAAAATTTTGTTTATTTCTCATTTTTTTTTAATTTTGTTTACGAAATTCATATAAATAAAAAAAAAAATATGGTAATATTTTTTGTGAGAAAATGAAAATAACCAAAAATTCGGAGAGAACTTCAAATAAAATTTATTTACAAAATATAAATATAAAAATGCAATTTACCGGACCGGGCTTATTATGTTTAGGTTGTCTGTAGAATATTTCGAGTACTGCACATTAATTTGAACGATATTCAGCGACATTAGTAGGTTATGACTATGGTTCAGAATTAAGTTTTGGCAATCTCAAATTCATTTGCTTCTCCATCTCCTTAATCTGTCGGAAAGAATACCTTTAATTTTGCTTCCCACATTTCGAAGAGCAGTTAAAACATTATTTTCTGATGCTCAACTGAAAGCCAGTCAACCATAATAATGCACAGTGGGACAGAATCGAAATTTTTTGATAATAAATCTGTAACCTTTAATCGGCTGGTTTCACATGGACGTAGCAGAGGAGTGTACAATTTTACGTTTAGAAGGGGAGGTCCCATATACCCCTCAGAAGCGGAGTTATGGCTCTCAAAATAGGGTACTTCTACTACTTATAGAAAATTTTTAACCGCTTGCCAAATTTATGTTTCTTATCAAATTTCAAATATTTGTACATCTTTTTAAAGTCCTCAATAAGATCTATGAAAAATATGATTCCATGTGCTATTATGTCAGTTAGACAAAATAGTTTATTATCATAGTTTTTTCAAATGAGAGAATGGAGAATGATACGAGTTTAGCAGATAATTTCCTTACTTCTTGGAAGACTTTTGGCAAACAAATGATGGCATACTATTCACAACTAATAGTACTTTTACACTCCAAACGTACACTACCAAAGTGTTCTGATTTCTCAAGAAATTTTATGGGGTTTGGCAAACTTTGAAGGAGTAATACTGTTGACTGATATTTTTTTCGGAATCTTACGCATAAATCCAAATTTTGTTAGCTGTAGCAATCTCATGAACACAACAATGACATCTTTTTTAAACGATCGTAAACTTGTATGATGTTGAAAGAGACAAACTGTTGTGGACGCCCAAATATTTATTTATGAGTGAAATTAATGCCCAGGAATTTCTCGATCACATTGTATGCCTTATGTCGTTGTTGCATAATCAGTGCACGCACATCTCATCATTGTTTTTTTCTATGAAAAATACGCTTTTTGAAGCCCTTCACAAAAATTATTCTGGAGCCAAATGATTGGATTCCGAATACCAGCGATATAAGTTGGCCACCTATTTAGCTAATTGGAGTTAAAAATTATTTTGTTTTTCAATTAATTCACATCGTTTTTATAAAAAAAATCATTGAATGCAAATTTTTTATTGTAAAATTAATTTTTTTGATCAAGACGATATTGTAAGTAACTTTAGGAAACAGAAGTAGTGCTTGTATAAAAAAATTATTTTAGAACGTAACACCTTAAAAACATCATATTTTATAATTCTGTTGTCAGATCTAACGTAGCACCCCTCATACAAGTTGTGCTTAATTTAAATAGATATCGATAATTTTGTTTATTCTCAATATTCGATTCTTCTAACCTTTCATAAAATAGAAATTTAATTTTTAATAAAAACGATTTACGAATATTAGGCCAGTAACATTAGACGAAAATATAACATGATCATCTATTGATCTACGAACTTTTACAGCATTATCAGTATTTATCTGATCTATTATTAATTTCTAGATGATATTTGTTTTTAAATTTAACAATTTCTCTAATATAAGGTGTCACATTATTCGTTGCACTCCAACGCTCAATGAAGTTGCAATTCAATCTTAATGCTTATTGAAAACTATTTTATACTTGAGGTAACAGCTGCTAAATTATCATTTTTTTACTCTTATGCCAACAAATTGTTTTTGTTATTGCTACTTTGAGTACTTGCAAGTTGCAACTTTTATATACTCGTTATAAAAAAAAAAATTAAAAATAAAAAATGCGAGTATAAGATTAATAAAAAAATTTCTGAAGCAAAAAATGGTAAAGTTATTTTTAGTTGATTTTGAAACGATAATTTATGAAAAAGATCTTAAGCTTTTAAGTTGGTAGCACAATATAATATGACATCATCAATGCCATCATAAATATCACCATTCGATTATTAATCAATTAATTAATATTGGAACAGAGTGTGTGTAGAGAATTTTATGTTTCTCATTGCATAGATTTTATATTAAAGATTACTGATAATATGACAAATATTAAGCGTTTAAGAAACCATGTTCTTATGTATAACACTGCCTTTATAAATGAATGGCTTTTTGTGTTTTTGCTTTAAATTATTTTATTTTCTAGCTTACAATTTTTAAGAAATATTTAATTATTGTTTAATTTGTATTATTAAGAAATTATTATACAAAAACCTTTTAATAATTCCCTCTCTTAATAATTCCCTTTGTAATTCAAATAAAGCATAAAGTCAAGTACATAAATGTTTTGACTTTTATATAAACAATTTTAATTTATTTTATATCCACAAATAGCAATTCAAGTACTTCTTTCTTGTTTTCTTCCAAAGACCAAAAAACAAAGACTACATTTTTTTCATTAATAATTTTTAAAATTCATTTTAATTATATTAAACTGAGGGTAGAGACATAAAAAGTTATAAATGCCGCCTTAAACACTTAACAAGGGAATAAATAATCACTTATGAACAACACAATATTAAAATAAAACCAAATCAAAATTTCACATCAAGTAATAAATAAATGCAAATGTAATTAAAACAATAAAAACCAAACAATATAAACTCATACAACTACTCGTATATAAAAAAAAAAATATACTATTTAAGTACTAATTCCCCACCATTCCATCCCTTATACATTTTGCAATTGGCTTTCATATATTTCAGCCTTAAAAGAAACCAGTTTAATAACCATATTTAATTCTGCTCTACTCTATACTCCTTTTATCACTCCCCTTCTCCCTTTTATTTGTATTACTGAATAAGTAATACAAATTTAATGCTTTGAAAAATAACGCCTCAAAATAATTAATCTTTTGAAGAAAAATTCTACTTACAACAGACTGGTACTTTTACTATTTACCAAACCAAAAGGGGCTGGTATTGAGCGTATGTGAGTTGCAGTTCTAGTAGTTGTTATTGTAATCCTTTTTAATAGAGTCTCTTTTGTGTTCGCAACAGCTCATACTGCGGTTTTGTAAAGTAGGCATATTTTTGTGCAGATATTCGTTAAAAATGTTAAATAATTTGTTGAGTTTTGCGTTGAACCTAAAATATGTAACTTGAGTTCGGAATCAGTATAACTTTTTAATGTCGCTTTTACATACATATATTACATAAATAATTGACTAATCTAAGTCTAATCAATTAAAGAAATAAAATTGGATACATTGGTTTTAAAATCAAGCTGTTATTCTTTTAAACCTATTTGATTTCATAGTGCAACAAGTAAAAATTGCCTCAATAATTCTAACGCATAATGAAAGTGTAAGAGAGGTCTAACAAAACCCTCAAAGGGTTTTTTCAAAGTTAGTTCGAAATTCGGTTTTATGGCCTATTGAAGTTTGAATTCTTCGGACCCCTTTTTTCAATATAATTCGGAAAAAAAAGAATATTTAAATTATGTTATCCAAATGTACTTAAGTGTCCTTGTTAATTTATAGAGTACCATCATTATTATACTAGACTTTTGCTGGATGCTACACTATTTTTACGCTCATTTTTGTCATAATATTGTTTGCCTTATTTAACTTGACCTTACGTCTAACCCACTGAACCGATTAAAAACGAATTTCAACATGTATTAAAATTTTAATGACAGTGGTAAAAAAGTATAACAGTATGATAAAAGTGGGCGTTAAAGAGGCGTGGCACCTTTTAGATAAAATTGTATAATATAAAGTATTTTCTGTTTCTTGTGTATAATTTAAATTTGATGTAAATTGTTTGGCATAAATAAAATTTTAAAGTGAAAGTGGTCTAAAAATTGGGCGTGGAATTCAACTTATATTTTAGTTCAAAGTTTTCTCCAAAGAGTATATGATATATGTGCAAAATTCGTTTACAAAAGGTAAGCGTGACATTTTTACATTATATCCTATATTGGTTTACGTGGTATCCCGTAATCTTACGGGTAATCAATTAGACTCGTTAGAATCCGTTTTGATGTATATCCTATATTACTTTTCGGAAAAAAATTTATATATATATACATATATATATATATATACATATATATATACATATATATGTAAAAAAAATTATTCCTTGGAGGATCAGGCTCTCCCGAACTAGACCTATTTCTTCGCAAAGCTGAAATCAAATATATATATATATATATATATATGTGTGTGTGTGTGTCATTTTTATATATTTTATATATTAGAAGTCATTTTTAGCCCTTTTTCATAGTTTTTGAACTTTGAATAACAATCATGATTACAAAATGTAACCTGTGGTGTTAAAATTTTCTTATAGTTTCAAGCCTTTTGTGTTTAGATCTGTAATCCATTGACTTAAAACATTATTGCCACAAAACTTATTAAGGATTAAAGTCAGTTTCAGCCACGTTAAAAATTTTTGTTAATGGCCTTTAAATACTACATATGTTGCTTATGAAAATTTGTATATAACTTTTGACTTTGTTAATATATTTTCAAAATTCTTTTTTTACACGATTTTGCTGATGGTTGTTAAAAAAAAATTAATAAAATTTCAAAATCGGGTGAAATTTGGACCCACTATAGCGAAAAACCACTAAGGCACGTTTAAAAATAAAAATTTTAATCTTTAAAGCAAATCGCTGCACATATAACGAATCAAGATCGTTTTAAAAAAAATTTTCTACCCAACTTTGGGACCCTGTGGACCCGCTCCCGATAAGTCTAATATAGTCTAATACATGTTTTTATACAAAAATATTAAAACAAATCTAAGCAGAGTCGTCAAGGTAATGTGGTCCACATATAATGGGTAATGTGATAAACTACTTTAAAACCGTAACTGGGAAAAACATTTCGAGATTGATGGCAGCGTCAACGTGTCATAAATATGCAAAATAGTTTCAGTCTTTCTTTAAATGGATACTGTGGTAGCTACGACGACCTCGGGAAAGGGGAAACAGCCTTTCAACCAGCTCTAAACACAATTAGATACTAGAAAACGGAAGACTTAGTGTCCTTAATAGGTATCTTAAAGTTATAGATTGGCTCTAGTTTCTCATCTCACTATTATCTAGATTCAATCAAGCAGTTTTATTTCCTAGCTAGTGGTCCTATCGAACAACACATAGTGTCATAGATATGCATTTGAAGTAAAACGAAAAATTCAGTATTCTGCGAATTTTGTCTAATTATGTCCTTGAATTTGAGTGCTCCATATCATTGATCACCATAATTATTTTCTTAGAAACTTAGGTAATCCCTACCCATTTACTTCCGAATACAAGCTATTGATTAGACAGAATCATTTTACATACTATGATTGCTATAAGTTGGGCATTTCTGGTAGAGTAAAACAATGATAAATTGTGAGGATATGTTATCTAATCTAGAAGATTTGAACGTTCTCTAATTTACCGTGTTGTTCAGTTTCCGAAAGTTTTAATCCCCCTTATGCATTTCTCAAAAGTTTTCCAGATGATAGATTTTTGTTTTATAGTTCTTAATATTAAATTTTATGTAGGACATGACTAAGACCCCTTTTTAAAACCATTTACATTTTTTTTGTAGTAATTATTTATCTTTGTTGTTGCTGTTCTTATATCGATATGTTGAACGTACTTGGGTGACACCAAGTACTGTCAATTAATCACTCAATTCATTCACTTACATTTAAAATAAAGAAAAAACCCAAACGAAATGAATGTTCGTTCAATGATTTAAGACCATAACAGATGAAGAAGAAGACAAGCTGACAAGATGTACCATAATAACACACACGCCAACAAAAACAACTGCATGATGGCATTTCAAGATGCAAACATACATGTTGCACAAACAATAGTTGTGCTATGTATGCAATATAATAGTGGCATGTATGCATATATTTATATTTAATATTGGTAACTACAATGCAATATTAACACCAATACTTCTTATTTTCATCTTAAGACTCAAGTATTTTTTTTTTTTTCATCTTTATAACCAATGTCGTCATCATGATCACCACAACAATTGTAATAACGATGATCATCATCGTGATGTCTTTCATTGCATCTGCTACGGGGTTTAAGAGAATATTATACATAAGTAAATAAAATCATGCACATTTTTATATTTAAATAAAGTTGGATGGATGACGAGATATACATATAAAGATAGAAACTTGCATAAATACTAGCAGATGAAACATCTTGCCATAGCCGTGAATAACTTAAATACATGCAACAGCATCATGATCATCATTACAACTACTAGTATTTTGTTTTGTTTTTTTTTTTTTTGTTGCTTTAACCCATAAACAATACTAAAGTATCAATAAATCATAAACTTTTTAAAACTGTTCACTTTTATTAGCTTAGATTTTTTAATAAAAAACTACTTTTCTCTATTAGTTGATCATGGAACAAACATTTTTTTCTGAAATATTATATATACCTGAACCTAATTTCATAATGGGTTAATTCATATATATAAATATTTCTACTCAGCTTATGGAATAATTAAAATGCATCACAAAAACAATAACAAATATTCAAAGTGTACAAAGATAAATGACAAAAAATAAAAGTATAATTCAGAAAAACAACAACGAACAAAGTATCTTTAATGAATGACCCCTTTTTCACATTGAACCTCCATACATACATACATAAATACATACATAAATACATACATACATACATACTTACATACATACTTACATACATACATAGCTATATACATAGATACATACATTGTTGTACTTATCATTTTTTTTAACAATATTTATTTTTTTAAATCCTCTTCTTTCCCTCAATTCCTCTACTGTTGCATCTTTCCTGCTGAAATCATTTTTTTTTGTCTTGTGTCTTCATGTATCGTTTCGTCTCGTCTTGAACTTCAGTCTTGAGATGCAAATACGTTGTGGCATGATGTGATGAACACTGCGACACATTCATCATAATCAAATAGCTTGAATGCATTAAACATGATCGGATCGGATGAATGATCTTCATCTTTTTAATTTTTGTTTTGTTTTTTACACTTAATTGAATGCCAAATGATTAAATTTAACACGTTTTGTGTTTTGTTATTCAATGATTTGTGTTTTTAAAATTGTCTCGTGATTTTATTTTTCCTTTATTTAAGGAGTAAATGATATTTGAGAAAATTGTCCATCGTTTGTTTTAGTATCACTGTAATTTCTTTCTATATTTTTTTGTATAGATCTTTTATATTTAAAAAAATTGTTTTTAATTTTTCTAGGAACTAAATTTGTCGAAAAATTTCTAAAGAATAATTCTCAAAGTTTATTAATTTCCAATTTTGGTATTTCTAACCATTACTGTATTTTTCATAGGAAAAATATAAAAACAATCTTATTTTGGGTGCCCCATTGAGCACTTTTGGTAGTTAGTTAATCTGAGGGGTTGAGAGTTCGATTACCGCCAGAGATTCTGGCTTTCTTTCACTTTATTGGTATTTATCAATACATCATATTATGGGTACCGAAACAATATTCTGTTTGCAGATTCATGCTTTGGATTTTAGAACATATAGACTATAGTCAAAAGTTTTATATAAAATAGGTAAAATTAGTGAGGGTGTGTACTTAAACCGCTTGGGTTATTGGGCTTGTTTTCTATTTTAGAATTATTTTTGTGAAGATTACCTTTCAGAAAAATATAAAATTATTATATGTTGTCAAAGAAAATTACATTTTAGGGAAAAAAGGGTAGACACTTTTTCGGCCTAAAAAATAAGTTTATTCCAATTTGAAATTATTTAAAAAGGCCATAACCTTAAATTTATTTTCAAAAATTTTAGTAACAAAAAGCCCTATCTAAGAACTTCCTAAGGAGTAGAAGCATTTCGCACCTTGTTTTGAATTAAAATGCATACTATTTTTTTTCTAAATTTTCTTAGATTTTATTCAATGTTTTGTATTTCCTGTAAAATTACGAAAAGTCGAGATACGCCTTTTCTTTATTAAGCCTTCGACATAAGTTCTACAACTAGTTCCAGAAAGCATGAAAATAACATGAACTCGTTCAAGTATTGCGTTACGACGAA
Organism: Protocalliphora azurea; assembly: GCA_932274085.1. NCBI lineage: Eukaryota > Metazoa > Arthropoda > Insecta > Diptera > Calliphoridae > Protocalliphora > Protocalliphora azurea. The sequence goes on along the minus strand of OW026521.1, from coordinate 131,750,536 downwards.
TGATATTTTTTCGAAATTGTCACCCTCAGAACTAGTTCTAGATCATTATATCAATCTTAAAAATTTTTAAACACCCTCAAAAACGATTTTTTATGACGACGGAATAAAATTTTCAAAAATATTTTTTTTTAAATTTTGAGTTTTGTTTAACGGTTTTAGATAGACGAGAAATCAATCTTTCTATATATATATATAGAATGCTTGATTTCTTGATTTGTTCACTTTATATGAACTTTTGCTGAAGTGTTGTTCATATACTTAATATTGCTTTTGTTATACACTTTTTTCAACTTCCAAATTTACAAAAAGATAAGGTTTTATGTCAAATAATAGAAAAAAATGCCGCGGAAGTTGAAAAAATTTCAATAATAATGAAAATCGCAAATATTTTTAATAATATTTCAAAAGTTCGTGTAATGTAAAAAAAAATTATATATATTTAGAAATCATGATTTCTTGTGTATCTAAAGTCGTTAAAAAATTTAAAATTGGTAAAAAAGTGAATTGTTACAATTTTTGTTATTCCGTCAAGTTGTAAAAAAATCGTTTTTTGTCGATAACTTCAGACTTTGAGGGTGTATCAAAAAATCTAAAAATTGTTATTACAAAGGTGGATATGCAACTGTTTCCATTTTGTCAAATTTTTCAAAAATATTTTTTTCTAAAATTAATAAAAAAAGTACATACTATTTATTTTTAATTTAATTTAAATAAAAAAATTTTTGAGTTATAGAAGAGTCGACATTTTTCTTAAAACGAAAATTTATAGAAATTATGAAGATGTTTATCGATTTTTTAAATTTAATTTTTTCTAAAATTAATTTAACTAAAATATTCTCAAAATTAAAACATTACAAAAAATTGTTCCGACTCTTATAAACCCTTTGTCCAAGTTGAGATGTGTTATATGACAATGAAATACGTTATATTATATATATAAATAGGTAGCCCCAAACAAAATAAATTATAAATTTTTCCACCTAAAAGACTATTACAGTGAAAGTCTAAAAGAAAATTTAAAAGCAATTTTCATATAAAAATGTCGAATAGGGTAAATAGATCCAGGGGGAGTAGTAGCTCCTATAAATGTTATAAATGTTAGTTATCGCATCAAATAGACTGGCGAAGCGCGCCGGTAAAAGCTAGTAAATGTCAAATTCAATACCTGGAATTTCGCACATATTTAAGGAAGATGTAATCACTTCGGTGCATAACAAATATTTTATAAATATAAGACAATATTAAATTAAAAAAAGGATAAGGTGGAAAATTTATGGACCGATTTGAATGATTTCAAAAACCAAAATTCGAAAAAAACATTTGTGATAGATTTATGCAAGAATGAGGCTCATAGCTTATATAGGAGCTGCAAAAAATCTAATAACGCGTTTTGGCCTATAACTCGGTTCATACTGGATCTACTACTTACATCTTAAAAAAACTCCAATTTTTTCTGTGAAAGAACAAAGTCTCTAGCTTACATAGGTGCTTCAAAAAGTTGAATAAGCCAAATATGCCTTACTTTATTGTTGTTGTTTTTGTTTTTCAGTACTCATGAAAACAACAATTAAATTTGCCAATATCTCGGTTGTTTATGAACAGATTTGGTTGATTTAAAAAACTGAAATTCAAGAGAAATATTTGTGATCGATCTATATAAGAACCAAGTCCGTAGCTTTTTTAGGTCTTGTGTATCGATCGAAAATGAGATGGCGTATATCTCTGTAACTAATGGACGTCTGAGTTCATTCCGATTTTGTTTTGCAAAACCGAAATTTCTAGCGTTAAATATATATATATATATAGATATATATATGTATATGACAAACTTTTATATATCTTTTACAACTTTGGTGAAGGATACAATAATTTTATAAATCTTTTTCTAAAAAACAAGTAAAAACATTTTAAGTTGTGCCAGCCGGACCATATGGTATCCTACACCATTGTCTATGTACATTACGTTGTGCCGAAAAACTGTTGTTTCGATATTCTGATGTAAGAATACCTCTCAAACGATGCGTATTGATGAGCTGAATGCAGGAAAAATATTAAAAACAATTTAAAAATTGATCTTCAGTTCGCTACTAGCGATTCAAAAATCATGGATCTCACACATTTAGTCAAAAAAAGTTTAGATTTTTTTTCTCGAAATAGTTGTCAATAAATTGGTAATTTCGAGATTGTGGAAAAGATATTTTAAAATTTTTCGCTATGGTATTTTGTCCCTATTTTTTAAAACTAATTTAGTATGATCCATAATTACTTACATTAATATTACAACTTTTCTACATTTATATTTAAAAAGAAAATATTTCGATTTTTTCCCCATGATGTATTAAAATGACCGCTAATGGACCGATACTTTTGCGAAAAAATGTTTGGGATATTTTTTTTTAACGGGCTCACAATTTACATTTTTTTTTTACCAAAATGTACCAGGCCCGTGACTTTTACTCGTTTGTAGGGAACTGAAGATGAATTTTTCCTATGTTCAGCTCATCGATTCGCATTATTTGATTGCTGTTTCTACAAAATTTTTTTCGACACACTAGTGTGCACACTACTCTAGTGTGCATCAAAATTCGGAGATGGGTTTCTTTTATGGGACCTTTTTCATGGCCAATTGTGGACCGATAATTTTATTAAGCTTAGTGTATATTTCTATGAAACATACTTATGCATTGTAATTTGTTATTTTTGGACTTTAGGGTGATTGCCAGAAGTAGACCATATATGGTAGCTATGGTCAATACTGGACTGATCCTCTAACAATATCGTACATAAATCTCAATATAATTCTATTGGGATTTATGTACGTTAAATTGCTCTCATATCTATGGGATAATGTTTAAATATTATATAGATGAGTATCTATTCATATTTTGAATTATGGGAGGAGACTTAAAGTTTATCTGCTCTAAATAATTTGGTAGCTCAGACGAAGATATATAAATTAGAAAACTTTGAAAGCTGACTGAATTTTCCTTTTATTGATATGAGTATAGTTAAGACTGAGCAAAAAATGTTCTATAAATGTCTTGTCAGAATTTAAACTCAAAATTGATCAAATTAATTAGCTATAGGTGTAGGTAGTATAAATTGGTCCAAGAGTATCATGGAGTAACTGGATTGCTGATAGTTAATCAAAAGAATTGCCAAACAAAAATGATTATTTTATAACTTCTGGCCAAGTTAAAAAATGAAATTAGACATCATCAATGTGTTTTTAATATTGTCGAAAGAAAAAGTTTTGGTATACTTAATGTGAACATTTTACAAAATAAAAATTTAAAATTCTTCATATACAACTATTACCAATAAACCGACAATATAAAATTCGTCTAAAAATTAATTTTTTCTGGATTATTATAAAATTTATAGTTTTCTTCTTATTTATTTATTTATTTATTGCATCATAAGAATCTTTAATTATGATGTCATCATTCTTTACAATATTTCGAAATTCTTTTGATCTTATTTCATTTTATTAGACTATGAATTTATTTGTTTAACAAAATATCTTTTTTTTATATATCCCGACTAGCATCATTAAACCCCATAATATTGGGGGTATTAAGTGTTTATATGATACTATTACAAACGGAACCAAAATCCATTATTAACACATTAAAAAATAAAATAATTTCTAAACAAAATTTTAGAGGTCACAGCTGTTTGAATATAAATTCCAAATTTTAAATGCAACTTAAAACGATCTGCTTATTATCGCCACTTCGTGTATCTATTACTTATTTAAAAATAAATATATTTTTGTTTAATTTTGTAAGATCTTAAAAGTTCTTTTAGACGGTTTGATGATATTTTGATGATTTCATTTGACAACAGACATGCGTTACAAACACAATTTATTTATGGTAATAAATTTTCAGCCTTCACAAAAGACAAGAAATATCATAATAAAAAATAAAATAAAATTTTTGTAGTGAAAATCTCAAGTAAATATTACAAGTACCTACAGAATATTTCAAATTGAAGTGTTTTTTAATTAGCAATTTTCTATTTATTCTTAATTAAACCCAATTCCTGTGTTTTTGCTTAAATATTTGTCTAGTATTTAGTTGCTGCTTGCAATTGTCATGCCACATTAGCAACAAATTAGTGACATCCTTAAAAACTGAAACAGACACCTTGTTTTATTATTGTCTTTCAATCTTTTAGTTATTTTACAATTACAATTTGTTGAAATTGTCTGCAAAGTATGTGAAATATGTTTTTTTTTTTTGCTAAAAAGATTTCTCATTATATGTACTACTTACAATACATACTTATGACTTGGCATTTTTATATTTTTTGCATTCATCTTCTTTTATGTTGCATATACTACATTTTTTTTTCGCTGATACATCTTGCATGCATCATGCCTCTTACTAACTCCCAATATATTTGTGCTACTTACAGTAGCTCTTGATTTAAGTGAATGGGGTACTTCACTTACTGCACTGGAGAGAAAGAGTAGTCAAAAAAGTTAATGGAAAATATGTCTACTATAGCGATTTCAAGTGAAATAAATGATCTTGAAATATTTTTGGATTAAAAGAAAATATTTTTGGTTTTAAATGATATAAAGTGACTATGTGACACTCTATCTGGGCATGGTGCGAACTGGTTATAACTCAGAAGCCAGCCTATATTTGTATATAATTATTTCACTATAAAATAGCTATAGGTCCAAAAGATATGTATTTCATATATCAAGAATTTGAAAAAAGAAAACTTAAAAATGAAAAATTTTTGACCTCATGTTTTTTAATATATTCCTTGTGAAGCTAATGAAATGTATCCTACTTTTGTTTTAAAAAAATTCAATAATCATGTTCCTTTTCGCGGCTTGAAATTTTTAAAAAATTAAAATCGAAAAATTATGTTATTTTAAAAGAATAATACATGATCTTTTAATACAAGTACCACCTGTTAATATACTACTGCCAAATTTTGAGCAAGTGTCGTAATTTAAAAAATATTAATTTTCGAGGTCCTTAAAATAGGCATTTATTTGGTCAATAATTTCATCATAATTTCATGGAGCTGAATCTTTTTCCACCGAGCCATTTCTTTAAGTTTGTAAATGGAAGTAGTCACTAGGGGCTAAATCCGGAGAGCATGGCGGATGAGGTACCAATTCGTAGCCCAATTCATAGAGTTTAGCCATTGAGACTGCACACGTGCGCACTCGTGCATTATCTTGATGAAAAAGAACTTTTTTCTTGGCCATATGGGGTCGTTTTCTTTTTAAATCCTCATTAAATCGGTCTAATAAGTTGGCATAATATTTGCCGTTTATTGTTTTTCCCTTTTGAAGGTAATCGATGTGGATTATCCCGCGTGCATCTTAAAAAACTGTTGCCATCACCTTATTGGTCGACAAACTTACCTTGACCTTCTTCGGTGCAGGTTCACCTGGAGAAACCCATTGTTTAGACTGCTGCTTGATCTACGGAGTTCAGTAATGGATCCATGTTTCATCCACAGTTACAGAACGCCGCAAAAACTCATTCGGATTGCGGTTAAACAACTCCAAACAATCCTTTGAAGTTGTCACACGTTTACGTTTATGGTCAATTGAGAGCAAACGCGGCACCCATCTTGCAGACAACTTTCTTAAACCCAGCTGATAATTTAAAATCGAAACCACACTGCCATATGAAATACCTATGGCATCAACAATCTCACGCATTTTTACTCTTCGATCGGCCAACACCATATCGTGGATTTTTTCATTTGTACTTGTGCGACCACAACGAAAGTTAGTAAATCACTTTTTTTTACCATTGAAATCGGTGGTGCAGCGTCCCCATAGTAGTTATCGAGCTTTTCCTTGGTTTGATTGACGATTTTTTTTCGCAAAAAATAATGTTTAATGAGCACTCGAAATTCACTTTTTTCCATTTTTAGAAAAATACACGAGATTGTATGTTTTGAACAGCTGTTAAACGCAAAGTAAATGACGACACTTGTTCAAAATTAACAGGTGGTACTTGATGGGAATAGTGTTGTATTTCATATAACTACGAGGGAAGTTCGTAAAGTCACGGACTTTTATTCTATAAATTCCAAATTTTAATTGATCCGCCCTCATATATATATATATATATATATATATATATAATCGAATTTTCATTATTTAAAATGCATTAGATTTCTACATGTGCCTTCTATTATAAGAAATTTATTAAATAATTTTAGTTTTTTACTAAGTGCATTTTAAATGCAAGTGCGAAAAATGTAGAAGCATTTTTGAAACTATCCTCCCCCTACGATTTTTCACTAAATGCACTTTAAATGCAGAAGCATTTTTGAAACTTTCCTCTCCCTACGATTTTTCATTTTTTTATTTCATATTCACAGGATTCAAATAGGCTCATAAAATCATATATAAAATAATAATAGCATGAAAATATACGACTGTTGTGTGTGCTATTTTGAATTTAAATCAGCAAAAAATAAGTGAAAAAACCAAAAATTACATTTTAGATGTTGTGATGCCAGACTCCAGTAAATAACAAATTTTTTTTTTTTTTAATTTTTGTATAAAATCATCTCTCCTGATTAAATACGATAGCACAATAAACATACTCGTAGCATACAAAGTTCTATTATCTTAAGACACTTTTTGTTTGAAAAGCAACAACAATATTTTTAAACCATTTTACAATTTTAGAACATTATGACAATATGACATGATAGTACACCTGTGAATTCCCCAATTAACAAGTGATTTATTGCTTAAACAATTCAATTTAATTTTTTTTCTTTTTTTTGTGACAGAAATATTTACTAATTTAATAATATTTAGAAAAAAAGTAAAATACCAACATTTTTTTCATACAAAAATTTACTTTTTTTTTTTAATATTTTAGCAGAGACCAAAAATAACTGCTAAAGTTTTTTTTCAAATTGAAAAGGTTGAGTAAAGAATAAGAAATATTTTTTATGTTATATGACAACTGTTATTGCCGAGAATTTAATTTTTCAAAAATATTTTTTTTTTATGTTGCTTGATAACAGTTATTAAGATATATGTCGTTCATAATTTGTATTTTTTAAATAATGTTTTTACGTTGCCTTATAATAGTTATTTTTAAAAATAGATTTTTTTTCACCTGCTCAAATATGCAAATAAAATATTTATCAGTTTTAGAACAAATAAAACATGGGAGTATGCACCAGTGTATAAGAAAGCATTTTTTAATGTTTTATTTATACAAATCGGACAAACCGTTTTCGAATTATACTTTTACAAAAATGTGGGAATATTGTAAAAAATCCCCATATTCTTATAAATCGATATATAAATGTTAAAATTATAACGGAATTATTTATTATAAAGCAATGCAAAAAAAATGTTTTTTCTTAATAGCTGTTAAATATTAAAAAAATAAAATTTATAAAAAAAAAAAAATATATATATTTCAACAATAACTGTTATCAAGCAACGTAAAAAATTAAAGTTACTTTTTTTTAGAAATAACTATTATTAGGCAACATAAAAAGTAAGAATCAAAAATAAAAATTAGAAGCAACGAAAAAACTTTTCTATCTATTATAACTATTATAGGAATACGAAAATTTATATTTGTTAAAAATAACTGTTACTTAAAGACATATTTTTTATACCCCACACCACCATAGGTGGTTTAGGTATTATGCGTTTGTGCTGTTGTTTGTAACCCCAGGTCTGCAACTGAGATTAACGCTGATATAATATGTGAGATAACGCCGGCAGAGGAGAGTAACCATTTTGTTTATATTATGTTAAATCTTAAATAAGGGGTACACGTATTCTAATAAATCCTCTAAGATACATATCATTATTTTCAATCAGTCACAGAGTAATAATTTCCTTTTTATTTAAGGCATTCGCACCTTTTTTAGCACAATTTTTATGAAAATGTTTTTTAACATATAAAACAAACACTAAAAGGAAACAATTTTACAAAAAAAAAAAAAAAAAAAAACATTTCCAAGATACACATGTACACGCACAAACAAACTTTCGTATATGTGTATTTTTTTGACAGTTCATCTTATAAGATGGTTGTGTAGAGAAATCTCATCTCAACTGTCTCATAATACATCTTATAATACTAATATTTGAATCTACAAGTGAAATAATTCTCTCAGAGAGCGAATTTGATAATCTCTGACACAAAAATCTTACATATTATGTTACGTCTAGACGGGCTGTAACGCACAGAAAACATCATCCTACACCCACCTTAAAATGTACCAATCGACTCAGAATCACTTTTTGAGTGGATCTAACGATGTCCGTCCGTCTGGCTGGCTGTCCATGTAAATCTTGTGCACAAAGTACCGGTCGCAATTTTGAAGATAATTCAATGAAATTTCGCACGTAGGTGTTTCATGACACATGGATGTTTTGTATTAGTATCAATCTTTGTGCCAAATTTCATGAAGATCGATCCATAATTGACCATAGCTTCCATATAGAGCCCTCTTCCGAAAATCATTTTAACGAGCATAAATCACATACACATGTTAGTATCTGGTTTATATTTGACACAAAAGGGTTTTATATAAGTAGAAATCATAGTGACAAATTTTATGCGGATAGTTCCATATTTTACCATATCTCCCATATAAGCCCACTTTTGGGAATCACCCTAAAGTGTATAAATTCATATAAGTGTTAATATTAACGTAACATTCTGTATTCGTATATTTTATTTTACATTTATTGAATGTATCGGTCCACAATTGTCCACATGTCTAATATAAGACCCCCTCCACGAATTTTGATGGACATGCACATTGGTGTGGGGTATCATATGATCGGGCTTGACCAACTATATCTTTCTTAATTGTTTTTTTTTTTTATTTTTTAACAGTTATGTCTCATCGTTTTTACATAAATCTTATAACCACGGCAGCCAAAAATATGCCTAAAAAAGTGTTTTATGCACATAAAAAATGCTCTTAAAATCGGAAAATATGCTCTTAAAATATTATATTTTCTGGCTAAGTTTTTAATTATCTACTATTAATGCTAAAATATCCTGATTTTTATTAGCAATTGCTAAAAAATGTTTTCTTTTTGCATTTAAAAACATTCGAAGCTAACACATTATGTTAGGAAATTTCAAAATTTCTATAAATTTATAAGATGAAAATTATTAGGGAATATGATTTAGAAAACGTATGTGACAGTAAAGAAGAAAATTCACTAATGGCAAAAGTTGGATAAAATTCTATTGAGTTTAAAATATGAAAAATTTCTCCCTTAAGTGTAAAATATGCAAAATTATGCGCTTTAGCGTAATATATGAAAAATTATGCTCTTAAGTATAAATTATGCAAAAATACACTGTCTAACAAAAAAAAGTGCGGTTTCCTACTCTTGTTATTTACTTCATAATAATTGTCTTCTAGGTGTATTATGGGATACTTTTTTGGTGTCCAGGTATTTGTCGTTTTATATTGTTTAATTTAACAAAACAAAAGAAGTTTTTGAATTATTTTCATTTCGTGTTTGGGGTAAAAGTGTTCTGTTTTGTGCGACAAAATAAAGTCACACTTTACTAAATTTTTTAATTTGGCTACCAATTTTCCAATTAATTATTACAAAATGGAAAAAATGCTTAACTGTAATATTCTATTCATTAAATTTTATTCAAATTATTATTACATTTGAAAAATAATAATAGATCAAAGCCATATTATTGTGAAATTAAGATATTTATTTTTAAAAGCAAAATATCTGAATCTGAGGCTAAAGAACTATTTAGTTATGCAAAATAATAAATTTGATTGAAAACTAGATGAAATTGGGAGGGGCAGTATCCTTAAGACTACTAAGTAAAATCATAACGATATCGCAATTTTCGCTAAAAGCAAGTCATTAACGTAAGCGGAAAGAGAAAGGAAGAAGTAATTTTAATTATATTTTATCCTTAATATAATTTTATCCTTTTCCGTGCCAATTTTCAAACTCTTTTCGGTTTTTAGAATCTTTTTAATAAAATTTTGATTCCTTCATCCAAATAACTTTATTTTAGAATGATTCTGGGACTTTAACGATCATTACGAGGTACTTTTGCTTTGAATAGGTACTTCTAAAACTCATATGTTTGAGCTTTCTCTTAACAGTAAGAGTAAAAATAGATACAATTACTTTTTCCTTTATCTCTTTGGATGATGAAACTAAATCTCTTTTGGCGAGAACCACGATATCGTTACCATTTCACTTCGTGGCAATACGGTATCTGGCTCTCAGTTTCTTATAATTTTAATTTAAATTTGTTATTTTGCATAACTAAATAGTTCTTTATCCTCAGATTCAGATATTTTGCATTTTAAAGACAAATATCTTAATTTCATTTCATTATCCCAATCTGAAATCATGAAATCTTCCTGGATTGTGATTCTAAATTGGTTTCAAGGAATATGTTTTTGAGAACTATTTCCTAACTAATTCTGTATGACTTCACCATCACATCTCTGAACAATTTACTGGTTCACAAATAATTTCTTAACTGGTTTAAAAACTTGAAAGAAAAATAAAAAAAATAGTAAGATATTTAAATTGATTTAAAAAGTGACATTCAGTATATGGCTTATTAGAATAAAAAAGACAAATCAATTAAAAAGAACTGGTGCTGAATCCGTTCTCTAACGCTTCTATAGAACTACTTCTTATATGACAATTTCGCACAAAAATCATTGACTAAAGAACTGGTAATAGAATAAGTAACTACTGACTAGGTAACACTTCTACAGAACTAGTTCTGGAGGAGACAATTTCAAACAAAAATCATTGATTGGTAACGCCATAGTAGAACGAGTGCGGGCTACTTTCATGCGTTCTGAAACTAGTTGTACAACTAGTACATTTTTTCCTGGGTACATAGGTCAAGTTCATAAGAGTCTATATTTAGCTATATTGGCTAGTTAAAATTTCAAAATTGTTTATTTTTTGACTCGATAAAGATAATAAAAGAAATTTTTTAGACATGTTTTGATGAGATAAACAAATAGTCAAGATTATTGCAGCCTTACTGCTGCAATCGTTGCTATTTCGGCCTGAAAAATATTACAATCGTTTGGGAATCTAAAACACATACTTCTATTCAATTAATAATTTAGAAGTGCAATAATACAATTATAAATGTAGATCATTTGTGGTCTTCAGAATGTTGGCCTATCCATACCCTCTGACAATTATTTTTGACGTACATATGCCTTGTTGTCATTACATCGAAAAGAAGCCAATTTAGCATTGCAAAATGGACTTTTTAAAAGTTCAAATTTACTTAAAGTTCCCGCGAAACGAAAGCAGTTCAAGGATTGGCTAATCGTTGCAGATGACTCCAGATTTAGATTATTAGAGAGGGAAATTGTCTGACGCTCCCCAAATTTATTACTGAATAAGAAGTATTGTATACTCTCGTCTCTTACATTGTTATCCGAGTTATATCATATCAATTGATGTGCAATTGCATTAGCTCGAATGGCCACTTGACTCCATAATCAGCTCCCATGATCGGTTAGGGGTTGTTAATGATTTCAGTTAAGTCAGTTAAATTCCAACTGGATTTACTGATAACCAGGGTAATCAAAAATATGCTCTAAAAGTAGGTGTTTTATGCTCATAAAAAATTCTCCATATTTTTCGATTTTAGTAGAATTTAAATTAAAAAATATGTTCTTAAAATATTATTTTTCAGGCTAAATTTTAAATTATCTACTATTCATACAAAAAAAAAAAAAAAAATAAAATAAAATAAAATGATTTTTATTAGCAATTGCTAAAAAATATTTTCCTTTTGCACTTAAAAATACTCAAGTCAAATATATTTTATTAGGAAATTACAAAAATTTCTATCTATTTACAAGATTAAAATTATTAGGGAATCGTATTTGAAGAACATTTGTGATAGTAAAAAGAAATTTCACTAATAGAAAAATACATAAAAGTGCCAAAATTTTCTCCTAAATGTAAAGTATGCAAAATTATGCTCTTTAGTGTAAAATAGGCAAACTTATGCTCCTAAGCATAAAATTTGACATTTAAATTTCTAAATGTAACAAATCGATGTCAAAATTGTTAAAATTGTTTTAAACGGATAAGTAACTAACAGCTTGGCTCATTTGAAGCCCATGAAAAAATATAATTTTGAATATTTTTGGCTGCCCTGCTAATAGCACATAACACTGTGCGACAAATGGTAGGGGTCAGTGATCGGGAAGGGTTCAAACTACCGGGGAAATAAGTTTTGCGTTCATCGATTTTTATAACCTATGTATCTATGTAATAACCTAATAATTACCTGTAATAATTTTTAATTTTACGTGTTAATAATTATAATAAATAATATATAATAAATATTATCCAAATTCATTGAAACATAAAATCAATATTCTTGTCAAAATGAGATACCTTCACTTAATTGTGAATAAAAGCGAAACGCGTCCATCGATTTTAATGATATATGTCTCATTTTGTTTAAAGGTTATGTGACTTTATATGAAAGTAATAGGACTTGACACTTTTTTTTACCGTTTTGGATTTTTTATGAATTAAAAATAAAAAAATTCAATTTTTTAGGCAAAAAATAGTTTTTTTTTCATACATTTATTTATAACTGCGAAACTGTTGCTTATGTAGCGAAACGTTGTATGAACAGATTAAAGGAATTGTTACTCCTAATTTTTTTAAATTTGTTTCAGCAAAATCGGACTAGTGGTTCTCGAGTTATGTCAAAAAAATAAAGACCACCAAAGGTCACAATTTCCCCTATATGATAGTTACTAACTTCAAATCGATATATCTCGATTCCTAGACGTGACCCAGCGAAACGCCGGGACACTTATAACTTCTTTTTTACCGATATAACATTTCCCGTTGGTTTCATCCCATCCCGATTTTGACCGTCGCATAGTGTAATGAAGGGCATTTTCAAAACAATTATTAAGGGTATTCATTTAAACACTTAAGTTTCCCATTTGCGTAATTGTGCAGATTAACGCTACGCGTTTTATGAACCCCGTTTTCAAATTTTGTGCAATATTAAGGATAAGAAAATAAGAAATCATTGTAAACAATTGATTTTTTTTTTTTTTTTGATTTTATTGTAACTGACGTAAATATAATTTTTTACATCGCATTTATTAGTAATTTTTAAATATAAACAAAAGACAGCTGATTTATAAATGCACAAACTTATAATTATTTTGCAAATGATTTTCCGTACAATTTTTGACAGTTCATTTGCGAGTGTGCAAACTTGCACATTTTGCGAGGGTTTTGCGTGTTTTCATGAGGACCCTTATTATTGCCAAGCCAATTCTTGAGATTTTTATAATTAATTAATAAACAAAAAACAATAATTTGAATGAACAAAATGTTAAATTAGAAAAAAGAAAACATAATTTCTTTATGTTGGAAATATTTAATTAAATGATTGAAACAAGAATAATAAATATAGAAAAAATAATAATAATAATAATTGAAGCAAATAGAAATTCCAAATAAAAATTAATTAAATTGAATTATGCCACTCCAAAGAATCAAAACTACAAAAAATAGTTAAACAAATAACAAATAAAAATGAAAACATATTGAAGTGATTTTTTTTTTTTTTTTTTTTGTAAGTAAATTCTTTAAGAACCCACATAAAAACAAAACATTTGAATACATTTTTTTAATGGAGGAAATTATACACATTTAAATGCATTTACAGCAACATTTTTAACTAAAAAGTCAAAATTGAGAATTCAAGAAAATTATGTTTAATAAAGTACTTAACAGTAGTGCTGTGGTTTGATTTGTTATGGCATTTTATAGTAACTTCTGTTAGTGCTGAGCTTTAAATGAAAAAAAGGCGTCATTGTAGTAGGAAAAATGCTTCTGTTTAATGACCCGTACTTGAGATCATACATACATATGTATGTACATTGTTTTTGAATAGAATAACATGAACTTTCTCCCCTTGTCATTGCAAACTTTGAAATTGTTTTTTTTTATGACTTAAATTTTTATTTTACCCCAGACACAAGATCACAAATTTTAATATTTATTAGGTCTTTTTTTTGTTTATCTTACAAAAAGAATTATAAAGCTAACTTCAGACTAGACTAATATTTAACACAAAATATTTAGTCTTTTTTTCCCGTAATTTTTGCAGCTAAATACAGAGTTGATTTTTTGTTCACATTACGCGTATTTATTTGAGGTTTCTTGTTTGATGAAACAGTTATAAAAAAATCGAAAAAACGTGAAGGAGAAAACATATTTTAAGCTTGTTCAGCTTACTTACTAAAAATTCATTGATCAAACACAAAATAACCATAAATTTATTTGACATCAATTATGAAATGAATTTGTAGGAAAATCTTATTTTTTATTTTGTTTTTTTTTTTATCGATTTAGAATAATTATGGATATCAAGTTCATTTTTGTAGCGTTTTTATTTAATATATAGCGAAAATGCTGTTTATTTTAGGCATATATTTATAAAATGTACAATAAAATAAAATATTTAATTAAAAAATGAAAAATACTAATTATTATTAACTTATCAGTTACGAAATTCATAATGTACATTAGTGAAATTTACTTTAGAAATAAATATATTTTTATATATTTTTTTAAAGTAATTTGTGTTTATACAAAATAACAACCCTGTTTTCTCTTCACGTCATTTACATAACAGGTCTGTCTTTACAAAACAACACTGTTTTCTTTCCATGCTACTTTCAGCTAAGTCTACACAAAGAAATAATGTCGGCAAAATAACGGGAAACGTTTTAATTTTAATTTGCATTTTTACGGAAAAAATTATTTGTCATTTTTATTTTTTATTTGTCTTTTTAAAAGAAAATTAATTCACTTTGCACCTTTTTTTCCATTTTTTTTGTTAAAAAGAGCAAAATTTGAAAAAAGAACAATAAATTTGACAGCTTAACTTTATGTTTAAGCATTAATAAATAAATTGAGCAATAGATTTCTTATTGGTACACACGTAACATTTTAAAGAGAGAGCGATAGAAAAATGTTATACGTAGACTGGGGGTAAAAATCATAACAACCACTATTATGGTTTTAACAAAAAATATTAACTTATTGCAAGTTTTATTTAAGAAAACTGTATTTTAATAGATAAAATATAAATTTTTCATTTCTTTTTTGTATATTTAAAGTTTACGTACAACAACTTTTTCAACTCAAGCAGTCAGCCGTATCAGCTGTTGTTGGCCCCTGTTTGATTTTACATTTATTTTGTAAAATCAAACAAAAATTCACCCAAAATAATGGCAAATATTTTACATCTTGTGTTCACATTTTTGACCTGAAGCAAGTATTTTTGTTTGACCAAAATCAGCTGTTATCTTGTTTGGTTCGTAAAAATATTTGGTGTTCACATTAGGCAAATCAAATTTTTTCAAAAATCGCCAAATATTAGCCTAATGTGAACTTAGCTTAAGCTGGGACACAGGGAAATAAGCTTTAAAATCTGTAGTGTAAAATTAATAATAAATATTTATGTTTGTTTTGTATAGAGCTGCCAAGGGTGGTGAAATAAAGATCGAGAGACAAATTTTATCATAATAAAAACTTAGAGGAAGGAAGCATAGATTTGAATTTCTAAGAAAATACATATAAAGGCATTTAAAACTACAACAAAATAAAAGAAGTGCGATCAATAAATAATCATCTAGACATTGGAAAGGAAAAGATCTCTTATTTTGAATAATTTTTTTTTAAATTCCTTCTACAGAAATATTACAAATCCATAAATACATATATGGCAACCATGCTTAACTTACACATAAATTTACATTAACTTCTCACAAGACAAGATCATTTAAATCAATAACAACGAATAATGAATGATTCAACGCGCATATTCCACAAATGAACTGTTAAAAAAATCATTCAACAAACCAGGAACAATGCTCAAGTATTCAAAATACAAAATCTTTTCAATTGTAATTTTTATTTAATTTTTCTATTTTTTATTTTAATTTCCCTCCAGAGTATAGTATTTTCATTATACACAGTAAAGAACATTTGGAGACATAAACATAAAAACTCAAGCCGATATCCCAACACCACCGCCACTAATAACAATATATACGATCATCATCAGACTTAAGTCATAAAAATTTTTGTTTTGAATGAATAAAAATCATGAAAGAATTTATTTATTTATTTTTCTTCTATTTTTCATTATATTTGTTGTTATTTTTGGGGAACATTTTTTAATTTGGTGTTAATAAAATTATGTGACTGCGATTTAACAATTATTTATAGACAAATTAAATTTTTTACGATTATATAAAATTCATTATTAATATTTAGTTATAAAAATAATTTTGACTCCATATTTATTGGAATTGTTTTTTAACTTTAATGCTTTTCAACATTAAAAAGTCGTTAAAAATATTTTTTCAATACTTTGATCATAAAAACTATAAATTTTTGTCCATAATTTATGGTCAATTCGGATTTTTTTTTTTATGAAAGTAATTATTTAAATTTAAATGTTAAATATGGCGGCGCAAAAAGATTTTAGCATAAATTCAGTTTTTTAAACAACAACAACAATTTTACTATTATTTTTCAAAAATTGTATTTAATTAAAATTAGCATTTTGGAACATTGTTGCCGAAAATAAAAACATGGGGCGTGAAAGACAATATTTAGGTAAGACTTTTAGGTGCCGTTTATGGTTAAATAAAAACATTTCCTTTGTTTAAATATATTGCTGAAAATATGTAAGTTAAAAGGCCGCTCAATCGAATTGTAACACTTTTTAATTATGTTTAAAAAATATTAAGTTTTCTGTTGAATTTAAAAAATAAAATAATAAATAAAAATAAAAAAACGTTCCAAAACGTCCTAAAATATTTTTAATGTCTCTTTACGTTAATATAATAATATCAGCAGGGCAACCAAAAATATGCAAAATCATATTTTTCCTGGGCTTCGATTGATCCAAAATATTAGCTTTTTACCCGTTCCACACAATTTTAAGAATTTTGGCATCGATTTATTACAACATTTTTGCATATTTTATTTCTAACAACATATTTGTCATATTCTCATAGAAAATCCTTTTTTTAGAACATATTTTAGCAATCTAAATGACATATTTTTTTACTTTAGAACATAATTTTGCATATTTTGCACTTAAGAGAAAAAAATTTGAATACTTTTTGAATACTTTCTGTTTGATTATAAACAAATAAATACACTGCCTGCCACTTGAATAAGGAATCACATTTTTTTAACTTTAATTAAGTATATCTCCTAAGCTAAAGTTCAGAAAAAAATAATTTTTTGCCCAACCAAATTTCAAAGTGTTGGTTTTAGTTTACTGAAGAAATAAAAAATATACATATTTTGTTATGCTAAAATTATGCATTTATTTAAAGACATGTATTTCTGTGGTACTATTTCGTGTGTCACTTGAATAAGGAATTCTTTTAATATTAATCAGGAAGGCTATGATATGAATTTCTTTCAAAATAAACGGCTAGAGAATTTTTAATTTGGTAGTTTTTAAATAGTTTTTATTCAAAATGTGATGTGGTAAGGCTCTTATTAACTCTGAAAAAGAAAAAAATTCTTATTTTGAAATCTCAGGGTCAGAATCCGGTCCAAATAGCCAAAAACATTAATAGAGGCATTAATAGAGACATGAAAGGGCGGAAGAAAATGGCAACAACTCTAAAAGAAAGACGAAGAATTCATAGAATTGCATCAAATTCTGCCATGTCGGTATCAAAAATACGTGAAAAAAGTGGAATCAGTGCCAGTCTAAAAACAGTGCACCGTATTTTAAAGTCGTGGTCATACATAGTCCGACGAAAACTGCAAAAAAAAAAACACCACTTAATGAAAAACGCAAATCACAACGTCTACAGTTTGCCAAAAATACAATGACATGATCCGACAAATGGTTTAAAGTTGTATTTTTCGATGGAAAAAAGTTTAATATTGATGGCGCCGACAGGTATAACTATTACTTCTACGACTTAAATAAGGAAGAATTATTTTTAAGCCGCAGACACAGCCGAGAGGGCGGAAAAATGGTATGGGGTGCCATTTCGTATTATGGAACCATAGAATTGTTTTCTGTATCCAACAAAATGACTGCAAAGACTTACAAAAACATTCTGGAGGAAGTATTACCAAAATTTAATGATTTTTTTGGACCCATACCTTGGACGTACCAACACGACAACGCTCCGATTCATACCGCCAGAGCAGTAAAACAATGGATTAATCAACAAGGTGTTAAACTTTTGGATTGGCCCCCATAATCACCAGACCTGAATTCAATGGAAAATGTCTGAGGTTGGCTTGCAAGAAAAGTTTATGAAGGAGGAAAACAATTTGAGACGATAGAATCCTTAAAGGATGCAATAACATGGAGTTCAATTTCGCTAAATTACTTAGAGTTATTATACAAGTCGATGCCAAATCGCATTTTTGAGGTTATTTCTAAAAATGGTTTCAGTACTCATTACTAATTGAATGCTAGAAGATAAAAACTTTCATTTTTATAACCTAAAATTTAAAAATAAATTACAGTTCGCTTAGTTTTAAAATATGTCTTATTCAAGTGACAAACGAAAAAGTACCACAGAAAGACATGTCTTTAAATAAATGCATAATTTTAGTATAACAAAATATGTATATTTTCTTATTTCTTCAGGAAACTAAAGCCAACACTTTGAAATTTGTTTGCACAAAAAATTATTTTTTTCTGAACTTTAGTTTAGGAGATATACTTAATTAAATTTAAAAAAATGTGATTCCTTATTCAAATGGCAGGCAGTGTACATATTGAAATAAATATTTCGTATTTTCTGAATTTTTTTGTAATAATTCATAAACTATTACGAGTCCCAGAATGTCACTTACCAAGGGTATGGAAAACATTTTCATCATTAACATATATTTTTTGAAAAATTTTAAAATAACCATTTTTTGAGATATTTACACCCCGAACTCTTTATCGCGAGATATGGACGGACCATTTTAATGTTGACAAAAAAGTCTTCTTGTACGTCACATTAAAGGTAATTTTGATACCTTTAATATGACCAGCAAAAAAGAACTGAAAAAGAGCTGAAAAAGTCATGATTTTAACATTGTGTTGTCATTAGAAGGAAGTACTTAGTGCTGAAAAAGAGCAGCAGAAGTTATTTTTTAACCCATGGTTGTCATTAGTAGGATGTTCTTTTTTTATGCTTCTTGTTTCTTGCTTTTGACGTACTTCTTTTAAAACTATGTTTATATATAAAGCGTGATCCATTTCGGGGTTCCCTACTTTTTTAAAGAAAAAAAAAAAACATAAAATTCAAATTTAATGGGGAATGTTTATTATCATTTGAAAGAACATTCTTTGGCATTTATTTTTTGAAGATTATGTTTATCAAATGTTGGCCGTTGCTACGTTGCAGATGGTCCATCCGTTGAGTCCAATTTTCGATGACTCGTTCGATCATTTCGACTGGTAACTGGCGAATGACACGCGTGATGTTTTCCTCCAAGGCCTGAATCGAAGCGGGTTTGTCCGCATAAACTTTAGAATTTACATATCCCCACAGGAAAAAGTCTAACGCTGTGATATCACACGATCTTGGTGGCCAGTCGACCGGCCCAAAACGTGAAATTATGTGCTCACCGAAGTGTTCTCTCAATAAATCCATTTATTGATGCGATGTGTGGGAAGTGGCGCCGTCTTGCTGAAAGCAAATGTCGCCGAGATCACGAGCTTCAATTTCAGGCATCAAATATAAAATTTTAAATATAATATAAAATATCAAATATAAAATTAAAAATAGTCGGTTATCATGGCACGATAACGGTCGCCATTGACGGTTACGTTCGCACCGGCATCATTTTTAAAGAAATATGGACCGATGATTCCACCGGCCCACAAACCACACCAAACCGTTGTTTTTTCTGGATGAAGTGGCAGTTTTTGAATCTCTTCAGGTTGCTCTTCGTCCCAAATGCGGCAATTTTGTTCCTTTACATACCCATTAAAATAGGCCTCATCGCTGAACAAAATTTGCCTCGAAAACGTCGGAGCAAATCTGTCAAAAAGAGGCTATTGAAAAAAGTATCTCTACTTGATTATTTACTTATTATTAACTTTCTTGTAAAAAATACATTAATTTTCACTTTTTTGGAAGTAATTTTTGTTACTTCCAAAATACCACAAAATATGCTCTTAGTTCTACTTTTGAAGTAGTGAAAATGTTCTTTTTTGGAAGCACTTGATCGTTTTCTTGCTGGGATGATATCTCAATGAATCTTGTACCATAAATACTTTGAAATATATTTGTAATTTTGTGCATACAACTTTGTAATTTTTTTAATTATTTTACACTTTCTGATCGCTGTATTTCGCGAACCACTTTATAAAATTATCTGAAATTTTGTATCAGTTTTAGCTTTGATGAATAAAATAATTGTACCAAATATCAATAAATTTAAAGAGGTTAAATTTGAAATTGTTCGTGTTGGTTTTAAGTAGAATGACTCAGCATAACTTTAAATCAAAGACCGGCGCCCTTCGGGGCCGCAATACGAAGCTTAACGACGCTAAACAATTGTGAGCAACTAAGAAACAAAAAATCATTTAGTTTTGTTCTAGTTATCAACAAGGTAGGTTCGTGTCCCATGGTCAAGCAAAAACAAAACACGTAACAAAGATCGTAAAAAATATATTATTTTTTTTTTTTTTTTGTATGCTAGATATAACAAGCACAGAGTAAACAAAATACCAAATACATTAACACATTCAAATTTCTACGTCCTCTCTTTGTGCCTAGCGATGCTTTAAATTATTGATAGGAGCAAAGAGAGGACACATAAATGCATTGGTTGGTATGTTTAAAACTGAATTTAAAATTTTTATTTTATTATAATCTTTGTTGTGAGATTTGTTCATTTTTTGTTCGATTTTTGCATTTTTTGTTGACGTTCGTGTTGTGTATGTGAAAAGAGCGAATACTCTCTGCCCCTGAGGGCTTTGGGTGCCGATCAATGCTTTAAATACCAAATAATTTTAACGCCTTAAATTATCACATTATATAAAAAGTACTTTTTCAGTTGACCTTAATCGTTTTTTATTCTAATACTTAATGTTTGTTTTCTTTCTATGGAATATTTATTATTGTCATGACTTTAATTAAGCTTATAATCCTCTTATAACACAATTGTTATAATTTCGAAATACGAAATATGAGTATAAAAATCAACACCATAAAATACTATTACGAGTACAAAAAAACCCTTCAAAATAAAATTTGAACAAAAAAAAAAAAAAATCTGAAAAAGTCTATGCAACTGGTTTTATAGTCTTCATAATAGTGTTGAATTTAGTGTGGTGTCTAATGCTAATGGATTATGCATGTCAGTATGATTGACTGTCTGTCTGTCCGTCTATCCATTTGTATTGAAATTGACGGTAATTGAGGTCATGTTCAACGTTAGATACCAATACAAGAGTCGAAGGGTTAAACTTTATAATATTTTCATGTTGCATGGATGTTCTATGTGTCAACAACAAATTTGTTTCAATTAAGAAAAGGTTTTCCATCATTTTTTATTTTTCTTTTGTATGATTGATGTATAATTTTTATTTCTTTATTATTTTTTTTGTTTTATATTTTAGAAAATATTTGTAGAATTTTTCATTTTTTTTTTTTTTTTTAATTGTAACAATTATGTTTTAATCACTATCGAAAATTATAAAGAAAAAAATTACACAATTATAGTTAAGAGAAATAAAATGGGTTTCTACTTTGATGATGAAGTGGCTAAGGAACTGCACTGTTTAATTTTATAAACAAAATTTTATATAAATATTTAAACTTATTGGGAATAAGGTGAAACTTTCAAATGAAACATAATATGTTATTTTTTTTTAACAAAAATCGAACGGAATAAGTTAGAATTAAAACTAAATCAACAATTTTTATTAATATTATTGACTTTATTAAAATCTTTATAAAATGATTAATTAATTACATTGTTATGTGAATTTACTTAAAAGTATTACAACAATTAATATCTAATTAATTAAATAAGGAAACTACTAATATCACAGTATTAAGGAAAAGTTGTATAAAAAAACCTTGTACATACTTAAAAGTTATAAGAAATTTAAAAAAAAAACATCAATTATTACTCTTTAAGTAAAAAAGAGTCTTGTGATTGTTTACTAAATTTCTTATTATTTCATATGTAGACGTTCTGCATTTTTCTTTAAATAACAGAGTCGGAGTCCCTTGCAAATTAATCAAAAATTTTATAACTAAAGTTTCTACTGCATAGAAAATCAGTAGAATATCTGGGGTGTAGGTTATGAATTATTTTCAGATTTTTATATTGTATTATCTGTAATTTTCTCGTGTAAGTTTTAGCAGCTTTATTAAACCAGACTTAGTATTCGTAGGTCAAAATTGGTCGAATACACATTTTGTAAATAAGGATCTTATTTTTTAAATTAAGTTTAGATCTTCTGTTGAGTAAGGGGTAAAGTGCACAACCGCATTTGATTGCTTTATCACAAATATACTGTGTGTGTGTGTGTTGTTTAAATGATAGTTTTTTATCTAAGATAATTCCTAGATATTTGATACTATCCTGCAGGGGAATAAAAGCTCTCCTAGAATATAAATGTTTGGTAGGAATACGTTTGTGTGATCTATTATATGGAAATATAATAGCTTGTGTTTTACTAACATTAACTTTTATCTTCCATTTATCAAAGTATTTATGGGTAGATTTTAAATTACCTTTCATTTTTTTTTTTATTATTGCGTTTGACACCTTACCGCAGCAAATAAAAGTACTGTCGTCTGCGTAAAAAGCTACTTCTCGATTATTGCGAACAGTAAAATCGGAATTATATATTGAATAAAGAGTAAGTAATAATACCGATCCTTGCGGCAGACCCGCAGGGATTTGTCTATCACTAGATAGCGTGTTTTCTATAGATACAATAAATGAGCGATGATCTAAAAAACTCTTTATTATCTTTTGCAGGTACGTTGGATAATTAAAGGAATTTAGCTTAAAAACCAGGCCTTTTCAATGTCACATGCTTTTTCAATGTCAAGAAAAATAACTCCAGTGCTCTTACGATTTCTTTTGTTTGATTCAATATAATTAACGACTCTTTTTAGTTGATGTACTGTAGAGTGCTCCTTGCGGAATCCAAACTGTTGAGGGTTAATAAAATTCTCTTATTAATTATTTTTTCAAATACTTTATACAATAGGCTTAGGAAGCTGATTGGCTGATGATGACTTCTGAAAGAAAAAAATTAAAGTAGTTTTACGAAATTTTTCGCGATATCTCTCTATAAAGCTAGATTTACACGATTGAAGGTATTTTGAAGTCTTATCAAAATTTTGAAAATTTATTTTGATGTTCTATTTACACGTTTCAAAAATTTGATCAAAATATTCTTTCAATATATTTCAAAATCTTTTGATAAAAATTTGATCAAAATTTGTTGAAGCTAATTTACACTATTGGTAAAGTTTTTATATTGAAAATATTGACTTTGATCAGCTGTTTTGCTTCTTTTGT
This sequence comes from Protocalliphora azurea, assembly GCA_932274085.1. Taxonomy (NCBI): domain Eukaryota; kingdom Metazoa; phylum Arthropoda; class Insecta; order Diptera; family Calliphoridae; genus Protocalliphora; species Protocalliphora azurea. The sequence goes on along the minus strand of OW026521.1, from coordinate 131,726,928 downwards.
GAAAACAAAAGGAACTTTGGGTTTGACCTTTTCTTTTGGAACGTAATGGAATGTATGTCTCTTTTAGGGAGCGATTGAAAAGAAATGATCCCGACCTATACAAAAACTTTGTGCGAATGTCACTAGGAGGTTTTGATTATTTGCTTAATCCCGTCACCCCCGTCACTAATATGCGGGAATCCATATGCCCAGGAGGACGCCTGGCAATTACTTTGAGCTTTTTAGCGACTGGGGACAGTTACGCAAGTTTGATGTTCTTGTTTAAAAGATCAAGATCATCGATATGCAATATTGTGCCTGAAGTATGCGCTGTATTATATAAAGTATTAAAAGATGAATTTTTAAAGGTAAAACCTAATTTATTAAATAAAAAAACATCAAAAATAATATCTATTGGTACAGATGCCAGCAACAGAGGAGAAATGGGAGAGTATTTCCCAAAGTATAAATAAAACGTGGAATTTTCCGAATTCAATCGGGGCATTAGATGGAAAACACGTCGATATTATAGCACCAGCACACTGTGGAATCGCATATTTCAATTATAAAAAGAAAAACAGCATTGTTTTGATGGCGCTTGTGGACGCGAACTACAATTTTGTTTACATCGACGTTGATACAAAGGGTATAGAGTCCAATATATTGAATCAAAAGAATGAACATGCTGTCAAATTATTTATAGTTATCAATATTGCCAGATGCGATTTTGATGCTTATATACACGGCATCAATAAAATCTTCAAAAGTTTTGTTCAATAAATTTTGATCAACAAATTTTGAAGAAATTTTGCTGTTTATACGAGTTTAAAGCATTTTAAAGAGCAATTTCAATCGTGTAAATCTAGCTTAAGAATTTAAAATTAATAATTACAATTAAGCACTGCTGGGGCCTTTTAAATTCGCTTTTAACTTGGATCCAATTCCTTTACAATTGCCAAAATTATGGGTATTTTAAATAACTAATACTCTGTGAGACTAAAATAATATTCCCAATTCTGGGTGCTTCTACTGTAACAACAAAATTCTAAATCTGGCCAGAAAATGTTAAAAATAATATAGTAGTCACGAGTGTCATTAATGTCTTTTTATGACACTCTTTGTTATGATTATTCGAATTTATTCAGACTAAAAAAGCCAAACAATCACATATCTTGTCGCATTTTGAGTAAACTTGTCATACGACAAATTGTTTAGTAAATTTTTACTGTTTTTAGTTAGATGTTTTAGTAGTCTAGTTTTTTTATTTAATAAATTAGGTTTTACCTTTAAAAATTCATCTTTTAATACTTTATATAATACAGCGCATACTTCAGGCACAATATGAAAAATGGTTTACTATTCGGAACCATTTTCACGATTACTAGGTATACAAAACTTGTACCTTGGAACATGAGAAAAGTCAGCAAAAACGTATGTTTTTCAGGCGAATACAAAATATTGAAAATTTTATATTTTTTATTTAATTGCTTCAGAGTTTTTCGCAGCTTTATTTATTTTTTTCAACTTTGATTTGCTAAAGCTTAAGTATAGCTTTAACATGACTCATGATTTTGAACAAATGAAGACAACTTTACCATTACGACCGAACATTACGCCACCGAACACGTTTCAACTTTCTGAGCTTAAAATTCATTCTTGTGACTTTTTCTGAACCAAGTTACATTTCATTCTTTAGATCCTTGTTAAGCTTTTTTATTACTCTGAAATATAATTATTTTGTCAAAAATTTAATCTATTAACATTTTCTAGTAAATTCAAAAAAAGTTAAAAAAAATCAAATTTTATTTTGTAATTTTTTTTTACTGCCTTCTGCATGCGGACCGAACGACCGGATTTCAAGTATTTGATCTATTGTTAAATCTGACATGTCTCTAGAAGATATTGTAATCAAGAAAGGTATTTAAAATTAACATCAGTCAGAGTTATTACGAAAATGTTATGTTATGTTTTATTCGAACGCACACTTTATTAGTCGGCTAAAATTCATTAGCTTCTAGCAAAAAATTAAATGCGTTGACAAAATTATAGTAAATAATAAAGTCGAGTATCTATTTCTCGAAATATGTACTGGCGGAGGAAAAATTCTTATTGGTAGTGTTTATAGGCCTATGAATATTATTGATTTCACTCTCTTCTATAAATTACTCGAAGATCTAACAGCATTCTATAGAGATGTCATTATAGCTGGGGATTTCAACATAAATCTGTTAATTGATTCAAGCTTAGCACTGAATATGAATTCATTTAATTTTGTTCCTGTAAATATTATCGTTCCTACTCATTCAACATTAACAAACAACAAGTTGATCGATTTATCTTTCGTATCTGATAAATCAAAAATGTTTTTGTATGACCAGTTAAAAGCATCCTGTTTCTCAAAAAAACACGATCTAATATTCATGAATTATGATATTTCAATCCATGCATCTAACAACACAATTGAGTTTCGAAATTTTAAACGTATTGATAATGTCAGATTAGTTGATGGATTTACCAGAATAGATTGGAATTGCGTTTACCACATGTCATCTGTAAATGATCAACTGGCCTTTTTCGAGCGAAACATTACAAATTTATTCAATATAGTTGTACCTTGGTTTACAATGGAAATCAAGCGCCTTATAGTAGATAGAGACTCAGGAAGCGTTAAAGAACAAGTGACCTATATAACGTCTTTCGTATAGCTAGGAAAAAAGTAATAAAAACAATTAGAGCCGCAAAGACTAAATATTTTTCTGAGAAATTTACTAATTTAAACGATACAAAGAACACTTGGAAAACTATTAAGGAAATTGGTATAGGAAATAACAAAAAGCAGCAGTGTAATAGTGGTATACTAGATCCAAATAGATTAAATGCGAGTTTCGTAAATATTCCAATGATTCAAGCTGACCACACATATTATACCAATCATAGTGTCGAGAATCATCCTGATAGTATGTTCAACTTTGAGTGCGTAAGTCTATTGGATGTTCTCAAAAGCTGTCTGTCCATAAAATCTAATGCCACTGGTGTTGATGACATTCATCCGACTTTCTTCAAAATTCTTCTACCATCACTCCTACCATTAATCACATTTATTTTTAACAAAATTATTATGACATGCATTTACCCACTAAGATGGAAGCAAGCTAAAATACTTCCAATACCAAAATCGTCCAATGAATATCGGCCCATAGCTATACTACAAATAACTCACTATTCCGAGCGAAACATAGTTGCACTACTGCGTTAACTGATGTAGTCGAGGATATTAGACATGAAATTGATAATCGATGTGTTGTGTTGTTGGTGTTACTGGATCATTCAAAAGCCTTTGATACTGTAGATCATATGAAATTGATTCAAAAACTAGAAAAGTTTATGCATTTCTCCTTCACTTCCTGTAAATTTATTGTTTCATATCTTGAAATCAATGAATCAACAACATCACTTTTTCTTTCACTTATTAGGGGTGTAGCACAGGGATCTATTCTTGGACCTCTTCTTTTTTCAATTTACACAAATGAACTTCCTAATCAACTACTTTACTGTGACATAAGAATGTACGCTGATGATGTCCAGCTATATATTAGTAACAAAAGTAAGGACTTTGAAGAATGTGTAGCAAAACTAAATGAGGATTGGGAACGAGTTTCGATATGGGCAAATATAAACGGACTAAGCTTAAATCCTACAAAATCTAAATGTTTAGAAATACGTAAAAGATCACAGAAAAATATTGACTCATTTTACATATGCATCAATAATCAGCGAATTGAAATAGTAAGCAAGACAAAAAATCTTGGCGGGATTTTTAATGACACTCTAACCTGGACAGATCATGTACTACAAGCTTGTGATAAAACTTACTCGATGCTAAGAATTCTATGGTCCACGCAGTACTGCACACCAATCAAAATAAGATTGTTAATTGCAAAAACGTATTTAATACCGATATTAACCTATGGCTGTGAAGTTTTTGCAAGTTGTGATACCACCAGTAAATTAAAGCTAAATTCTACCTACAACAATAACGCAAGGTATGTTTTTGGACTACGAAAAATTGACGCAAATGGTAATTACCAGAGTATCACACCTTATTCCAAGAAAATATATGGGGTGGAGATTGAGAACTTGCTGAAAATACGAGTCCTAACATTTCTTCATAAAATTATAAGAACTCGTGAGCCATACCAACTGTTTAATAGACTGAGATTTAGTACACTGGTAAGAAACAAAAATCTTATTCAATTTCGATACCATACTTTAATATCGGAGTGGCAATTCTTCATTAACGTTATACGTCTTTGGAACAATATTCCTTCATCATTTAAAGTTATCAGCAACGCATTACAATTTAAGAGAAAATTATTCGAATATTATTCATAACAAATTTTTATTTTTTAACTTTCATTAACATACCAACAAATTTTACACTACTTTAAAACAAAATCTATATATTACTTTAAAGACAAAATTTGTATAATTAATAACTTATGTTTTTTAATATTAAATGTTTCTTTGCTTAAGTGTTTCTTGTATTAAATGTATCCATATTTCTCTATAAATAATAACATCATAAGATTTCTACATTTTAAGACGAAAGTTTTGTTGTAGAAGTTACAAATAAAATAAAAATAAAAAAATATATAATTGAAACCAACGGTTCTCAAGTGGGGGTCCGCGACCAACAAGGGGTCCGTAAAAACATTCTAGGGGGGTCTCGAATGCCATTTACTTAAACACAAAATTTTAATTAATTTTTTATTTACAGGTCAATATTACACATTCATTATGTTCTCATAAAATATCTTGAAATGTAATAAAAACCAAAGGTAAACAAATTGCAATTATATGGGTTTGACAGATTAATTCAATTATGAATCGATCTTTACACTTTAGTGGAAACGTTCAGTTTTTGATAAGTTATACGGAAAAAAGTATTAATTTATATTTTTCAATTAACACTGTTGTTTCATTTTACATAAAAATTTAATTAATATATTCAAATAAAAATAAGATTAAATAAAATAAATAGTCAATGTAAAATTCAAGTAAGTTTTTTTCGCATTTAAGTCTTTAATTTATTCAATCATCTAATTGATTGATTTAATAAAATTTTTAATTGTAATTTTTTTCAGTTAAATTTTTTTTACAGTTATTAGTAATCAGTGTTGCCAGTTTAGCCTTTTTAAGGTTAAATCTAGCCTTTTTATTTAGTTTTTGGAAATTTTCATTTTAGCTTCTAGCACTTTTTTAGCATTTTTTCTTTCTTAAAATTGCCCTAAAAAAACTAAAAGTTTAGTACTTAAAGAAAGAAAAAAATAATTTCTTTCTTACTTTAACTATTTTATTTTTACAGAATCATCCATTTAAGTATTTTTATGAATTTATTCGCACAAAAAATGGATATTATTTATATTTGACTATCGAATACAATATTTGACTACATCAAATATAAATTTACTAATTTTATGGACTTACTTAATCAATTATTATAGGTAGTTATTTTCGAATAAACTTCATTAACTACAGAAAAGATTTATGGATATAATTAAAAAAAAAATCTTATGAAAGATTTGGAATTTTCATTAAAAAAATCGATTTTTGTTCAGATATAGAAGTGATCACAGATGAAGCTTATTTTCTGAATTAAACGCTTATTTACCGAAATATCGAGGTTTAAAAATTTTTATAAAATTTTCATACAAAACTTCGATTTTTGGTCAGATATAGAAGTGATCACAGATGAAGCTTATTTTCTCAATTAAACGCTTATTTACCGAAGTATCGAGGTTTAAAAATTTTTATAAAATTTTCATACAAAAATTCGATTTTTGGTCAGATATAGAAGTGATCACAGATGAAGCTTATTTTCTCAATTAAACGCTTATTTATCGAAATATCGAGGTTTAAAAATTTTTATAAAATTTTCATACAAAAATTCGATTTAATGAGAGAAAGCAGTGAAAATGTACATAAAGATTTTTTATTTTTTTAATTTTTTCTTTCGTGAATATGCAATTTATAAATAAATATTATTATTATCCAATAATTAAAAATAGGTATAAATACGTGCCAAAAATTACACTATTCTGCAGTTTATTCAACATATTAGGAAAATATAAATTTGGAAAAATATAATTTTTTTCTTCCTTGAATAACATTATGTTGCCACCGTTTCCTATACCCCTAAATCTATATAGTCCTATAAATAAAAGATGGTTGTGCCAAATTTGAAGCTGATATTAAAATTATTATGTGATTTATACACTTTAAGTAAATTTCGGTTCACTGTGGTTAAATATAGACTAATTCCTAAGAAATTTGTTAGAGTAATTTATGGTTACTAAAAATATAGTATTGTTACATTTTATCAAAATCTGATATATATGTCATTTATAACCGTTAAACCTCTTTTCCGAAAAAATCTTTGTATGGGGGCTAGGCGAAATAATGGACTGATGATAGCTAATTTCAATAGTCATTTTTCTTGTTTCAAAAAAAAAAAAAACTGTAAATACCAAATTTCATTCAATTATTATTTGTAGGCGATTTTTTACTGGATCATTTTGCTATCAGCATTCCAGGTTTTATTTATAAGTTTATTACAATATCTTTAAAAAAATAATGAGAAAAAATAAGTTTTTAAATAAAAAAGTCCAATTTGGCCCCTATTTTTCCACCTCCTGGTAACACTGTTAGTAATTGATATAATCACTATGGTGAAAGGTGCAAATATAAAAAAAAATCTTAATTGAATGAATTATTTTGGTGATTGCTGAATTTTTCTATTTACTTGAAATGTGTAACCCATTCTTGTTACAAATGAAAACAGGGTAGCTAGACCAACAATACTTTATTAACATTTTTTATATTTTATGTTTTCCTGATGCGAAAGCTTTATCTCAAATTAAGAATGATACAAAATATTAAACTTCTCAAATGTCAAAGATTTGAAAATAAATATAGATAAATTTATTCTCAAATTGAGAATTATATTAATTATAATAAGTGTAAATCTGACTAATACTGAGACATAGTTTTTATCACTTAGTTCGAAGTTAATACATTTAGAGATGTATTTTTTAAATATTTTCTCTTGAAAATTAATTTATTTTTAAGTTTAAGAATGATTTAAGCTTAATATCAAAATAAGAAATTATTTTTTTATAATTGAATTAAACCTAAATTTAAAGATTTTGGTCTATTTCAACATTGGTTGTAAAATAGGTTTGATATTAACCTATTTCAAACCTTTGACTTGGTGTTAAATTATTACACTAAAATTGTGGTGGATCATTCTCTAATTGCAATGTCTCAAGGGGGTCGTGAAGCTGTTGCTTGTGAGAACCCCTGATTTAAACTTTCTTTATAACTTTAAAATTATTATTTTGTTACCATGTACAAAGAAAGATATAGTCGGTCAAGCCCGACCATATGATACCCCACACCATTGTGCATGTCCATAAAGATTCGTGGATGGGTCTTATATTAGACATGAGGACAATTGTGGACCGATACTTTTACTAAGTGTAAAATAAAATATACAAATACAGAATATTACGTTAATACTAACATTTATATGAATTTATATACTTTAGGGTGATTCCCGAAAGTGGGCTTATATGGGAGCTTTGGTAAATTATGAAGCGATC